>OU343059.1:39347499-40547499 GCA_910593695.2 Ocypus olens
AAAACGATTAAATTAAATTTTTCTTCAAAAATTTATTTTCGTTTTTTTTCGAGTCCAGAATCACATTCTGAACACTATTTTGTTATAAAAATTATTTGTGAGACTTACAGAAACTAAGACAGGCAAAATTTCTTTTGATGTGAATCGTTCAGACAACTGCTGGAAACGCCGAAAAACGATTGAATTTAATTTATCTTCAAAAATTTATTTTCGTTTTTTTTCGAGTCCAGAATCACATTCTGAACACTATTTTGTTATAAAAATTATTTGTGAGACTTACAGAAACTGAGACAAGCAAAATTTCTTTTGATGTAAATCGTTCGGACAACTGCTGGAACCGCCGAAAAACGATTAAATTTAATTTTTCTTCAAAAATTTATTTTCGTTTTTTTTTCGAGTCTAGAATCCCATTCTGAACACTATTTGGTTATAAAAATTATTTGTGAGACTTACAGAAACTGAGACAAGCGAAATTTCTTTTGATGTAAATCGTTCAGACAACTGCTGGAAACGCCGAAAAACGATTAAATTTTATTTTTCTTGAAAAATTTATTTTTGTTTTTTTTCGAGTCCAGAATCCCATTCTGAACACTATTTTGTTATAAAAATTATTTGTGAGACTTACAGAAACGGAGACAAGCAAAAATTTTTTTGATTTAAATCGTTCGGACAACTGCTGGAAACGCCGAAAAACGATTAAATTTAATTTTTCTTCAAAAATTTATTTTCGTTTTTTTTTGAGATAGAAACGATTAAATTTAATTTTTCTTCAAAAATTTATTTTCGTTTTTTTTCGAGTCTAGAATCCCATTCTGAACACTATTTGGTTATAAAAATTATTTGTGAGACTTACAGAAACTGAGACAAGCAAAATTTCTTTTGATGTAAATCGTTCGGACAACTGCTGGAAACGCCGCAAAAGTATTAAATTTAATTTTTCTTCAAAAATTTATTTTCGTTTTTTTTCGAGTCCAGAATCACATTCTGAACACTTTTTTGTTATAACAATTATTTGTGAGACTTACAGAAACTAAGACAACCAAAATTTTATTTGATGTAAATCGTTCGGACAACTGCTGGAAACGCCGAAAAACAATTAAATGTAATTTTTCTTCAAAAATTTATTTTCGTTTTTTTTCGAGTCCAGAATCACATTCTGAACACTATTTTGTTATAAAAATTATATGTGAGACTTACAGAAACTGAGACAAGCAAAATTTCTTTTGATGTAAATTGTTCGGACAACTGCTGGAAACGCCGAAAAACGATTAAATTTAATTTTTCTTCAAAAATTTATTTTCGTTTTTTTCGAGTCTTGGATCCTATTCTGAACACTATTTTGTTATAAAAATTATTTGTGAGACTTACAGAAACTGAGACAAGCAAAATTTCTTTTGATGTAAATCGTTCGGAAAACTGCTGGAAACGCCGAAAAAAGATTAAATTTAATTTTTCTTCAAAAATTTATTTTCGTTTTTTTTCGAGTCCAGAATCACATTCTGAACACTATTTTGTTATAAAAATTATTTGTGAGACTTACAGAAACCGAGACAACCAAAATTTCTTTTGATGTAAATCGTTCGGACAACTGCTAGAAACGCCGAAAAACGATTAAATTTAATTTTTCTTCAAAAATTTATTTTCGTTTTTCTTGAGTCTAGAATCCTATTCTGAACACTATTTGTTTATAAAAATTGTTTGTAAGACTTACAGAAACTGAAAACGATTAAATTTATATTTTCTTAAAAAATTATTTTTTGTATTTTTTCAAGTCTTGAATCCCATTCTGAACACTATTTTGTTATAAAAATTATTTGTGAGACTTACAGAAACTGAGACAAGCAAAATTTCTTTTGATGTAATTCGTTCGGACAACTGCTGGAAACGCCGAATAACGATTAAATTTTATTTTTCTTCAAAAATTTATTTTCGTTTTTTTCGAGTCTAGAATCCCATTCTGAACACTATTTTGTTATAAAAATGATTTGTGAGACTTACAGAAACTGAGACAAGCAAAATTTCTTTTGATGTAAATCGTTCGGACAACTGCTGGAAACGCCGAAAAACGATTAAATTAAATTTTTCTTCAAACATTTATTTTCGTTTTTTTTCGAGTCCAGAATCACATTCTGAACACTATTTTGTTATAAAAATTATTTGTGAGACTTACAGAAACTAAGACTAGCAAAATTTCTTTTGATGTGAATCGTTCAGACAACTGCTGGAAACGCCGAAAAACGATTGAATTTAATTTTTCTTCAAAAATTTATTTTCGTTTTTTTTCGAGTCCAGAATCACATTCTGAACACTATTTTGTTTTAAAAATTATTTGTAAGACTTACAGAAACTGAGACAAGCAAAATTTCTTTTGATGTAAATCGTTCGGACAACTGCTGGAACCGCCGAAAAACGATTAAATTTAATTTTTCTTCAAAAATTTATTTTCGTTTTTTTTTCGAGTCTAGAATCCCATTCTGAACACTATTTGGTTATAAAAATTATTTGTGAGACTTACAGAAACTGAGACAAGCGAAATTTCTTTTGATGTAAATCGTTCAGACAACTGCTGGAAACGCCGAAAAACGATTAAATTTTATTTTTCTTGAAAAATTTATTTTTGTTTTTTTTCGAGTCCAGAATCCTATTCTGAACACTATTTTGTTATAAAAATTATTTGTGAGACTTACAGAAACGGAGACAAGCAAAATTTTTTTTTATTTAAATCGTTCGGACAACTGCTGGAAACGCCGAAAAACGATTAAATTTAATTTTTCTTCAAAAATTTATTTTCGTTTTTTTTTGAGATAGAAACGATTAAATTAAATTTTTCTTCAAAAATTTATTTTCGTTTTTTTTTGAGTCTCGAATCCCATTCTGAACACTATTTGGTTATAAAAATTATTTGTGAGACTTACAGAAACTGAGACAAGCAAAATTTCTTTTGATGTAAATCGTTCGGACAACTGCTGGAAACGCCGCAAAAGTATTAAATTTAATTTTTCTTCAAAAATTTATTTTCGTTTTTTTTCGAGTCCAGAATCACATTCTGAACACTTTTTTGTTATAACAATTATTTGTGAGACTTACAGAAACTAAGACAACCAAAATTTTATTTGATGTAAATCGTTCGGACAACTGCTGGAAACGCCGAAAAACGATTAAATGTAATTTTTCTTCAAAAATTTATTTTCGTTTTTTTTCGAGTCCAGAATCACATTCTGAACACTATTTTGTTATAAAAATTATATGTGAGACTTACAGAAACTGAGACAAGCAAAATTTCTTTTGATGTAAATTGTTCGGACAACTGCTGGAAACGCCGAAAAACGATTAAATTTAATTTTTCTTCAAAAATTTATTTTCGTTTTTTTCGAGTCTTGGATCCTATTCTGAACACTATTTTGTTATAAAAATTATTTGTGAGACTTACAGAAACTGAGACAAGCAAAATTTCTTTTGATGTAAATCGTTCGGACAACTGCTGGAAACGCCGAAAAAGGATTAAATTTAATTTTTCTTCAAAAATTTATTTTCGTTTTTTTTCGAGTCCAGAATCCCATTCTGAACACTGTTTTGTTATAAAAATTACTTGTGAGACTTACAGAAACTGAGACAAGCAAAATTTCTTTTGATGTAAATCGTTCGGACAACTGCTGGAAACGCCGAAAAACGATTAAATTTAATTTTTCATCAAAAATTTATTTTCGTTTTTTTTCGAGTCCAGAATCACATTCTGAGCACTATTTTGTTATAAAAATTATTTGTGAGACTTACAGAAACTGAGACAAGCAAAATTTCTTTTGATGTAAATCGTTCGGACAACTGCTGGAAACGCCGAAAAACGATTAAATTTAATTTTTCTTCAAAATCTTATTTTCGTTTTTTCCGAGTCTAGAATCCCATTCTGAACACCGTTTGGTTATAAAAATTATTTGTGAGACTTACTGAAACTGAGACAAGCAAAATTTATTTTGATATAAATCGTTCGGACAACTGCTGGAAACGCCGAAAAACGATTAAATTTAATTTTTCTTCAAAAATTTACTTTCGTTTTATTTCGAGTCTAGAGTCCCATTCTGAACACTATTTAGTTATAATAATTATTTGTGAGACTTACAGAAACTGAGACAAGCGAAATTTCTTTTGATGTAAATCGTTCGGACAACTGCTGGAAACGCCGAAAAACGACTAAATTTAATTTTTCTTGAAAAATTTATTTTCGTTTTTTTTTGAGATAGAAACGATTAAATTTAATTTTTCTTCAAAAATTGATTTTCGTTTTTTTTCGGGTCTAGAATCCCATTCTGAACACTATTTGGTTATAAAAATTATTTGTGAGACTTACAGAAACTGAGACAAGCAAAATTTCTTTTGATGTAAATCGTTCGGACAACTGCTGGAAACGCCGAAAAACGATTAAATTTAATTTTTCTTCAAAAATTTATTTTCGTTTTTTTTTGAGATAGAAACGATTAAATTTAATTTTTCTTCAAAAATTGATTTTCGTTTTTTTTCGGGTCTAGAATCCCATTCTGAACACTATTTGGTTATAAAAATTATTTGTGAGACTTACAGAAACTGAGACAAGCGAAATTTCTTTTGATGTAAATCGTTCGGACAACTGCTGGAAACGCCGAAAAACGATTAAATTTAATTTTTCTTCAAAAATTTATTTTCGTTTTTTTTCGAGTCCAGAATCACATTCTGAACACTATTTTGTTATAAAAATTATTTGTGAAACCTACAGAAACTGAGACAAGCAAAATTTCTTTTGATGTAAATCGTTCGGACAACTGCTGGAAACGCCGAAAAACGATTAAATTTAATTTTTCTTCAAAAATTTATTTTCGATTTTTTCGAGTCTTGAATCCTATTCTGAACACTATTTTGTTATAAAAATTATTTGTGAGACTTACAGAAACTGAGACAAGCAAAATTTCTTTTGATGTAAATCGTTCAGACAACTGCTGGAAACGCCGAAAAACGATTAAATTTCATTTTTCTTCAAAAATTTATTTTCGTTTTTTTTTGAGATAGAAACGATTAAATTTAATTTTTCTTCAAAAATTGATTTTCGTTTTTTTTCGGGTCTAGAATCCCATTCTGAACACTATTTGGTTATAAAAATTATTTGTGAGACTTACAGAAACTGAGACAAGCGAAATTTCTTTTGATGTAAAACGTTCCGACAACTGCTGGAAACGCCGAAAAACGATTAAATTTCATTTTTCTTCAAAAATTTATTTTCGTTTTTTTTCAAGTCCAGAATCACATTCTGAACACTATTTTGTTATAAAAATTATTTGTGAGACTTACAGAAACTGAGACAAGCAAAATTTCTTTTGATGTAAATCGTTCGGACAACTGCTGGAAACGCCGAAAAACGATTAAATTTAATTTTTCTTCAAAAATTTATTTTCGTTTTTTTTTGAGTCCAGAATCACATTCTGAACACTATTTTGTTATAAAAATTATTTGTGAGACTTACAGAAACGGAGACAAGCAAAATTTCTTTTGATGTAATTCGTTCGGACAACTGCTGGAAACGCCGAAAAACGATTAAATTTAATTTTTCTTCAAAAATTTATTTTCGTTTTTTTCGAGTCTTGAATCCCATTCTGAACACCGTTTGGTTATAAAAATTATTTGTGAGACTTACTGAAACTGAGACAAGCAAAATTTATTTTGATATAAATCGTTCGGACAACTGCTGGAAACGCCGAAAAACGATTAAATTTAATTTTTCTTCAAAAATTTACTTTCGTTTTTTTTTCGAGTCTAGAGTCCCATTCTGAACACTATTTAGTTATAATAATTATTTGTGAGACTTACAGAAACTGAGACAAGCGAAATTTCTTTTGATGTAAATCGTTCGGACAACTGCTGGAAACGCCGAAAAACGATTAAATTTAATATATATATACATATCTTTATTGACAGAGTATTACATTTATACATCATCTGTATTTACAATTTAGAATTATTCTGTCTCATGGTCTATCGACATATAATGTCTTTCGGCCCGTCTTTCACAGTCTATATAAAGTGGGTTAATCGCTAGATGATGAAGGATGAAGTGAAGAAATGTATTGATGTAATGTTTGGGTAGGGAACTTACGTTTAGGAGGGATATTAAGGTTGCGGGGAGTACAGAATTGGTTGAGGATTCGAATATTGGTTGGGTTGTTCGAAAACTTAACAGCGAGAGATCTTGTGCGTTCTGAAATGTGGATGATATTAGTAGTGGAGTAGAGGACTTCGTTAGAAGGGTTAAATAAGGGAGATTAAATTTAATTTTTCTTCAAAAATTTATTTTCGTTTTTTTTGAGATAGAAACGATTAAATTTTATTTTTCTTCAAAAATTGATTTTCGTTTTTTTTCGGGTCTAGAATCCCATTCTGAACACTATTTGGTTATAAAAATTATTTGTGAGACTTACAGAAACTGAGATAAGCGAAATTTCTTTTGATGTAAATCGTTCGGACAACTGCTGGAAACGCCGAAAAACGATTAAATTTAATTTTTCTTCAAAAATTTATTTTCGTTTTTTTTTGAGATAGAAACGATTAAATTTAATTTTTCTTCAAAAATTGATTTTCGTTTTTTTCGGGTCTAGAATCCCATTCTGAACACTATTTGGTTAAAAAAATTATTTGTGAGACTTACAGAAACTGAGACAAGCGAAATTTCTTTTGATGTAAATCGTTCGGACAACTGCTGGAAACGCCGAAAAACGATTAAATTTAATTTTTCTTCAAAAATTTATTTTCGTTTTTTTTCGAGTCCAGAATCACATTCTGAACACTATTTTGTTATAAAAATTATTTGTGAAACTTACAGAAACTGAGACAAGCAAAATTTCTTTTGATGTAAATCGTTCGGACAACTGCTGGAAACGCCGAAAAACGATTAAATTTAATTTTTCTTCAAAAATTTATTTTCGTTTTTTTCGAGTCTTGAATCCTATTCTGAACACTATTTTGTTATAAAAATTATTTGTGAGACTTACAGAAACTGAGACAAGCGAAATTTCTTTTGATGTAAATCGTTCAGACAACTGCTGGAAACGCCGAAAAACGATTAAATTTCATTTTTCTTCAAAAATTTATTTTCGTTTTTTTTGAGATGGAAACGATTAAATTTAATTTTTCTTCAAAAATTGATTTTCGTTTTTTTTCGGGTCGAGAATCCCATTCTGAACACTATTTGGTTATAAAAATTATTTGTGAGACTTACAGAAACTGAGACAAGCGAAATTTCTTTTGATGTAAAAGGTTCCGACAACTGCTGGAAACGCCGAAAAACGATAAAATTTCATTTTTCTTCAAAAATTTATTTTCGTTTTATTTCAAGTCCAGAATCACATTCTGAACACTATTTTGTTATAAAAATTATTTGTGAGACTTACAGAAACTGAGACAAGCAAAATTTCTTTTGATGTAAATCGTTCGGACAACTGCTGGAAACGCCGAAAAACGATTAAATTTAATTTTTCTTCAAAAATTTATTTTCGTTTTTTTTTGAGTCCAGAATCACATTCTGAACACTATTTTGTTATAAAAATTATTTGTGAGACTTACAGAAACGGAGACAAGCAAAATTTCTTTTGATGTAATTCGTTCGGACAACTGCTGGAAACGCCGAAAAACGATTAAATTTTATTTTTCTTCAAAAATTTATTTTCGTTTTTTTCGAGTCTAGAATCCCATTCTGAACACTATTTTGTTATAAAAATTATTTGTGAGACTTACAGAAACTAAGACAAGCAAAATTTCTTTTGATGTAAATCGTTCGGACAACTGCTGGAAACGCCGAAAAACGATTAAATTAAATTTTTCTTCAAAAATTTATTTTCGTTTTTTTTCGAGTCCAGAATCACATTCTGAACACTATTTTGTTATAAAAATTATTTGTGAGACTTACAGAAACTAAGACAGGCAAAATTTCTTTTGATGTGAATCGTTCAGACAACTGCTGGAAACGCCGAAAAACGATTGAATTTAATTTATCTTCAAAAATTTATTTTCGTTTTTTTTCGAGTCCAGAATCACATTCTGAACACTATTTTGTTATAAAAATTATTTGTGAGACTTACAGAAACTGAGACAAGCAAAATTTCTTTTGATGTAAATCGTTCGGACAACTGCTGGAACCGCCGAAAAACGATTAAATTTAATTTTTCTTCAAAAATTTATTTTCGTTTTTTTTTCGAGTCTAGAATCCCATTCTGAACACTATTTGGTTATAAAAATTATTTGTGAGACTTACAGAAACTGAGACAAGCGAAATTTCTTTTGATGTAAATCGTTCAGACAACTGCTAGAAACGCCGAAAAACGATTAAATTTTATTTTTCTTGAAAAATTTATTTTTGTTTTTTTTCGAGTCCAGAATCCCATTCTGAACACTATTTTGTTATAAAAATTATTTGTGAGACTTACAGAAACGGAGACAAGCAAAAATTTTTTTGATTTAAATCGTTCGGACAACTGCTGGAAACGCCGAAAAACGATTAAATTTAATTTTTCTTCAAAAATTTATTTTCTTTTTTTTTTGAGATAGAAACGATTAAATTTAATTTTTCTTCAAAAATTTATTTTCGTTTTTTTTCGAGTCTAGAATCCCATTCTGAACACTATTTGGTTATAAAAATTATTTGTGAGACTTACAGCAACTGAGACAAGCAAAATTTCTTTTGATGTAAATCGTTCGGACAACTGCTGGAAACGCCGCAAAAGTATTAAATTTAATTTTTCTTCAAAAATTTATTTTCGTTTTTTTTCGAGTCCAGAATCACATTCTGAACACTTTTTTGTTATAACAATTATTTGTGAGACTTACAGAAACTAAGACAACCAAAATTTTATTTGATGTAAATCGTTCGGACAACTGCTGGAAACGCCGAAAAACAATTAAATGTAATTTTTCTTCAAAAATTTATTTTCGTTTTTTTTCGAGTCCAGAATCACATTCTGAACACTATTTTGTTATAAAAATTATATGTGAGACTTACAGAAACTGAGACAAGCAAAATTTCTTTTGATGTAAATTGTTCGGACAACTGCTGGAAACGCCGAAAAACGATTAAATTTAATTTTTCTTCAAAAATTTATTTTCGTTTTTTTCGAGTCTTGGATCCTATTCTGAACACTATTTTGTTATAAAAATTATTTGTGAGACTTACAGAAACTGAGACAAGCAAAATTTCTTTTGATGTAAATCGTTCGGAAAACTGCTGGAAACGCCGAAAAAGGATTAAATTTAATTTTTCTTCAAAAATTTATTTTCGTTTTTTTTCGAGTCCAGAATCACATTCTGAACACTATTTTGTTATAAAAATTATTTGTGAGACTTACAGAAACCGAGACAACCAAAATTTCTTTTGATGTAAATCGTTCGGACAACTGCTAGAAACGCCGAAAAACGATTAAATTTAATTTTTCTTCAAAAATTTATTTTCGTTTTTCTTGAGTCTAGAATCCCATTCTGAACACTATTTGTTTATAAAAATTGTTTGTAAGACTTACAGAAACTGAAAACGATTAAATTTATATTTTCTTAAAAAATTATTTTTTGTATTTTTTCAATTCTTGAATCCCATTCTGAACACTATTTTGTTATAAAAATTATTTGTGAGACTTACAGAAACTGAGACAAGCAAAATTTCTTTTGATGTAATTCGTTCGGACAACTGCTGGAAACGCCGAAAAACGATTAAATTTTATTTTTCTTCAAAAATTTATTTTCGTTTTTTTCGAGTCTAGAATCCCATTCTGAACACTATTTTGTTATAAAAATGATTTGTGAGACTTACAGAAACTGAGACAAGCAAAATTTCTTTTGATGTAAATCGTTCGGACAACTGCTGGAAACGCCGAAAAACGATTAAATGTAATTTTTCTTCAAAAATTTATTTTCGTTTTTTTTCGAGTCCAGAATCACATTCTGAACACTATTTTGTTATAAAAATTATATGTGAGACTTACAGAAACTGAGACAAGCAAAATTTCTTTTGATGTAAATTGTTCGGACAACTGCTGGAAACGCCGAAAAACGATTAAATTTAATTTTTCTTCAAAAATTTATTTTCGTTTTTTTCGAGTCTTGGATCCTATTCTGAACACTATTTTGTTATAAAAATTATTTGTGAGACTTACAGAAACTGAGACAAGCAAAATTTCTTTCGATGTAAATCGTTCGGACAACTGCTGGAAACGCCGAAAAAGGATTAAATTTAATTTTTCTTCAAAAATTTATTTTCGTTTTTTTTCGAGTCCAGAATCCCATTCTGAACACTATTTTGTTATAAAAATTACTTGTGAGACTTACAGAAACTGAGACAAGCAAAATTTCTTTTGATGTAAATCGTTCGGACAACTGCTGGAAACGCCGAAAAACGATTAAATTTAATTTTTCATCAAAAATTTATTTTCGTTTTTTTCGAGTCTTGAATCCTATTCTGAACACCATTTTGTTATAAAAATTATTTGTGAGACTTACAGAAACTGAGACAAGCAAAATTTCTTTTGATGTAAATCGTTCGGACAACTGCTGGAAACGCCGAAAAAGGATTATATTTAATTTTTCTTCAAAAATTTATTTTCGTTTTTTTTCGAGTCCAGAATCCCATTCTGAACACTATTTTGTTATAAAAATTATTTGTGAGAGTTACAGAAACTGAGACAAGCAAAATTTCTTTTGATGTAAATCGTTCGGACAACTGCTGGAAACGCCGAAAAACGATTAAATTAAATTTTTCTTCAAACATTTATTTTCGTTTTTTTTCGAGTCCAGAATCACATTCTGAACACTATTTTGTTATAAAAATTATTTGTGAGACTTACAGAAACTAAGACTAGCAAAATTTCTTTTGATGTGAATCGTTCAGACAACTGCTGGAAACGCCGAAAAACGATTGAATTTAATTTTTCTTCAAAAATTTATTTTCGTTTTTTTTCGAGTCCAGAATCACATTCTGAACACTATTTTGTTTTAAAAATTATTTGTGAGACTTACAGAAACTGAGACAAGCAAAATTTCTTTTGATGTAAATCGTTCGGACAACTGCTGGAACCGCCGAAAAACGATTAAATTTAATTTTTCTTCAAAAATTTATTTTCGTTTTTTTTTCGAGTCTAGAATCCCATTCTGAACACTATTTGGTTATAAAAATTATTTGTGAGACTTACAGAAACTGAGACAAGCGAAATTTCTTTTGATGTAAATCGTTCAGACAACTGCTGGAAACGCCGAAAAACGATTAAATTTTATTTTTCTTGAAAAATTTATTTTTGTTTTTTTTCGAGTCCAGAATCCTATTCTGAACACTATTTTGTTATAAAAATTATTTGTGAGACTTACAGAAACTGAGACAAGCGAAATTTCTTTTGATGTAAAACGTTCCGACAACTGCTGGAAACGCCGAAAAACGATTAAATTTCATTTTTCTTCAAAAATTTATTTTCGTTTTTTTTCAAGTCCAGAATCACATTCTGAACACTATTTTGTTATAAAAATTATTTGTGAGACTTACAGAAACTGAGACAAGCGAAATTTCTTTTGATGTAAAACGTTCCGACAACTGCTGGAAACGCCGAAAAACGATTAAATTTCATTTTTCTTCAAAAATTTATTTTCGTTTTTTTTCAAGTCCAGAATCACATTCTGAACACTATTTTGTTATAAAAATTATTTGTGAGACTTACAGAAACTGAGACAAGCAAAATTTCTTTTGATGTAAATCGTTCGGACAACTGCTGGAAACGCCGAAAAACGATTAAATTTAATTTTTCTTCAAAAATTTATTTTCGTTTTTTTCGAGTCTTGAATCCCATTCTGAACACCGTTTGGTTATAAAAATTATTTGTGAGACTTACTGAAACTGAGACAAGCAAAATTTATTTTGATATAAATCGTTCGGACAACTGCTGGAAACGCCGAAAAACGATTAAATTTAATTTTTCTTCAAAAATTTACTTTCGTTTTTTTTTCGAGTCTAGAGTCCCATTCTGAACACTATTTAGTTATAATAATTATTTGTGAGACTTACAGAAACTGAGACAAGCGAAATTTCTTTTGATGTAAATCGTTCGGACAACTGCTGGAAACGCCGAAAAACGATTAAATTTAATATATATATACATATCTTTATTGACAGAGTATTACATTTATACATCATCTGTATTTACAATTTAGAATTATTCTGTCTCATGGTCTATCGACATATAATGTCTTTCGGCCCGTCTTTCACAGTCTATATAAAGTGGGTTAATCGCTAGATGATGAAGGATGAAGTGAAGAAATGTATTGATGTAATGTTTGGGTAGGGAACTTACGTTTAGGAGGGATATTAAGGTTGCGGGGAGTACAGAATTGGTTGAGGATTCGAATATTGGTTGGGTTGTTCGAAAACTTAACAGCGAGAGATCTTGTGCGTTCTGAAATGTGGATGATATTAGTAGTGGAGTAGAGGACTTCGTTAGAAGGGTTAAATAAGGGAGATTAAATTTAATTTTTCTTCAAAAATTTATTTTCGTTTTTTTTGAGATAGAAACGATTAAATTTTATTTTTCTTCAAAAATTGATTTTCGTTTTTTTTTCGGGTCTAGAATCCCATTCTGAACACTATTTGGTTATAAAAATTATTTGTGAGACTTACAGAAACTGAGATAAGCGAAATTTCTTTTGATGTAAATCGTTCGGACAACTGCTGGAAACGCCGAAAAACGATTAAATTTAATTTTTCTTCAAAAATTTATTTTCGTTTTTTTTTGAGATAGAAACGATTAAATTTAATTTTTCTTCAAAAATTGATTTTCGTTTTTTTCGGGTCTAGAATCCCATTCTGAACACTATTTGGTTAAAAAAATTATTTGTGAGACTTACAGAAACTGAGACAAGCGAAATTTCTTTTGATGTAAATCGTTCGGACAACTGCTGGAAACGCCGAAAAACGATTAAATTTAATTTTTCTTCAAAAATTTATTTTCGTTTTTTTTCGAGTCCAGAATCACATTCTGAACACTATTTTGTTATAAAAATTATTTGTGAAACTTACAGAAACTGAGACAAGCAAAATTTCTTTTGATGTAAATCGTTCGGACAACTGCTGGAAACGCCGAAAAACGATTAAATTTAATTTTTCTTCAAAAATTTATTTTCGTTTTTTTCGAGTCTTGAATCCTATTCTGAACACTATTTTGTTATAAAAATTATTTGTGAGACTTACAGAAACTGAGACAAGCGAAATTTCTTTTGATGTAAATCGTTCAGACAACTGCTGGAAACGCCGAAAAACGATTAAATTTAATTTTTCTTCAAAAATTTATTTTCGTTTTTTTTGAGATGGAAACGATTAAATTTAATTTTTCTTCAAAAATTGATTTTCGTTTTTTTTCGGGTCGAGAATCCCATTCTGAACACTATTTGGTTATAAAAATTATTTGTGAGACTTACAGAAACTGAGACAAGCGAAATTTCTTTTGATGTAAAAGGTTCCGACAACTGCTGGAAACGCCGAAAAACGATTAAATTTCATTTTTCTTCAAAAATTTATTTTCGTTTTATTTCAAGTCCAGAATCACATTCTGAACACTATTTTGTTATAAAAATTATTTGTGAGACTTACAGAAACTGAGACAAGCAAAATTTCTTTTGATGTAAATCGTTCGGACAACTGCTGGAAACGCCGAAAAACGATTAAATTTAATTTTTCTTCAAAAATTTATTTTCGTTTTTTTTTGAGTCCAGAATCACATTCTGAACACTATTTTGTTATAAAAATTATTTGTGAGACTTACAGAAACGGAGACAAGCAAAATTTCTTTTGATGTAATTCGTTCGGACAACTGCTGGAAACGCCGAAAAACGATTAAATTTTATTTTTCTTCAAAAATTTATTTTCGTTTTTTTCGAGTCTAGAATCCCATTCTGAACACTATTTTGTTATAAAAATTATTTGTGAGACTTACAGAAACTAAGACAAGCAAAATTTCTTTTGATGTAAATCGTTCGGACAACTGCTGGAAACGCCGAAAAACGATTAAATTAAATTTTACTTCAAAAATTTATTTTCGTTTTTTTTCGAGTCCAGAATCACATTCTGAACACTATTTTGTTATAAAAATTATTTGTGAGACTTACAGAAACTAAGACAGGCAAAATTTCTTTTGATGTGAATCGTTCAGACAACTGCTGGAAACGCCGAAAAACGATTGAATTTAATTTATCTTCAAAAATTTATTTTCGTTTTTTTTCGAGTCCAGAATCACATTCTGAACACTATTTTGTTATAAAAATTATTTGTGAGACTTACAGAAACTGAGACAAGCAAAATTTCTTTTGATGTAAATCGTTCGGACAACTGCTGGAACCGCCGAAAAACGATTAAATTTAATTTTTCTTCAAAAATTTATTTTCGTTTTTTTTTCGAGTCTAGAATCCCATTCTGAACACTATTTGGTTATAAAAATTATTTGTGAGACTTACAGAAACTGAGACAAGCGAAATTTCTTTTGATGTAAATCGTTCAGACAACTGCTAGAAACGCCGAAAAACGATTAAATTTTATTTTTCTTGAAAAATTTATTTTTGTTTTTTTTCGAGTCCAGAATCCCATTCTGAACACTATTTTGTTATAAAAATTATTTGTGAGACTTACAGAAACGGAGACAAGCAAAAATTTTTTTGATTTAAATCGTTCGGACAACTGCTGGAAACGCCGAAAAACGATTAAATTTAATTTTTCTTCAAAAATTTATTTTCGTTTTTTTTTGAGATAGAAACGATTAAATTTAATTTTTCTTCAAAAATTTATTTTCGTTTTTTTTCGAGTCTAGAATCCCATTCTGAACACTATTTGGTTATAAAAATTATTTGTGAGACTTACAGAAACTGAGACAAGCAAAATTTCTTTTGATGTAAATCGTTCGGACAACTGCTGGAAACGCCGCAAAAGTATTAAATTTAATTTTTCTTCAAAAATTTATTTTCGTTTTTTTTCGAGTCCAGAATCACATTCTGAACACTTTTTTGTTATAACAATTATTTGTGAGACTTACAGAAACTAAGACAACCAAAATTTTATTTGATGTAAATCGTTCGGACAACTGCTGGAAACGCCGAAAAACAATTAAATGTAATTTTTCTTCAAAAATTTATTTTCGTTTTTTTTCGAGTCCAGAATCACATTCTGAACACTATTTTGTTATAAAAATTATATGTGAGACTTACAGAAACTGAGACAAGCAAAATTTCTTTTGATGTAAATTGTTCGGACAACTGCTGGAAACGCCGAAAAACGATTAAATTTAATTTTTCTTCAAAAATTTATTTTCGTTTTTTTCGAGTCTTGGATCCTATTCTGAACACTATTTTGTTATAAAAATTATTTGTGAGACTTACAGAAACTGAGACAAGCAAAATTTCTTTTGATGTAAATCGTTCGGAAAACTGCTGGAAACGCCGAAAAAGGATTAAATTTAATTTTTCTTCAAAAATTTATTTTCGTTTTTTTTCGAGTCCAGAATCACATTCTGAACACTATTTTGTTATAAAAATTATTTGTGAGACTTACAGAAACCGAGACAACCAAAATTTCTTTTGATGTAAATCGTTCGGACAACTGCTAGAAACGCCGAAAAACGATTAAATTTAATTTTTCTTCAAAAATTTATTTTCGTTTTTCTTGAGTCTAGAATCCCATTCTGAACACTATTTGTTTATAAAAATTGTTTGTAAGACTTACAGAAACTGAAAACGATTAAATTTATATTTTCTTAAAAAATTATTTTTTGTATTTTTTCAATTCTTGAATCCCATTCTGAACACTATTTTGTTATAAAAATTATTTGTGAGACTTACAGAAACTGAGACAAGCAAAATTTCTTTTGATGTAATTCGTTCGGACAACTGCTGGAAACGCCGAAAAACGATTAAATTTTATTTTTCTTCAAAAATTTATTTTCGTTTTTTTCGAGTCTAGAATCCCATTCTGAACACTATTTTGTTATAAAAATGATTTGTGAGACTTACAGAAACTGAGACAAGCAAAATTTCTTTTGATGTAAATCGTTCGGACAACTGCTGGAAACGCCGAAAAACGATTAAATGTAATTTTTCTTCAAAAATTTATTTTCGTTTTTTTTCGAGTCCAGAATCACATTCTGAACACTATTTTGTTATAAAAATTATATGTGAGACTTACAGAAACTGAGACAAGCAAAATTTCTTTTGATGTAAATTGTTCGGACAACTGCTGGAAACGCCGAAAAACGATTAAATTTAATTTTTCTTCAAAAATTTATTTTCGTTTTTTTCGAGTCTTGGATCCTATTCTGAACACTATTTTGTTATAAAAATTATTTGTGAGACTTACAGAAACTGAGACAAGCAAAATTTCTTTCGATGTAAATCGTTCGGACAACTGCTGGAAACGCCGAAAAAGGATTAAATTTAATTTTTCTTCAAAAATTTAGTTTCGTTTTTTTTCGAGTCCAGAATCCCATTCTGAACACTATTTTGTTATAAAAATTACTTGTGAGACTTACAGAAACTGAGACAAGCAAAATTTCTTTTGATGTAAATCGTTCGGACAACTGCTGGAAACGCCGAAAAACGATTAAATTTAATTTTTCATCAAAAATTTATTTTCGTTTTTTTCGAGTCTTGAATCCTATTCTGAACACCATTTTGTTATAAAAATTATTTGTGAGACTTACAGAAACTGAGACAAGCAAAATTTCTTTTGATGTAAATCGTTCGGACAACTGCTGGAAACGCCGAAAAAGGATTATATTTAATTTTTCTTCAAAAATTTATTTTCGTTTTTTTTCGAGTCCAGAATCCCATTCTGAACACTATTTTGTTATAAAAATTATTTGTGAGAGTTACAGAAACTGAGACAAGCAAAATTTCTTTTGATGTAAATCGTTCGGACAACTGCTAGAAACGCCGAAAAACGATTAAATTTAATTTTTCTTCAAAAATTTATTTTCGTTTTTTTTCGAGTCCAGAATCACATTCTGAACACTATTTTGTTATAAAAATTATTTGTGAGACTTACAAAAACTGAGACAAGCAAAATTTCGTTTGATATAAATCGTTCGGACAACTGCTGGAAACGCCGAAAAACGATTAAATTTAATTTTTCTTTAAAAATTTATTTTCGTTTTTTTTCGAGTCCAGAATCACATTCTGAACACTATTTTGTTATAAAAATTATTTGTGAGACTTACAGAAACTAAGACAAGCAAAATTTCTTTTGATGTGAATCGTTCAGACAACTGCAGGAAACGCCGAAAAACGATTGAATTTAATTTTTCTTCAAAAATTTATTTTCGTTTTTTTTCGAGTCCAGAATCACATTCTGAGCACTATTTTGTTATAAAAATTATTTGTGAGACTTACAGAAACTGAGACAAGCAAAATTTCTTTTGATGTAACTCGTTCGGACAACTGCTGGAAACGCCGAAAAACGATTAAATTTAATTTTTCTTCAAAATCTTATTTTCGTTTTTTCCGAGTCTAGAATCCCATTCTGAACACCGTTTGGTTATAAAAATTATTTGTGAGACTTACTGAAACTGAGACAAGCAAAATTTATTTTGATATAAATCGTTCGGACAACTGCTGGAAACGCCGGAAAACGATTAAATTTAATTTTTCTTCAAAAATTTACTTTCGTTTTTTTTCGAGCCTAGAGTCCCATTCTGAACACTATTTAGTTATAATAATTATTTGTGAGCTTTACAGAAACTGAGACAAGCGAAATTTCTTTTGATGTATATCGTTCGGACAACTGCTGGAAACGCCGAAAAACGACTAAATTTAATTTTTCTTCAAAAATTTATTTTCGTTTTTTTTTGAGATAGAAACGATTAAATTTAATTTTTCTTCAAAAATTGATTTTCGTTTTTTTTCGGGTCTAGAATCCCATTCTGAACACTATTTGGTTATAAAAATTATTTGTGAGACTTACAGAAACTGAGACAAGCGAAATTTCTTTTGATGTAAATCGTTCGGACAACTGCTGGAAACGCCGAAAAACGATTAAATTTAATTTTTCTTCAAAAATTTATTTTCGTTTTTTTTTGAGATAGAAACGATTAAATTTAATTTTTCTTCAAAAATTGATTTTCGTTTTTTTTCGGGTCTAGAATCCCATTCTGAACACTATTCGGTTATAAAAATTATTTGTGAGACTTACAGAAACTGAGACAAGCGAAATTTCTTTTGATGTAAATCGTTCGGACAACTGCTGGAAACGCCGAAAAACGATTAAATTTAATTTTTCTTCAAAAATTTATTTTCGTTTTTTTTCGAGTCCAGAATCACATTCTGAACACTATTTTGTTATAAAAATTATTTGTGAAACCTACAGAAACTGAGACAAGCAAAATTTCTTTTGATGTAAATCGTTCGGACAACTGCTGGAAACGCCGAAAAACGATTAAATTTAATTTTTCTTCAAAAATTTATTTTCGATTTTTTCGAGTCTTGAATCCTATTCTGAACACTATTTTGTTATAAAAATTATTTGTGAGACTTACAGAAACTGAGACAAGCAAAATTTCTTTTGATGTAAATCGTTCAGACAACTGCTGGAAACGCCGAAAAACGATTAAATTTCATTTTTCTTCAAAAATTTATTTTCGTTTTTTTTTGAGATAGAAACGATTAAATTTAATTTTTCTTCAAAAATTTATTTTCGTTTTTTTTCGAGTCTAGAATCCCATTCTGAACACTATTTGGTTATAAAAATTATTTGTGAGACTTACAGAAACTGAGACAAGCAAAATTTCTTTTGATGTAAATCGTTCGGACAACTGCTGGAAACGCCGCAAAAGTATTAAATTTAATTTTTCTTCAAAAATTTATTTTCGTTTTTTTTCGAGTCCAGAATCACATTCTGAACACTTTTTTGTTATAACAATTATTTGTGAGACTTACAGAAACTAAGACAACCAAAATTTTATTTGATGTAAATCGTTCGGACAACTGCTGGAAACGCCGAAAAACAATTAAATGTAATTTTTCTTCAAAAATTTATTTTCGTTTTTTTTCGAGTCCAGAATCACATTCTGAACACTATTTTGTTATAAAAATTATATGTGAGACTTACAGAAACTGAGACAAGCAAAATTTCTTTTGATGTAAATTGTTCGGACAACTGCTGGAAACGCCGAAAAACGATTAAATTTAATTTTTCTTCAAAAATTTATTTTCGTTTTTTTCGAGTCTTGGATCCTATTCTGAACACTATTTTGTTATAAAAATTATTTGTGAGACTTACAGAAACTGAGACAAGCAAAATTTCTTTTGATGTAAATCGTTCGGAAAACTGCTGGAAACGCCGAAAAAGGATTAAATTTAATTTTTCTTCAAAAATTTATTTTCGTTTTTTTTCGAGTCCAGAATCACATTCTGAACACTATTTTGTTATAAAAATTATTTGTGAGACTTACAGAAACCGAGACAACCAAAATTTCTTTTGATGTAAATCGTTCGGACAACTGCTAGAAACGCCGAAAAACGATTAAATTTAATTTTTCTTCAAAAATTTATTTTCGTTTTTCTTGAGTCTAGAATCCCATTCTGAACACTATTTGTTTATAAAAATTGTTTGTAAGACTTACAGAAACTGAAAACGATTAAATTTATATTTTCTTAAAAAATTATTTTTTGTATTTTTTCAATTCTTGAATCCCATTCTGAACACTATTTTGTTATAAAAATTATTTGTGAGACTTACAGAAACTGAGACAAGCAAAATTTCTTTTGATGTAATTCGTTCGGACAACTGCTGGAAACGCCGAAAAACGATTAAATTTTATTTTTCTTCAAAAATTTATTTTCGTTTTTTTCGAGTCTAGAATCCCATTCTGAACACTATTTTGTTATAAAAATGATTTGTGAGACTTACAGAAACTGAGACAAGCAAAATTTCTTTTGATGTAAATCGTTCGGACAACTGCTGGAAACGCCGAAAAACGATTAAATGTAATTTTTCTTCAAAAATTTATTTTCGTTTTTTTTCGAGTCCAGAATCACATTCTGAACACTATTTTGTTATAAAAATTATATGTGAGACTTACAGAAACTGAGAAAAGCAAAATTTCTTTTGATGTAAATTGTTCGGACAACTGCTGGAAACGCCGAAAAACGATTAAATTTAATTTTTCTTCAAAAATTTATTTTCGTTTTTTTCGAGTCTTGGATCCTATTCTGAACACTATTTTGTTATAAAAATTATTTGTGAGACTTACAGAAACTGAGACAAGCAAAATTTCTTTCGATGTAAATCGTTCGGACAACTGCTGGAAACGCCGAAAAAGGATTAAATTTAATTTTTCTTCAAAAATTTATTTTCGTTTTTTTTCGAGTCCAGAATCCCATTCTGAACACTATTTTGTTATAAAAATTACTTGTGAGACTTACAGAAACTGAGACAAGCAAAATTTCTTTTGATGTAAATCGTTCGGACAACTGCTGGAAACGCCGAAAAACGATTAAATTTAATTTTTCATCAAAAATTTATTTTCGTTTTTTTCGAGTCTTGAATCCTATTCTGAACACCATTTTGTTATAAAAATTATTTGTGAGACTTACAGAAACTGAGACAAGCAAAATTTCTTTTGATGTAAATCGTTCGGACAACTGCTGGAAACGCCGAAAAAGGATTATATTTAATTTTTCTTCAAAAATTTATTTTCGTTTTTTTTCGAGTCCAGAATCCCATTCTGAACACTATTTTGTTATAAAAATTATTTGTGAGAGTTACAGAAACTGAGACAAGCAAAATTTCTTTTGATGTAAATCGTTCGGACAACTGCTAGAAACGCCGAAAAACGATTAAATTTAATTTTTCTTCAAAAATTTATTTTCGTTTTTTTTCGAGTCCAGAATCACATTCTGAACACTATTTTGTTATAAAAATTATTTGTGAGACTTACAAAAACTGAGACAAGCAAAATTTCGTTTGATATAAATCGTTCGGACAACTGCTGGAAACGCCGAAAAACGATTAAATTTAATTTTTCTTTAAAAATTTATTTTCGTTTTTTTTCGAGTCCAGAATCACATTCTGAACACTATTTTGTTATAAAAATTATTTGTGAGACTTACAGAAACTAAGACAAGCAAAATTTCTTTTGATGTGAATCGTTCAGACAACTGCAGGAAACGCCGAAAAACGATTGAATTTAATTTTTCTTCAAAAATTTATTTTCGTTTTTTTTCGAGTCCAGAATCACATTCTGAGCACTATTTTGTTATAAAAATTATTTGTGAGACTTACAGAAACTGAGACAAGCAAAATTTCTTTTGATGTAACTCGTTCGGACAACTGCTGGAAACGCCGAAAAACGATTAAATTTAATTTTTCTTCAAAATCTTATTTTCGTTTTTTCCGAGTCTAGAATCCCATTCTGAACACCGTTTGGTTATAAAAATTATTTGTGAGACTTACTGAAACTGAGACAAGCAAAATTTATTTTGATATAAATCGTTCGGACAACTGCTGGAAACGCCGGAAAACGATTAAATTTAATTTTTCTTCAAAAATTTACTTTCGTTTTTTTTCGAGCCTAGAGTCCCATTCTGAACACTATTTAGTTATAATAATTATTTGTGAGCTTTACAGAAACTGAGACAAGCGAAATTTCTTTTGATGTATATCGTTCGGACAACTGCTGGAAACGCCGAAAAACGACTAAATTTAATTTTTCTTCAAAAATTTATTTTCGTTTTTTTTTGAGATAGAAACGATTAAATTTAATTTTTCTTCAAAAATTGATTTTCGTTTTTTTTCGGGTCTAGAATCCCATTCTGAACACTATTTGGTTATAAAAATTATTTGTGAGACTTACAGAAACTGAGACAAGCGAAATTTCTTTTGATGTAAATCGTTCGGACAACTGCTGGAAACGCCGAAAAACGATTAAATTTAATTTTTCTTCAAAAATTTATTTTCGTTTTTTTTTGAGATAGAAACGATTAAATTTAATTTTTCTTCAAAAATTGATTTTCGTTTTTTTTCGGGTCTAGAATCCCATTCTGAACACTATTCGGTTATAAAAATTATTTGTGAGACTTACAGAAACTGAGACAAGCGAAATTTCTTTTGATGTAAATCGTTCGGACAACTGCTGGAAACGCCGAAAAACGATTAAATTTAATTTTTCTTCAAAAATTTATTTTCGTTTTTTTTCGAGTCCAGCATCACATTCTGAACACTATTTTGTTATAAAAATTATTTGTGAAACCTACAGAAACTGAGACAAGCAAAATTTCTTTTGATGTAAATCGTTCGGACAACTGCTGGAAACGCCGAAAAACGATTAAATTTAATTTTTCTTCAAAAATTTATTTTCGATTTTTTCGAGTCTTGAATCCTATTCTGAACACTATTTTGTTATAAAAATTATTTGTGAGACTTACAGAAACTGAGACAAGCAAAATTTCTTTTGATGTAAATCGTTCAGACAACTGCTGGAAACGCCGAAAAACGATTAAATTTCATTTTTCTTCAAAAATTTATTTTCGTTTTTTTTTGAGATAGAAACGATTAAATTTAATTTTTCTTCAAAAATTGATTTTCGTTTTTTTTCTGGTCTAGAATCCCATTCTGAACACTATTTGGTTATAAAAATTATTTGTGAGACTTACAGAAACTGAGACAAGCGAAATTTCTTTTGATGTAAAACGTTCCGACAACTGCTGGAAACGCCCAAAAACGATTAAATTTCATTTTTCTTCAAAAATTTATTTTCGTTTTTTTTCAAGTCCAGAATCACATTCTGAACACTATTTTGTTATAAAAATTATTTGTGAGACTTACAGAAACTGAGACAAGCAAAATTTCTTTTGATGTAAATCGTTCGGACAACTGCTGGAAACGCCGAAAAACGATTAAATTTAATTTTTCTTCAAAAATTTATTTTCGTTTTTTTTGAGTCCAGAATCACATTCTGAACACTATTTTGTTATAAAAATTATTTGTGAGACTTACAGAAACGGAGACAAGCAAAATTTCTTTTGATGTAATTCGTTCGGACAACTGCTGGAAACGCCGAAAAACGATTAAATTTTATTTTTCTTCAAAAATTTATTTTCGTTTTTTTCGAGTCTAGAATCCCATTCTAAACACTATTTTGTTATAAAAATTATTTGTGAGACTTACAGAAACTGAGACAAGCAAAATTTATTTTGATGTAAATCGTTCGGACAACTGCTGGAAACGCCGAAAAACGATTAAATTAAATTTTTCTTCAAAAATTTATTTTCGTTTTTTTTTCGGGTCTAGAATCCCATTCTGAACACTATTTGGCTATAAAAATTATTTGTGAGACTTACAGAAACTGAGACAAGCGAAATTTCTTTTGATGTAAAACGTTCAGACAACTGCTGGAAACGCCGAAAAACGATTGATATTAATTTTTCTTCAAAAATTTATTTTCGTTTTTTTTCGAGTCCAGAATCACATTCTGAACACTATTTTGTTATAAAAATTATTTGTGAGACTTACAGAAACTGAGACAAGCAAAATTTCTTTTGATGTAAATCGTTCGGACAACTGCTGGAACCGCCGAAAAACGATTAAATTTAATTTTTCTTCAAAAATTTATTTTCGTTTTTTTTTCGAGTCTAGAATCCCATTCTGAACACTATTTGGTTATAAAAATTATTTGTGAGACTTACAGAAACTGAGACAAGCGAAATTTCTTTTGATTTAAATCGTTCAGACAACTGCTGGAAACGCCGAAAAACGATTAAATTTTACTTTTCTTGAAAAATTTATTTTTGTTTCTTTTCGAGTCCAGAATCCCATTCTGAACACTATTTTGTTATAAAAATTATTTGTAAGACTTACAGAAACGGAGCCAAGCAAAAAATTTTTTGATTTAAATCGTTCGGACAACTGCTGGAAACGCCGAAAAACGATTAAATTTAATTTTTCTTCAAAAATTTATTTTCGTTTTTTTCGAGTCTTGAATCCTATTCTGAACACTATTTTGTTATAAAAATTATTTGTGAGACTTACAGAAACTGAGACAAGCGAAATTTCTTTTGATGTAAATCGTTCAGACAACTGCTGGAAACGCCGAAAAACGATTAAATTTCATTTTTCTTCAAAAATTTATTTTCGTTTTTTTTTGAGATAGAAACGATTAAATTTAATTTTTCTTCAAAAATTGATTTTCCTTTTTTTTTCGGGTCTAGAATCCCATTCTGAACACTATTTGGTTATAAAAATTATTTGTGAGACTTACAGAAACTGAGACAAGCGAAATTTCTTTTGATGTAAAACGTTCCGACAACTGCTGGAAACGCCGAAAAACGATTAAATTTCATTTTTCTTCAAAAATTTATTTTCGTTTTTTTTCAAGTCCAGAATCACATTCTGAACACTATTTTGTTATAAAAATTATTTGTGAGACTTACAGAAACTGAGACAAGCAAAATTTCTTTTGATGTAAATCGTTCGGACAACTGCTGGAAACGCCGAAAAACGATTAAATTTAATTTTTCTTCAAAAATTAATTTCGTTTTTTTCGAGTCTAGAATCCCATTCTGAACACTATTTTGTTATAAAAATTATTTGTGAGACTTACAGAAACTGAGACAAGCAAAATTTCTTTTGATGTAAATCGTTCGGACAACTGCTGGAAACGCCGAAAAACGATCAAATTAAATTTTTCTTCAAAAATTTATTTTCGTTTTTTTTCGGGTCTAGAATCCCATTCTGAACACTATTTGGCTATAAAAATTATTTGTGAGACTTACAGAAACTGAGACAAGCGAAATTTCTTTTGATGTAAAACGTTCAGACAACTGCTGGAAACGCCGAAAAACGATTGAATTTAATTTTTCTTCAAAAATTTATTTTCGTTTTTTTTTTCGAGTCCAGAATCACATTCTGAACACTATTTTGTTATAAAAATTATTTGTGAGACTTACAGAAACTGAGACAAGCAAAATTTCTTTTGATGTAAATCGTTCGGACAACTGCTGGAACCGCCGAAAAACGATTAAATTTAATTTTTCTTCAAAAATTTATTTTCGTTTTTTTTTCGAGTCTAGAATCCCATTCTGAACACTATTTCGTTATAAAAATCATTTGTGAGACTTACAGAAACTGAGACAAGCAAAATTTCTTTTGATGTAAATCGTTCGGACAACTGCTGGAAACGCCGAAAAACGATTAAATTTTATTTTTCTTCAAAAATTTATTTTCGTTTTTTTCGAGTCTAGAATCCCATTCTGAAAACTATTTTGTTATAAAAATTATTTGTGAAACTTACAGAAACTGAGACAAGCAAAATTTCTTTTGATGTAAATCGTTCGGACAACTGCTGGAAACGCCGAAAAACGATTACATTAAATTTTTCTTCAAAAATTTATTTTCGTTTTTTTTCGGGTCTAGAATCCCATTCTGAACACTATTTGGCTATAAAAATTATTTGTGAGACTTACAGAAACTGAGACAAGCAAAATTTCTTTTCATGTAAATCGTTCGGACAACTGCTGGAACCGCCGAAAAACGATTAAATTTAATTTTTCTTCAAAAATTTATTTTCGTTTTTTTTTCGAGTCTAGAATCCCATTCTGAACACTATTTGGTTATAAAAATTATTTGTGAGACTTACAGAAACTGAGACAAGCGAAATTTCTTTTGATGTAAATCGTTCAGACAACTGCTGGAAACGCCGAAAAACGATTAAATTTTATTTTTCTTGAAAAATTTATTTTTGTTTTTTTTCGAGTCCAGAATCCCATTCTGAACACTACTTTGTTATAAAAATTATTTGTGAGACTTACAGAAACGGAGACAAGCAAAAATTTTTTTGATTTAAATCGTTCGGACAACTGCTGGAAACGCCGAAAAACAATTAAATTTAATTTTTCTTCAAAAATTTATTTTCGTTTTTTTTCAAGTCCAGAATCACATTCTGAACACTATTTTGTTATAAAAATTATTTGTGAGACTTACAGAAACTGAGACAAGCAAAATTTCTTTTGATGTAAATCGTTCGGACAACTGCTGGAAACGCCGAAAAACGATTAAATTTAATTTTTCTTCAAAAATTTATTTTCGTTTTTTTTGAGTCCAGAATCACATTCTGAACACTATTTTGTTATAAAAATTATTTGTGAGACTTACAGAAACGGAGACAAGCAAAATTTCTTTTGATGTAATTCGTTCGGACAACTGCTGGAAACGCCGAAAAACGATTAAATTTTATTTTTCTTCAAAAATTTATTTTCGTTTTTTTCGAGTCTAGAATCCCATTCTGAACACTATTTTGTTATAAAAATTATTTGTGAGACTTACAGAAACTGAGACAAGCAAAATTTATTTTGATGTAAATCGTTCGGACAACTGCTGGAAACGCCGAAAAACGATTAAATTAAATTTTTCTTCAAAAATTTATTTTCGTTTTTTTTTCGGGTCTAGAATCCCATTCTGAACACTATTTGGCTATAAAAATTATTTGTGAGACTTACAGAAACTGAGACAAGCGAAATTTCTTTTGATGTAAAACGTTCAGACAACTGCTGGAAACGCCGAAAAACGATTGATATTAATTTTTCTTCAAAAATTTATTTTTGTTTTTTTTCGAGTCCAGAATCACATTCTGAACACTATTTTGTTATAAAAATTATTTGTGAGACTTACAGAAACTGAGACAAGCAAAATTTCTTTTGATGTAAATCGTTCGGACAACTGCTGGAACCGCCGAAAAACGATTAAATTTAATTTTTCTTCAAAAATTTATTTTCGTTTTTTTTTCGAGTCTAGAATCCCATTCTGAACACTATTTGGTTATAAAAATTATTTGTGAGACTTACAGAAACTGAGACAAGCGAAATTTCTTTTGATTTAAATCGTTCAGACAACTGCTGGAAACGCCGAAAAACGATTAAATTTTACTTTTCTTGAAAAATTTATTTTTGTTTCTTTTCGAGTCCAGAATCCCATTCTGAACACTATTTTGTTATAAAAATTATTTGTGAGACTTACAGAAACGGAGCCAAGCAAAAATTTTTTTGATTTAAATCGTTCGGACAACTGCTGGAAACGCCGAAAAACGATTAAATTTAATTTTTCTTCAAAAATTTATTTTCGTTTTTTTCGAGTCTTGAATCCTATTCTGAACACTATTTTGTTATAAAAATTATTTGTGAGACTTACAGAAACTGAGACAAGCGAAATTTCTTTTGATGTAAATCGTTCAGACAACTGCTGGAAACGCCGAAAAACGATTAAATTTCATTTTTCTTCAAAAATTTATTTTCGTTTTTTTTTGAGATAGAAACGATTAAATTTAATTTTTCTTCAAAAATTGATTTTCGTTTTTTTTTTCGGGTCTAGAATCCCATTCTGAACACTATTTGGTTATAAAAATTATTTGTGAGACTTACAGAAACTGAAACAAGCGAAATTTCTTTTGAAGTAAAACGTTCCGACAACTGCTGGAAACGCCGAAAAACGATTAAATTTCATTTTTCTTCAAAAATTTATTTTCGTTTTTTTTCAAGTCCAGAATCACATTCTGAACACTATTTTGTTATAAAAATTATTTGTGAGACTTACAGAAACTGAGACAAGCAAAATTTCTTTTGATGTAAATCGTTCGGACAACTGCTGGAAACGCCGAAAAACGATTAAATTTAATTTTTCTTCAAAAATTAATTTCGTTTTTTTCGAGTCTAGAATCCCATTCTGAACACTATTTTGTTATAAAAATTATTTGTGAGACTTACAGAAACTGAGACAAGCAAAATTTCTTTTGATGTAAATCGTTCGGACAACTGCTGGAAACGCCGAAAAACGATTAAATTAAATTTTTCTTCAAAAATTTATTTTCGTTTTTTTTCGGGTCTAGAATCCCATTCTGAACACTATTTGGCTATAAAAATTATTTGTGAGACTTACAGAAACTGAGACAAGCGAAATTTCTTTTGATGTAAAACGTTCAGACAACTGCTGGAAACGCCGAAAAACGATTGAATTTAATTTTTCTTCAAAAATTTATTTTCGTTTTTTTTTCGAGTCCAGAATCACATTCTGAACACTATTTTGTTATAAAAATTATTTGTGAGACTTACAGAAACTGAGACAAGCAAAATTTCTTTTGATGTAAATCGTTCGGACAACTGCTGGAACCGCCGAAAAACGATTAAATTTAATTTTTCTTCAAAAATTTATTTTCGTTTTTTTTTCGAGTCTAGAATCCCATTCTGAACACTATTTCGTTATAAAAATCATTTGTGAGACTTACAGAAACTGAGACAAGCAAAATTTCTTTTGATGTAAATCGTTCGGACAACTGCTGGAAACGCCGAAAAACGATTAAATTTTATTTTTCTTCAAAAATTTATTTTCGTTTTTTTCGAGTCTAGAATCCCATTCTGAAAACTATTTTGTTATAAAAATTATTTGTGAAACTTACAGAAACTGAGACAAGCAAAATTTCTTTTGATGTAAATCGTTCGGACAACTGCTGGAAACGCCGAAAAACGATTACATTAAATTTTTCTTCAAAAATTTATTTTCGTTTTTTTTCGGGTCTAGAATCCCATTCTGAACACTATTTGGCTATAAAAATTATTTGTGAGACTTACAGAAACTGAGACAAGCAAAATTTCTTTTCATGTAAATCGTTCGGACAACTGCTGGAACCGCCGAAAAACGATTAAATTTAATTTTTCTTCAAAAATTTATTTTCGTTTTTTTTTCGAGTCTAGAATCCCATTCTGAACACTATTTGGTTATAAAAATTATTTGTGAGACTTACAGAAACTGAGACAAGCGAAATTTCTTTTGATGTAAATCGTTCAGACAACTGCTGGAAACGCCGAAAAACGATTAAATTTTATTTTTCTTGAAAAATTTATTTTTGTTTTTTTTCGAGTCCAGAATCCCATTCTGAACACTACTTTGTTATAAAAATTATTTGTGAGACTTACAGAAACGGAGACAAGCAAAAAATTTTTTGATTTAAATCGTTCGGACAACTGCTGGAAACGCCGAAAAACAATTAAATTTAATTTTTCTTCAAAAATTTATTTTCGTTTTTTTTGAGATAGAAACGATTAAATTTTATTTTTCTTCAAAAATTTATTTTCGTTTTTTTTCGAGTCTAGAATCCCATTCTGAACACCGTTTGGTTATAAAAATTATTTGTGAGACTTATTGAAACTGAGACAAGCAAAATTTATTTTGATATAAATCGTTCGGACAACTGCTGGAAACGCCGAAAAACGATTAAATTTAATTTTTCTTCAAAAATTGACTTTCGTTTTTTTTCGAGTCTAAAGTCCCATTCTGAACACTATTTAGTTATAATAATTATTTGTAAAACTTACAGAAACTGAGACAAGCGAAATTTCTTTTGATGTAAATCGTTCGGACAACTGCTGGAATCGCCGAAAAACGATTAAATTTAATTTTTCTTCAAAAATTTATTTTCGTTTTTTTTTCGAGTCTAGAATCCCATTCTGAACACTATTTGGTTATAAAAATTATTTGTGAGACTTACAGAAACTGAGAAAAGCAAAATTTCTTTTGATGTAAATCGTTCGGACAACTGCTGGAAACGCCGAAAAACGATTAAATTTAATTTTTCTTCAAAAATTTATTTTCGTTTTTTTCGAGTCTAGAATCCCATTCTGAACACTATTTTGTTATAAAAATTATTTGTGAGACTTACAGAAACTGAGACAAGCAAAATTTCTTTTGATGTAAATCGTTCGGAGAACTGCTGGAAACGCCGAAAAACGATTAAAATAAATTTTTCTTCAAAAATTTATTTTCGTTTTTTTTCGGGTCTAGAATCCCATTCTGAACACTATTTGGCTATAAAAATTATTTGTGAGACTTACAGAAACTGAGACAAGCGAAATTTCTTTTGATGTAAAACGTTCAGACAACTGCTGGAAACGCCGAAAAACGATTGAATTTAATTTTTCTTCAAAAATTTATTTTCGTTTTTTTTCGAGTCCAGAATCACATTCTGAACACTATTTTGTTATAAAAATTATTTGTGAGACTTACAGAAACTGAGACAAGCAAAATTTCTTTTGATGTAAATCGTTCGGACAACTGCTGGAACCGCCGAAAAACGATTAAATTTAATTTTTCTTCAAAAATTTATTTTCGTTTTTTTTTCGAGTCTAGAATCCCATTCTGAACACTATTTGGTTATAAAAATTATTTGTGAGACTTACAGAAACTGAGACAAGCAAAATTTCTTTTGATGTAAATCGTTCGGACAACTGCTGGAAACGCCGAAAAACGATTAAATTTTATTTTTCTTTAAAAATTTATTTTCGTTTTTTTCGAGTCTAGAATCCCATTCTGAACACTATTTTGTTATAAAAATTATTTGTGAGACTTACAGAAACTGAGACAAGCAAAATTTCTTTTGATGTAAATCGTTCGGACAACTGCTGGAAACGCCGAGTAACGATTAAATTAAATTTTTCTTCAAAAATTTATTTTCGTTTTTTTTCGGGTCTAGAATCCCATTCTGAACACTATTTGGCAATAAAAATTATTTGTGAGACTTACAGAAACTGAGACAAGCGAAATTTCTTTTGATGTAAAACGTTCAGACAACTGCTGGAAACGCCGAAAAACGATTGAATTTAATTTTTCTTCAAAAAATTATTTTCGTTTTTTTTCGAGTCCAGAATCACATTCTGAACACTATTTTGTTATAAAAATTATTTGTGAGACTTACAGAAACGGAGACAAGCAAACATTTTTTTGATTTAAATCGTTCGGACAACTACTGGAAACGCCGAAAAACGATTAAATTTAATTTTTCTTCAAAAATTTATTTTCGTTTTTTTTGAGATAGAAACGATTAAATTTAATTTTTCTAAAAAAATTTATTTTCGTTTTTTTTCGAGTCCAGAATCCCATTCTGAACACTATTTGGTTATAAAAATTATTTGTGAGACTTACAGAAACTGAGACAAGCAAAATTTCTTTTGATGTAAATCGTTCGGACAACTGCTGGAAACGCCGCAAAAGTATTAAATTTAATTTTTCTTCAAAAATTTATTTTCGTTTTTTTTCGAGTCCAGAATCACATTCTGAACACTTTTTTGTTATAACAATTATTTGTGAGACTTACAGAAACTGAGACAAGCGAAATTTCTTTTGATGTAAATCGTTCAGACAACTGCTGGAAACGCCGAAAAGCGATTAAATTTTATTTTTCTTGAAAAATTTATTTTCGTTTTTTTTCGAGTCCAGAATCACATTCTGAACACTATTTTGTTATAAAAATTATTTGTGAGACTTACAGAAACTGAGACAAGCAAAATTTCTTTTGATGTAAATCGTTCGGACAACTGCTGGAACCGGCGAAAAACGATTAAATTTAATTTTTCTTCAAAAATTTATTTTCGTTTTTTTTTCGAGTCTAGAATCCCATTCTGAACACTATTTGGTTATAAAAATTATTTGTGAGACTTACAGAAACTGAGACAAGCGAAATTTCTTTTGATGTAAATCGTTCAGACAACTGCTGGAAACGCCGAAAAACGATTAAATTTTATTTTTCTTGAAAAATTTATTTTTGTTTTTTTTCGAGTCCAGAATCCCATTCTGAACACTATTTTGTTATAAAAATTATTTGTGAGACTTACAGAAACGGAGACAAGCAAAAATTTTTTTGATTTAAATCGTTCGGACAACTGCTGGAAACGCCGAAAAACGATTAAATTTAATTTTTCTTCAAAAATTTATTTTCGTTTTTTTTTGAGATAGAAACGATTAAATTTAATTTTTCTTCAAAAATTTATTTTCGTTTTTTTTCGAGTCTAGAATCGCATTCTGAACACTATTTGGTTATAAAAATTATTTGTGAGACTTACAGAAACTGAGACAAGCAAAATTTCTTTTGATGTAAATTGTTCGGACAACTGCTGGAAACGCCGAAAAACGATTAAATTTAATTTTTCTTCAAAAATTTATTTTCGTTTTTTTCGAGTCTTGGATCCTATTCTGAACACTATTTTGTTATAAAAATTATTTGTGAGACTTACAGAAACTGAGACAAGCAAAATTTCTTTTGATGTAAATCGTTCGGACAACTGCTGGAAACGCCGAAAAAGGATTAAATTTAATTTTTCTTCAAAAATTTATTTTCGTTTTTTTTCGAGTCCAGAATCCCATTCTGAACACTATTTTGTTATAAAAATTATTTGTGAGAGTTACAGAAACCGAGACAATCAAAATTTCTTTTGATGTAAATCGTTCGGAGAACTGCTAGAAACGCCGAAAAACGATTAAATTTAATTTTTCTTCAAAAATTTATTTTCGTTTTTCTTGAGTCTAGAATCCCATTCTGAACACTATTTGTTTATAAAAATTGTTTGTAAGACTTACAGAAACTGAAAACGATTAAATTTATATTTTCTTAAAAAATTATTTTTTGTATTTTTTCAAGTCTTGAATCCCATTCTGAACACTATTTTGTTATAAAAATTATTTGTGAGACTTACAGAAACTGAGACAAGCAAAATTTCTTTTGATGTAAATCGTTCGGACAACTGCTGGAAACGCCGAGTAACGATTAAATTAAATTTTTCTTCAAAAATTTATTTTCGTTTTTTTTCGGGTCTAGAATCCCATTCTGAACACTATTTGGCAATAAAAATTATTTGTGAGACTTACAGAAACTGAGACAAGCGAAATTTCTTTTGATGTAAAACGTTCAGACAACTGCTGGAAACGCCGAAAAACGATTGAATTTAATTTTTCTTCAAAAAATTATTTTCGTTTTTTTTCGAGTCCAGAATCACATTCTGAACACTATTTTGTTATAAAAATTATTTGTGAGACTTACAGAAACGGAGACAAGCAAACATTTTTTTGATTTAAATCGTTCGGACAACTGCTGGAAACGCCGAAAAACGATTAAATTTAATTTTTCTTCAAAAATTTATTTTCGTTTTTTTTGAGATAGAAACGATTAAATTTAATTTTTCTAAAAAAATTTATTTTCGTTTTTTTTCGAGTCCAGAATCCCATTCTGAACACTATTTGGTTATAAAAATTATTTGTGAGACTTACAGAAACTGAGACAAGCAAAATTTCTTTTGATGTAAATCGTTCGGACAACTGCTGGAAACGCCGCAAAAGTATTAAATTTAATTTTTCTTCAAAAATTTATTTTCGTTTTTTTTCGAGTCCAGAATCACATTCTGAACACTTTTTTGTTATAACAATTATTTGTGAGACTTACAGAAACTGAGACAAGCGAAATTTCTTTTGATGTAAATCGTTCAGACAACTGCTGGAAACGCCGAAAAGCGATTAAATTTTATTTTTCTTGAAAAATTTTTTTTCGTTTTTTTTCGAGTCCAGAATCACATTCTGAACACTATTTTGTTATAAAAATTATTTGTGAGACTTACAGAAACTGAGACAAGCAAAATTTCTTTTGATGTAAATCGTTCGGACAACTGCTGGAACCGGCGAAAAACGATTAAATTTAATTTTTCTTCAAAAATTTATTTTCGTTTTTTTTTCGAGTCTAGAATCCCATTCTGAACACTATTTGGTTATAAAAATTATTTGTGAGACTTACAGAAACTGAGACAAGCGAAATTTCTTTTGATGTAAATCGTTCAGACAACTGCTGGAAACGCCGAAAAACGATTAAATTTTATTTTTCTTGAAAAATTTATTTTTGTTTTTTTTCGAGTCCAGAATCCCATTCTGAACACTATTTTGTTATAAAAATTATTTGTGAGACTTACAGAAACGGAGACAAGCAAAAATTTTTTTGATTTAAATCGTTCGGACAACTGCTGGAAACGCCGAAAAACGATTAAATTTAATTTTTCTTCAAAAATTTATTTTCGTTTTTTTTTGAGATAGAAACGATTAAATTTAATTTTTCTTCAAAAATTTATTTTCGTTTTTTTTCGAGTCTAGAATCGCATTCTGAACACTATTTGGTTATAAAAATTATTTGTGAGACTTACAGAAACTGAGACAAGCAAAATTTCTTTTGATGTAAATTGTTCGGACAACTGCTGGAAACGCCGAAAAACGATTAAATTTAATTTTTCTTCAAAAATTTATTTTCGTTTTTTTCGAGTCTTGGATCCTATTCTGAACACTATTTTGTTATAAAAATTATTTGTGAGACTTACAGAAACTGAGACAAGCAAAATTTCTTTTGATGTAAATCGTTCGGACAACTGCTGGAAACGCCGAAAAAGGATTAAATTTAATTTTTCTTCAAAAATTTATTTTCGTTTTTTTTCGAGTCCAGAATCCCATTCTGAACACTATTTTGTTATAAAAATTATTTGTGAGAGTTACAGAAACCGAGACAATCAAAATTTCTTTTGATGTAAATCGTTCGGACAACTGCTAGAAACGCCGAAAAACGATTAAATTTAATTTTTCTTCAAAAATTTATTTTCGTTTTTCTTGAGTCTAGAATCCCATTCTGAACACTATTTGTTTATAAAAATTGTTTGTAAGACTTACAGAAACTGAAAACGATTAAATTTATATTTTCTTAAAAAATTATTTTTTGTATTTTTTCAAGTCTTGAATCCCATTCTGAACACTATTTTGTTATAAAAATTATTTGTGAGACTTGCAGAAACTGAGACAAGCTAAATTTCTTTTGATTTTAATCGTTCGGACAACTGCTGGAAACGCCGAAAAACGGTAAAATTTAATTTTTCTTCAAAAATTTATTTTTGTTTTTTTTCGAGTCTGGAATCCCATTCTGAACACTATTTGGTTATAAAAATTATTTGTGAGACTTACAGAAACTGAGACAAGCGAAATTTATTTTGATGTAAATCGTTCAGACAACTGCTGGAAACGCCGAAAAACGATTAAATTTTATTTTTCTTCAAAAATTTATTTTCGTTTTTTTTCGAGTCCAGAATCCCATTCTGAACACTATTTTGTTATAAAAATTATTTGTGAGACTTACAGAAACTGAGACAAGCAAAATTTCTTTTGATGTAAATCGTTCGGACAACTGCTGGAAACGCCGAAAAACGGTTAAATTTAATTTTTCTTCAAAAATTTTATTTCGTTTTTTTTCGAGTCTAGAATCCCATTCTGAACACTATTTGGTTATAAAAATTATTTGTGAGACTTACAGAAACTGAGACAAGCGACAACTGCTGGAAACGCCGGAAAACGATTAAATTTAATTTTTCTTCAAAAATTTAGGTTCGTTTTTTTTCGAGTCTAGAATCCCATTCTGAACACTATTTGGTTATAAAAATTATTTGTGAGACTTACAGAAACTGAGACAAGCGAAATTTCTTTTGATGTAAATCGTTCAGACAACTGCTGGAAACGCCGAAAAACGATTAAATTTTATTTTTCTTCAAAAATTTATTTTCGTTTTTTTTCGAGTCCAGAATCCCATTCTGAACACTATTTTGTTATAAAAGATATTTGTGAGACTTACAGAAACTGAGACAAGCAAAATTTATTTTGATGTAAATCGTTCGGACAACTGCTGGAAACGCCGAAAAACGTTTAGATTTGATTTTTCTTCAAAAATTTATTTTCGTTTTTTTTTTTCGAGTCTTGAATCCTATTCTGAACACTATTTTGTTATAAAAATTATTTGTGAGACTTACAGAAACTGAGACAAGCAAAGTTTCTTTTAAAGTAAATCGTTCGGACAACTGCTGGAAACGCCGAAAAACGATTAAATTTAATTTTTCTTCAAAAATTTATTTTCGTTTTTTTTCGAGTCTTGAATTCTATTCTGAACACTATTTTGTTATAAAAATTATTTGTGAGACTTACAGAAACTGAGACACGCAAAGTTTCTTTTGATGTAAATCGTTTGGACAACTGCTGGAAACGCCGAAAAACGATTAAATTTAATTTTTCTTCAAAAATTTATTTTCGTTTTTTTTCGAGTCCAGAATCACATTCTGAACCATTTTTTGTTATAAAAATTATTTGTGAGACTTACAGAAACTAAGACAAGCAAATTTCTTTAGATGTAAATCGTTCGGACAACTGCTGGAAACGCCGAAAAACGGTTAAATTTAATTTTTCTTAAAAAATTTTATTTCGTTTTTTTTCGAGTCTAGAATCCCATTCTGAACACTATTTGTTTATAAAAATTATTTGTGAGACTTACAGAAACTGAAAACGATTAAATTTATATTTTCTTCAAAAATTAATTTTTGTATTTTTTCAAGTCTTGAATCCCATTGTGAACACTATTTTGTTATAAAAATTATTTGTGAGAGTTACAGAAACTGAGACAAGCAAAATTTCTTTTGATGTAAATCGTTCGGACAGCTGCTAGAAACGCCGAAAAACGATTAAATTTAATTTTTCTTCAAAAATTTATTTTCGTTTTTCTTGAGTCTAGAATCCCATTCTGAACACTATTTGTTTATAAAAATTATTTGTAAGACTTACAGAAACTGAAAACGAATAAATTTATATTTTCTTCAAAAATTATTTTTTGTATTTTTTCAAGTCTTGAATCCCATTCTGAACACTATTTTGTTACAAAAATTATTTGTGAGACTTACAGAAACTGAGACGAGCAAAATTTCTTTTGATGTAAATCGTTCGGACAACTGCTGGAAACGCCGAAAAACGATTAAATTTAATTTTTCTTCAAAAATTTATTTTCGTTTTTTTTTCGAGTCTAGAATCCCATTCTGAACACTATTTGGTTATAAAAATTATTTGTGAGACTTACAGAAACTGAGACAAGCGAAATTTCTTTTGATGTAAATCGTTCGGACAACTGCTGGAAACGCCGAAAAACGATTAAATTTAATTTTTCTTCAAAAATTTATTTTCGTTTTTTTTTGAGATAGAAACGATTAAATTTAATTTTTCTTCAAAAATTTATTTTCGTTTTTTTTCGAGTCTAGAATCGCATTCTGAACACTATTTGGTTATAAAAATTATTTGTGAGACTTACAGAAACTGAGACAAGCAAAATTTCTTTTGATGTAAATTGTTCGGACAACTGCTGGAAACGCCGAAAAACGATTAAATTTAATTTTTCTTCAAAAATTTATTTTCGTTTTTTTCGAGTCTTGGATCCTATTCTGAACACTATTTTGTTATAAAAATTATTTGTGAGACTTACAGAAACTGAGACAAGCAAAATTTCTTTTGATGTAAATCGTTCGGACAACTGCTGGAAACGCCGAAAAAGGATTAAATTTAATTTTTCTTCAAAAATTTATTTTCGTTTTTTTTCGAGTCCAGAATCCCATTCTGAACACTATTTTGTTATAAAAATTATTTGTGAGAGTTACAGAAACCGAGACAATCAAAATTTCTTTTGATGTAAATCGTTCGGACAACTGCTAGAAACGCCGAAAAACGATTAAATTTAATTTTTCTTCAAAAATTTATTTTCGTTTTTCTTGAGTCTAGAATCCCATTCTGAACACTATTTGTTTATAAAAATTGTTTGTAAGACTTACAGAAACTGAAAACGATTAAATTTATATTTTCTTAAAAAATTATTTTTTGTATTTTTTCAAGTCTTGAATCCCATTCTGAACACTATTTTGTTATAAAAATTATTTGTGAGACTTGCAGAAACTGAGACAAGCTAAATTTCTTTTGATTTTAATCGTTCGGACAACTGCTGGAAACGCCGAAAAACGATAAAATTTAATTTTTCTTCAAAAATTTATTTTTGTTTTTTTTCGAGTCTGGAATCCCATTCTGAACACTATTTGGTTATAAAAATTATTTGTGAGACTTACAGAAACTGAGACAAGCGAAATTTATTTTGATGTAAATCGTTCAGACAACTGCTGGAAACGCCGAAAAACGATTAAATTTTATTTTTCTTCAAAAATTTATTTTCGTTTTTTTTCGAGTCCAGAATCCCATTCTGAACACTATTTTGTTATAAAAATTATTTGTGAGACTTACAGAAACTGAGACAAGCAAAATTTCTTTTGATGTAAATCGTTCGGACAACTGCTGGAAACGCCGAAAAACGGTTAAATTTAATTTTTCTTCAAAAATTTTATTTCGTTTTTTTTCGAGTCTAGAATCCCATTCTGAACACTATTTGGTTATAAAAATTATTTGTGAGACTTACAGAAACTGAGACAAGCGACAACTGCTGGAAACGCCGGAAAACGATTAAATTTAATTTTTCTTCAAAAATTTAGGTTCGTTTTTTTTCGAGTCTAGAATCCCATTCTGAACACTATTTTGTTATAAAAATTATTTGTGAGACTTACAGAAACTGAGACAAGCGAAATTTCTTTTGATGTAAATCGTTCAGACAACTGCTGGAAACGCCGAAAAACGATTAAATTTTATTTTTCTTCAAAAATTTATTTTCGTTTTTTTTCGAGTCCAGAATCCCATTCTGAACACTATTTTGTTATAAAAGATATTTGTGAGACTTACAGAAACTGAGACAAGCAAAATTTATTTTGATGTAAATCGTTCGGACAACTGCTGGAAACGCCGAAAAACGTTTAGATTTGATTTTTCTTCAAAAATTTATTTTCGTTTTTTTTTTTCGAGTCTTGAATCCTATTCTGAACACTATTTTGTTATAAAAATTATTTGTGAGACTTACAGAAACTGAGACAAGCAAAGTTTCTTTTAAAGTAAATCGTTCGGACAACTGCTGGAAACGCCGAAAAACGATTAAATTTAATTTTTCTTCAAAAATTTATTTTCGTTTTTTTTCGAGTCTTGAATTCTATTCTGAACACTATTTTGTTATAAAAATTATTTGTGAGACTTACAGAAACTGAGACACGCAAAGTTTCTTTTGATGTAAATCGTTTGGACAACTGCTGGAAACGCCGAAAAACGATTAAATTTAATTTTTCTTCAAAAATTTATTTTCGTTTTTTTTCGAGTCCAGAATCACATTCTGAACCATTTTTTGTTATAAAAATTATTTGTGAGACTTACAGAAACTAAGACAAGCAAATTTCTTTAGATGTAAATCGTTCGGACAACTGCTGGAAACGCCGAAAAACGGTTAAATTTAATTTTTCTTAAAAAATTTTATTTCGTTTTTTTTCGAGTCTAGAATCCCATTCTGAACACTATTTGTTTATAAAAATTATTTGTGAGACTTACAGAAACTGAAAACGATTAAATTTATATTTTCTTCAAAAATTAATTTTTGTATTTTTTCAAGTCTTGAATCCCATTGTGAACACTATTTTGTTATAAAAATTATTTGTGAGAGTTACAGAAACTGAGACAAGCAAAATTTCTTTTGATGTAAATCGTTCGGACAGCTGCTAGAAACGCCGAAAAACGATTAAATTTAATTTTTCTTCAAAAATTTATTTTCGTTTTTCTTGAGTCTAGAATCCCATTCTGAACACTATTTGTTTATAAAAATTATTTGTAAGACTTACAGAAACTGAAAACGAATAAATTTATATTTTCTTCAAAAATTATTTTTTGTATTTTTTCAAGTCTTGAATCCCATTCTGAACACTATTTTGTTACAAAAATTATTTGTGAGACTTACAGAAACTGAGACGAGCAAAATTTCTTTTGATGTAAATCGTTCGGACAACTGCTGGAAACGCCGAAAAACGATTAAATTTAATTTTTCTTCAAAAATTTATTTTCGTTTTTTTTTCGAGTCTAGAATCCCATTCTGAACACTATTTGGTTATAAAAATTATTTGTGAGACTTACAGAAACTGAGACAAGCGAAATTTCTTTTGATGTAAATCGTTCGGACAACTGCTGGAAACGCCGAAAAACGATTAAATTTAATTTTTCTTAAAAATTTACTTTCGTTTATTTTCAAGTCCAGAATCACATTCTGAACACTTTTTTGTTATAACAATTATTTGTGAGACTTACAGAAACTAAGACAAGCAAAATTTCATTTGATGTAAATTGTTCACACAACTGCTGGAAACGCCGAAAAACGATTAAATTTAATTTTTCTTCAAAAATTTATTTTCGTTTTTTTCGAGTCTTGAATCCCATTCTGAACACTATTTTGTTATAAAAATTATTTGTGAGACTTACAGAAACTGAGACAAGCAAAGTTTCTTTTGATGTAAATCGTTTGGACAACTGCTGGAAACGCCGAAAAACGATTAAATTTAATTTTTCTTCAAAAATTTATTTTCGTTTTTTTTCGAGTCCAGAATCACATTCTGAACAATTTTTTGTTATAAAAATTATTTGTGAGACTTACAGAAACTAAGACAAGCAAATTTCTTTTGATTGAAATCGTTCGGACAACTGCTGGAAACGCCGAAAAACGATTAAATTTAATTTTTCTTCAAAAATTTATTTTCGTTTTTTTTTAGTTTAGAATCCCATTCTGAACACTATTTGTTTATAAAAATTATTTGTGAGACTTACAGAAACTGAAAACGATTAAATTTATATTTTCTTCAAAAATTAATTTTGTATTTTTTCAAGTCTTGAATCCCATTGTGAACACTATTTTGTTATAAAAATTATTTGTGAGACTTACAGAAACTGAGATAAGCAAAATTTCTTTTGATGTAAATCGTTCGGACAACTGCTGGAAACGCCGAAAAACGATTAAATTTAATTTTTCTTCAAAAATTATTTTTTTTTATTTTTTCAAGTCTTGAATCCCATTCTGAACACTATTTTTTTTTAAATTATTTGTGAGACTTCAGAAACTGAGACAAGAAAAATTTCTTTTGATGCAAATCGTTCGGACAACTGCTGGAAACGCCGAAAAACGATTAAATTCCATTTTTCTTAAAAATTTACTTTCGTTTATTTTCAAGTCCAGAATCACATTCTGAACACTATTTTGTTATAAAAATTATTTGTGAGACTTACAGAAACTGAGACAAGCAAAATTTTTTTTGATGTGAATCGTTCGGAAAACTGCTGGAAACGCCGAAAAACGATTGAATTTAATTTTTCTTCAAAAATTTATTTTCCTTTTTTTTCGAGTCCAGAATCACATTCTGAACACTATTTTGTTATAAAATATATTTGTGAGACTTACAGAAACTGAGTTAAGCAAAATTTCTTTGGATGTAAATCGTTCGGACAACTGCTGGAAACGCCGAAAAACGATTAAATTTAATTTTTCTTCAAAAATTTATTTTCGATTTTTTTCGAGTCCCGAATCACATTCTGAACACTTTTTTGTTATAAAAATTATTTGTGAGACTTACAGAAACTAAGACAAGCAAAAATTCCTTTGGTTTTAAATCGTTCGGACAACTGCTGGAAATGCCGAAAAACGATTAAATTTATTTTTTCTTCAAAAATTTATTTTCGTTTTTTTTCGAGTCCAGGATCACATTCTGAACACTATTTTGTTATAAAATATATTTGTGAGACTTACAGAAACTGAGACAAGCGAAATTTCTTTTCATGTAAATCGTTCGGACAACTGCTGGAAACGCCGAAAAACGACTAAATTTAATTTTTCTTCAAAAATTTATTTCCGTTTTTTTTCGAGTCTACAATCCCATTCTAAACACTATTTGGTTATAAAAATTATTTGTGAGACTTACAGAAACTGAAAACGATTAAATTTATATTTTCTTCAAAAAATAATTTTTGTATTTTTTCAAGTCTTGAATCCCATTCTGAACACTATTTTGTTATAAAAATTATTTGTGAGACTTACAGAAACTGAGACAAGCGAAATTTCTTTTGATGTAAATCGTTCGGACAACTGCTGGAAACGCCGAAAAACGATTAAATTTAATTTTTCTTCAAAAATTTATTTTCGTTTTTTTCGAGTCTAGAATCCCATTCTGAACACTATTTGGTTATAAAAATTATTTGTGAGACTTACAGAAATTGAGACAAGCCAAATTTCTTTTGATGTAAATCGTTCGGACAACTGCTGGAAACGCCGAAAAACGATTAAATTTAATTTTTCTTCAAAAATATAAATTTTTGAAGAAAAATTAAATTTAATCGTTTTCAGTTTCTGTAAGTCTCACAAATAATTTTTATAAACAAATAGTGTTCACAATGGGATTCTTTTGGTTTTTTTTCGAGTCCAGAATCACATTCTGAACACTTTTTTGTTATAAAAATTATTTGTGAGACTTACAGAAACTGAAAACGATTAAATTTATATTTTCTTCAAAAATTAATTTTTTTATTTTTTCAAGTCTTGAATCCCATTCTGAACACAATTTTTTTAAAAATTATTTGTGAGACTTCAGAAACTGAGACAAGCTAAATTTCTTTTGATGTAAATCGTTCGAACAACTGCTGGAAACGCCGAAAAACGATTAAATTTAATTTTTCTTTAAAAATTTATTTTCGTTTTTTTTGAGTCTAGAATCCCATTCTGAACACTATTTTTTTATAAAACTTATTTGTGAGACTAACAGAAACTGAGACAAGCAAAATTTCTTTTGATGTAAATCGTTCGGACAACTGCTGGAAACGACGAAAAACGATGAAATTTAATTTTTCTTCAAAAATTTATTTTCGTTTTTTTTCAAGTCCAGAATCACATTCTGAACACCATTTTGTTATAAAAATTATTTGTGAGACTTACAGAAACTGAGACAAGCAAAATTTCTTTTGATGTAAATCGTTCGGACAACTGCTGGAAACGCCGAAAAACGAATAAATTAAATTTTTCTTCAAAAATTTATTTTCGTTTTTTTTTCGAGTCCAGAATCACATTCTGAACACTATTTTGTTATAAAAATTATTTGTGAGACTTACAGAAACGGAGACAAGCAAAATTTCTTTTGATGAAATTCGTTCGGACAACTGCTGGAAACGCCGAAAAACGATTAAATTTAATTTTTCTTCAAAAATTTATTTTGGTTTTTTTCGAGTCTAGAATCCCATTCTGAACACTATTTTGTTATAAAAATTATTTGTGAGACTTACAGAAACTGAGACAAGCAAAATTTCTTTTGATGTAAATCGTTCGGACAACTGCTGGAAACGCCGAAAAACGAATAAATTAAATTTTTCTTCAAAAATTTATTTTCGTTTTTTTTTCGAGTCCAGAATCACATTCTGAACACTATTTTGTTATAAAAATTGTTTGTGAGACTTACAGAAACTAAGACAAGCAAAATTTCTTTTGATGTGAATCGTTCAGACAACTGCTGGAAACGCCGAAAAACGATTGAATTTAATTTTTCTTCAAAAATTTATTTTCGTTTTTTTTCGAGTCCAGAATCACATTCTGAACACTATTTTGTTATAAAAATTATTTATGAGACTTACAGAAACTGAGACAAGCAAAATTTATTTTGATATAAATCGTTCGGACAACTGCCGGAAACGCCGAAAAACGATTAAATTTAATTTTTTTTCAAAAATTTATTTTTGTTTTTTTTTGAGTCTAGAATCCCACTCTGAACACTATTCGTTAATTAAAATTATTTGTGAGACTAACAGAAACTGAAAACGATTAAATTTATATTTTCTTCAAAAATTAATTTTTGTATTTTTTCAAGTCTTGAATCCCATTCTGAACACTATTTTGTTATAAAAATTATTTGTGAGACTTGCAGAAACTGAGACAAGCAAAATTTCTTTTGATATAAATCGTTCGGACAACTGCTGGAAACGCCGAAAAACGATTAAATTTAATTTTTCTTCAAAAATTTATTTTCGTTTTCTTTCGAGTCCAGAATCACATTCTGGACACTATTTTGTTATAAAATTTATTTGTGAGACTTACAGAAACTGAGACAAGCGAGAATTTTGATGTAAATCGTTCGGACAACTGCTGGAACCGCCGAAAAACGATTAAATTTAATTTTTCTTCAAAAATTCATTTTCGTTTTTTTTTTCGAGTCCAGAATCCCATTCTGAACACTATTTTGTTATAAAAATTATTTGTGAGACTTACAGAAACTGAGACAAGCAAAATTTCTTTTGATGTAAATCGTTCGGACAACTGCTGGAAACGCCGAAAAACGATTAGATTTAATTTTTCTTCAAAAATTTATTTTTGTTTTTTTTCGAGTCCAGAATCACATTCTGAACACTTTTTTGTTATAACAATTATTTGTGAGACTTACAGAAACTAAGACAAGCAAAATTTCATTTGATGTAAATCGTTCGGACAACTGCTGGAAACGCCGAAAAACGATTAAATTTAATTTTTCTTCAAAAATTTATTTTCGTTTTTTTTCGAGTCTTGAATCCTATTCTGAACACTATTTTGTTATAAAAATTATTTGTGAGACTTACAGAAACTGAGACAAGCAAAGTTTCTTTTGATGTAAATCGTTTGGACAACTGCTGGAAACGCCGAAAAACGATTAGATTTAATTTTTCTTCAAAAATTTATTTTCGTTTTTTTTCGAGTCCAGAATCACATTCTGAACTATTTTTTGTTATAAAATCTATTTGTGAGACTTACAGAAACTAAGCCAAGCAAATTTCTTTTGATGTAAATCGTTCGGACAACTGCTGGAAACGCCGAAAAACGATTAAATTTAATTTTTCTTCAAAAATTTATTTTCGTTTTTTTTTTTAGTTTAGAATCCTATTCTGAACACTATTTGTTTATAAAAATTATTTGTGAGACTTACAGAAACTGAAAACGATTAAATTTATATTTTCTTCAAAAATTAATTTTTGTATTTTTTCAAGTCTTGAATCCCATTCTGAACACTATTTTGTTATAAAAATTATTTGTGAGACTTACAGAAACTGAGACAAGCAAAATTTCTTTTGATATAAATCGTTCGGACAACTGCTGGAAACGCCGAAAAACGATTAAATTTAATTTTTCTTCAAAAATTTATGTTCGTTTTTTTTCAAGTCTAGAGTCCCATTCTGAACACTATTTGGTTATAAAAATTATTTGTGAGACTTACAGAAACTGAGACAAGCGAAATTTCTTTTGATGTAAATCGTTCAGACAACTGCTGGAAACGCCGAAAAACGATTAAATTTTATTTTTCTTCAAAAATTTATTTTCGTTTTTTTTCGAGTCCAGAATCCCATTCTGAACACTACTTTGTTATAAAAATTATTTGTGAGACTTACAGAAACTGAGAAAAGCAAAATTTCTTTTGATGTAAATCGTTCGGACAACTGCTGGAAACGCCGAAAAACGATTAAATTTAATTTTTCTTCAAAAATTATTTTTTTTTATTTTTTCAAGTCTTGAATCCCATTCTGAACACTATTTTTTTTTAAATTATTTGTGAGACTTCAGAAACTGAGACAAGCAAAATTTCTTTTGATGCAAATCGTTCGGACAACTGCTGGAAACGCCGAAAAACGATTAAATTCCATTTTTCTTCAAAAATTTACTTTCGTTTTTTTTCAAGTCCAGAATCACATTCTGAACACTATTTTGTTATAAAAATTATTTGTGAGACTTACAGAAACTGAGACAAGCAAATTTTTTTTTGATGTGAATCGTTCGGAAAACTGCTGGAAACGCCGAAAAACGATTGAATTTAATTTTTCTTCAAAAATTTATTTTCCTTTTTTTTCGAGTCCAGAATCACATTCTGAACACTATTTTGTTATAAAAAATATTTGTGAGACTTACAGAAACTAAGACAAGCAAAATTTCTTTTGATGTAAATCGTTCGGACAACTGCTGTAAATGCCGAAAAACGATTAAATTTAATTTTTCTTCAAAAATTTATTTTCGTTTTTTTTCGAGTCCAGAATCACAATCTGAACACTATTTTGTTATAAAATATATTTGTGAGACTTACAGAAACTGAGTTAAGCAAAATTTCTTTTGATGTAAATCGTTCGGACAACTGCTGGAAACGCCGAAAAACGATTAAATTTAATTTTTCTTCAAAAATTTATTTTCGATTTTTTTCGAGTCCCGAATCACATTCTGAACACTTTTTTGTTATAAAAATTATTTGTGAGACTTACAGAAACTAAGACAAGCAAAAATTCCTTTGGTTTTAAATCGTTCGGACAACTGCTGGAAATGCCGAAAAACGATTAAATTTATTTTTTCTTCAAAAATTTATTTTCGTTTTTTTTCGAGTCCAGGATCACATTCTGAACACTATTTTGTTATAAAATATATTTGTGAGACTTACAGAAACTGAGACAAGAAAAATTTCTTTTCATGTAAATCGTTCGGACAACTGCTGGAAACGCCGAAAAACGACTAAATTTAATTTTTCTTCAAAAATTTATTTCCGTTTTTTTCCGAGTCTACAATCCCATTCTAAACACTATTTGGTTATAAAAATTATTTGTGAGACTTACAGAAACTGAAAACGATTAAATTTATATTTTCTTCAAAAAATACTTTTTGTATTTTTTCAAGTCTTGAATCCCATTCTGAACACTATTTTGTTATAAAAATTATTTGTGAGACTTACAGAAACTGAGACAAGCGAAATTTCTTTTGATGTAAATCGTTCGGACAACTGCTGGAAACGCCGAAAAACGATTAAATTTAATTTTTCTTCAAAATTTTTTTTCGTTTTTTTCGAGTCTAGAATCCCATTCTGGACACTATTTGGTTATAAAAATTATTTGTGAGACTTACTGAAACTGAGACAAGCCAAATTTCTTTTGATGTAAATCGTTCGGACAACTGCTGGAAACGCTGAAAATCGATTAAATTTAATTTCTCTTAAAAAATATAAATTTTTAAAGAAAAATTAAATTAAATCGTTTTTCGGCGTTTCCAGTAGTTGTCCGAACGATTTACATCAAAAGAAATTTTGCTTGTCTCAGTTTCTGAAGTCTCACAAATAATTTTTAAAAAAATTGTGTTCAGAATGGGATTCTAGACTCGAAAAAAACGAAAAAAAATTTTGAAGAAAAATTAAATTTAATCGTTTTTCGGCGTTTCCAGCAGTTGTCCGAACGATTTACATCAAAAGAAATTTCGCTTGTCTCAGTTTCTGTAAGTCTCACAAATAATTTTTATAACAAAATAGTGTTCAGAATGGGATTCAAGACTTGAAAAAATACAAAAAGTATTTTTTGAAGAAAATATAAATTTAATCGTTTTCAGTTTCTGTAAGTCTCACAAATAATTTTTATAACCAAATAGTGTTTAGAATGGGATTGTAGACTCGGAAAAAAACGGAAATAAATTTTTGAAGAAAAATTAAATTTAGTCGTTTTTCGGCGTTTCCAGCAGTTGTCCGAACGATTTACATGAAAAGAAATTTTTCTTGTCTCAGTTTCTGTAAGTCTCACAAATATATTTTATAACAAAATAGTGTTCAGAATGTGATCCTGGACTCGAAAAAAAACGAAAATAAATTTTTGAAGAAAAAATAAATTTAATCGTTTTTCGGCATTTCCAGCAGTTGTCCGAACGATTTAAAACCAAAGGAATTTTTGCTTGTCTTAGTTTCTGTAAGTCTCACAAATAATTTTTATAACAAAAAAGTGTTCAGAATGTGATTCGGGACTCGAAAAAAATCGAAATTTAAATTTAAATTTAAAAATTAAATTTTTCTTAAAAAATTTATATTTTTGAAGAGAAATTAAATTTAATCGATTTTCGGCGTTTCCAGCAGTGGTCCGAACGATTTACATCAAAAGAAATTTGGCTTGTCTCAGTTTCTGTAAGTCTCACAAATAATTTTTATAACCAAATAGTGTTCAGAATGGGATTCTAGACTCGAAAAAAACGAAAATAAATTTTTGAAGAAAATTTAAATTTAATCGTTTTTCGGCGTTTCCAGCAGTTGTCCGAACGATTTACATCAAAAGAAATTTCGCTTGTCTCAGTTTCTGTATGTCTCACAAATAATTTTTATAACAAAATAGTGTTCAGAATGGGATTCAAGACTTAAAATAAAAATTATTTGTGAGACTTACAGAAACTGAAAACGATTAAATTTAATTTTTCTTAAAAAATTTATATTTTTGAAGAGAAATTAAATTTAATCGATTTTCGGCGTTTACAGCAGTTGTCCGAACGATTTACATCAAAAGAAATTTGGCTTGTCTCAGTTTCTGTAAGTCTCACAAATAATTTTTATAACCAAATAGTGTTCAGAATGGGATTCTAGACTCGAAAAACGAATAAATTTAATTTTTCTTCAAAAATTTATTTTCGTTTTTTTTTGAGTCTAGAATCCCATTCTGAACACTATTTTGTTATAAAAATTATTTGTGAGACTAACAGAAACTGAGACAAGCAAAATTTCTTTTGATGTAAATCGTTCGGACAACTGCTAGAATCGCCGAAAAACGATTAAATTTAATTTTTCTTCAAAAATTCATTTTCGTTTTTTTTTCGAGTCCAGAATCCCATTCTGAACACTATTTTGTTATAAAAATTATTTGTGAGACTTACAGAAACTGAGACAAGCAAAATTTCTTTTGATGTAAATCGTTCGGACAACTGCTGGAAACGCCGAAAAACGATTAAATTTAATTTTTCTTCAAAAATTTATTTTCGTTTTTTTTTCGAGTCTAGAATCCCATTCTGAACACTGTTTGGTTATAAAAATTATATGTGAGACTTACAGAAACTGAGACAAGCAAAATTTCTTTTAATATAAATCGTTCGGACAACTGCTGGAAACGCCGAAAAAGGATTAAATTTAATTTTCTTCAAAAATTTATCTTCGTTTTTTTTCGAGTCCAGAATCCTATTCCGAACACTATTTGTTCATAAAAATTATTTGTGAGACTTACAGAAACTGAAAACGATTAAATTTATATTTTCTTCAAAAATTAATTTTTGTATTTTTTCAGGTCTTGAATCCCATTGTGAACACCATTTTGTTATAAAAATTATTTGTGAGACTTACAGAAACTGAGACAAGCAAAATTTCTTTTGATATAAATCGTTCGGACAACTGCTGGAAACGCCGAAAAACGATTAAATTTAATTTTTCTTCAAAAATTATTTTTTTTTATTTTTTCAAGTCTTGAATCCCATTCTGAACACTATTTTTTTAAAAATTATTTGTGAGACTTCAGAAACTGAGACAAGCAAAATTTCTTTTGATGCAAATCGTTCGGACAACTGCTGGAAACGCCGAAAAACGATTAAATTCCATTTTTCTTCAAAAATTTACTTTCGTTTTTTTTCAAGTCGAGAATCACATTCTGAACACTATTTTGTTATAAAAATTATTTGTGAGACTTACAGAAACTGAGACAAGCAAAATTTTTTTTGATGTGAATCGTTCGGAAAACTGCTGGAAACGCCGAAAAACGATTGAATTTAATTTATCTTCAAAAATTTATTTTCCTTTTTTTTCGAGTCCAGAATCACATTCTGAACACTATTTTGTTATAAAATATATTTGTGAGACTTACAGAAACTGAGACAAGCAAAATTTCTTTTGATGTAAATCGTTCGGACAACTGCTGGAAACGCCGAAAAACGATTAAATTTAAATTTTTGAAGAAAAATTAAATTTAATCGTTTTCAGTTTCTGTAAGTCTCACAAATAATTTTTATAAACAAATAGTGTTCAGAATGGGATTATTTTCGTTTTTTTTCGAGTCCAGAATCACATTCTGAACACTTTTTTGTTATAAAAATTATTTGTGAGACTTACAGAAACTGAAAACGATTAAATTTATATTTTCTTCAAAAATTATTTTTTTTATTTTTTCAAGTCTTGAATCCCATTCTGAACACTATTTTTATAAAAATTATTTGTGAGACTTCAGAAACTGAGACAAGCAAAATTTCTTTTGATGTAAATCGTTCGGACAACTGCTGGAAACGCCGAAAAACGATTAAATTTAATTTTTCTTTAAAAATTTATTTTCGTTTTTTTTTGAGTCTAGAATCCCATTCTGAACACTATTTTTTTATAAAACTTATTTGTGAGACTAACAGAAACTGAGACAAGCAAAATTTCTTTTGATGTAAATCGTTCGGACAACTGCTGGAAACGACGAAAAGCGATTAAATTTAATTTTTCTTCAAAAATTAATTTTCGTTTTTTTTCAAGTCCAGAATCACATTCTGAACACCATTTTGTTATAAAAATTATTTGTGAGACTTACAGAAACTGAGACAAGCAAAATTTCTTTTGATGTAAATCGTTCGGACAACTGCTGGAAACGCCGAAAAACGATTAAATTAAATTTTTCTTCAAAAATTTATTTTCGTTTTTTTTTCCAGTCCAGAATCACATTCTGAACACTATTTTGTTATAAAAATTATTTGTGAGACTTACAGAAACGGAGACAAGCAAAATTTCTTTTGATGTAATTCGTTCGGACAACTGCTGGAAACGCCGAAAAACGATTAAATTTAATTTTTCTTCAAAAATTTATTTTCGTTTTTTTCGAGTCTAGAATCCCATTCTGATCACTATTTTGTTATAAAAATTATTTGTGAGACTTACAGAAACTGAGACAAGCAAAATTTCTTTTGATGTAAATCGTTCGGACAACTGCTGGAAACGCCGAAAAACGATTAAATTTAATTTTTCTTCAAAAATTTATTTTCGTTTTTTTTCGAGCCCAGAATCACATTCTGAACACTTTTTTGTTATAAAAATTATTTGTGAGACTTACAGAAACTGAAAACGATTAAATTTATATTTTCTTCAAAAATTATTTTTTTTATTTTTTCAAGTCTTGAATCCCATTCTGAACACTATTTTTTTTTAAATTATTTGTGAGACTTCAGAAACTGAGACAAGCAAAATTTCTTTTGATGTAAATCGTTCGGACAACTGCTGGAAACGCCGAAAAACGATTAAATTTAATTTTTCTTTAAAAATTTATTTTCTTTTTTTTTGAGTCTAGAATCCCATTCTGAACACTATTTTTTTATAAAACTTATTTGTGAGACTAACAGAAACTGAGACAAGCAAAATTTCTTTTGATGTAAATCGTTCGGACAACTGCTGGAAACGACGAAAAGCGATTAAATTTAATTTTATTCAAAAATTAATTTTCGTTTTTTTTCAAGTCCAGAATCACATTCTGAACACCATTTTGTTATAAAAATTATTTGTGAGACTTACAGAAACTGAGACAAGCAAAATTTCTTTTGATGTAAATCGTTCGGACAACTGCTGGAAACGCCGAAAAACGATTAAATTAAATTTTTCTTCAAAAATTTATTTTCGTTTTTTTTTCGAGTCCAGAATCACATTCTGAACACTGTTTTGTTATAAAAATTATTTGTGAGACTTACAGAAACGGAGACAAGCAAAATTTCTTTTGATGTAATTCGTTCGGACAACTGCTGGAAACGCCGAAAAACGATTAAATTTAATTTTTCTTCAAAAATTTATTTTCGTTTTTTTCGAGTCTAGAATCCCATTCTGAACACTATTTTGTTATAAAAATTATTTGTGAGACTTACAGAAACTGAGACAAGCAAAATTTCTTTTGATGTAAATCGTTCGGACAACTGCTGGAAACGCCGAAAAACGATTAAATTAAATTTTTCTTCAAAAATTTATTTTCGTTTTTTTTCGAGTCCAGAATCACATTCTGAACACTATTTTGTTATAAAAATTGTTTGTGAGACTTACAGAAACTAAGACAAGCAAAATTTCTTTTGATGTGAATCGTTCAGACAACTGCTGGAAACGCCGAAAAACGATTGAATTTAATTTTTCTTCAAAAATTTATTTTCGTTTTTTTTCGAGTCCAGAATCACATTCTGAACACTATTTTGTTATAAAAATTATTTATGAGACTTACAGAAACTGAGACAAGCAAAATTTCTTTCGATGTAAATCGTTCGGACAACTGCTGGAAACGCCGAAAAACGATTAAATTTAATTTTTCTTCAAAAATTTATTTTCGTTTTTTTTCGAGTCCAGAATCCCATTCTGAACACTATTTTGTTATAAAAATTATTTGTGAGACTTACAGAAACTGAGACAAGCAAAATTTATTTTGATATAAATCGTTCGGACAACTGCTGGAAACGCCGAAAAACGATTAAATTTAATTTTTTTTCAAAAATTTATTTTCGTTCTTTTTTGAGTCTAGAATCCCATTCTGAACACTATTTGTTAATTAAAATTATTTGTAAGACTAACAGAAACTGAAAACGATTAAATTAATATTTTCTTCAAAAATTAATTTTTGTATTTTTTCAAGTCTTGAATCCCATTCTGAACACTATTTTGTTATAAAAATTATTTGTGAGACTTGCAGAAACTGAGACAAGCAAAATTTCTTTTGATATAAATCGTTCGGACAACTGCTGGCAACGCCGAAAAACGATTAAATTTAATTTTTCTTCAAAAATTTATTTTCGTTTTCTTTCGAGTCCAGAATTACATTCTGGACACTATTTTGTTATAAAATTTATTTGTGAGACTTACAGAAACTGAGACAAGCGAGAATTTTGATGTAAATCGTTCGGACAACTGCTGGAAACGCCGAAAAACGATTAAATTTAATTTTTTTTTTAAAATTCATTTTCGTTTTTTTTCGAGTCCAGAATCCCATTCTGAACACTATTTTGTTATAAAAATTATTTGTAAGACTTACAGAAACTGAGACAAGCAAAATTTCTTTTGATGTAAATCGTTCGGACAACTGCTGGAAACGCCGAAAAACGATTAAATTTAATTTTTCTTCAAAAATTTATTTTCGTTTTTTTTTCGAGTCTAGAATCCCATTCTGAACACTGTTTGGTTATAAAAATTATATGTGAGACTTACAGAAACTGAGACAAGCAAAATTTCTTTTATTATAAATCGTTCGGACAACTGCTGGAAACGCCGAAAAACGATTAAATTTAATTTTTCTTCAAAAATTTACTTTTGTTTTTTTTCGAGTCTAGAATCCCATTCTGAACACTATTTGGTTATAAAAATTATTTGTGAGACTTACAGAAACTGAGACAAGCAAAATTTCTTTTGATGTAAATCGTTCGGACAACTGCTGGAAACGCCGAAAAACGATTAAATTTAATTTTTCTTCAAAAATTTATTTTCGTTTTTTTTCGAGTCCAGAAACCCATTCTGAACACTATTTTGTTATAAAAATTATTTGTGAGACTTACAGAAACTAAGACAAGCAAATTTCTTTAGATGTAAATCGTTCGGACAACTGCTGGAAACGCCGAAAAACGGTTAAATTTAATTTTTCTTAAAAAATTTTATTTCGTTTTTTTTCGAGTCTAGAATCCCATTCTGAACACTATTTGTTTATAAAAATTATTTGTGAGACTTACAGAAACTGAAAACGATTAAATTTATATTTTCTTCAAAAATTAATTTTTGTATTTTTTCAAGTCTTGAATCCCATTGTGAACACTATTTTGTTATAAAAATTATTTGTGAGAGTTACAGAAACTGAGACAAGCAAAATTTCTTTTGATGTAAATCGTTCGGACAGCTGCTAGAAACGCCGAAAAACGATTAAATTTAATTTTTCTTCAAAAATTTATTTTCGTTTTTCTTGAGTCTAGAATCCCATTCTGAACACTATTTGTTTATAAAAATTATTTGTAAGACTTACAGAAACTGAAAACGAATAAATTTATATTTTCTTCAAAAATTATTTTTTGTATTTTTTCAAGTCTTGAATCCCATTCTGAACACTATTTTGTTACAAAAATTATTTGTGAGACTTACAGAAACTGAGACGAGCAAAATTTCTTTTGATGTAAATCGTTCGGACAACTGCTGGAAACGCCGAAAAACGATTAAATTTAATTTTTCTTCAAAAATTTATTTTCGTTTTTTTTTCGAGTCTAGAATCCCATTCTGAACACTATTTGGTTATAAAAATTATTTGTGAGACTTACAGAAACTGAGACAAGCGAAATTTCTTTTGATGTAAATCGTTCGGACAACTGCTGGAAACGCCGAAAAACGATTAAATTTAATTTTTCTTAAAAATTTACTTTCGTTTATTTTCAAGTCCAGAATCACATTCTGAACACTTTTTTGTTATAACAATTATTTGTGAGACTTACAGAAACTAAGACAAGCAAAATTTCATTTGATGTAAATTGTTCACACAACTGCTGGAAACGCCGAAAAACGATTAAATTTAATTTTTCTTCAAAAATTTATTTTCGTTTTTTTCGAGTCTTGAATCCCATTCTGAACACTATTTTGTTATAAAAATTATTTGTGAGACTTACAGAAACTGAGACAAGCAAAGTTTCTTTTGATGTAAATCGTTTGGACAACTGCTGGAAACGCCGAAAAACGATTAAATTTAATTTTTCTTCAAAAATTTATTTTCGTTTTTTTTCGAGTCCAGAATCACATTCTGAACAATTTTTTGTTATAAAAATTATTTGTGAGACTTACAGAAACTAAGACAAGCAAATTTCTTTTGATTGAAATCGTTCGGACAACTGCTGGAAACGCCGAAAAACGATTAAATTTAATTTTTCTTCAAAAATTTATTTTCGTTTTTTTTTAGTTTAGAATCCCATTCTGAACACTATTTGTTTATAAAAATTATTTGTGAGACTTACAGAAACTGAAAACGATTAAATTTATATTTTCTTCAAAAATTAATTTTGTATTTTTTCAAGTCTTGAATCCCATTGTGAACACTATTTTGTTATAAAAATTATTTGTGAGACTTACAGAAACTGAGATAAGCAAAATTTCTTTTGATGTAAATCGTTCGGACAACTGCTGGAAACGCCGAAAAACGATTAAATTTAATTTTTCTTCAAAAATTATTTTTTTTTATTTTTTCAAGTCTTGAATCCCATTCTGAACACTATTTTTTTTTAAATTATTTGTGAGACTTCAGAAACTGAGACAAGAAAAATTTCTTTTGATGCAAATCGTTCGGACAACTGCTGGAAACGCCGAAAAACGATTAAATTCCATTTTTCTTAAAAATTTACTTTCGTTTATTTTCAAGTCCAGAATCACATTCTGAACACTATTTTGTTATAAAAATTATTTGTGAGACTTACAGAAACTGAGACAAGCAAAATTTTTTTTGATGTGAATCGTTCGGAAAACTGCTGGAAACGCCGAAAAACGATTGAATTTAATTTTTCTTCAAAAATTTATTTTCCTTTTTTTTCGAGTCCAGAATCACATTCTGAACACTATTTTGTTATAAAATATATTTGTGAGACTTACAGAAACTGAGTTAAGCAAAATTTCTTTGGATGTAAATCGTTCGGACAACTGCTGGAAACGCCGAAAAACGATTAAATTTAATTTTTCTTCAAAAATTTATTTTCGATTTTTTTCGAGTCCCGAATCACATTCTGAACACTTTTTTGTTATAAAAATTATTTGTGAGACTTACAGAAACTAAGACAAGCAAAAATTCCTTTGGTTTTAAATCGTTCGGACAACTGCTGGAAATGCCGAAAAACGATTAAATTTATTTTTTCTTCAAAAATTTATTTTCGTTTTTTTTCGAGTCCAGGATCACATTCTGAACACTATTTTGTTATAAAATATATTTGTGAGACTTACAGAAACTGAGACAAGCGAAATTTCTTTTCATGTAAATCGTTCGGACAACTGCTGGAAACGCCGAAAAACGACTAAATTTAATTTTTCTTCAAAAATTTATTTCCGTTTTTTTTCGAGTCTACAATCCCATTCTAAACACTATTTGGTTATAAAAATTATTTGTGAGACTTACAGAAACTGAAAACGATTAAATTTATATTTTCTTCAAAAAATAATTTTTGTATTTTTTCAAGTCTTGAATCCCATTCTGAACACTATTTTGTTATAAAAATTATTTGTGAGACTTACAGAAACTGAGACAAGCGAAATTTCTTTTGATGTAAATCGTTCGGACAACTGCTGGAAACGCCGAAAAACGATTAAATTTAATTTTTCTTCAAAAATTTATTTTCGTTTTTTTCGAGTCTAGAATCCCATTCTGAACACTATTTGGTTATAAAAATTATTTGTGAGACTTACAGAAATTGAGACAAGCCAAATTTCTTTTGATGTAAATCGTTCGGACAACTGCTGGAAACGCCGAAAAACGATTAAATTTAATTTCTCTTCAAAAATATAAATTTTTTAAGAAAAATTAAATTTAATCGTTTTCAGTTTCTGTAAGTCTCACAAATAATTTTTATAAACAAATAGTGTTCACAATGGGATTCTTTTGGTTTTTTTTCGAGTCCAGAATCACATTCTGAACACTTTTTTGTTATAAAAATTATTTGTGAGACTTACAGAAACTGAAAACGATTAAATTTATATTTTCTTCAAAAATTAATTTTTTTATTTTTTCAAGTCTTGAATCCCATTCTGAACACAATTTTTTTAAAAATTATTTGTGAGACTTCAGAAACTGAGACAAGCTAAATTTCTTTTGATGTAAATCGTTCGAACAACTGCTGGAAACGCCGAAAAACGATTAAATTTAATTTTTCTTTAAAAATTTATTTTCGTTTTTTTTGAGTCTAGAATCCCATTCTGAACACTATTTTTTTATAAAACTTATTTGTGAGACTAACAGAAACTGAGACAAGCAAAATTTCTTTTGATGTAAATCGTTCGGACAACTGCTGGAAACGACGAAAAACGATGAAATTTAATTTTTCTTCAAAAATTTATTTTCGTTTTTTTTCAAGTCCAGAATCACATTCTGAACACCATTTTGTTATAAAAATTATTTGTGAGACTTACAGAAACTGAGACAAGCAAAATTTCTTTTGATGTAAATCGTTCGGACAACTGCTGGAAACGCCGAAAAACGAATAAATTAAATTTTTCTTCAAAAATTTATTTTCGTTTTTTTTTCGAGTCCAGAATCACATTCTGAACACTATTTTGTTATAAAAATTATTTGTGAGACTTACAGAAACGGAGACAAGCAAAATTTCTTTTGATGAAATTCGTTCGGACAACTGCTGGAAACGCCGAAAAACGATTAAATTTAATTTTTCTTCAAAAATTTATTTTGGTTTTTTTCGAGTCTAGAATCCCATTCTGAACACTATTTTGTTATAAAAATTATTTGTGAGACTTACAGAAACTGAGACAAGCAAAATTTCTTTTGATGTAAATCGTTCGGACAACTGCTGGAAACGCCGAAAAACGAATAAATTAAATTTTTCTTCAAAAATTTATTTTCGTTTTTTTTTCGAGTCCAGAATCACATTCTGAACACTATTTTGTTATAAAAATTGTTTGTGAGACTTACAGAAACTAAGACAAGCAAAATTTCTTTTGATGTGAATCGTTCAGACAACTGCTGGAAACGCCGAAAAACGATTGAATTTAATTTTTCTTCAAAAATTTATTTTCGTTTTTTTTCGAGTCCAGAATCACATTCTGAACACTATTTTGTTATAAAAATTATTTATGAGACTTACAGAAACTGAGACAAGCAAAATTTATTTTGATATAAATCGTTCGGACAACTGCCGGAAACGCCGAAAAACGATTAAATTTAATTTTTTTTCAAAAATTTATTTTTGTTTTTTTTTGAGTCTAGAATCCCACTCTGAACACTATTCGTTAATTAAAATTATTTGTGAGACTAACAGAAACTGAAAACGATTAAATTTATATTTTCTTCAAAAATTAATTTTTGTATTTTTTCAAGTCTTGAATCCCATTCTGAACACTATTTTGTTATAAAAATTATTTGTGAGACTTGCAGAAACTGAGACAAGCAAAATTTCTTTTGATATAAATCGTTCGGACAACTGCTGGAAACGCCGAAAAACGATTAAATTTAATTTTTCTTCAAAAATTTATTTTCGTTTTCTTTCGAGTCCAGAATCACATTCTGGACACTATTTTGTTATAAAATTTATTTGTGAGACTTACAGAAACTGAGACAAGCGAGAATTTTGATGTAAATCGTTCGGACAACTGCTGGAACCGCCGAAAAACGATTAAATTTAATTTTTCTTCAAAAATTCATTTTCGTTTTTTTTTTCGAGTCCAGAATCCCATTCTGAACACTATTTTGTTATAAAAATTATTTGTGAGACTTACAGAAACTGAGACAAGCAAAATTTCTTTTGATGTAAATCGTTCGGACAACTGCTGGAAACGCCGAAAAACGATTAAATTTAATTTTTCTTCAAAAATTTATTTTTGTTTTTTTTCGAGTCCAGAATCACATTCTGAACACTTTTTTGTTATAACAATTATTTGTGAGACTTACAGAAACTAAGACAAGCAAAATTTCATTTGATGTAAATCGTTCGGACAACTGCTGGAAACGCCGAAAAACGATTAAATTTAATTTTTCTTCAAAAATTTATTTTCGTTTTTTTTCGAGTCTTGAATCCTATTCTGAACACTATTTTGTTATAAAAATTATTTGTGAGACTTACAGAAACTGAGACAAGCAAAGTTTCTTTTGATGTAAATCGTTTGGACAACTGCTGGAAACGCCGAAAAACGATTAGATTTAATTTTTCTTCAAAAATTTATTTTCGTTTTTTTTCGAGTCCAGAATCACATTCTGAACTATTTTTTGTTATAAAATCTATTTGTGAGACTTACAGAAACTAAGCCAAGCAAATTTCTTTTGATGTAAATCTTTCGGACAACTGCTGGAAACGCCGAAAAACGATTAAATTTAATTTTTCTTCAAAAATTTATTTTCGTTTTTTTTTTTAGTTTAGAATCCTATTCTGAACACTATTTGTTTATAAAAATTATTTGTGAGACTTACAGAAACTGAAAACGATTAAATTTATATTTTCTTCAAAAATTAATTTTTGTATTTTTTCAAGTCTTGAATCCCATTCTGAACACTATTTTGTTATAAAAATTATTTGTGAGACTTACAGAAACTGAGACAAGCAAAATTTCTTTTGATATAAATCGTTCGGACAACTGCTGGAAACGCCGAAAAACGATTAAATTTAATTTTTCTTCAAAAATTTATGTTCGTTTTTTTTCAAGTCTAGAGTCCCATTCTGAACACTATTTGGTTATAAAAATTATTTGTGAGACTTACAGAAACTGAGACAAGCGAAATTTCTTTTGATGTAAATCGTTCAGACAACTGCTGGAAACGCCGAAAAACGATTAAATTTTATTTTTCTTCAAAAATTTATTTTCGTTTTTTTTCGAGTCCAGAATCCCATTCTGAACACTACTTTGTTATAAAAATTATTTGTGAGACTTACAGAAACTGAGAAAAGCAAAATTTCTTTTGATGTAAATCGTTCGGACAACTGCTGGAAACGCCGAAAAACGATTAAATTTAATTTTTCTTCAAAAATTATTTTTTTTTATTTTTTCAAGTCTTGAATCCCATTCTGAACACTATTTTTTTTTAAATTATTTGTGAGACTTCAGAAACTGAGACAAGCAAAATTTCTTTTGATGCAAATCGTTCGGACAACTGCTGGAAACGCCGAAAAACGATTAAATTCCATTTTTCTTCAAAAATTTACTTTCGTTTTTTTTCAAGTCCAGAATCACATTCTGAACACTATTTTGTTATAAAAATTATTTGTGAGACTTACAGAAACTGAGACAAGCAAATTTTTTTTTGATGTGAATCGTTCGGAAAACTGCTGGAAACGCCGAAAAACGATTGAATTTAATTTTTCTTCAAAAATTTATTTTCCTTTTTTTTCGAGTCCAGAATCACATTCTGAACACTATTTTGTTATAAAAAATATTTGTGAGACTTACAGAAACTAAGACAAGCAAAATTTCTTTTGATGTAAATCGTTCGGACAACTGCTGTAAATGCCGAAAAACGATTAAATTTAATTTTTCTTCAAAAATTTATTTTCGTTTTTTTTCGAGTCCAGAATCACAATCTGAACACTATTTTGTTATAAAATATATTTGTGAGACTTACAGAAACTGAGTTAAGCAAAATTTCTTTTGATGTAAATCGTTCGGACAACTGCTGGAAACGCCGAAAAACGATTAAATTTAATTTTTCTTCAAAAATTTATTTTCGATTTTTTTCGAGTCCCGAATCACATTCTGAACACTTTTTTGTTATAAAAATTATTTGTGAGACTTACAGAAACTAAGACAAGCAAAAATTCCTTTGGTTTTAAATCGTTCGGACAACTGCTGGAAATGCCGAAAAACGATTAAATTTATTTTTTCTTCAAAAATTTATTTTCGTTTTTTTTCGAGTCCAGGATCACATTCTGAACACTATTTTGTTATAAAATATATTTGTGAGACTTACAGAAACTGAGACAAGAAAAATTTCTTTTCATGTAAATCGTTCGGACAACTGCTGGAAACGCCGAAAAACGACTAAATTTAATTTTTCTTCAAAAATTTATTTCCGTTTTTTTCCGAGTCTACAATCCCATTCTAAACACTATTTGGTTATAAAAATTATTTGTGAGACTTACAGAAACTGAAAACGATTAAATTTATATTTTCTTCAAAAAATACTTTTTGTATTTTTTCAAGTCTTGAATCCCATTCTGAACACTATTTTGTTATAAAAATTATTTGTGAGACTTACAGAAACTGAGACAAGCGAAATTTCTTTTGATGTAAATCGTTCGGACAACTGCTGGAAACGCCGAAAAACGATTAAATTTAATTTTTCTTCAAAATTTTTTTTCGTTTTTTTCGAGTCTAGAATCCCATTCTGGACACTATTTGGTTATAAAAATTATTTGTGAGACTTACTGAAACTGAGACAAGCCAAATTTCTTTTGATGTAAATCGTTCGGACAACTGCTGGAAACGCTGAAAATCGATTAAATTTAATTTCTCTTAAAAAATATAAATTTTTAAAGAAAAATTAAATTAAATCGTTTTTCGGCGTTTCCAGTAGTTGTCCGAACGATTTACATCAAAAGAAATTTTGCTTGTCTCAGTTTCTGAAGTCTCACAAATAATTTTTAAAAAAATTGTGTTCAGAATGGGATTCAAGACTTGAAAAAATAAAAAAATTAATTTTTGAAGAAAATATAAATTTAATCGTTTTCAGTTTCTGTAAGTCTCACAAATAATTTTTATAACAAAAAAGTGTTCAGAAAATGATTCTGGACTCGAAAAAAAACGAAAATAATCCCATTCTGAACACTATTTGTTTATAAAAATTATTTGTGAGACTTACAGAAACTAAAAACGATTAAATTAAATTTTTCTTAAAAAATTTATATTTTTGAAGAGAAATTAAATTTAATCGATTTTCGGCGTTTCCAGCAGTGGTCCGAACGATTTACATCAAAAGAAATTTGGCTTGTCTCAGTTTCTGTAAGTCTCACAAATAATTTTTATAACCAAATAGTGTTCAGAATGGGATTCTAGACTCGAAAAAAACGAAAATAAATTTTTGAAGAAAATTTAAATTTAATCGTTTTTCGGCGTTTCCAGCAGTTGTCCGAACGATTTACATCAAAAGAAATTTCGCTTGTCTCAGTTTCTGTAAGTCTCACAAATAATTTTTATAACAAAATAGTGTTCAGAATGGGATTCAAGACTTAAAATAAAAATTATTTGTGAGACTTACAGAAACTGAAAACGATTAAATTTAATTTTTCTTAAAAAATTTATATTTTTGAAGAGAAATTAAATTTAATCGATTTTCGGCGTTTACAGCAGTTGTCCGAACGATTTACATCAAAAGAAATTTGGCTTGTCTCAGTTTCTGTAAGTCTCACAAATAATTTTTATAACCAAATAGTGTTCAGAATGGGATTCTAGACTCGAAAAACGAATAAATTTAATTTTTCTTTAAAAATTTATTTTCGTTTTTTTTTGAGTCTAGAATCCCATTCTGAACACTATTTGGTTATAAAAATTATTTGTGAGACTAACAGAAACTGAGACAAGCAAAATTTCTTTTGATGTAAATCGTTCGGACAACTGCTAGAATCGCCGAAAAACGATTAAATTTAATTTTTCTTCAAAAATTCATTTTCGTTTTTTTTTCGAGTCCAGAATCCCATTCTGAACACTATTTTGTTATAAAAATTATTTGTGAGACTTACAGAAACTGAGACAAGCAAAATTTCTTTTGATGTAAATCGTTCGGACAACTGCTGGAAACGCCGAAAAACGATTAAATTTAATTTTTCTTCAAAAATTTATTTTCGTTTTTTTTTCGAGTCTAGAATCCCATTCTGAACACTGTTTGGTTATAAAAATTATATGTGAGACTTACAGAAACTGAGACAAGCAAAATTTCTTTTGATGTAAATCGTTCGGACAACTGCTGGAAACGCCGAAAAACGATTAAATTAAATTTTTCTTCAAAAATTTATTTTCGTTTTTTTTTCCAGTCCAGAATCACATTCTGAACACTATTTTGTTATAAAAATTATTTGTGAGACTTACAGAAACGGAGACAAGCAAAATTTCTTTTGATGTAATTCGTTCGGACAACTGCTGGAAACGCCGAAAAACGATTAAATTTAATTTTTCTTCAAAAATTTATTTTCGTTTTTTTCGAGTCTAGAATCCCATTCTGATCACTATTTTGTTATAAAAATTATTTGTGAGACTTACAGAAACTGAGACAAGCAAAATTTCTTTTGATGTAAATCGTTCGGACAACTGCTGGAAACGCCGAAAAACGATTAAATTTAATTTTTCTTCAAAAATTTATTTTCGTTTTTTTTCGAGCCCAGAATCACATTCTGAACACTTTTTTGTTATAAAAATTATTTGTGAGACTTACAGAAACTGAAAACGATTAAATTTATATTTTCTTCAAAAATTATTTTTTTTATTTTTTCAAGTCTTGAATCCCATTCTGAACACTATTTTTTTTTAAATTATTTGTGAGACTTCAGAAACTGAGACAAGCAAAATTTCTTTTGATGTAAATCGTTCGGACAACTGCTGGAAACGCCGAAAAACGATTAAATTTAATTTTTCTTTAAAAATTTATTTTCTTTTTTTTTGAGTCTAGAATCCCATTCTGAACACTATTTTTTTATAAAACTTATTTGTGAGACTAACAGAAACTGAGACAAGCAAAATTTCTTTTGATGTAAATCGTTCGGACAACTGCTGGAAACGACGAAAAGCGATTAAATTTAATTTTATTCAAAAATTAATTTTCGTTTTTTTTCAAGTCCAGAATCACATTCTGAACACCATTTTGTTATAAAAATTATTTGTGAGACTTACAGAAACTGAGACAAGCAAAATTTCTTTTGATGTAAATCGTTCGGACAACTGCTGGAAACGCCGAAAAACGATTAAATTAAATTTTTCTTCAAAAATTTATTTTCGTTTTTTTTTCGAGTCCAGAATCACATTCTGAACACTGTTTTGTTATAAAAATTATTTGTGAGACTTACAGAAACGGAGACAAGCAAAATTTCTTTTGATGTAATTCGTTCGGACAACTGCTGGAAACGCCGAAAAACGATTAAATTTAATTTTTCTTCAAAAATTTATTTTCGTTTTTTTCGAGTCTAGAATCCCATTCTGAACACTATTTTGTTATAAAAATTATTTGTGAGACTTACAGAAACTGAGACAAGCAAAATTTCTTTTGATGTAAATCGTTCGGACAACTGCTGGAAACGCCGAAAAACGATTAAATTAAATTTTTCTTCAAAAATTTATTTTCGTTTTTTTTCGAGTCCAGAATCACATTCTGAACACTATTTTGTTATAAAAATTGTTTGTGAGACTTACAGAAACTAAGACAAGCAAAATTTCTTTTGATGTGAATCGTTCAGACAACTGCTGGAAACGCCGAAAAACGATTGAATTTAATTTTTCTTCAAAAATTTATTTTCGTTTTTTTTCGAGTCCAGAATCACATTCTGAACACTATTTTGTTATAAAAATTATTTATGAGACTTACAGAAACTGAGACAAGCAAAATTTCTTTCGATGTAAATCGTTCGGACAACTGCTGGAAACGCCGAAAAACGATTAAATTTAATTTTTCTTCAAAAATTTATTTTCGTTTTTTTTCGAGTCCAGAATCCCATTCTGAACACTATTTTGTTATAAAAATTATTTGTGAGACTTACAGAAACTGAGACAAGCAAAATTTATTTTGATATAAATCGTTCGGACAACTGCTGGAAACGCCGAAAAACGATTAAATTTAATTTTTTTTCAAAAATTTATTTTCGTTCTTTTTTGAGTCTAGAATCCCATTCTGAACACTATTTGTTAATTAAAATTATTTGTAAGACTAACAGAAACTGAAAACGATTAAATTAATATTTTCTTCAAAAATTAATTTTTGTATTTTTTCAAGTCTTGAATCCCATTCTGAACACTATTTTGTTATAAAAATTATTTGTGAGACTTGCAGAAACTGAGACAAGCAAAATTTCTTTTGATATAAATCGTTCGGACAACTGCTGGCAACGCCGAAAAACGATTAAATTTAATTTTTCTTCAAAAATTTATTTTCGTTTTCTTTCGAGTCCAGAATTACATTCTGGACACTATTTTGTTATAAAATTTATTTGTGAGACTTACAGAAACTGAGACAAGCGAGAATTTTGATGTAAATCGTTCGGACAACTGCTGGAAACGCCGAAAAACGATTAAATTTAATTTTTTTTTTAAAATTCATTTTCGTTTTTTTTCGAGTCCAGAATCCCATTCTGAACACTATTTTGTTATAAAAATTATTTGTAAGACTTACAGAAACTGAGACAAGCAAAATTTCTTTTGATGTAAATCGTTCGGACAACTGCTGGAAACGCCGAAAAACGATTAAATTTAATTTTTCTTCAAAAATTTATTTTCGTTTTTTTTTCGAGTCTAGAATCCCATTCTGAACACTGTTTGGTTATAAAAATTATATGTGAGACTTACAGAAACTGAGACAAGCAAAATTTCTTTTATTATAAATCGTTCGGACAACTGCTGGAAACGCCGAAAAACGATTAAATTTAATTTTTCTTCAAAAATTTACTTTTGTTTTTTTTCGAGTCTAGAATCCCATTCTGAACACTATTTGGTTATAAAAATTATTTGTGAGACTTACAGAAACTGAGACAAGCGAAATTTCTTTTGATGTAAATCGTTCGGACAACTGCTGGAAACGCCGAAAAACGATTAAATTTAATTTTTCTTCAAAAATTTATTTTCGTTTTTTTTCGAGTCCAGAAACCCATTCTGAACACTATTTTGTTATAAAAATTATTTGTGAGACTTAGAGAAACTGAGACAATCAAAATTTCTTTTGATGTAAATCGTTCGGACAACTGCTGGAAACGCCGAAAAACGATTAAATTTAATTTTTCTTCAAAAATTTATTTTCGTTTTTTTTCGAGTCTAGAATCCCATTCTGAACACTATTTGGTTATAAAAATTATTTGTGAGACTTACAGAAACTGAGACAAGCGAAATTTCTTTTGATGTAAATCGTTCAGACAACTGCTGGAAACGCCGAAAAACGATTAAATTTAATTTTTCTTCAAAAATTTATTTTCGTTTTTTTTCGAGTCCAGAATCACATTCTGAACACTTTTTTGTTATAAAACTTAATTGTGAGACTTACAGAAACTAAGACAAGCAAAATTTCTTATGATGTAAATCGTTCGGACAACTGCTGGAAACGCCGAAAAACGATTAAATTTAATTTTTCTTCAAAAATTTATTTTCGTTTTTTTTCAAGTCCAGAATCACATTCTGAACACCATTTTGTTATAAAAATTATTTGTGAGACTTACAGAAACTGAGACAAGCAAAATTTCTTTTGATGTAAATCGTTCGGACAACTGCTGGAAACGCCGAAAAACGAATAAATTAAATTTTTCTTCAAAAATTTATTTTCGTTTTTTTTTCGAGTCCAGAATCACATTCTGAACACTATTTTGTTATAAAAATTATTTGTGAGACTTACAGAAACGGAGACAAGCAAAATTTCTTTTGATGAAATTCGTTCGGACAACTGCTGGAAACGCCGAAAAACGATTAAATTTAATTTTTCTTCAAAAATTTATTTTGGTTTTTTTCGAGTCTAGAATCCCATTCTGAACACTATTTTGTTATAAAAATTATTTGTGAGACTTACAGAAACTGAGACAAGCAAAATTTCTTTTGATGTAAATCGTTCGGACAACTGCTGGAAACGCCGAAAAACGATTAAATTTAATTTTTCTTCAAAAATTTATTTTCGTTTTTTTTCGAGTCCAGAATCACATTCTGAACACTATTTTGTTATAAAAATTGTTTGTGAGACTTACAGAAACTAAGACAAGCAAAATTTCTTTTGATGTGAATCGTTCAGACAACTGCTGGAAACGCCGAAAAACGATTGAATTTAATTTTTCTTCAAAAATTTATTTTCGTTTTTTTTCGAGTCCAGAATCACATTCTGAACACTATGTTGTTATAAAAATTATTTATGAGACTTACAGAAACTGAGACAAGCAAAATTTCTTTCGATGTAAATCGTTCGGACAACTGCTGGAAACGCCGAAAAACGATTAAATTTAATTTTTCTTCAAAAATTTATTTTCGTTTTTTTTCGAGTCCAGAATCCCATTCTGAACACTATTTTGTTATAAAAATTATTTGTGAGACTTACAGAAACTGAGACAAGCAAAATTTATTTTGATATAAATCGTTCGGACAACTGCCGGAAACGCCGAAAAACGATTAAATTTAATTTTTTTTCAAAAATTTATTTTTGTTTTTTTTTGAGTCTAAAATCCCACTCTGAACACTATTCGTTAATTAAAATTATTTGTGAGACTAACAGAAACTGAAAACGATTAAATTTATATTTTCTTCAAAAATTAATTTTTGTATTTTTTCAAGTCTTGAATCCCATTCTGAACACTATTTTGTTATAAAAATTATTTGTGAGACTTGCAGAAACTGAGACAAGCAAAATTTCTTTTGATATAAATCGTTCGGACAACTGCTGGAAACGCCGAAAAACGATTAAATTTAATTTTTCTTCAAAAATTTATTTTCGTTTTCTTTCGAGTCCAGAATCACATTCTGGACACTATTTTGTTATAAAATTTATTTGTGAGACTTACAGAAACTGAGACAAGCGAGAATTTTGATGTAAATCGTTCGGACAACTGCTGGAACCGCCGAAAAACGATTAAATTTAATTTTTCTTCAAAAATTCATTTTCGTTTTTTTTTCGAGTCCAGAATCCCATTCTGAACACTATTTTGTTATAAAAATTATTTGTGAGACTTACAGAAACTGAGACAAGCAAAATTTCTTTTGATGTAAATCGTTCGGACAACTGCTGGAAACGCCGAAAAACGATTAGATTTAATTTTTCTTCAAAAATTTATTTTTGTTTTTTTTCGAGTCCAGAATCACATTCTGAACACTTTTTTGTTATAACAATTATTTGTGAGACTTACAGAAACTAAGACAAGCAAAATTTCATTTGATGTAAATCGTTCGGACAACTGCTGGAAACGCCGAAAAACGATTAAATTTAATTTTTCTTCAAAAATTTATTTTCGTTTTTTTTCGAGTCTTGAATCCTATTCTGAACACTATTTTGTTATAAAAATTATTTGTGAGACTTACAGAAACTGAGACAAGCAAAGTTTCTTTTGATGTAAATCGTTTGGACAACTGCTGGAAACGCCGAAAAACGATTAGATTTAATTTTTCTTCAAAAATTTATTTTCGTTTTTTTTCGAGTCCAGAATCACATTCTGAAATATTTTTTGTTATAAAATCTATTTGTGAGACTTACAGAAACTAAGCCAAGCAAATTTCTTTTGATGTAAATCGTTCGGACAACTGCTGGAAACGCCGAAAAACGATTAAATTTAATTTTTCTTCAAAAATTTATTTTCGTTTTTTTTTTAGTTTAGAATCCTATTCTGAACACTATTTGTTTATAAAAATTATTTGTGAGACTTACAGAAACTGAAAACGATTAAATTTATATTTTCTTCAAAAATTAATTTTTGTATTTTTTCAAGTCTTGAATCCCATTCTGAACACTATTTTGTTATAAAAATTATTTGTGAGACTTACAGAAACTGAGACAAGCAAAATTTCTTTTGATATAAATCGTTCGGACAACTGCTGGAAACGCCGAAAAACGATTAAATTTAATTTTTCTTCAAAAATTTATGTTCGTTTTTTTTTCAAGTCTAGAGTCCCATTCTGAACACTATTTGGTTATAAAAATTATTTGTGAGACTTACAGAAACTGAGACAAGCGAAATTTCTTTTGATGTAAATCGTTTAGACAACTGCTGGAAACGCCGAAAAACGATTAAATTTTATTTTTCTTCAAAAATTTATTTTCGTTTTTTTTCGAGTCCAGAATCCCATTCTGAACACTACTTTGTTATAAAAATTATTTGTGAGACTTACAGAAACTGAGAAAAGCAAAATTTCTTTTGATGTAAATCGTTCGGACAACTGCTGGAAACGCCGAAAAACGATTAAATTTAATTTTTCTTCAAAAATTATTTTTTTTTATTTTTTCAAGTCTTGAATCCCATTCTGAACACTATTTTTTTTTAAATTATTTGTGAGACTTCAGAAACTGAGACAAGCAAAATTTCTTTTGATGCAAATCGTTCGGACAACTGCTGGAAACGCCGAAAAACGATTAAATTCCATTTTTCTTCAAAAATTTACTTTCGTTTACTTTTTTAAAGAAAAATTAAATTTAATCGTTTTTCGGCGTTTCCAGCAGTTGTCCGAACGATTTACATCAAAAGAAATTTTGCTTGTCTCAGTTTCTGAAGTCTCACAAATAATTTTTAAAAAAATTGTGTTCAGAATGGGATTCAAGACTTGAAAAAATAAAAAAATTAATTTTTGAAGAAAATATAAATTTAATCGTTTTCAGTTTCTGTAAGTCTCACAAATAATTTTTATAACAAAAAAGTGTTCAGAAAATGATTCTGGACTCGAAAAAAAAACGAAAATAATCCCATTCTGAACACTATTTGTTTATAAAAATTATTTGTGAGACTTACAGAAACTAAAAACGATTAAATTAAATTTTTCTTAAAAAATTTATATTTTTGAAGAGAAATTAAATTTAATCGATTTTCGGCGTTTCCAGCAGTTGTCCGAACGATTTACATCAAAAGAAATTTGGCTTGTCTCAGTTTCTGTAAGTCTCATAAATAATTTTTATAACAAAATAGTGTTCAGAATGGGATTCAAGACTTAAAATAAAAATTATTTGTGAGACTTACAGAAACTGAAAACGATTAAATTTAATTTTTCTTAAAAAATTTATATTTTTGAAGAGAAATTAAATTTAATCGATTTTCGGCGTTTACAGCAGTTGTCCGAACGATTTACATCAAAAGAAATTTGGCTTGTCTCAGTTTCTGTAAGTCTCACAAATAATTTTTATGACCAAATAGTGTTCAGAATGGGATTCTAGACTCGAAAAAAACGAAATTTAATTTTTCTTTAAAAATTTATTTTCGTTTTTTTTTGAGTCTAGAATCCCATTCTGAACACTATTTTTTTATAAAACTTATTTGTGAGACTAACAGAAACTGAGACAAGCAAAATTTCTTTTGATGTAAATCGTTCGGACAACTGCTAGAATCGCCGAAAAACGATTAAATTTAATTTTTCTTCAAAAATTCATTTTCGTTTTTTTTTCGAGTCCAGAATCCCATTCTGAACACTATTTTGTTATAAAAATTATTTGTGAGACTTACAGAAACTGAGACAAGCAAAATTTCTTTTGATGTAAATCGTTCGGACAACTGCTGGAAACGCCGAAAAACGATTAAATTTAATTTTTCTTCAAAAATTTATTTTCGTTTTTTTTTCGAGTCTAGAATCCCATTCTGAACACTGTTTGGTTATAAAAATTATATGTGAGACTTACAGAAACTGAGACAAGCAAAATTTCTTTTAATATAAATCGTTCGGACAACTGCTGGAAACGCCGAAAAAGGATTAAATTTAATTTTCTTCAAAAATTTATCTTCGTTTTTTTTCGAGTCCAGAATCCTATTCCGAACACTATTTGTTCATAAAAATTATTTGTGAGACTTACAGAAACTGAAAACGATTAAATTTATATTTTCTTCAAAAATTAATTTTTGTATTTTTTCAGGTCTTGAATCCCATTGTGAACACCATTTTGTTATAAAAATTATTTGTGAGACTTACAGAAACTGAGACAAGCAAAATTTCTTTTGATATAAATCGTTCGGACAACTGCTGGAAACGCCGAAAAACGATTAAATTTAATTTTTCTTCAAAAATTATTTTTTTTTATTTTTTCAAGTCTTGAATCCCATTCTGAACACTTTTTTTTTAAAATTATTTGTGAGACTTCAGAAACTGAGACAAGCAAAATTTCTTTTGATGCAAATCGTTCGGACAACTGCTGGAAACGCCGAAAAACGATTAAATTCCATTTTTCTTCAAAAATTTACTTTCGTTTTTTTTCAAGTCGAGAATCACATTCTGAACACTATTTTGTTATAAAAATTATTTGTGAGACTTACAGAAACTGAGACAAGCAAAATTTTTTTTGATGTGAATCGTTCGGAAAACTGCTGGAAACGCCGAAAAACGATTGAATTTAATTTATCTTCAAAAATTTATTTTCCTTTTTTTTCGAGTCCAGAATCACATTCTGAACACTATTTTGTTATAAAATATATTTGTGAGACTTACAGAAACTGAGACAAGCAAAATTTCTTTTGATGTAAATCGTTCGGACAACTGCTGGAAACGCCGAAAAACGATTAAATTTAATTTCTCTTCAAAAATATAAATTTTTTAAGAAAAATTAAATTTAATCGTTTTCAGTTTCTGTAAGTCTCACAAATAATTTTTATAAACAAATAGTGTTCAGAATGGGATTATTTTCGTTTTTTTTCGAGTCCAGAATCACATTCTGAACACTTTTTTGTTATAAAAATTATTTGTGAGACAGAAACTGAAAACGATTAAATTTATATTTTCTTCAAAAATTATTTTTTTTATTTTTTCAAGTCTTGAATCCCATTCAGAACACTATTTTTATAAAAATTATTTGTGAGACTTCAGAAACTGAGACAAGCAAAATTTCTTTTGATGTAAATCGTTCGGACAACTGCTGGAAACGCCGAAAAACGATTAAATTTAATTTTTCTTTAAAAATTTATTTTCGTTTTTTTTTGAGTCTAGAATCCCATTCTGAACACTATTTTTTTATAAAACTTATTTGTGAGACTAACAGAAACTGAGACAAGCAAAATTTCTTTTGATGTAAATCGTTCGGACAACTGCTGGAAACGACGAAAAGCGATTAAATTTAATTTTTCTTCAAAAATTAATTTTCGTTTTTTTTTTCCAGTCCAGAATCACATTCTGAACACTATTTTGTTATAAAAATTATTTGTGAGACTTACAGAAACGGAGACAAGCAAAATTTCTTTTGATGTAATTCGTTCGGACAACTGCTGGAAACGCCGAAAAACGATTAAATTTAATTTTTCTTCAAAAATTTATTTTCGTTTTTTTCGAGTCTAGAATCCCATTCTGATCACTATTTTGTTATAAAAATTATTTGTGAGACTTACAGAAACTGAGACAAGCAAAATTTCTTTTGATGTAAATCGTTCGGACAACTGCTGGAAACGCCGAAAAACGATTAAATTTAATTTTTCTTCAAAAATTTATTTTCGTTTTTTTTCGAGTCCAGAATCACATTCTGAACACTTTTTTGTTATAAAAATTATTTGTGAGACTTACAGAAACTGAAAACGATTAAATTTATATTTTCTTCAAAAATTATTTTTTTTATTTTTTCAAGTCTTGAATCCCATTCTGAACACTATTTTTTTTTAAATTATTTTTGAGACTTCAGGAACTGAGACAAGCAAAATTTCTTTTGATGTAAATCGTTCGGACAACTGCTGGAAACGCCGAAAAACGATTAAATTTAATTTTTCTTTAAAAATTTATTTTCTTTTTTTTTTGAGTCTAGAATCCCATTCTGAACACTATTTTTTTATAAAACTTATTTGTGAGACTAACAGAAACTGAGACAAGCAAAATTTCTTTTGATGTAAATCGTTCGGACAACTGCTGGAAACGACGAAAAGCGATTAAATTTAATTTTATTCAAAAATTAATTTTCGTTTTTTTTCAAGTCCAGAATCACATTCTGAACACCATTTTGTTATAAAAATTATTTGTGAGACTTACAGAAACTGAGACAAGCAAAATTTCTTTTGATGTAAATCGTTCGGACAACTGCTGGAAACGCCGAAAAACGATTAAATTAAATTTTTCTTCAAAAATTTATTTTCGTTTTTTTTTCGAGTCCAGAATCACATTCTGAACACTGTTTTGTTATAAAAATTATTTGTGAGACTTACAGAAACGGAGACAAGCAAAATTTCTTTTGATGTAATTCGTTCGGACAACTGCTGGAAACGCCGAAAAACGATTAAATTTAATTTTTCTTCAAAAATTTATTTTCGTTTTTTTCGAGTCTAGAATCCCATTCTGAACACTATTTTGTTATAAAAATTATTTGTGAGACTTACAGAAACTGAGACAAGCAAAATTTCTTTTGATGTAAATCGTTCGGACAACTGCTGGAAACGCCGAAAAACGATTAAATTAAATTTTTCTTCAAAAATTTATTTTCGTTTTTTTTCGAGTCCAGAATCACATTCTGAACACTATTTTGTTATAAAAATTGTTTGTGAGACTTACAGAAACTAAGACAAGCAAAATTTCTTTTGATGTGAATCGTTCAGACAACTGCTGGAAACGCCGAAAAACGATTGAATTTAATTTTTCTTCAAAAATTTATTTTCGTTTTTTTTCGAGTCCAGAATCACATTCTGAACACTATTTTGTTATAAAAATTATTTATGAGACTTACAGAAACTGAGACAAGCAAAATTTCTTTCGATGTAAATCGTTCGGACAACTGCTGGAAACGCCGAAAAACGATTAAATTTAATTTTTCTTCAAAAATTTATTTTCGTTTTTTTTCGAGTCCAGAATCCCATTCTGAACACTATTTTGTTATAAAAATTATTTATGAGACTTACAGAAACTGAGACAAGCAAAATTTATTTTGATATAAATCGTTCGGACAACTGCTGGAAACGCCGAAAAACGATTAAATTTAATTTTTTTTCAAAAATTTATTTTCGTTCTTTTTTGAGTCTAGAATCCCATTCTGAACACTATTTGTTAATTAAAATTATTTGTGAGACTAACAGAAACTGAAAACGATTAAATTAATATTTTCTTCAAAAATTAATTTTTGTATTTTTTCAAGTCTTGAATCCCATTCTGAACACTATTTTGTTATAAAAATTATTTGTGAGACTTGCAGAAACTGAGACAAGCAAAATTTCTTTTGATATAAATCGTTCGGACAACTGCTGGAAACGCCGAAAAACGATTAAATTTAATTTTTCTTCAAAAATTTATTTTCGTTTTCTTTCGAGTCCAGAATCACATTCTGGACACTATTTTGTTATAAAATTTATTTGTGAGACTTACAGAAACTGAGACAAGCGAGAATTTTGATGTAAATCGTTCGGACAACTGCTGGAAACGCCGAAAAACGATTAAATTTAATTTTTTTTTTTAAATTCATTTTCGTTTTTTTTCGAGTCCAGAATCCCATTCTGAACACTATTTTGTTATAAAAATTATTTGTGAGACTTACAGAAACTGAGACAAGCAAAATTTCTTTTGATGTAAATCGTTCGGACAACTGCTGGAAACGCCGAAAAACGATTAAATTTAATTTTTCTTCAAAAATTTATTTTCGTTTTTTTTTCGAGTCTAGAATCCCATTCTGAACACTGTTTGGTTATAAAAATTATATGTGAGACTTACAGAAACTGAGACAAGCAAAATTTCTTTTATTATAAATCGTTCGGACAACTGCTGGAAACGCCGAAAAACGATTAAATTTAATTTTTCTTCAAAAATTTACTTTTGTTTTTTTTCGAGTCTAGAATCCCATTCTGAACACTATTTGGTTATAAAAATTATTTGTGAGACTTACAGAAACTGAGACAAGCGAAATTTCTTTTGATGTAAATCGTTCGGACAACTGCTGGAAACGCCGAAAAACGATTAAATTTAATTTTTCTTCAAAAATTTATTTTCGTTTTTTTTCGAGTCCAGAAACCCATTCTGAACACTATTTTGTTATAAAAATTATTTGTGAGACTTAGAGAAACTGAGACAATCAAAATTTCTTTTGATGTAAATCGTTCGGACAACTGCTGGAAACGCCGAAAAACGATTAAATTTAATTTTTCTTCAAAAATTTATTTTCGTTTTTTTTCGAGTCTAGAATCCCATTCTGAACACTATTTGGTTATAAAAATTATTTGTGAGACTTACAGAAACTGAGACAAGCGAAATTTCTTTTGATGTAAATCGTTCAGACAACTGCTGGAAACGCCGAAAAACGATTAAATTTAATTTTTCTTCAAAAATTTATTTTCGTTTTTTTTCGAGTCCAGAATCACATTCTGAACACTTTTTTGTTATAAAACTTAATTGTGAGACTTACAGAAACTAAGACAAGCAAAATTTCTTATGATGTAAATCGTTCGGACAACTGCTGGAAACGCCGAAAAACGATTAAATTTAATTTTTCTTCAAAAATTTATTTTTGTTTTTTTTCGAGTATAGAATCCCATTCTGAACACTATTTGGTTATAAAAATTATTTGTGAGACTTACAGAAACTGAGACAAGCGAAATTTCTTTTAATGTAAATCGTTCAGACAACTGCTGGAAACGCCGAAAAACGATTAAATTTTATTTTTCTTCAAAAATTTATTTTTCTTTTTTTCCAGTCCAGAATCCCATTCTGAACACTATTTTGTTATAAAAATTATTTGTGAGACTTACAGAAACTGAGACAAGCAAAATTTCTTTTGATATAAATCGTTCGGACAACTGCTGGAAACGCCGAAAAACGATTAAATTTAATTTTTCTTCAAAAATTATTTTTTTTTTATTTTTTCAAGTCTTGAATCCCATTCTGAACACTATTTTTTTAAAAATTATTTGTGAGACTTCAGAAACTGAGACAAGCAAAATTTCTTTTGATGCAAATCGTTCGGACAACTGCTGGAAACGCCGAAAAACGATTAAATTCCATTTTTCTTCAAAAATTTACTTTCGTTTTTTTTCAAGTCGAGAATCACATTCTGAACACTATTTTGTTATAAAAATTATTTGTGAGACTTACAGAAACTGAGACAAGCAAAATTTTTTTTGATGTGAATCGTTCGGAAAACTGCTGGAAACGCCGAAAAACGATTGAATTGAATTTATCTTCAAAAATTTATTTTCCTTTTTTTTCGAGTCCAGAATCACATTCTGAACACTATTTTGTTATAAAATATATTTGTGAGACTAACAGAAACTGAGACAAGCTAAATTTCTTTTGATGTAAATCGTTCGGACAACTGCTGGAAACGCCGAAAAACGATTAAATTTAATTTTTCTTCAAAAATTTATTTTCGATTTTTTTCGAGTCCCGAATCACATTCTGAACACTTTTTTGTTATAAAAATTATTTGTGAGACTTACAGAAACTGAAAACGATTAAATTTATATTTTCTTCAAAAAATAATTTTTGTATTTTTTTCAAGTCTTGAATCCCATTCTGAACACTATTTTGTTATAAAAATTATTTGTGAGACTTACAGAAACTGAGACAAGCGAAATTTCTTTTGATGTAAATCGTTCGGACAACTGCTGGAAACGCCGAAAAACGATTAATTTTAATTTTTCTTCAAAAATTAATTTTCGTTTTTTTCGAGTCCAGAATCCCATTCTGAACACTATTTGGTTATAAAAATTATTTGTGAGACTTACAGAAACTGAGACAAGCCAAATTTCTTTTGATGTAAATCGTTCGGACAACTGCTGGAAACGCCGAAAAACGATTAAATTTAATTTCTCTTCAAAAATATAAATTTTTTAAGAAAAATTAAATTTAATCGTTTTCAGTTTCTGTAAGTCTCACAAATAATTTTTATAAACAAATAGTGTTCAGAATGGGATTATTTTCGTTTTTTTTCGAGTCCAGAATCACATTCTGAACACTTTTTTGTTATAAAAATTATTTGTGAGACTTACAGAAACTGAAAACGATTAAATTTATATTTTCTTCAAAAATTATTTTTTTTATTTTTTCAAGTCTTGAATCCCATTCTAAACACTATTTTTTTTTAAATTATTTGTGAGACTTCAGAAACTGAGACAAGCAAAATTTCTTTTGAGGTAAATCGTTCGGACAACTGCTGGAAACGCCGAAAAACGATTAAATTTAATTTTTCTTTAAAAATTTATTTTCGTTTTTTTTTGAGTCTAGAATCCCATTCTGAACACTATTTTTTTATAAAACCTATTTGTGAGACTAACAGAAACTGAGACAAGCAAAATTTCTTTTGATGTAAATCGTTCGGACAACTGCTGGAAACGACGAAAAGCGATTAAATTTAATTTTTCTTCAAAAATTAATTTTCGTTTTTTTTCAAGTCCAGAATCACATTCTGAACACCATTTTGTTATAAAAATTATTTGTGAGACTTACAGAAACTGAGACAAGCAAAATTTCTTTTGATGTAAATCGTTCGGACAACTGCTGGAAACGCCGAAAAACGATTAAATTAAATTTTTCTTCAAAAATTTATTTTCGTTTTTTTTTCGAGTCCAGAATCACATTCTGAACACTATTTTGTTATAAAAATTATTTGTGAGACTTACAGAAACTGGGACAAGCAAAATTTCTTTTGATGTAATTCGTTCGGACAACTGCTGGAAACGCCGAAAAACGATTAAATTTAATTTTTCTTCAAAAATTTATTTTCGTTTTTTTCGAGTCTAGAATCCCATTCTGAACACTATTTTGTTATAAAAATTATTTGTGAGACTTACAGAAACTGAGACAAGCAAAATTTCTTTTGATGTAAATCGTTCGGACAACTGCTGGAAACGCCGAAAAACGATTAAATTTAATTTTTCTTCAAAAATTTATTTTCGTTTTTTTTCGAGTCCAGAATCACATTCTGAACACTATTTTGTTATAAAAATTGTTTGTGAGACTTACAGAAACTAAGACAAGCAAAATTTCTTTTGATGTGAATCGTTCAGACAACTGCTGGAAACGCCGAAAAACGATTGAATTTATTTTTTCTTCAAAAATTTATTTTCGTTTTTTTTCGAGTCCAGAATCACATTCTGAACACTATTTTGTTATAAAAATTATTTATGAGACTTACAGAAACTGAGACAAGCAAAATTTCTTTCGATGTAAATCGTTCGGACAACTGCTGGAAACGCCGAAAAACGATTAAATTTAATTTTTCTTCAAAAATTTATTTTCGTTTTTTTTCGAGTCCAGAATCCCATTCTGAACACTATTTTGTTATAAAAATTATTTGTGAGACTTACAGAAACTGAGACAAGCAAAATTTATTTTGATATAAATCGTTCGGACAACTGCTGGAAACGCCGAAAAACGATTAAATTTAATTTTTTTTCAAAAATTTATTTTCGTTCTTTTTTGAGTCTAGAATCCCATTCTGAACACTATTTGTTAATTAAAATTATTTGTGAGACTAACAGAAACTGAAAACGATTAAATTTATATTTTCTTCAAAAATTAATTTTTGTATTTTTTCAAGTCTTGAATCCCATTCTGAACACTATTTTGTTATAAAAATTATTTGTGAGACTTGCAGAAACTGAGACAAGCAAAATTTCTTTTGATATAAATCGTTCGGACAACTGCTGGAAACGCCGAAAAACGATTAAATTTAATTTTTCTTCAAAAATTTATTTTCGTTTTCTTTCGAGTCCAGAATCACATTCTGGACACTATTTTGTTATAAAATTTATTTGTGAGACTTACAGAAACTGAGACAAGCGAGAATTTTGATGTAAATCGTTCGGACAACTGCTGGAAACGCCGAAAAACGATTAAATTTAATTTTTTTTCCAAATTCATTTTCGTTTTTTTTCGAGTCCAGAATCCCATTCTGAACACTATTTTGTTATAAAAATTATTTGTGAGACTTACAGAAACTGAGACAAGCAAAATTTCTTTTGATGTAAATCATTCGGACAACTGCTGGAAACGCCGAAAAACGATTAAATTTAATTTTTCTTCAAAAATTTATTTTCGTTTTTTTTTCGAGTCTAGAATCCCATTCTGAACACTGTTTGGTTATAAAAATTATATGTGAGACTTACAGAAACTGAGACAAGCAAAATTTCTTTTAATATAAATCGTTCGGACAACTGCTGGAAACGCCGAAAAACGATTAAATTTAATTTTTCTTCAAAAATTTACTTTTGTTTTTTTTCGAGTCTAGAATCCCATTCTGAACACTATTTGGCTATAAAAATTATTTGTGAGACTTACAGAAACTGAGACAAGCGAAATTTCTTTTGATGTAAATCGTTCGGACAACTGCTGGAAACGCCGAAAAACGATTAAATTTAATTTTTCTTCAAAAATTTATTTTCGTTTTTTTTCGAGTCCAGAAACCCATTCTGAACACTATTTTGTTATAAAAATTATTTGTGAGACTTACAGAAACTGAGACAATCAAAATTTCTTTTGATGTAAATCGTTCGGACAACTGCTGGAAACGCCGAAAAACGATTAAATTTAATTTTTCTTCAAAAATTTATTTTCGTTTTTTTTCGAGTCTAGAATCCCATTCTGAACACTATTTGGTTATAAAAATTATTTGTGAGACTTACAGAGACTGAGACAAGCGAAATTTCTTTTGATGTAAATCGTTCAGACAACTGCTGGAAACGCCGAAAAACGATTAAATTTAATTTTTCTTCAAAAAATTATTTTCGTTTTTTTTCGAGTCCAGAATCACATTCTGAACACTTTTTTGTTATAAAACTTAATTGTGAGACTTACAGAAACTAAGACAAGCAAAATTTCTTATGATGTAAATCGTTCGGACAACTGCTGGAAACGCCGAAAAACGATTAAATTTAATTTTTCTTCAAAAATTTATTTTCGTTTTTTTTCGAGTATAGAATCCCATTCTGAACACTATTTGGTTATAAAAATTATTTGTGAAACTTACAGAAACTGAGACAAGCGAAATTTCTTTTGATGTAAATCGTTCAGACAACTGCTGGAAACGCCGAAAAACGATTAAATTTTATTTTTCTTCAAAAATTTATTTTTCTTTTTTTCCAGTCCAGAATCCCATTCTGAACACTACTTTGTTATAAAAATTATTTGTGAGACTTACAGAAACTGAGACAAGCAAAATTTCTGTTAATGTAAATCGTTCGGACAACTGCTGGAAACGCCGAAAACGATTAAATTTAATTTTCCTTCAAAAATTTATTTTCGTTTTTTTCGAGTCTAGAATCCCATTCTGAACACTATTTTGTTATAAAAATTATTTGTGAGACTTACAGAAACTGAGACAAGCAAAATTTCTTTTGACGTAAATCGTTCGGACAACTGCTGGAAACGCCGAAAAACGATTAAATTTAATTTTTCTTCAAAAATTTATTTTCGTTTTTTTTCGAGTCCAGAATCACATTCTGAACACTATTTTGTTATAAAAATTATTTTTGAGACTTACAGAAACTGAGACAAGCAAAATTTCTTTTGATGTAATTCGTTCGGACAACTGCTGGAAACGCCGAAAAACGATTAAATTTAATTTTTCTTCAAAAATTATTTTTTTTTATTTTTTCAAGTCTTGAATCCCATTCTGAACACTATTTTTTTAATAATTATTTGTGAGACTTCAGAAACTGAGACAAGCAAAATTTCTTTTGATGCAAATCGTTCGGACAACTGCTGGAAACTCCGAAAAACGATTAAATTCCATTTTTCTTCAAAAATTTACTTTCGTTTTTTTTCAAGCCCAGAATCACATTCTGAACACTATTTTGTTATAAAAATTATTTGTGAGACTTACAGAAACTGAGACAAGCAAAATTTCTTTTGATGTAAATCGTTCGGACAACTGCTGGAAACGCCGAAAAACGATTAAATTCCATTTTTCTTCAAAAATTTACTTTCGTTTTTTTTCAAGTCCAGAATCACATTCTGAACACTATTTTGTTATAAAAATTATTTGTGAGACTTACAGAAACTGAGACAAGCAAAATTTTTTTTTATGTGAATCGTTCGGAAAACTGCTGGAAACGCCGAAAAACGATTGAATTTAATTTATCTTCAAAAATTTATTTTCCTTTTTTTTCGAGTCCAGAATCACATTCTGAACACTATTTTGTTATAAAATATATTTGTGAGACTTACAGAAACTGAGACAAGCAAAATTTCTTTTGATGTAAATCGTTCGGACAACTGCTGGAAACGCCGAAAAACGATTAAATTTAATTTTTCTTCAAAAATTTATTTTCGATTTTTTTCGAGTCCCGAATCACATTCTGAACAATTTTTTGTTATAAAAATTATTTGTGAGACTTACAGAAACTAAGACAAGCAAAAATTCCTTTGGTTTTAAATCGTTCGGACAACTGCTGGAAATGCCGAAAAACGATTAAATTTATTTTTTCTTCAAAAATTTATTTTCGTTTTTTTTCAAGTCCAGGATCACATTCTGAACACTATTTTGTTATAAAATATATTTGTGAGACTTACAGAAACTGAGACAAGCAAAATTTCTTTTCATGTAAATCGTTCGGACAACTGCTGGAAACGCCGAAAAACGACTAAATTTAATTTTTCTTCAAAAATTTATTTCCGTTTTTTTTTTCGAGTCTACAATCCCATTCTAAACACTATTTGGTTATAAAAATTATTTGTGAGACTTACAGAAACTGAAAACGATTAAATTTATATTTTCTTCAAAAATTATTTTTTTTATTTTTTCAAGTCTTGAATCCCATTCTGAACACTATTTTTTTTTAAATTATTTGTGAGACTTCAGAAACTGAGACAAGCAAAATTTCTTTTGATGTAAATCGTTCGGACAACTGCTGGAAACGCCGAAAAACGATTAAATTTAATTTTTCTTCAAAAATTTACTTTTGTTTTTTTTCGAGTCTAGAATCCCATTCTGAACACTATTTGGTTATAAAAATTATTTGTGAGACTTACAGAAACTGAGACAAGCGAAATTTCTTTTGATGTAAATCGTTCGGACAACTGCTGGAAACGCCGAAAAACGATTAAATTTAATTTTTCTTCAAAAATTTATTTTCGTTTTTTTTCGAGTCCAGAAACCCATTCTGAACACTATTTTGTTATAAAAATTATTTGTGAGACTTACAGAAACTGAGACAAGCAAAATTTCTTTTGATGTAAATCGTTCGGACAACTGCTGGAAACGCCGAAAAACGATTAAATTTAATTTTTCTTCAAAAATTTATTTTCGTTTTTTTTCGAGTCTAGAATCCCATTCTGAACACTATTTGGTTATAAAAATTATTTGTGAGACTTACAGAAACTGAGACAAGCGAAATTTCTTTTGATGTAAATCGTTCAGACAACTACTGGAAACGCCGAAAAACGATTAAATTTAATTTTTCTTCAAAAATTTATTTTCGTTTTTTTTCGAGTCCAGAATCACATTCTGAACACTTTTTTGTTATAAAATTTAATTGTGAGACTTACAGAAACTAAGACAAGCAAAATTTCTTATGATGTAAATCGTTCGGACAACTGCTGGGAAACGCCGAAAAACGATTAAATTTAATTTTTCTTCAAAAATTTATTTTCGTTTTTTTTCGAGTATAGAATCCCATTCTGAACACTATTTGGTTATAAAAATTATTTGTGAGACTTACAGAAACTGAGACAAGCGAAATTTCTTTTGATGTAAATCGTTCAGACAACTGCTGGAAACGCCGAAAAACGATTAAATTTTATTTTTCTTCAAAAATTTATTTTTCTTTTTTTCCAGTCCAGAATCCCATTCTGAACACTATTTTGTTATAAAAATTATTTGTGAGACTTACAGAAACTGAGACAAGCAAAATTTCTGTTAATGTAAATCGTTCGGACAACTGCTGGAAACGCCGAAAACGATTAAATTTAATTTTTCTTCAAAAATTTATTTTCGTTTTTTTCGAGTCTAGAATCCCATTCTGAACACTATTTTGTTATAAAAATTATTTGTGAGACTTACAGAAACTGAGACAAGCAAAATTTCTTTTGATGTAAATCGTTCGGACAACTGCTGGAAACGCCGAAAAACGATTAAATTTAATTTTTCTTCAAAAATTTATTTTCGTTTTTTTTCGAGTCCAGAATCACATTCTGAACACTATTTTGTTATAAAAATTATTTTTGAGACTTACAGAAACTGAGACAAGCAAAATTTCTTTTGATGTAATTCGTTCGGACAACTGCTGGAAACGCCGAAAAACGATTAAATTTAATTTTTTTCAAAAATTATTTTTTTTTATTTTTTCAAGTCTTGAATCCCATTCTGAACACTATTTTTTTTTAAATTATTTGTGAGACTTCAGAAACTGAGACAAGCAAAATTTCTTTTGATGCAAATCGTTCGGACAACTGCTGGAAACTCCGAAAAACGATTAAATTCCATTTTTCTTCAAAAATTTACTTTCGTTTTTTTTCAAGCCCAGAATCACATTCTGAACACTATTTTGTTATAAAAATTATTTGTGAGACTTACAGAAACTGAGACAAGCAAAATTTCTTTTGATGTAAATCGTTCGGACAACTGCTGGAAACGCCGAAAAACGATTAAATTCCATTTTTCTTCAAAAATTTACTTTCGTTTTTTTTCAAGTCCAGAATCACATTCTGAACACTATTTTGTTATAAAAATTATTTGTGAGACTTACAGAAACTGAGACAAGCAAAATTTTTTTTGATGTGAATCGTTCGGAAAACTGCTGGAAACGCCGAAAAACGATTGAATTTAATTTATCTTCAAAAATTTATTTTCCTTTTTTTTCGAGTCCAGAATCACATTCTGAACACTATTTTGTTATAAAATATATTTGTGAGACTTACAGAAACTGAGACAAGCAAAATTTCTTTTGATGTAAACCGTTCGGACAACTGCTGGAAACGCCGAAAAACGATTAAATTTAATTTTTCTTCAAAAATTTATTTTCGATTTTTTTCGAGTCCGGAATCACATTCTGAACAATTTTTTGTTATAAAAATTATTTGTCAGACTTACAGAAACTAAGACAAGCAAAAATTCCTTTGGTTTTAAATCGTTCGGACAACTGCTGGAAATGCCGAAAAACGATTAAATTTATTTTTTCTTCAAAAATTTATTTTCGTTTTTTTTTCAAGTCCAGGATCACATTCTGAACACTATTTTGTTATAAAATATATTTGTGAGACTTACAGAAACTGAGACAAGCAAAATTTCTTTTCATGTAAATCGTTCGGACAACTGCTGGAAACGCCGAAAAACGACAAAATTTAATTTTTCTTCAAAAATTTATTTCCGTTTTTTTTTCGAGTCTACAATCCCATTCTAAACACTATTTGGTTATAAAAATTATTTGTGAGACTTACAGAAACTGAAAACGATTAAATTTATATTTTCTTCAAAAAATAATTTTAGTATTTTTTCAAGTCTTGAATCCCATTCTGAACACTATTTTGTTATAAAAATTATTTGTGAGACTTACAGAAACTGAGACAAGCGAAATTTTTTTTGATGTAAATCGTTCGGACAACTGCTGGAAACGCCGAAAAACGATTAAATTTAATTTTTCTTCAAAAATTTATTTTCGTTTTTTTCGAGTCTAGAATCCCATTCTGAACACTATTTGGTTATAAAAATTATTTGTGAGACTTACAGAAACTGAGACAAGCCAAATTTCTTTTGATGTAAATCGTTCGGACAACTGCTGGAAACGCCGAAAAACGATTAAATTTAATTTCTCTTCAAAAATATAAATTTTTTAAGAAAAATTAAATTTAATCGTTTTCAGTTTCTGTAAGTCTCACAAATAAATTTTATAACAAAATAGTGTTCAGAATGTGATTCTGGACTCGAAAAAAAAAACGAAAATAAATTTTTGAAGAAAAATTAAATTTAATCGTTTTTCGGCGTTTCCAGCAGTTGTCCGAACGATTTACATCAAAAGGAATTTTGCTTGTCTCAGTTTCTGTAAGTCTCACAAATTTATTTTATAACAAAATAGTGTTCAGAATGTGATTCTGGACTCGAAAAAAAAGGAAAATAAATTTTTGAAGAAAAATTAAATTTAATCGTTTTTCGGCGTTTCCAGCAGTTGTCCGAAAGATTTACATCAAAAGAAATTTTGCTTGTCTCAGTTTCTGTAAGTCTCACAAATAATTTTTATAACAAAATAGTGTTCAGAATGGGATTCAAGACTTGAAAAAATACAAAAATTAATTTTTGAAGAAAATATAAATTTAATCGTTTTCAGTTTCTGTAAGCCTCACAAATAATTTTTATATACAAATAGTGTTCAGAATGGGATTCTAGACTCGAAAAAAACCAAAATAAATTTTTGAAGAAAAATTAAATTTAATCGTTTTTCGGCGTTTCCAGCAGTTGTCCAAACGATTTACATCAAAAGAAATTTCGCTTGTCTCAGTTTCTGTAAGTCTCACAAATAATTTTTTCAACAAAATAGTGTTCAGAATGGGATTCAAGACTTGAAAAAATACAAAAATTAATTTTTGAAGAAAATATAAATTTAATCGTTTTCAGTTTCTGTAAGTCTCACAAATAATTTTTATGAACAAATAGTGTTCAGAATAGGATTTTAGACTCAAAAAAAAACGAAAATAAATTTTTGAAAAAAAATTAAATTTAATCGTTTTTCGGCGTTTCCAGCAGTTGTCCGAACGATTTACATCAAAAGAAATATTGCTTGTCTCCGTTTCTGTGAGTCTCACAAATAATTTTTATAATAAAATAGTGTTCAGAATGTGATTCTGGACTCGAAAAAAAATGAAACTAAATTTTTGAAGAAAAATTAAATTTAATCGTTTTTCGGCGTTTCCAGCAGTTGTCCGAAAGATTTACATCAAAAGAAATTTTGCTTGTCTCAGTTTCTGTAAGTCTCACAAATAATTTTTATAACAAAATAGTGTTCAGAATGGGATTCAAGACTTGAAAAAATACAAAAATTAATTTTTGAAGAAAATATAAATTTAATCGTTTTCAGTTTCTGTAAGCCTCACAAATAATTTTTATGAACAAATAGTGTTCAGAATGGGATTCTAGACTCGAAAAAAAACGAAAATAAATTTTTGAAGAAAAATTAAATTTAATCGTTTTTCGGCGTTTCCAGCAGTTGTCCTAACGATTTACATCAAAAGGAATTTTGCTTGTGTCAGTTTCTGTAAGTCTCACAAATAATTTCCATAACCGAATAGTGTTCAGAATGGGATTCTAAACTCGAAAAAAACGAAAATAAATTTTTGAAGAAAAATTAAATTTAATCGTTTTTCGGCGTTTCCAGCAGTTGTCCGAACGATTTACATCAAAAGAAATTTTGCTTGTCTCAGTTTCTGTAAGTCTCACTAATAATTTTTATAACCAAATAGTGTTCAGAATGGGATTCTAGACTCGAAAAAAAACGAAAATAAATTTTTGAAGAAAAATTCAATTTAATCGTTTTTCGGCGTTTCCAGCAGTTGTCCGAACGATTTACATCAAAAGAAATTTCGCTTGTCTCAGTTTCTGTAAGTCTCACAAATAATTTTAATAACAAAATAGTGTTCAGAATGGGATTCAAGACTTGAAAAAATACAAAAATTAATTTTTGAAGAAAATATAAATTTAATCGTTTTCAGTTTCTGTAAGCCTCACAAATAATTTTTATATACAAATAGTGTTCAGAATGGGATTCTAGACTCGAAAAAAACCAAAATAAATTTTTGAAGAAAAATTAAATTTAATCGTTTTTCGGCGTTTCCAGCAGTTGTCCGAACGATTTACATCAAAAGAAATTTCGCTTGTCTCAGTTTCTGTAAGTCTCACAAATAATTTTTTTAACAAAATAGTGTTCAGAATGGGATTCAAGACTTGAAAAAATACAAAAATTAATTTTTGAAGAAAATATAAATTTAATCGTTTTCAGTTTCTGTAAGCCTCACAAATAATTTTTATGAACAAATAGTGTTCAGAATGGGATTCTAGACTCGAAAAAAAACGAAAATAAATTTTTGAAGAAAAATTAAATTTAATCGTTTTTCGGCGTTTCCAGCAGTTGTCCTAACGATTTACATCAAAAGGAATTGTGCTTGTGTCAGTTTCTGTAAGTCTCACAAATAATTTTCATAACCGAATAGTGTTCAGAATGGGATTCTAGACTCGAAAAAAACGAAAATAAATTTTTGAAGAAAAATTAAATTTAATCGTTTTTCGGCGTTTCCAGCAGTTGTCCGAACGATTTACATCAAAAGAAATTTTGCTTGTCTTAGTTTCTGTAAGTCTCACTAATAATTTTTATAACCAAATAGTGTTCAGAATGGGATTCTAGACTCGAAAAAAAACGAAAATAAATTTTTGAAGAAAAATTCAATTTAATCGTTTTTCGGCGTTTCCAGCAGTTGTCCGAACGATTTACATCAAAAGAAATTTCGCTTGTCTCAGTTTCTGTAAGTCTCACAAATAATTTTTATAACAAAATAGTGTTCAGAATGGGATTCAAGACTTGAAAAAATACAAAAATTAATTTTTGAAGAAAATATAAATTTAATCGTTTTCAGTTTCTGTAAGCCTCACAAATAATTTTTATATATAAATAGTGTTCAGAATGGGATTCTAGACTCGAAAAAAACCAAAATAAATTTTTGAAGAAAAATTAAATTTAATCGTTTTTCGGCGTTTCCAGCAGTTGTCCGAACGATTTACATCAAAAGAAATTTCGCTTGTCTCAGTTTCTGTAAGTCTCACAAATAATTTTTTTAACAAAATAGTGTTCAGAATGGGATTCAAGACTTGAAAAAATACAAAAATTAATTTTTGAAGAAAATATAAATTTAATCGTTTTCAGTTTCTGTAAGTCTCACAAATAATTTTTATGAACAAATAGTGTTCAGAATAGGATTTTAGACTAAAAAAAAAACGAAAATAAATTTTTGAAAAAAAATTAAATTTAATCGTTTTTCGGCGTTTCCAGCAGTTGTCCGAAGGATTTACATCAAAAGAAATTTTGCTTGTCTCCGTTTCTGTGAGTCTCACAAATAATTTTTATAATAAAATAGTGTTCAGAATGTGATTCTGGACTCGAAAAAAAATGAAACTAAATTTTTGAAGAAAAATTAAATTTAATCGTTTTTCGGCGTTTCCAGCAGTTGTCCGAAAGATTTACATCAAAAGAAATTTTGCTTGTCTCAGTTTCTGTAAGTCTCACAAATCATTTTTATAACAAAATAGTGTTCAGAATGGGATTCAAGACTTGAAAAAATACAAAAATTAATTTTTGAAGAAAATATAAATTTAATCGTTTTCAGTTTCTGTAAGCCTCACAAATAATTGTTATGTATAAATAGTGTTCAGAATGGGATTCTAGACTCGAAAAAAAACGAAAATAAATTTTTGAAGAAAAATTAAATTTAATCGTTTTTCGGCGTTTCCAGCAGTTGTCCTAACGATTTACATCAAAAGGAATTTTGCTTGTGTCAGTTTCTGTAAGTCTCACAAATAATTTTTAAACCTAAATAGTGTTCAGAATGGGATTCTAGACTCGAAAAAAAAACGAAAATAAATTTTTGAAGAAAAATTTAATTTAATCGTTTTTCGGCGTTTCCAGCAGTTGTCCGAACGATTTACATCAAAAGAAATTTTGCTTGTGTCAGTTTCTGTAAGTCTCACAAATAATTTTCATAACCGAATAGTGTTCAGAATGGGATTCTAGACTCGAAAAAAAACGAAAATAAATTTTTGAAGAAAAATTAAATTTAATCGTTTTTCGGCGTTTCCAGCAGTTGTCCGAACGATTTACATCAAAAGAAATTTTGCTTGTCTCAGTTTCTGTAAGTCTCACTAATAATTTTTATAACCAAATAGTGTTCAGAATGGGATTCTAGACTCGAAAAAAAACGAAAATAAATTTTTGAAGAAAAATTCAATTTAATCGTTTTTCGGCGTTTCCAGCAGTTGTCCGAACGATTTACATCAAAAGAAATTTCGCTTGTCTCAGTTTCTGTAAGTCTCACAAATAATTTTTATAACAAAATAGTGTTCAGAATGGGATTCAAGACTTGAAAAAATACAAAAATTAATTTTTGAAGAAAATATAAATTTAATCGTTTTCAGTTTCTGTAAGCCTCACAAATAATTTTTATATACAAATAGTGTTCAGAATGGGATTCTAGACTCGAAAAAAACCAAAATAAATTTTTGAAGAAAAATTAAATTTAATCGTTGTTCGGCGTTTCCAGCAGTTGTCCGAACGATTTACATCAAAAGAAATTTCGCTTGTCTCAGTTTCTGTAAGTCTCACAAATAATTTTTTTAACAAAATAGTGTTCAGAATGGGATTCAAGACTTGAAAAAATACAAAAATTAATTTTTGAAGAAAATATAAATTTAATCGTTTTCAGTTTCTGTAAGTCTCACAAATAATTTTTATGAACAAATAGTGTTCAGAATAGGATTTTAGACTCAAAAAAAAACGAAAATAAATTTTTGAAAAAAAATTAAATTTAATCGTTTTTCGGCGTTTCCAGCAATTGTCCGAACGATTTACATCAAAAGAAATTTTGCTTGTCTCCGTTTCTGTGAGTCTCACAAATAATTTTTATAATAAAATAGTGTTCAGAATGTGATTCTGGACTCGAAAAAAAATGAAACTAAATTTTTGAAGAAAGATTAAATTTAATCGTTTTTCGGCGTTTCCAGCAGTTGTCCGAAAGATTTACATCAAAAGAAATTTTGCTTGTCTAAGTTTCTGTAAGTCTCACAAATAATTTTTATAACAAAATAGTGTTCAGAATGGGATTCAAGACTTGAAAAAATACAAAAATTAATTTTTGAAGAAAATATAAATTTAATCGTTTTCAGTTTCTGTAAGCCTCACAAATAATTTTTATATACAAATAGTGTTCAGAATGGGATTCTAGACTCGAAAAAAACCAAAATAAATTTTTGAAGAAAAATTCAATTTAATCGTTTTTCGGCGTTTCCAGCAGTTGTCCGAACGATTTACATCAAAAGAAATTTCGCTTGTCTCAGTTTCTGTAAGTCTCACAAATAATTTTTATAACAAAATAGTGTTCAGAATGGGATTCAAGACTTGAAAAAATACAAAAATTAATTTTTGAAGAAAATATAAATTTAATCGTTTTCAGTTTCTGTAAGCCTCACAAATAATTTTTATATACAAATAGTGTTCAGAATGGGATTCTAGACTCGAAAAAAACCAAAATAAATTTTTGAAGAAAAATTAAATTTAATCGTTTTTCGGCGTTTCCAGCAGTTGTCCAAACGATTTACATCAAAAGAAATTTCGCTTGTCTCAGTTTCTGTAAGTCTCACAAATAATTTTTTCAACAAAATAGTGTTCAGAATGGGATTCAAGACTTGAAAAAATACAAAAATTAATTTTTGAAGAAAATATAAATTTAATCGTTTTCAGTTTCTGTAAGTCTCACAAATAATTTTTATGAACAAATAGTGTTCAGAATAGGATTTTAGACTCAAAAAAAAACGAAAATAAATTTTTGAAAAAAAATTAAATTTAATCGTTTTTCGGCGTTTCCAGCAGTTGTCCGAACGATTTACATCAAAAGAAATTTTGCTTGTCTCCGTTTCTGTGAGTCTCACAAATAATTTTTATAATAAAATAGTGTTCAGAATGTGATTCTGGACTCGAAAAAAAATGAAACTAAATTTTTGAAGAAAAATTAAATTTAATCGTTTTTCGGCGTTTCCAGCAGTTGTCCGAAAGATTTACATCAAAAGAAATTTTGCTTGTCTCAGTTTCTGTAAGTCTCACAAATAATTTTTATAACAAAATAGTATTCAGAATGGGATTCAAGACTTGAAAAAATACAAAAATTAATTTTTGAAGAAAATATAAATTTAATCGTTTTCAGTTTCTGTAAGCCTCACAAATAATTTTTATGAACAAATAGTGTTCAGAATGGGATTCTAGACTCGAAAAAAAACGAAAATAAATTTTTGAAGAAAAATTAAATTTAATCGTTTTTCGGCGTTTCCAGCAGTTGTCCTAACGATTTACATCAAAAGGAATTTTGCTTGTGTCAGTTTCTGTAAGTCTCACAAATAATTTTCATAACCGAATAGTGTTCAGAATGGGATTCTAGACTCGAAAAAAACGAAAATAAATTTTTGAAGAAAAATTAAATTTAATCGTTATTCGGCGTTTCCAGCAGTTGTCCGAACGATTTACATCAAAAGAAATTTTGCTTGTCTCAGTTTCTGTAAGTCTCACTAATAATTTTTATAACCAAATAGTGTTCAGAATGGGATTCTAGACTCGAAAAAAAACGAAAATAAATTTTTGAAGAAAAATTCAATTTAATCGTTTTTCGGCGTTTCCAGCAGTTGTCCGAACGATTTACATCAAAAGAAATTTCGCTTGTCTCAGTTTCTGTAAGTCTCACAAATAATTTTTATAACAAAATAGTGTTCAGAATGGGATTCAAGACTTGAAAAAATACAAAAATTAATGTTTGAAGAAAATATAAATTTAATCGTTTTCAGTTTCTGTAAGCCTCACAAATAATTTTTATATACAAATAGTGTTCAGAATGGGATTCTAGACTCGAAAAAAACCAAAATAAATTTTTGAAGAAAAATTAAATTTAATCGTTTTTCGGCGTTTCCAGCAGTTGTCCAAACAATTTACATCAAAAGAAATTTCGCTTGTCTCAGTTTCTGTAAGTCTCACAAATAATTTTTTTAACAAAATAGTGTTCAGAATGGGATTCAAGACTTGAAAAAATACAAAAATTAATTTTTGAAGAAAATATAAATTTAATCGTTTTCAGTTTCTGTAAGTCTCACAAATAATTTTTATGAACAAATAGTGTTCAGAATAGGATTTTAGAAACAAAAAAAAACGAAAATAAATTTTTGAAAAAAAATTAAATTTAATCGTTTTTCGGCGTTTCCAGCAGTTGTCCGAACGATTTACATCAAAAGAAATTTTGCTTGTCTCCGTTTCTGTGAGTCTCACAAATAATTTTTATAATAAAATAGTGTTCAGAATGTGATTCTGGACTCGAAAAAAAATGAAACTAAATTTTTGAAGAAAAATTAAATTTAATCGTTTTTCGGCGTTTCCAGCAGTTGTCCAAACGATTTACATCAAAAGAAATTTCGCTTGTCTCAGTTTCTGTAAGTCTCACAAATAATTTTTTCAACAAAATAGTGTTCAGAATGGGATTCAAGACTTGAAAAAATACAAAAATTAATTTTTGAAGAAAATATAAATTTAATCGTTTTCAGTTTCTGTAAGTCTCACAAATAATTTTTATGAACAAATAGTGTTCAGAATAGGATTTTAGACTCAAAAAAAAACGAAAATAAATTTTTGAAAAAAAATTAAATTTAATCGTTTTTCGGCGTTTCCAGCAGTTGTCCGAACGATTTACATCAAAAGAAATTTTGCTTGTCTCCGTTTCTGTGAGTCTCACAAATAATTTTTATAATAAAATAGTGTTCAGAATGTGATTCTGGACTCGAAAAAAAATGAAACTAAATTTTTGAAGAAAAATTAAATTTAATCGTTTTTCGGCGTTTCCAGCAGTTGTCCGAAAGATTTACATCAAAAGAAATTTTGCTTGTCTCAGTTTCTGTAAGTCTCACAAATAATTTTTATAACAAAATAGTATTCAGAATGGGATTCAAGACTTGAAAAAATACAAAAATTAATTTTTGAAGAAAATATAAATTTAATCGTTTTCAGTTTCTGTAAGCCTCACAAATAATTTTTATGAACAAATAGTGTTCAGAATGGGATTCTAGACTCGAAAAAAAACGAAAATAAATTTTTGAAGAAAAATTAAATTTAATCGTTTTTCGGCGTTTCCAGCAGTTGTCCTAACGATTTACATCAAAAGGAATTTTGCTTGTGTCAGTTTCTGTAAGTCTCACAAATAATTTTCATAACCGAATAGTGTTCAGAATGGGATTCTAGACTCGAAAAAAACGAAAATAAATTTTTGAAGAAAAATTAAATTTAATCGTTATTCGGCGTTTCCAGCAGTTGTCCGAACGATTTACATCAAAAGAAATTTTGCTTGTCTCAGTTTCTGTAAGTCTCACTAATAATTTTTATAACCAAATAGTGTTCAGAATGGGATTCTAGACTCGAAAAAAAACGAAAATAAATTTTTGAAGAAAAATTCAATTTAATCGTTTTTCGGCGTTTCCAGCAGTTGTCCGAACGATTTACATCAAAAGAAATTTCGCTTGTCTCAGTTTCTGTAAGTCTCACAAATAATTTTTATAACAAAATAGTGTTCAGAATGGGATTCAAGACTTGAAAAAATACAAAAATTAATGTTTGAAGAAAATATAAATTTAATCGTTTTCAGTTTCTGTAAGCCTCACAAATAATTTTTATATACAAATAGTGTTCAGAATGGGATTCTAGACTCGAAAAAAACCAAAATAAATTTTTGAAGAAAAATTAAATTTAATCGTTTTTCGGCGTTTCCAGCAGTTGTCCAAACAATTTACATCAAAAGAAATTTCGCTTGTCTCAGTTTCTGTAAGTCTCACAAATAATTTTTTTAACAAAATAGTGTTCAGAATGGGATTCAAGACTTGAAAAAATACAAAAATTAATTTTTGAAGAAAATATAAATTTAATCGTTTTCAGTTTCTGTAAGTCTCACAAATAATTTTTATGAACAAATAGTGTTCAGAATAGGATTTTAGAAACAAAAAAAAACGAAAATAAATTTTTGAAAAAAAATTAAATTTAATCGTTTTTCGGCGTTTCCAGCAGTTGTCCGAACGATTTACATCAAAAGAAATTTTGCTTGTCTCCGTTTCTGTGAGTCTCACAAATAATTTTTATAATAAAATAGTGTTCAGAATGTGATTCTGGACTCGAAAAAAAATGAAACTAAATTTTTGAAGAAAAATTAAATTTAATCGTTTTTCGGCGTTTCCAGCAGTTGTCCAAAAGATTTACATCAAAAGAAATTTTGCTTGTCTCAGTTTCTGTAAGTCTCACAAATAATTTTTATAACAAAATAGTGTTCAGAATGGGATTCAAGACTTGAAAAAATACAAAAATTAATTTTTGAAGAAAATATAAATTTAATCGTTTTCAGTTTCTGTAAGCCTCACAAATAATTTTTATATACAAATAGTGTTCAGAATGGGATTCTAGACTCGAAAAAAACCAAAATAAATTTTTGAAGAAAAATTAAATTTAATCGTTTTTCGGCGTTTCCAGCAGTTGTCCGAACGATTTACATCAAAAGAAATTTCGCTTGTCTCAGTTTCTGTAAGTCTCACAAATAATTTTTTTAACAAAATAGTGTTCAGAATGGGATTCAAGACTTGAAAAAATACAAAAATTAATTTTTGAAGAAAATATAAATTTAATCGTTTTCAGTTTCTGTAAGTCTCACAAATAATTTTTATGAACAAATAGTGTTCAGAATAGGATTTTAGACTCAAAAAAAAACGAAAATAAATTTTTGAAAAAAAATTAAATTTAATCGTTTTTCGGCGTTTCCAGCAGTTGTCCGAACGATTTACATCAAAAGAAATTTTGCTTGTCTCCGTTTCTGTGAGTCTCACAAATAATTTTTATAATAAAATAGTGTTCAGAATGTGATTCTGGACTCGAAAAAAAATGAAACTAAATTTTTGAAGAAAAATTAAATTTAATCGTTTTTCGGCGTTTCCAGCAGTTGTCCGAAAGATTTACATCAAAAGAAATTTTGCTTGTCTCAGTTTCTGTAAGTCTCACAAATAATTTTTATAACAAAATAGTGTTCAGAATGGGATTCAAGACTTGAAATAATACAAAAATTAATTTTTGAAGAAAATATAAATTTAATCGTTTTCAGTTTCTGTAAGCCTCACAAATAATTTTTATGAACAAATAGTGTTCATGATGGGATTCTAGACTCGAAAAAAAACGAAAATAAATTTTTGAAGAAAAATTCAATTTAATCGTTTTTCGGCGTTTCCAGCAGTTGTCCGAACGATTTACATCAAAAGAAATTTCGCTTGTCTCAGTTTCTGTAAGTCTCACAAATAATTTTTAAACCTAAATAGTGTTCAGAATGGGATTCTAGACTCGAAAAAAAACGAAAATAAATTTTTGTAGAAAAATTCAATTTAATCGTTTTTCGGCGTTTCCAGCAGTTGTCCGAACGATTTACATCAAAAGAAATTTCGCTTGTCTCAGTTTCTGTAAATCTCACAAATAATTTTTATAACAAAATAGTGTTCAGAATGGGATTCAAGACTTGAAAAAATACAAAAATTAATTTTGGAAGAAAATATAAATTTAATCGTTTTCAGTTTCTGTAAGCCTCACAAATAATTTTTATATACAAATAGTGTTCAGAATGGGATTCTAGACTCGAAAAAAACCAAAATAAATTTTTGAAGAAAAATTAAATTTAATCGTTTTTCGGCGTTTCCAGCAGTTGTCCGAACGATTTACATCAAAAGAAATTTCGCTTGTCTCAGTTTCTGTAAGTCTCACAAATAATTTTTTTAACAAAATAGTGTTCAGAATGGGATTCAAGACTTGAAAAAATACAAAAATTAATGTTTGAAGAAAATATAAATTTAATCGTTTTCAGTTTCTGTAAGTCTCACAAATAATTTTTATGAACAAATAGTGTTCAGAATAGGATTTTAGACTCAAAAAAAAACGAAAATAAATTTTTGAAAAAAAATTAAATTTAATCGTTTTTCGGCGTTTCCAGCAATTGTCCGAACGATTTACATCAAAAGAAATTTTGCTTGTCTCCGTTTCTGTGAGTCTCACAAATAATTTTTATAATAAAATAGTGTTCAGAATGTGATTCTGGACTCGAAAAAAAATGAAACTAAATTTTTGAAGAAAAATTAAATTTAATCGTTTTTCGGCGTTTCCAGCAGTTGTCCGAAAGATTTACATCAAAAGAAATTTTGCTTGTCTCAGTTTGTGTAAGTTTCACAAATAATTTTTATAACAAAATAGTGTTCAGAATGGGATTCAAGACTTGAAAAAATACAAAAATTAATTTTTGAAGAAAATATAAATTTAATCGTTTTCAGTTTCTGTAAGCCTCACAAATAATTTTTATATACAAATAGTGTTCAGAATGGGATTCTAGACTCGAAAAAAACCAAAATAAATTTTTGAAGAAAAATTCAATTTAATCGTTTTTCGGCGTTTCCAGCAGTTGTCCGAACGATTTGCATCAAAAGAAATTTCGCTTGTCTCAGTTTCTGTAAGTCTCACAAATAATTTTTATAACAAAATTGTGTTCAGAATGGGATTCAAGACTTGAAAAAATACAAAAATTAATTTTTGAAGAAAATATAAATTTAATCGTTTTCAGTTTCTGTAAGCCTCACAAATAATTTTTATATACAAATACTGTTCAGAATGGGATTCTAGACTCGAAAAAAACCAAAATAAATTTTTGAAGAAAAATTAAATTTAATCGTTTTTCGGCGTTTCCAGCAGTTGTCCAAACGATTTACATCAAAAGAAATTTCGCTTGTCTCAGTTTCTGTAAGTCTCACAAATAATTTTTTCAACAAAATAGTGTTCAGAATGGGATTCAAGACTTGAAAAAATACAAAAATTAATTTTTGAAGAAAATATAAATTTAATCGTTTTCAGTTTCTGTAAGTCTCACAAATAATTTTTATGAACAAATAGTGTTCAGAATAGGATTTTAGACTCAAAAAAAAACGAAAATAAATTTTTGAAAAAAAATTAAATTTAATCGTTTTTCGGCGTTTCCAGCAGTTGTCCGAAGGATTTACATCAAAAGAAATTTTGCTTGTCTCCGTTTCTGTGAGTCTCACAAATAATTTTTATAATAAAATAGTGTTCAGAATGTGATTCTGGACTCGAAAAAAAATGAAACTAAATTTTTGAAGAAAAATTAAATTTAATCGTTTTTCGGCGTTTCCAGCAGTTGTCCGAAAGATTAACATCAAAAAAAATTTTGCTTGTCTCAGTTTCTGTAAGTCTCACAAATAATTTTTATAACAAAATAGTGTTCAGAATGGGATTCAAGACTTGAAAAAATACAAAAATTAATTTTTGCAGAAAATATAAATTTAATCGTTTTCAGTTTCTGTAAGCCTCACAAATAATTTTTATGAATAAATAGTGTTCAGAATGGGATTCTAGACTCGAAAAAAAACGAAAATAAATTTTTGAAGAAAAATTAAATTTAATCGTTTTTCGGCGTTTCCAGCAGTTGTCCTAACGATTTACATCAAAAGGAATTTTGCTTGTGTCAGTTTCTGTAGGTCTCACAAATAATTTTTAAACCTAAATAGTGTTCAGAATGGGATTCTAGACTCGAAAAAAAAACGAAAATAAATTTTTGAAGAAAAATTAAATTTAATCGTTTTTCGGCGTTTCCAGCAGTTGTCCGAACGATTTACATCAAAAGAAATTTTGCTTGTCTCAGTTTCTGTAAGTCTCACTAATAATTTTTATAACCAAGTAGTGTTCAGAATGGGATTCTAGACTCGAAAAAAAACGAAAATAAATTTTTGAAGAAAAATTCAATTTAATCGTTTTTCGGCGTTTCCAGCAGTTGTCCGAACGATTTACATCAAAAGAAATTTTGCTTGTCTCAGTTTCTGTAAGTCTCACTAATAATTTTTATAACCAAATAGTGTTCAGAATGGGATTCAAGACTCGAAAAAAAACGAAAATAAATTTTTGAAGAAAAATTCAATTTAATCGTTTTTCGGCGTTTCCAGCAGTTTTCCGAACGATTTACATCAAAAGAAATTTCGCTTGTCTCAGTTTCTGTAAGTCTCACAAATATTTTTTATAACAAAATAGTGTTCAGAATGGGATTCAAGACTTGAAAAAATACAAAAATTAATTTTTGAAGAAAATATAAATTTAATCGTTTTCAGTTTCTGTAAGCCTCACAAATAATTTTTATATACAAATAGTGTTCAGAATGGGATTCTAGACTCGAAAAAAACCAAAATAAATTTTTGAAGAAAAATTAAATTTAATCGTTTTTCGGCGTTTCCAGCAGTTGTCCGAACGATTTACATCAAAAGAAATTTCGCTTGTCTCAGTTTCTGTAAGTCTCACAAATAATTTTTTTAACAAAATAGTGTTCAGAATGGGATTCAAGACTTGAAAAAATACAAAAATTAATTTTTGAAGAAAATATAAATTTAATCGTTTTCAGTTTCTGTAAGTCTCACAAATAATTTTTATGAACAAATAGTGTTCAGAATAGGATTTTAGACTCAAAAAAAAACGAAAATAAATTTTTGAAAAAAAATTAAATTTAATCGTTTTTCGGCGTTTCCAGCAGTTGTCCGAACGATTTACATCAAAAGAAATTTTGCTTGTCTCCGTTTCTGTGAGTCTCACAAATAATTTTTATAATAAAATAGTGTTCAGAATGTGATTCTGGACTCGAAAAAAAATGAAACTAAATTTTTGAAGAAAAATTAAATTTAATCGTTTTTCGGTGTTTCCAGCAGTTGTCCGAAAGATTTACATCAAAAGAAATTTTGCTTGTCTCAGTTTCTGTAAGTCTCACAAATAATTTTTATAACAAAATAGTGTTCAGAATGGGATTCAAGACTTGAAATAATACAAAAATTAATTTTTGAAGAAAATATAAATTTAATCGTTTTCAGTTTCTGTAAGCCTCACAAATAATTTTTATGAACAAATAGTGTTCATGATGGGATTCTAGACTCGAAAAAAAACGAAAATAAATTTTTGAAGAAAAATTCAATTTAATCGTTTTTCGGCGTTTCCAGCAGTTGTCCGAACGATTTACATCAAAAGAAATTTCGCTTGTCTCAGTTTCTGTAAGTCTCACAAATAATTTTTAAACCTAAATAGTGTTCAGAATGGGATTCTAGACTCGAAAAAAAAACGAAAATAAATTTTTGAAGAAAAATTTAATTTAATCGTTTTTCGGCGTTTCCAGCAGTTGTCTGAACGATTTACATCAAAAGAAATTTTGCTTGTCTCAGTTTCTGTAAGTCTCACAAATAATTTCTATAACAAAATAGTGTTCAGAATGGGATTCTAGACTCGAAAAAAAACGAAAACAATTTTTGAAGAAAAATTAAATTTAATCGTTTTTCGGCGTTTCCTGCAGTTGTCCGAACGACTTACATCAAAAGAAATTTTGCTTGTTTCAGTTTCTGTAAGTCTCACAAATAATTTTTATAGCAAAATAGTGTTCAGAATGGGATTCAAGACTTGAAAAAATACAAAAATTTATTTTTGAAGAAAATATAAATTTAATCGTTTTCAGTTTCTGTAAGTCTCACAAATAATTTTTATAAACAAATAGTGTTCAGAATGGGATTCTAGACGCAAAAAAAAACGAAAATAAATTTTTGAAGAAAAATTCAAGTTAATCGTTTTTCGGCGTTTCCAGCAGTTGTCCTAACGATTTACATCAAAAGAAATTTTGCTTGTGTCAGTTTCTGTAAGTCTCACAAATAATTTTCATAACCAAATAGTGTTCAGAATGGGATTCTAGACTCGAAAAAAAACGAAAATAAATTTTTGAAGAAAAATTAAATTTAATCGTTTTTCGGCGTTTCCAGCAGTTGTCCGAACGATTTACATCAAAAGAAATTTTGCTTGTGTCAGTTTCTGTAAGTTTCGCAAATAATTTCCATTACCGAATAGTGTTCAGAATGGGATTCTAGACTCGAAAAAAACGAAAATAAATTTTTGAAGAAAAATTAAATTTAATCGTTTTTCGGCGTTTCCAGCAGTTGTCCGAACGATTTACATCAAAAGAAATTTTGCTTGTCTCAGTTTCTGTAAGTCTCACTAATAATTTTTATAACCAAATAGTGTTCAGAATGGGATTCTAGACTCGAAAAAAAACGAAAATAAATTTTTGAAGAAAAATTCAATTTAATCGTTTTTCGGCGTTTCCAGCAGTTGTCCGAACGATTTACATCAAAAGAAATTTCGCTTGTCTCAGTTTCTGTAAGTCTCACAAATAATTTTTATAACAAAATAGTGTTCAGAATGGGATTCAAGACTTGAAAAAATACAAAAATTAATTTTTGAAGAAAATATAAATTTAATCGTTTTCAGTTTCTGTAAGCCTCACAAATAATTTTTATGAACAAATAGTGTTCAGAATGGGATTCTAGACTCGAAAAAAAACCAAAATAAATTTTTGAAGAAAAATTAAATTTAATCGTTTTTCGGCGTTTCCAGCAGTTGTCCGAACGTTTTACATCAAAAGAAATTTCGCTTGTCTCAGTTTCTGTAAGTCTCACAAATATTTTTTTTAACAAAATAGTGTTCAGAATGGGATTCAAGTCTTGAAAAAATACAAAAATAAATTTTTGAAGAAAATATAAATTTAATCGTTTTCAGTTTCTGTAAGTCTCACAAATAATTTTTATGAACAAATAGTGTTCAGAATAGGATTTTAGACTAAAAAAAAAACGAAAATAAATTTTTGAAAAAAAATTAAATTTAATCGTTTTTCGGCGTTTCCAGCAGTTGTCCGAACGATTTACATCAAAAAAAATTTTGCTTGTCTCCGTTTCTGTGAGTCTCACAAATAATTTTTATATTAAAATAGTGTTCAGAATGTGATTCTGGACTCGAAAAAAAATGAAACTAAATTTTTTTTCCTGCAGTTGTCCGAACGACTTACATCAAAAGAAATTTTGCTTGTCTCAGTTTCTGTAAGTCTCACAAATAATTTTTATAACAAAATAGTGTTCAGAATGGGATTCAAGACTTGAAAAAATACAAAAATTAATTTTTGAAGAAAATATAAATTTAATCGTTTTCAGTTTCTGTAAGTCTCACAAATAATTTTTATGAACAAATAGTGTTCAGAATAGGATTCTAGACGCAAAAAAAAACGAAAATAAATTTTTGAAGAAAAATTAAATTTAATCGTTTTTCGGCGTTTCCAGCAGTTGTCCGAACGATTTACATCAAAAGAAATTTTGCTTGTGTCAGTTTCTGTAAGTCTCACAAATAATTTTCATAACCGAATAGTCTTCAGAATGGGATTCTAGACTCGAAAAAAACGAAAATAAATTTTTGAAGAAAAATTAAATTTAATCGTTTTTCGGCGTTTCCAGCAGTTGTCCGAACGATTTACATCAAAAAAAATTTGCTTGTGTCAGTTTCTGTAAGTCTCACAAATAATTTTCATAACCGAATAGTGTTCAGAATGGGATTCTAGATTCGAAAAAAACGAAAATAAATTTTTGAAGAAAAATTAAATTTAATCGTTTTTCGGCGTTTCCAGCAGTTGTCCGAACGATTTACATCAAAAGAAATTTTGCTTGTCTCAGTTTCTGTAAGTCTCACTAATAATTTTTATAACCAAATAGTGTTCAGAATGGGATTCTAGACTCGAAAAAAAACGAAAATAAATTTTTGAAGAAAAATTCAATTTAATCGTTTTTCGGCGTTTCCAGCAGTTGTCCGAACGATTTACATCAAAAGAAATTTCGCTTGTTTCAGTTTCTGTAAGTCTCACAAATAATTTTTATAACAAAATAGTGTTCAGAATGGGATTCAAGACTTGAAAAAATACAAAAATTAATTTTTGAAGAAAATATAAATTTAATCGTTTTCAGTTTCTGTAAGTCTCACAAATAATTTTTATGAACAAATAGTGTTCAGAATGGGATTCTAGACGCAAAAAAAAACGAAAATAAATTTTTGAAGAAAAATTAAATTTAATCGTTTTTCGGCGTTTCCAGCAGTTGTCCAAACGATTTACATCAAAAGAAATTTTGCTTGTGTCAGTTTCTGTAAGTCTCACAAATAATTTTCATAACCGAATAGTGTTCAGAATGGGATTCTAGACTCGAAAAAAACGAAAATAAATTTTTGAAGAAAAATTAAAATTAATCGTTTTTCGGCGTTTCCAGCAGTTGTCCGAACGATTTACATCAAAAGAAATTTTGCTTGTGTCAGTTTCTGTAAGTCTCACAAATAATTTTCATAACCGAATAGTGTTCAGAATGGGATTCTAGACTCGAAAAAAACGAAAATAAATTTTTGAAGAAAAATTAAATTTAATCGTTTTTCGGCGTTTCCAGCAGTTGTCCGAACGATTTACATCAAAAGAAATTTTGCTTGTCTCAGTTTCTGTAAGTCTCACTAATAATTTTTATAACCAAATAGTGTTCAGAATGGGATTCTAGACTCGAAAAAAAACGAAAATAAATTTTTGAAGAAAAATTCAATTTAATCGTTTTTCGGCGTTTCCAGCAGTTGTCTTACTTGTCTCAGTTTCTGTAAGTCTCACAAATAATTTCTATAACAAAATAGTGTTCAGAATGGTTTTCTGGACTCGAAAAAAAACAAAAATACATTTTTGAAGAAAACTTAAATTTAATCGCTTTTCGGCGTTTCCAGCAGTTGTCCGAACGATTTACATCAAAAGAAATTTCGTTTGTCTCAGTTTCTGTAAGTCTCACAAATAATTTTTATAACCAAAAAGTGTTCAGAATGGGATTCTGGACTCGAAAAAAAACGAAAATAAATTTTTGAAGAAAAACTAAATTTAATTGTTTCTCGGCGTTTCCAGTAGTTGTCCAAACGATTTACATCAGAAGAAATTTCGCTTGTCTCAGTTTCTGTAAGTCTCACAAATAATTTTTATTACAAAATAGTGTTCAGAATGGGATTCAAGACTTGAAAAAATACAAAAATTATTTTTTGAAGAAAATATAAATTTAATCGTTTTCAGTTTCTGTAAGTCTCACAAATAATTTTTATTACAAAATAGTGTTCAGAATAGGATTCTAGACTCGAAAAAAAACGAAAATAAATTTTTGGAGAAAAATTAAATTTAATCGTTTTTCGGCGTTTCCAGCAGTTGTCCGAACGATTTACATCAAAAGAAATTTTGCTTGTCTCAGTTTCTGTTAGTCTCACAAATAATTTTAATAACAAAATAGTCTTCAGAATGGGATTCAAGACTTGAAAAAATACAAAAATTAATTTTTGAAGAAAATATAAATTTATTCGTTTTCAGTTTCTGTAAGTCTCACAAATAATTTTTATGAACAAATAGTGTTCAGAATGGGATTCTAGACTCAAAAAAAAAACGAAAATAAATTTTTGAAGAAAAATTAAATTTAATCGTTTTTCGGCGTTTCCAGCAGTTGTCCGAACGATTTACATCAAAAGAAATTTTGCTTGTCTGAGTTTCTGTAAGTCTCACAGATAATTTTTATAACAAAATAGTGTTCAGTATAGGATTCAAGTCTCGAAAAAAAACGAAAATAAATTTTTGAAGAAAAATTAAATTTAATCGTTTTTCGGCGTTTCCAGCAGTTGTCCGAATAATCTACATCAAAAGAAATTTTGCTTGTCTCGGTTTCTGTAAGTCTCACAAATAATTTTTATTACAAAACAGTGTTCAGAATGTGATTCTGGACTCGAAAAAAAACAAAAATAAATTTTTGAAGAAAAATGAAATTTAATCGTTTTTTGGCGTTTCCAGAAGTTGTCCGAACGATTTACATCAAAACAAATTTTGCTTGTCTCAGTTTCTGTAAGTCTCACTTATAATTTTTATAACCAAATGGTGTTCAGAATGTGATTCTGGACTCAAAAAAAACGAAAATAAATTTTTGAAGAAAAATTCAGTTTAACCGTTTTTCGGCGTTTCCAGCAGTTGTCTGAACGATTTACATCAAAAGAAATTTTGCTTGTCTCAGTTTCTGTAAGTCTCACAAATAATTTCTATAACAAAATGGTGTTCAGAATGGGATTCTAGACTCGAAAAAAAAAGAAAATAAATTTTTGAAGAAAAATTAAATTTAATCGTTTTTCGGTGTTTCCAGCATGTGGCCAAACGATTTACATCAAAAGAAATTTTTCTTGTCTAAGTTTCTTTAAGTCTCACAAATAATTTTTATAACAAAAAAGTGTTCAGAATGTGATTCTGGACTCGAAAAAAAAACGAAAATAAATTTTTGAAGAAAAATTAAATTTAATCGTTTTTCGGCGTTTCCAGCAGTTGTCCGAACGATTTACATCAAAAGAAATTTTGCTTGTCTTGGTTTCTGTAAGTCTCACAAATAATTTTTATAACAAAAAAGTGTTTAGAATGTGATTTTGGACTCGAGAAAAAAACTAAAATAAATTTTTTGAAGAAAAATTAAATTTAATCGTTTTTCGGCGTTTCCAGCAGTTGTCTTAACGATTTACATCAAAAGAAATATTGCTTGTCTCTGTTTCTGTAAGTCTCACAAATAATTTTTATAACAAAATAGTGTTCAGAATAGGATTCAAGACTTGAAAAAATACAAAAATTAATTTTTGAAGAAAATATAAATTTAATCGTTTTCAGTTTCTGTAAGTCTCACAAATAATTTTTATGAACAAATAGTGTTCAGAATGGGATTCTAGACTCGAAAAAAAACAAAAATAAATTTTTGAAGAAAAATTAAATTTAATCGTTTTTCGGCGTTTTCAGCAGTTGTCCGAACGATTTACATCAAAAGAAATTTGGCTTGTCTCAGTTTCTGTAAGTCTCATAAATAATTTTTATAACAAAATAGTGTTCAGACCGAGATTCTGGACTCGAAAAAAAACGAAAATAAATTTTTGAAGAAAAATTAAATTTAATCGTTTTTCGGCGTTTCCAGCAGTTGTCCGAACGATTTACATCAAAAGAAATTTTGCTTGTGTCAGTTTCTGTAAGTCTCACAAATAATTTTCATAACCGAATAGTGTTCAGAATGGGATTCTAGACTCGAAAAAAACGAAAATAAATTTTTGAAGAAAAATTAAATTTAATCGTTTTTCGGCGTTTCCAGCAGTTGTCCGAACGATTTACATCAAAAGAAATTTCGCTTGTCTCAGTTTCTGTAAGTCTCACAAATAAGTTTTATAACAAAATAGTGTTCAGAATGGGATTCAAGACTTGAAAAAATACAAAAATTAATTTTTGAAGAAAATATAAATTTAATCGTTTTCAGTTTCTGTAAGCCTCACAAATAATTTTTATGAACAAATAGTGTTCAGAATGGGATTCTAGACTCGAAAAAAAACGAAAATAAATTTTTGAAAAAAAATTAAATTTAATCGTTTTTCGGCGTTTCCAGCAGTTGTCCGAACGATTTACATCAAAAGAAATTTTGCTTGTCTCCGTTTCTGTGAGTCTCACAAATAATTTTTATAATAAAATAGTGTTCAGAATGTGATTCTGGACTCGAAAAAAAATGAAACTAAATTTTTGAAGAAAAATTAAATTTAATCGTTTTTCGGCGTTTTCAGCAGTTGTCCGAACGATTTACATCAAAAGAAGTGTTGCTTGTCTCAGTTTCTATTAGTCTCACAAATAATTTTTATAACAAAATAGTGTTCAGAATGGGATTCAAGACTTGAAAAAATACAAAAATTAATTTTTGAAGAAAATATAAATTTAATCGTTTTCAGTTTCTGTAAATCTCACAAATAATTTTTATGAACAAATAGTGTTCAGAATGGGATTCGAGACTCGAAAAAAAACGAAAATAAATTTTTGAAGAATAATTAAATTTAATCGTTTTTCGGCGTTTTCAGCAGTTGTCCGAACGATTTACATCAAAAGAAATTTTGCTTGTCTCAGTTTCTGTAAGTCTCACAAGTAATTTTTATAACAAAATAGTGTTCAGAATGGGATTCAAGACTTGAAAAAATACAAAAATTAATTTTTGAAGAAAATATAAATTTAATCGTTTTCAGTTTCTGTAAGTCTCACAAATAATTTTTATGAACAAATAGTGTTTAGAATGGGATTCTAGACTCGAAAAAAAACGAAAATAAATTTTTGAAGAAAAATTAAATTTAATCGTTTTTCGGCGTTTCCAGCAGTTGTCCGAACGATTTACATCAAAAGAAATTTCGCTTGTCTCAGTTTCTGTAAGTCTCACAAATAATTTTTAAACCTAAATAATGTTCAGAATGGGATTCTAGACTCGAAAAAAAAACGAAAATAAATTTTTGAAGAAAAATTAAATTTAATCGTTTTTCGGCGTTTCCAGCAGTTGTCTGAACGATTTACATCAAAAGAAATTTTGCTTGTCTCAGTTTCTGTAAGTCTCACAAATAATTTCTATAACAAAATAGTGTTCAGAATGGGATTCTAGACTCGAAAAAAAACGAAAATAAATTTTTGAAGAAAAATTAAATTTAATCGTTTTTCGGCGTTTCCAGCAGTTGTCCGAACGATTTACATCAAAAGAAATTTTGCTTGTGTCAGTTTCTGTAAGTCTCACAAATAATTTTCATAACCGAATAGTGTTCAGAATGGGATTCTAGACTCGAAAAAAACGAAAATAAATTTTTGAAGAAAAATTAAATTTAATCGTTTTTCGGCGTTTCCAGCAGTTGTCCGAACGATTTACATCAAAAGAAATTTTGCTTGTCTCAGTTTCTGTAAGTTTCACTAATAATTTTTATAACCAAATAGTGTTCAGAATGGGATTCTAGACTCGAAAAAAAACGAAAATTAATTTTTGAAGAAAAATTCAATTTAATCGTTTTTCGGCGTTTCCAGCAGTTGTCCGAACGATTTACATCAAAAGAAATTTCGCTTGTCTCAGTTTCTGTAAGTCTCACAAATAATTTTTATAACAAAATAGTGTTCAGAATGGGATTCAAGACTTGAAAAAATACAAAAATTAATTTTTGAAGAAAATATAAATTTAATCGTTTTCAGTTTCTGTAAGCCTCACAAATAATTTTTATGAACAAATAGTGTTCAGAATGGGATTCTGGACTCGAAAAAAAACCAAAATAAATTTTTGAAGAAAAATTAAATTTAATCGTTTTTCGGCGTTTCCAGCAGTTGTCCGAACGATTTACATCAAAAGAAATTTCGCTTGTCTCAGTTTCTGCAAGTCTCACAAATAATTTTTTTAACAAAATAGTGTTCAGAATGGGATTCAAGACTTGAAAAAATACAAAAATTAATTATTGAAGAAAATATAAATTTAATCGTTTTCAGTTTCTGTAAGTCTCACAAATAATTTTTATGAACAAATAGTGTTCAAAATAGGATTTTAGACTCAAAAAAAAACGAAAATAAATTTTTGAAAAAAAATTAAGATTAATCGTTTTTCGGCGTTTCCAGCAGTTGTCCGAACGATTTACATCAAAAGAAATGTTGCTTGTCTCAGTTTCTATTAGTCTCACAAATAATTTTTATGACAAAATAGTGTTCAGAATGGGATTCAAGACTTGAAAAAATACAAAAATTAATTTTTGAAGAAAATATAAATTTAATCGTTTTCAGTTTCTGTAAGTCTCACAAATAATTTTTATGAACAAATAGTGTTCAGAATGGGATTCGAGACTCGAAAAAAAACGAAAATAAATTTTTGAAGAAAAATTAAATTTAATCGTTTTTCGGCGTTTTCAGCAGTTGTCCGAACGATTTACATCAAAAGAAATTTTGCTTGTCTCAGTTTCTGTAAGTCTCACAAATAATTTTTATAATAAAATAGTGTTCAGAATATAATTCTGGACTCAAAAAAAAATGAAACTAAATTTTTGAAGAAAAATTAAATTTAATCGTTTTTCGGCGTTTCCAGCAGTTGTCCGAACGATTTACATCAAAAGAAATGTTGCTTGTCTCAGTTTCTATTAGTCTCACAAATAATTTTTATAACAAAATTGTGTTCAGAATGGGATTCAAGACTTGAAAAAATACAAAAATTAAGTTTTGAAGAAAATATAAATTTAATCGTTTTCAGTTTCTGTAAGTCTCACAAATAATTTTTATGAACAAATAGTGTTCAGAATGGGATTCGAGACTCGTAAAAAAACGAAAATAAATTTTTGAAGAAAAATTAAATTTAATCGTTTTTCGGCGTTTTCAGCAGTTGTCCGAACGATTTACATCAAAAGAAATTTTGCTTGTCTCAGTTTCTGTAAGTCTCACAAATAATTTTTATAACAAAATAGTGTTCAGAATGGGATTCAAGACTTGAAAAAATACAAAAATTAATTTTTGAAGCAAATATAAATTTAATCGTTTTCAGTTTCTGTAAGCCTCACAAATAATTTTTATGAACAAATAGTGTTCAGAATGGGATTCTAGACTCGAAAAAAAAACGAAAATAAATTTTTGAAGAAAAATTAAATTTAATCGTTTTTCGGCGTTTCCAGCAGTTGTCCGAACGATTTACATCAAAAGAAATTTCGCTTGTCTCAGTTTCTGTAAGTCTCACAAATAATTTTTAAACCTAAATAGTGTTCAGAATGGGATTCTTGACTCGAAAAAAAAAACGAAAATAAATTTTTGAAGAAAAATTAAATTTAATCGTTTTTCGGCGTTTCCAGCAGTTGTCTGAACGATTTACATCAAAAGAAATTTTGCTTGTCTCAGTTTCTGTAAGTCTCACAAATAATTTCTATAACAAAATAGTGTTCAGAATGGGATTCTAGACTCGAAAAAAAACGAAAATAAATTTTTGAAGAAAAATTAAATTTAATCGTTTTTCGGCGTTTCCTGCAGTTGTCCGAACAACTTACATCAAAATAAATTTTGCTTGTCTCAGTTTCTGTAAGTCTCACAAATAATTTTTATAACAAAATAGTGTTCAGAATGGGATTCAAGACTTGAAAAAATACAAAAATTAATTTTTGAAGAAAATATAAATTTAATCGTTTTCAGTTTCTGTAAGTCTCACAAATAATTTTTATGAACAAATAGTGTTCAGAATGGGATTCTAGACGCAAAAAAAACGAAAATAAATTTTTGAAGAAAAATTAAATTTAATCGTTTTTCGGCGTTTCCAGCAGTTGTCCTAACGATTTACATCAAAAGAAATTTTGCTTGTGTCAGTTTCTGTAAGTCTCACAAATAATTTTCATAACCAAATAGTGTTCAGAATGGGATTCTAGACTCGAAAAAAAACGAAAATAAATTTTTGACGAAAAATTAAATTTAATCGTTTTTCGGCGTTTCCAGCAGTTGTCCGAACGATTTACATCAAAAGAAATTTTGCTTGTGTCAGTTTCTGTAAGTCTCACAAATAATTTTCATAACCGAATAGTGTTCAGAATGGGATTCTAGACTCGAAAAAAACGAAAATAAATTTTTAAAGAAAAATTAAATTTAATCGTTTTTCGGCGTTTCCAGCAGTTGTCCGAACGATTTACATCAAAAGAAATTTTGCTTGTCTCAGTTTCTGTAAGTCTCACTAATAATTTTTATAACCAAATAGTGTTCAGAATGGGATTCTAGACTCGAAAAAAAACGAAAATAAATTTTTGAAGAAAAATTCAATTTAATCGTTTTTCGGCGTTTCCAGCAGTTGTCCGAACGATTTACATCAAAGGAAATTTCGCTTGTCTCAGTTTCTGTAAGTCTCACAAATAATTTTTATAACAAAATAGTGTTCAGAATGGGATTCAAGACTTGAAAAAATACAAAAATTAATTTTTGAAGAAAATATAAATTTAATCGTTTTCAGTTTCTGTAAGCCTCACAAATAATTTTTATAAACAAATAGTGTTCAGAATGGGATTCTAGACTCGAAAAAAAACCAAAATAAATTTTTGAAGAAAAATTAAATTTAATCGTTTTTCGGCGTTTCCAGCAGTTGTCCGAACGATTTACATCAAAAGAAATTTCGCTTGTCTCAGTTTCTGTAAGTCTCACAAATAATTTTTTTAATAAAATAGTGTTCAGAATGGGATTCAAGACTTGAAAAAATACAAAAATTAATTATTGAAGAAAATATAAATTTAATCGTTTTCAGTTTCTGTAAGTCTCACAAATAATTTTTATGAACAAATAGTGTTCAAAATAGGATTTTAGACTCAAAAAAAACGAAAATAAATTTTTGAAAAAAAATTAAATTTAATCGTTTTTCGGCGTTTCCAGCAGTTGTCCGAACGATTTACATCAAAAGAAATGTTGCTTGTCTCAGTTTCTATTAGTCTCACAAATAATTTTTATGACAAAATAGTGTTCAGAATGGGATTCAAGACTTGAAAAAATACAAAAATTAAGTTTTGAAGAAAATATAAATTTAATCGTTTTCAGTTTCTGTAAGTCTCACAAATAATTTTTATGAACAAATAGTGTTCAGAATGGGATTCGAGACTCGTAAAAAAACGAAAATAAATTTTTGAAGAAAAATTAAATTTAATCGTTTTTCGGCGTTTTCAGCAGTTGTCCGAACGATTTACATCAAAAGAAATTTTGCTTGTCTCAGTTTCTGTAAGTCTCACAAATAATTTTTATAACAAAATAGTGTTCAGAATGGGATTCAAGACTTGAAAAAATACAAAAATTAATTTTTGAAGCAAATATAAATTTAATCGTTTTCAGTTTCTGTAAGCCTCACAAATAATTTTTATGAACAAATAGTGTTCAGAATGGGATTCTAGACTCGAAAAAAAAACGAAAATAAATTTTTGAAGAAAAATTAAATTTAATCGTTTTTCGGCGTTTCCAGCAGTTGTCCGAACGATTTACATCAAAAGAAATTTCGCTTGTCTCAGTTTCTGTAAGTCTCACAAATAATTTTTAAACCTAAATAGTGTTCAGAATGGGATTCTTGACTCGAAAAAAAAAACGAAAATAAATTTTTGAAGAAAAATTAAATTTAATCGTTTTTCGGCGTTTCCAGCAGTTGTCTGAACGATTTACATCAAAAGAAATTTTGCTTGTCTCAGTTTCTGTAAGTCTCACAAATAATTTCTATAACAAAATAGTGTTCAGAATGGGATTCTAGACTCGAAAAAAAACGAAAATAAATTTTTGAAGAAAAATTAAATTTAATCGTTTTTCGGCGTTTCCTGCAGTTGTCCGAACAACTTACATCAAAATAAATTTTGCTTGTCTCAGTTTCTGTAAGTCTCACAAATAATTTTTATAACAAAATAGTGTTCAGAATGGGATTCAAGACTTGAAAAAATACAAAAATTAATTTTTGAAGAAAATATAAATTTAATCGTTTTCAGTTTCTGTAAGTCTCACAAATAATTTTTATGAACAAATAGTGTTCAGAATGGGATTCTAGACGCAAAAAAAACGAAAATAAATTTTTGAAGAAAAATTAAATTTAATCGTTTTTCGGCGTTTCCAGCAGTTGTCCTAACGATTTACATCAAAAGAAATTTTGCTTGTGTCAGTTTCTGTAAGTCTCACAAATAATTTTCATAACCAAATAGTGTTCAGAATGGGATTCTAGACTCGAAAAAAAACGAAAATAAATTTTTGACGAAAAATTAAATTTAATCGTTTTTCGGCGTTTCCAGCAGTTGTCCGAACGATTTACATCAAAAGAAATTTTGCTTGTGTCAGTTTCTGTAAGTCTCACAAATAATTTTCATAACCGAATAGTGTTCAGAATGGGATTCTAGACTCGAAAAAAACGAAAATAAATTTTTAAAGAAAAATTAAATTTAATCGTTTTTCGGCGTTTCCAGCAGTTGTCCGAACGATTTACATCAAAAGAAATTTTGCTTGTCTCAGTTTCTGTAAGTCTCACTAATAATTTTTATAACCAAATAGTGTTCAGAATGGGATTCTAGACTCGAAAAAAAACGAAAATAAATTTTTGAAGAAAAATTCAATTTAATCGTTTTTCGGCGTTTCCAGCAGTTGTCCGAACGATTTACATCAAAGGAAATTTCGCTTGTCTCAGTTTCTGTAAGTCTCACAAATAATTTTTATAACAAAATAGTGTTCAGAATGGGATTCAAGACTTGAAAAAATACAAAAATTAATTTTTGAAGAAAATATAAATTTAATCGTTTTCAGTTTCTGTAAGCCTCACAAATAATTTTTATAAACAAATAGTGTTCAGAATGGGATTCTAGACTCGAAAAAAAACCAAAATAAATTTTTGAAGAAAAATTAAATTTAATCGTTTTTCGGCGTTTCCAGCAGTTGTCCGAACGATTTACATCAAAAGAAATTTCGCTTGTCTCAGTTTCTGTAAGTCTCACAAATAATTTTTTTAATAAAATAGTGTTCAGAATGGGATTCAAGACTTGAAAAAATACAAAAATTAATTATTGAAGAAAATATAAATTTAATCGTTTTCAGTTTCTGTAAGTCTCACAAATAATTTTTATGAACAAATAGTGTTCAAAATAGGATTTTAGACTCAAAAAAAACGAAAATAAATTTTTGAAAAAAAATTAAATTTAATCGTTTTTCGGCGTTTCCAGCAGTTGTCCGAACGATTTACATCAAAAGAAATGTTGCTTGTCTCAGTTTCTATTAGTCTCACAAATAATTTTTATGACAAAATAGTGTTCAGAATGGGATTCAAGACTTGAAAAAATACAAAAATTAATTTTTGAAGAAAATATAAATTTAATCGTTTTCAGTTTCTGTAAGTCTCACAAATAATTTTTATGAACAAATAGTGTTCAGAATGGGATTCGAGACTCGAAAAAAAACGAAAATAAATTTTTGAAGAAAAATTAAATTTAATCGTTTTTCGGCGTTTTCAGCAGTTGTCCGAACGATTTACATCAAAAGAAATTTTGCTTGTGTCAGTTTCTGTAAGTCTCACAAATAATTTTCATAACCAAATAGTGTTCAGAATGGGATTCTAGACTCGAAAAAAAAAGAAAATAAATTTTTGACGAAAAATTAAATTTAATCGTTTTTCGGCGTTTCCAGCAGTTGTCCGAACGATTTACATCAAAAGAAATTTTGCTTGTGTCAGTTTCTGTAAGTCTCACAAATAATTTTCATAACCGAATAGTGTTCAGAATGGGATTCTAGACTCGAAAAAAACGAAAATAAATTTTTGAAGAAAAATTAAATTTAATCGTTTTTCGGCGTTTCCAGCAGTTGTCCGAACGATTTACATCAAAAGAAATTTTGCTTGTCTCAGTTTCTGTAAGTCTCACTAATAATTTTTATAACCAAATAGTGTTCAGAATGGGATTCTAGACTCGAAAAAAAACGAAAATAAATTTTTGAAGAAAAATTCAATTTAATCGTTTTTCGGCGTTTCCAGCAGTTGTCCGAACGATTTACATCAAAGGAAATTTCGCTTGTCTCAGTTTCTGTAAGTCTCACAAATAATTTTTATAACAAAATAGTGTTCAGAATGGGATTCAAGACTTGAAAAAATACAAAAATTAATTTTTGAAGAAAATATAAATTTAATCGTTTTCAGTTTCTGTAAGCCTCACAAATAATTTTTATGAACAAATAGTGTTCAGAATGGGATTCTAGACTCGAAAAAAAACCAAAATAAATTTTTGAAGAAAAATTAAATTTAATCGTTTTTCGGCGTTTCCAGCAGTTGTCCGAACGATTTACATCAAAAGAAATTTCGCTTGTCTCAGTTTCTGTAAGTCTCACAAATAATTTTTTTAATAAAATAGTGTTCAGAATGGGATTCAAGACTTGAAAAAATACAAAAATTAATTATTGAAGAAAATATAAATTTAATCGTTTTCAGTTTCTGTAAGTCTCACAAATAATTTTTATGAACAAATAGTGTTCAAAATAGGATTTTAGACTCAAAAAAAACGAAAATAAATTTTTGAAAAAAAATTAAATTTAATCGTTTTTCGGCGTTTCCAGCAGTTGTCCGAACGATTTACATCAAAAGAAATGTTGCTTGTCTCAGTTTCTATTAGTCTCACAAATAATTTTTATGACAAAATAGTGTTCAGAATGGGATTCAAGACTTGAAAAAATACAAAAATTAATTTTTGAAGAAAATATAAATTTAATCGTTTTCAGTTTCTGTAAGTCTCACAAATAATTTTTATGAACAAATAGTGTTCAGAATGGGATTCGAGACTCGAAAATAAACGAAAATAAATTTTTGAAGAAAAATTAAATTTAATCGTTTTTCGGCGTTTTCAGCAGTTGTCCGAACGATTTACATCAAAAGAAATTTTGCTTGTCTCAGTTTCTGTAAGTCTCACAAATAATTTTTATAATAAAATAGTGTTCAGAATATAATTCTGGACTCGAAAAAAAATGAAACTAAATTTTTGAAGAAAAATTAAATTTAATCGTTTTTCGGCGTTTCCAGCAGTTGTCCGAACGATTTACATCAAAAGAAATGTTGCTTGTCTCAGTTTCTATTAGTCTCACAAATAATTTTTATAACAAAATAGTGTTCAGAATGGGATTCAAGACTTGAAAAAATACAAAAATTAAGTTTTGAAGAAAATATAAATTTAATCGTTTTCAATTTCTGTAAGTCTCACAAATAATTTTTATGAACAAATAGTGTTCAGAATGGGATTCGAGACTCGAAAAAAAACGAAAATAAATTTTTGAAGAAAAATTAAATTTAATCGTTTTTCGGCGTTTTCAGCAGTTGTCCGAACGATTTACATCAAAAGAAATTTTGCTTGTCTCAGTTTCTGTAAGTCTCACAAATAATTTTTATAACAAAATAGTGTTCAGAATGGGATTCAAGACTTGAAAAAATACAAAAATTAATTTTTGAAGCAAATATAAATTTAATCGTTTTCAGTTTCTGTAAGCCTCACAAATAATTTTAATGAACAAATAGTGTTCAGAATGGGATTCTAGACTCGAAAAAAAAACGAAAATAAATTTTTGAAGAAAAATTAAATTTAATCGTTTTTCGGCGTTTCCAGCAGTTGTCCGAACGATTTACATCAAAAGAAATTTCGCTTGTCTCAGTTTCTGTAAGTCTCACAAATAATTTTTAAACCTAAATAGTGTTCAGAATGGGATTCTAGACTCGAAAAAAAAACGAAAATAAATTTTTGAAGAAAAATTAAATTTAATCGTTTTTCGGCGTTTCCAGCAGTTGTCTGAACGATTTACATCAAAAGAAATTTTGCTTGTCTCAGTTTCTGTAAGTCTCACAAATTATTTCTATAACAAAATAGTGTTCAGAATGGGATTCTAGACTCGAAAAAAAACGAAAATAAATTTTTGAAGAAAAATTAAATTTAATCGTTTTTCGGCGTTTCCTGCAGTTGTCCGAACGACTTACATCAAAAGAAATTTTGCTTGTCTCAGTTTCTGTAAGTCTCACAAATAATTTTTATAACAAAATAGTGTTCAGAATGGGATTCGAGACTTGAAAAAATACAAAAATTAATTTTTGAAGAAAATATAAATTTAATCGTTTTCAGTTTCTGTAAGTCTCACAAATAATTTTTATGAACAAATAGTGTTCAGAATGGAATTCTAGATTTAAAAAAAAACGAAAATAAATTTTTGAAGAAAAATTAAATTTAATCGTTTTTCGGCGTTTCCAGCAGTTGTCCGAACGATTTACATCAAAAGAAATTTTGCTTGTCTCAGTTTCTGTAAGTCTCACTTTTAATTTTTATAACCAAATTCTGGTGTTCAGAATGTGATTCTGGACTCGAAAAAAAACGAAAATAAATTTTTGAAGAAAAATTTTATTTAATCGTTTTTCGGCGTTTCCAGCAGTTGTCCGAACGATTTACATCTAAAGAAATTTTGCTTGTCTCAGTTTCTGTAAGTCTCACAAATAATTTCTATAACAAAATGGTGTTCAGAATGGGATTCTAGACTCGAAAAAAAAAGAAAATAAATTTTTGAAGAAAAATTAAATTTAATCGTTTTTCGGCGTTTCCAGCATGTGGCCTAACGATTTACATCAAAAGAAATTTTGCTTGTCTAAGTTTCTTTAAGTCTCACAAATAATTTTTATAACAAAAAAGTGTTCAGAATGTGATTCTGGACTCGAAAAAAAAACGAAAATAAATTTTTGAAGAAAAATTAAATTTAATCGTTTTTCGGCGTTTCCAGCAGTTGTCCGAACGATTTACATCAAAAGAAATTTTGCTTGTCTCAGTTTCTGTAAGTCTCACAAATAATTTTTATTACAAAACAGTGTTCAGAATGGGATTCTGGACTCGAAAAAAAACAAAAATAAATTTTTGAAGAAAAATTAAATTTAATCGTTTTTCGGCGTTTCCAGCATTTATCCGAACATTCTACATCAAAAGAAATTTTGCTTGTCTCGGTTTCTGTAAGTCTCACAAATAATTTTTATAACAAAATAGTGTTCAGAATGTGATTCTGGTCTCGAAAAAAAACGAAAATAAATTTTTGAAGAAAAATTAAATTTAATCGTTTTTCGGCGTTTCCAGCAGTTGTCCGAACGATTTACATCAAAAGAAATTTTGCTTGTCTCAGTTTCTGTAAGTCTCACAAATAAGTTTTATTACAAAACAGTGTTCAGAATGTGATTCTGGACTCGAAAAAAAACAAAAATAAATTTTTGAAGAAAAATGAAATTTAATCGTTTTTTGGCGTTTCCAGAAGTTGTCCGAACGATTTACATCAAAAGAAATTTTGCTTGTCTCAGTTTCTGCAAGTCTCACAAATAATTTTTATAACCAAATAGTGTTCAGAATGGGATTCTAGACTCGAAAAAAAACGAAAATTAATTTTTAAAGAAAAATTAAATTTAATCGTTTTTCGGCGTTTCTAGCAGTTGTCCGAACGATTTACATCAAAAGAAATTTGGCTTGTCTCAGTTTCTGTAAGTCTCACATATAATTTTTATAACCAAATAGTGTTCAGAATGGGATTCTAGACTCGAAAAAAAACGAAAATTAATTTTTAAAGAAAAATTAAATTTAATCGTTTTTCGGCGTTTCTAGCAGTTGTCCGAACGATTTACATCAAAAGAAATTTCGCTTGTCTCAGTTTCTGTAAGTCTCACAAATAATTTTTATAACTAAATAGTGTTCAGAATGGGATTCTGGACTCGAAAAAAAAACGAAAATAAATTTTTGAAGAAAAATTAAATTTTATCGTTTTTCGGCGTTTCCAGAAGTTGTCCGAACGATTTACATCAAAAGAAATTTCGCTTGTCTCAGTTTCTGTAAGTTTCACAAATAATTTTTATAACAAAATAGTCTTCAGAATGGGATTCAAGACTTGAAAAAATACAAAAATTAATTTTTGAAGAAAATATAAATTTAATCGTTTTCAGTTTCTGTAAGTTTCACAAATAATTTTTATGAACAAATAGTGTTCAGAATGGGATTTTAGACTCAAAAAAAACGAAAATGAATTTTTGAAGAAAAATTAAATTTAATCGTTTTTCGGCGTTTCCAGCAGTTGTCCGAACGATTTACATCAAAAGAAATTTTGCTTGTCTCAGTTTCTGTAAGTCTCACAAATAATTTTTAAAATAAAATAGTGTTCAGAATGTGATTCTGAACTCGAAAAAAAATGAAACTAAATTTTTAAAGAAAAATTAAATTTAATCGTTTTTCGGCGTTTTGAAGAAAATATAAATTTAATCGTTTTCAGTTTCTGTAAGTTTCACAAATAATTTTTATGAAGAAATAGTGTTCAGAATGGGATTTTAGACTCAAAAAAAACGAAAATGAATTTTTGAAGAAAAATTAAATTTAATCGTTTTTCGGCGTTTCCAGCAGTTGTCCGAACGATTTACATCAAAAGAAATTTTGCTTGTGTCAGTTTCTGTAAGTCTCACAAATAATTTTCATAACCAAATAGTGTTCAGAATGGGATTCTAGATTCGAAAAAAAAACGAAAATAAATTTTTGAAGAAAAATTAAGTTTAATCGTTTTTCGGCGTTTCCAGCAGTTGTCCGAACGATTTACATCAAAAGAAATTTCGCTTGTCTCAGTTTCTGTAAGTCTCACAAATAATTTTTATAACTAAATAGTGTTCAGAATGGGATTCTGGACTCGAAAAAAAAACGAAAATAAATTTTTGAAGAAAAATTAAATTTTATCGTTTTTCGGCGTTTCCAGAAGTTGTCCGAACGATTTACATCAAAAGAAATTTCGCTTGTCTCAGTTTCTGTAAGTTTCACAAATAATTTTTATAACAAAATAGTCTTCAGAATGGGATTCAAGACTTGAAAAAATACAAAAATTAATTTTTGAAGAAAATATAAATTTAATCGTTTTCAGTTTCTGTAAGTTTCACAAATAATTTTTATGAACAAATAGTGTTCAGAATGGGATTTTAGACTCAAAAAAAACGAAAATGAATTTTTGAAGAAAAATTAAATTTAATCGTTTTTCGGCGTTTCCAGCAGTTGTCCGAACGATTTACATCAAAAGAAATTTTGCTTGTCTCAGTTTCTGTAAGTCTCACAAATAATTTTTAAAATAAAATAGTGTTCAGAATGTGATTCTGAACTCGAAAAAAAATGAAACTAAATTTTTAAAGAAAAATTAAATTTAATCGTTTTTCGGCGTTTTGAAGAAAATATAAATTTAATCGTTTTCAGTTTCTGTAAGTTTCACAAATAATTTTTATGAAGAAATAGTGTTCAGAATGGGATTTTAGACTCAAAAAAAACGAAAATTAATTTTTGAAGAAAAATTAAATTTAATCGTTTTTCGGCGTTTCCAGCAGTTGTCCGAACGATTTACATCAAAAGAAATTTTGCTTGTGTCAGTTTCTGTAAGTCTCACAAATAATTTTCATAACCAAATAGTGTTCAGAATGGGATTCTAGATTCGAAAAAAAAACGAAAATAAATTTTTGAAGAAAAATTAAGTTTAATCGTTTTTCGGCGTTTCCAGCAGTTGTCCGAACTATTTACATCAAAAGAAATTTTGCTTGTCTTAGTTTCTGTAAGTCTCACAAATAAATTTTACAACAAAAAAGTGTTCGGAATGTGATTCTGGACTCGAAAAAAAAACGAAAATAAATTTTTTAAGAAAAATTATATTTAATCGTTTTTCGGCGTTTCCAGCAGTTGTCCGAACGATTTACATCAAAAGAAATTTTGCTTGTCTCAGTTTCTGTAAGTCTCACAAATAATTTTTATAACAAAATAGTGTTCAGAATGGGATTCAAGACTTGAAAAAACACAAAAATTAATTTTTGAAGAAAATATAAATTTAATCGTTTTCAGTTTCTGTAAGTCTCACAAATTATTTTTATTACAAAACAGTGTTCAGAATGGGATTCTGGACTCGAAAAAAAACAAAAATAAATTTTTGAAGAAAAATTAAATTTAATCGTTTTTCGGCGTTTCAAGCAGTTATCCGAACATTCTACATCAAAAGAAATTTTGCTTGTCTCGGTTTCTGTAAGTCTCACAAATAATTTTTATTACAAAACAGTGTTCAGAATGTGATTCTGGACTCGAAAAAAAACAAAAATAAATTTTTGAAGAAAAATGAAATTTAATCGTTTTTTGGCGTTTCCAGAAGTTGTCCGAACGATTTACATCAAAAGAAATTTTGCTTGTCTCAGTTTCTGTAAGTCTCACAAATAATTTTTACAACCAAATAGTGTTCAGAATGGGATTCTAGACTCGAAAAAAAACGAAAATTAATTTTTAAAGAAAAATTAAATTTAATCGTTTTTCGGCGTTTCTAGCAGTTGTCCGAACGATTTACATCAAAAGAAATTTCGCTTGTCTCAGTTTCTGTAAGTCTCACAAATAATTTTTATAACTAAATAGTGTTCAGAATGGGATTCTGGCTCGAAAAAAAAACGAAAATAAATTTTTGAAGAAAAATTAAATTTAATCGTTTTTCGCCGTTTCCAGCAGTTGTCCGAACGATTTACATCAAAAGAAATTTTGCTTGTCTCAGGTTCTGTAAGTCTCACTAAGAATTTTTATAACCAAATAGTGTTCAGAATGTGATTCTGGACTCGAAAAAAAACGAAAATAAATTTTTGAAGAAAAATGAAATTTAATCATTTTTCGGCGTTTCCAGCAGTTGTCTGAACGATTTACATCAAAAGAAATTTAGCTTGTCTCAGTTTCTTCAAGTCTCACAAATAATTTCCATAACAAAATAGTGTTCAGAATGTGATTCTAGACTCGAAAAAAAACGAAAATAAATTTTTGAATAAAAATTAAATTTAATCGTTTTTCGGCGTTTCCAGCAGTTATCCGAACGACTTACATCAAAAGAAATTTTGCTTGTCTCAGTTTCTGTAAGTCTCACAAATAATTTTTATAACAAAATAGTGTTCAGAATGGGATTCAAGACTTGAAAAAATACAAAAATTAATTTTTGAAGAAAATATAAATTTAATCGTTTTCAGTTTCTGTAAGTCTCACAAATAATTTTTATGAACAAATAGTGTTCAGAATGGGATTCTAGATTTAAAAAAAAACGAAAATAAATTTTTGAAGAAAAATTAAATTTAATCGTTTTTCGGCGTTTCCAGCAGTTGTCCGAACGATTTACATCAAAAGAAATTTTGCTTGTCTCAGTTTCTGTAAGTCTCACTTTTAATTTTTATAACCAAATTCTGGTGTTCAGAATGTGATTCTGGACTCGAAAAAAAACGAAAATAAATTTTTGAAGAAAAATTTTATTTAATCGTTTTTCGGCGTTTCCAGCAGTTGTCCGAACGATTTACATCTAAAGAAATTTTGCTTGTCTCAGTTTCTGTAAGTCTCACAAATAATTTCTATAACAAAATGGTGTTCAGAATGGGATTCTAGACTCGAAAAAAAAAGAAAATAAATTTTTGAAGAAAAATTAAATTTAATCGTTTTTCGGCGTTTCCAGCATGTGGCCTAACGATTTACATCAAAAGAAATTTTGCTTGTCTAAGTTTCTTTAAGTCTCACAAATAATTTTTATAACAAAAAAGTGTTCAGAATGTGATTCTGGACTCGAAAAAAAAACGAAAATAAATTTTTGAAGAAAAATTAAATTTAATCGTTTTTCGGCGTTTCCAGCAGTTGTCCGAACGATTTACATCAAAAGAAATTTTGCTTGTCTCAGTTTCTGTAAGTCTCACAAATAATTTTTATTACAAAACAGTGTTCAGAATGGGATTCTGGACTCGAAAAAAAACAAAAATAAATTTTTGAAGAAAAATTAAATTTAATCGTTTTTCGGCGTTTCCAGCATTTATCCGAACATTCTACATCAAAAGAAATTTTGCTTGTCTCGGTTTCTGTAAGTCTCACAAATAATTTTTATAACAAAATAGTGTTCAGAATGTGATTCTGGTCTCGAAAAAAAACGAAAATAAATTTTTGAAGAAAAATTAAATTTAATCGTTTTTCGGCGTTTCCAGCAGTTGTCCGAACGATTTACATCAAAAGAAATTTTGCTTGTCTCAGTTTCTGTAAGTCTCACAAATAAGTTTTATTACAAAACAGTGTTCAGAATGTGATTCTGGACTCGAAAAAAAACAAAAATAAATTTTTGAAGAAAAATGAAATTTAATCGTTTTTTGGCGTTTCCAGAAGTTGTCCGAACGATTTACATCAAAAGAAATTTTGCTTGTCTCAGTTTCTGCAAGTCTCACAAATAATTTTTATAACCAAATAGTGTTCAGAATGGGATTCTAGACTCGAAAAAAAACGAAAATTAATTTTTAAAGAAAAATTAAATTTAATCGTTTTTCGGCGTTTCTAGCAGTTGTCCGAACGATTTACATCAAAAGAAATTTGGCTTGTCTCAGTTTCTGTAAGTCTCACATATAATTTTTATAACCAAATAGTGTTCAGAATGGGATTCTAGACTCGAAAAAAAACGAAAATTAATTTTTAAAGAAAAATTAAATTTAATCGTTTTTCGGCGTTTCTAGCAGTTGTCCGAACGATTTACATCAAAAGAAATTTCGCTTGTCTCAGTTTCTGTAAGTCTCACAAATAATTTTTATAACTAAATAGTGTTCAGAATGGGATTCTGGACTCGAAAAAAAAACGAAAATAAATTTTTGAAGAAAAATTAAATTTTATCGTTTTTCGGCGTTTCCAGAAGTTGTCCGAACGATTTACATCAAAAGAAATTTCGCTTGTCTCAGTTTCTGTAAGTTTCACAAATAATTTTTATAACAAAATAGTCTTCAGAATGGGATTCAAGACTTGAAAAAATACAAAAATTAATTTTTGAAGAAAATATAAATTTAATCGTTTTCAGTTTCTGTAAGTTTCACAAATAATTTTTATGAACAAATAGTGTTCAGAATGGGATTTTAGACTCAAAAAAAACGAAAATGAATTTTTGAAGAAAAATTAAATTTAATCGTTTTTCGGCGTTTCCAGCAGTTGTCCGAACGATTTACATCAAAAGAAATTTTGCTTGTCTCAGTTTCTGTAAGTCTCACAAATAATTTTTAAAATAAAATAGTGTTCAGAATGTGATTCTGAACTCGAAAAAAAATGAAACTAAATTTTTAAAGAAAAATTAAATTTAATCGTTTTTCGGCGTTTTGAAGAAAATATAAATTTAATCGTTTTCAGTTTCTGTAAGTTTCACAAATAATTTTTATGAAGAAATAGTGTTCAGAATGGGATTTTAGACTCAAAAAAAACGAAAATGAATTTTTGAAGAAAAATTAAATTTAATCGTTTTTCGGCGTTTCCAGCAGTTGTCCGAACGATTTACATCAAAAGAAATTTTGCTTGTGTCAGTTTCTGTAAGTCTCACAAATAATTTTCATAACCAAATAGTGTTCAGAATGGGATTCTAGATTCGAAAAAAAAACGAAAATAAATTTTTGAAGAAAAATTAAGTTTAATCGTTTTTCGGCGTTTCCAGCAGTTGTCCGAACGATTTACATCAAAAGAAATTTCGCTTGTCTCAGATTCTGTAAGTCTCACAAATAATTTTTATAACTAAATAGTGTTCAGAATGGGATTCTGGACTCGAAAAAAAAACGAAAATAAATTTTTGAAGAAAAATTAAATTTTATCGTTTTTCGGCGTTTCCAGAAGTTGTCCGAACGATTTACATCAAAAGAAATTTCGCTTGTCTCAGTTTCTGTAAGTTTCACAAATAATTTTTATAACAAAATAGTCTTCAGAATGGGATTCAAGACTTGAAAAAATACAAAAATTAATTTTTGAAGAAAATATAAATTTAATCGTTTTCAGTTTCTGTAAGTTTCACAAATAATTTTTATGAACAAATAGTGTTCAGAATGGGATTTTAGACTCAAAAAAAACGAAAATGAATTTTTGAAGAAAAATTAAATTTAATCGTTTTTCGGCGTTTCCAGCAGTTGTCCGAACGATTTACATCAAAAGAAATTTTGCTTGTCTCAGTTTCTGTAAGTCTCACAAATAATTTTTAAAATAAAATAGTGTTCAGAATGTGATTCTGAACTCGAAAAAAAATGAAACTAAATTTTTAAAGAAAAATTAAATTTAATCGTTTTTCGGCGTTTTGAAGAAAATATAAATTTAATCGTTTTCAGTTTCTGTAAGTTTCACAAATAATTTTTATGAAGAAATAGTGTTCAGAATGGGATTTTAGACTCAAAAAAAACGAAAATGAATTTTTGAAGAAAAATTAAATTTAATCGTTTTTCGGCGTTTCCAGCAGTTGTCCGAACGATTTACATCAAAAGAAATTTTGCTTGTGTCAGTTTCTGTAAGTCTCACAAATAATTTTCATAACCAAATAGTGTTCAGAATGGGATTCTAGATTCGAAAAAAAAACGAAAATAAATTTTTGAAGAAAAATTAAGTTTAATCGTTTTTCGGCGTTTCCAGCAGTTGTCCGAACTATTTACATCAAAAGAAATTTTGCTTGTCTTAGTTTCTGTAAGTCTCACAAATAAATTTTACAACAAAAAAGTGTTCGGAATGTGATTCTGGACTCGAAAAAAAAACGAAAATAAATTTTTTAAGAAAAATTATATTTAATCGTTTTTCGGCGTTTCCAGCAGTTGTCCGAACGATTTACATCAAAAGAAATTTTGCTTGTCTCAGTTTCTGTAAGTCTCACAAATAATTTTTATAACAAAATAGTGTTCAGAATGGGATTCAAGACTTGAAAAAACACAAAAATTAATTTTTGAAGAAAATATAAATTTAATCGTTTTCAGTTTCTGTAAGTCTCACAAATTATTTTTATTACAAAACAGTGTTCAGAATGGGATTCTGGACTCGAAAAAAAACAAAAATAAATTTTTGAAGAAAAATTAAATTTAATCGTTTTTCGGCGTTTCCAGCAGTTATCCGAACATTCTACATCAAAAGAAATTTTGCTTGTCTCGGTTTCTGTAAGTCTCACAAATAATTTTTATTACAAAACAGTGTTCAGAATGTGATTCTGGACTCGAAAAAAAACAAAAATAAATTTTTGAAGAAAAATGAAATTTAATCGTTTTTTGGCGTTTCCAGAAGTTGTCCGAACGATTTACATCAAAAGAAATTTTGCTTGTCTCAGTTTCTGTAAGTCTCACAAATAATTTTTACAACCAAATAGTGTTCAGAATGGGATTCTAGACTCGAAAAAAAACGAAAATTAATTTTTAAAGAAAAATTAAATTTAATCGTTTTTCGGCGTTTCTAGCAGTTGTCCGAACGATTTACATCAAAAGAAATTTCGCTTGTCTCAGTTTCTGTAAGTCTCACAAATAATTTTTATAACTAAATAGTGTTCAGAATGGGATTCTGGCTCGAAAAAAAAACGAAAATAAATTTTTGAAGAAAAATTAAATTTAATCGTTTTTCGCCGTTTCCAGCAGTTGTCCGAACGATTTACATCAAAAGAAATTTTGCTTGTCTCAGGTTCTGTAAGTCTCACTAAGAATTTTTATAACCAAATAGTGTTCAGAATGTGATTCTGGACTCGAAAAAAAACGAAAATAAATTTTTGAAGAAAAATGAAATTTAATCATTTTTCGGCGTTTCCAGCAGTTGTCTGAACGATTTACATCAAAAGAAATTTAGCTTGTCTCAGTTTCTTCAAGTCTCACAAATAATTTCCATAACAAAATAGTGTTCAGAATGTGATTCTAGACTCGAAAAAAAACGAAAATAAATTTTTGAATAAAAATTAAATTTAATCGTTTTTCGGCGTTTCCAGCAGTTATCCGAACGACTTACATCAAAAGAAATTTTGCTTGTCTCAGTTTCTGTAAGTCTCACAAATAATTTTTATAACAAAATAGTGTTCAGAATGGGATTCAAGACTTGAAAAAATACAAAAATTAATTTTTGAAGAAAATATAAATTTAATCGTTTTCAGTTTCTGTAAGTCTCACAAATAATTTTTATGAACAAATAGTGTTCAGAATGGGATTCTAGATTTAAAAAAAAAACGAAAATAAATTTTTGAAGAAAAATTAAATTTAATCGTTTTTCGGCGTTTCCAGCAGTTGTACGAACGATTTACATCAAAAGAAATTTTGCTTGTCTCAGTTTCTGTGACTCTCACTTATAATTTTATAACCAAATGGTGTTCAGAATGTGATTCTGGACTCGAAAAAAAACGAAAATAAATTTTTGAAGAAAAATTAAATTTAATCGTTTTTCGGCGTTTCCAGCAGTTGTCTGAACGATTTACATCAAAAGAAATTTTGCTTGTCTCAGTTTCTGTAAGTCTCACAAATAATTTCTATAACAAAATGGTGTTCAGAATGGGATTCTAGACTCGAAAAAAAAAAGAAAATAAATTTTTGAAGAAAAATTAAATTTAATCGTTTTTCGGCGTTTCCAGCATGTGGCCTAACGATTTACATCAAAAGAAATTTTGCTTGTCTAAGTTTCTTTAAGTCTCACAAATAATTTTTATAACAAAAAAGTGTTCAGAATGTGATTCTGGACTCGAAAAAAAAACGAAAATAAATTTTTGAAGAAAAATTAAATTTAATCATTTTTCGGCGTTTCCAGCAGTTGTCCGAACGATTTACATTAAAAGAAATTTTGCTTGTCTCAGTTTCTGTAAGTCTCACAAATAATTTTTATAACAAAAAAGTGTTTAGAATGTGATTCTGGACTCGAAAAAAAAACGAAAATAAATTTTTGAAGAAAAATTTAATTTAATCGTTTTTCGGCGTTTCCAGCAGTTGTCCGAACGAATTACATCAAAAGAAATTTTGCTTGTCTTAGTTTCTGTAAGTCTCACGAATAATTTTTATAACAAAAAAGTGTTCAGAATGTGATTCTGGACTCGAGAAAAAAACGAAAATAAATTTTTGAAGAAAAATTAAATTTAATCGTTTTTCGGCGTTTCCAGCAGTTGTCTTAACGATTTACATCAAAAGAAATATTGCTTGTCTCAGTTTCTGTAAGTCTCACAAATAATTTTTATAACAAAATAGTGTTCAGAATAGGATTCAAGACGTGAAAAAATACAAAAATTAATTTTTGAAGAAAATATAAATTTAATCGTTTTCAGTTTCTGTAAGTCTCACAAATAATTTTTATGAACAAATAGTGTTCAGAATGGGATTCTAGACTCGAAAAAAAACGAAAATAAATTTTTGAAGAAAAATTAAATTTAATCGTTTTTCGGCGTTTTCAGCAGTTGTCCGAACGATTTACATCAAAAGAAATTTGGCTTGTCTCAGTTTCTGTAAGTCTCATAAATAATTTTTATAACAAAATAGTGTTCAGAATGTGATTCTGGACTCGAAAAAAAACGAAAATAAATTTTTGAAGAAAAATTAAGTTTAATCGTTTTTCGGCGTTTTCAGCAGTTGTCCGAACGATTTACATCAAAAGAAATTTTGCTTGTCTTAGTTTCTGTAAGTCTCACAAATAAATTTTACAACAAAAAAGTGTTCGGAATGTGATTCTGGACTCGAAAAAAAAAACGAAAATAAATTTTTGAAGAAAAATTATATTTAATCGTTTTTCGGCGTTTCCAGCAGTTGTCCGAACGATTTACATCAAAAGAAATTTTGCTTGTCTCGTTTCTGTAAGTCTCACAAATAATTTTTATAACAAAATAGTGTTCAGAATGGGATTTAAGACTTGAAAAAACACAAAAATTAATTTTTGAAGAAAATCTAAATTTAATCGTTTTCAGTTTCTGTAAGTCTCACAAATAATTTTTATTACCAAATACTGTTAGGAATGGGATTCTAGACTCGAAAAAAATGAAAATAAATTTTTGAAGAAAAATTAAATTTAATCGTTTTTCGGCGTTTCCAGCAGTTGTCCGAACGATTTACATCAAAAGAAATTTTGCATGTGTCAGTTTCTGTAAGTCTCACAAATAATTTTCATAACCAAATAGTGTTCAGAATGGGATTCTAGATTCGAAAAAAAACGAAAATAAATTTTTGAAGAAAAATTAAATTTAATCGTTTTTCGGCGCTTCCAGCAGTTGTCCGAACGATTTACATCAAAAGAAATTTTGCTTGTAACAGTTTCTGTAAGTCTCACAAATAATTTTCATAACCGAATAGTGTTCAGAATGGGATTCTAGACTCGAAAAAAAACGAAAATAAATTTTTGAAGAAAAATTAAGTTTAATCGTTTTTCGGCGTTTCCAGCAGTTGTCCGAACTATTTACATCAAAAGAAATTTTGCTTGTCTTAGTTTCTGTAAGTCTCACAAATAAATTTTACAACAAAAAAGTGTTCGGAATGTGATTCTGGACTCGAAGAAAAAAACGAAAATAAATTTTTGAAGAAAAATTAAATTTAATCGTTTTTCGGCGTTTCCAGCAGTTGTCCGAACGATTTACATCAAAAGAAATTTTGCTTGTAACAGTTTCTGTAAGTCTCACAAATAATTTTTATAACCGAATAGTGTTCAGAATGGGATTCTAGACTCGAAAAAAACGAAAATAAATTTTTGAAGAAAAATTAAATTTAATCGTTTTTCGGCGTTTCCAGCAGTTGTCCGAACGATTTACATCAAAAGAAATTTTGCTTGTCTCAGTTTCTGTAAGTCTCACTAATAATTTTTATAACCAAATAGTGTTCAGAATGGGATTCTAGACTCGAAAAAAAACGAAAATAAATTTTTGAAGAAAAATTCAATTCAATCGTTTTTCGGCGTTTCCAGCAGTTGTCCGAACGATTTACATCAAAAGAAATTTTGCTTGTCTCAGTATCTGTAAGTCTCATAAATAATTTTCATAACAAAATAGTGTTCAGAATGGGATTCAAGACTTGAAAAAATACAAAAATTAATTTTTGAAGAAAATATAAATTTAATCGTTTTCAGTTTCTGTAAGCCTCACAAATAAATTTTATAAACAAATAGTGTTCAGAATGGGATTCTAGACTCGAAAAAAAACGAAAATAAATTTTTGAAGAAAAATTAAATTTAATCGTTTTTCGGCGTTTCCAGCAGTTGTCCGAACGATTTACATCAAAAGAAATTTCGCTTGTCTCAGTTTCTGTAAGTTTTACAAATAATTTTTATAATAAAATGGTCTTCAGAATGGGATTCAAGACTTGAAAAAATACAAAAATTAATTTTTGAAGCAAATATAAATTTAATCGCTTTCAGTTTCTGTAAGTTTCACAAATAATTTTTATGAACAAATAGTGTTCAAAATGGGATTTTAGACTCAAAAAAAACGAAAATGAATTTTTGAAGAAAAATTAAATTTAATCGTTTTTCGGCGTTTCCAGCAGTTGTCCGAACGATTTACATCAAAAGAAATTTTGCTTGTCTCAGTTTCTGTAAGTCTCACAAATAATTTTTAAAATAAAATAGTGTTCAGAATGTGATTCTGGACTCGAAAAAAAATGAAACTAAATTTTTAAAGAAAAATTAAATTTAATCGTTTTTCGGCGTTTTGAAGAAAATATAAATTTAATCGTTTTCAGTTTCTGTAAGTTTCACAAATAATTTTTATGAACAAATAGTGTTCAGAATGGGATTTTAGACTCAAAAAAAACGAAAATGAATTTTTGAAGAAAAATTAAATTTAATCGTTTTTCGGCGTTTCCAGCAGTTGTCCGAACGATTTACATCAAAAGAAATTTTGCTTGTGTCAGTTTCTGTAAGTCTCACAAATAATTTTCATAACCAAATAGTGTTCAGAATGGGATTCTAGATTCGAAAAAAAAAACGAAAATAAATTTTTGAAGAAAAATTAAGTTTAATCGTTTTTCGGCGTTTCCAGCAGTTGTCCGAACTATTTACATCAAAAGAAATTTTGCTTGTCTTAGTTTCTGTAAGTCTCACAAATAAATTTTACAACAAAAAAGTGTTCGGAATGTGATTCTGGACTCGAAAAAAAAAACGAAAATAAATTTTTGAAGAAAATTTTTATTTAATCGTTTTTCGGCGTTTCCAGCAGTTGTCCGAACGATTTACATCAAAAGAAATTTTGCTTGTCTCAGTTTCTGTAAGTCTCACAAATAATTTTTATAACAAAATAGTGTTCAGAATGGGATTCAAGACTTGAAAAAACACAAAAATTAATTTTTGAAGAAAATATAAATTTAATCGTTTTCAGTTTCTGTAAGTCTCACAAATAATTTTTATTAACAAATACTGTTAGGAATGGGATTCTAGACTCGAAAAAAATGAAAATAAATTTTTGAAGAAAAATTAAATTTAATCGTTTTTCGGCGTTTCCAGCAGTTGTCCGAACGATTTACGTCAAAAGAAATTTTGCTTGTGTCAGTTTCTGTAAGTCTCACAAATAATTTTCATAACCAAATAGTGTTCAGAATGGGATTCTAGATTCGAAAAAAAACGAAAATAAATTTTTGAAGAAAAATTAAATTTAATCGTTTTTCGGCGTTCCCAGCAGTTGTCCGAACGATTTACATCAAAAGAAAATTTGCTTGTAACAGTTTCTGTAAGTCTCACAAATAATTTTCATAACCGAATAGTGTTCAGAATGGGATTCTAGACTCGAAAAAAACGAAAATAAATTTTTGAAGAAAAATTAAATTTAATCGTTTTTCGGCGTTTCCAGCAGTTGTCCGAACGATTTACACGAAAAGAAATTTTGCTTGTCTCAGTTTCTGTAAGTCTCACTAATAATTTTTATAACCAAATAGTGTTCAGAATGGGATTCTAGACTCGAAAAAAAACGAAAATAAATTTTTGAAGAAAAATTCAATTTAATCGTTTTTCGGCGTTTCCAGCAGTTGTCCGAACGATTTACATCAAAATAAATTTTGCTTGTCTCAGTTTCTGTAAGTCTCACAAATAATTTTCATAACAAAATAGTGTTCAGAATAGGATTCAAGACTTGAAAAAATACAAAAATTAATTTTTGAAGAAAATATAAATTTAATCGTTTTCAGTTTCTGTAAGCCTCACAAATAAATTTTATGAACAAATAGTGTTCAGAATGGGATTCTAGACTCGAAAAAAAACGAAAATAAATTTTTAAAGAAAAATTAAATTTAATCGTTTTTCGGCGTTTCCAGCAGTTGTCCGAACGATTTACATCAAAAGAAATTTCGCTTGTCTCAGTTTCTGTAAGTTTCACAAATAATTTTTATAACAAAATAGTCTTCAGAATGGGATTCAAGACTTGAAAAAATACAAAAATTAATTTTTGAAGAAAATATAAATTTAATCGTTTTCAGTTTCTGTAAGTTTCACAAATAATTTTTATGAACAATTAGTGTTGAGAATGGGATTTTAGACTCAAAAAAAACGAAAATGAATTTTTGAAGAAAAATTAAATTTAATCGTTTTTCGGCGTTTCCAGCAGTTGTCCGAACGATTTACATCAAAAGAAATTTTGCTTGTCTCAGTTTCTGTAAGTCTCACAAATAATTTTAAAAATAAAATAGTGTTCAGAATGTGATTCTGGACTCGAAAAAAAATGAAACTAAATTTTTAAAGAAAAATTAAATTTAATCGTTTTTCGGCGTTTCCAGCAGTTGTCCGAACGATTTACATCAAAAGAAATTTTGCTTGTCTCAGTTTCTCTTAGTCTCACAAATAATTTTTATAACAAAATGGTGTTCAGAATGGGATTCAAGACTTGAAAAAATACAAAAATTAATTTTTGAAGAAAATATAAATTTAATCGTTTTCAGTTTCTGCAAGTCTCACAAATAATTTTTATGAACAAATAGTGTTCAGAATGGGATTCGAGACTCGAAAAAAAACGAAAATAAATTTTTGAAGAAAAATTAAATTTAATCGTTTTTCGGCGTTTCCAGCAGTTGTCCGAACGATTTACATCAAAAGAAATTTTGCTTGTCTCAGTTTCTGTAAGTCTCACAAATAATTTTTATACCAAAATAGTGTTCAGAATGGGATTGCAGACTCGAAAAAAAAACGAAAATATATTTTTGAAGAAAAATTAAATTTAATCGTTTTTCGGCGTTTCCAGCAGTTGTCCGAACGATTTACATCAAAAGAAATTTTGCTTGTCTCAGTTTCTGTTGGTCTCACAAATAATTTTAATAACAAAATAGTGTTCAGAATGGGATTCAAGACTTGAAAAATACAAAAATTAATTTTTGAAGAAAATATAAATTTAATCGTTTTCAGTTTCTGTAGGTCTCACAAATAATTTTATACACAAATAGTGTTCAGAATAGGATTCCAGACACAAAAAAAAGCGAAAATAAATTTTTGAACAAAAATTAAATTTAATCGTTTTTCGGCGTTTCCAGCAGTTGTCCGAACGATTTACATCAAAATAAATTTTGCTTGTCTTAGTTTCTGTAAGTCTCACAAATCATTTTTATAACAAAATAGTGTTCAGAATAGGATTCTAGACACAAAAAAAGCGAAAATAAATTTTTGAATAAAAATTAAATTTAAATTTAATCGTTTTTTGGCGTTTCCAGCAGTTGTCCGAACGATTTACATCAAAAGAAATTTTGCTTGTCTCAGTTTCTGTAAGTCTCACAAATAATTTTTATAACAAAATAGTGTTCAGAATGGGATTCTAGACTCGAAAAAAAACGAAAATAAATTTTTGAAGAAAAATTAAATTTAATCGTTTTTCGGCGTTTCCAGCAGTTGTCCGAACGATTTACATCAAAAGAAATTTTGCTTGTCTCAGTTTCTGTAAGTCTCACAAATAATTTTTATAACAAAATAGTGTTCAGAATGGGATTCTAGACTCGAAAAAAAACGAAAATAAATTTTTGAAGAAAAATTAAATTTAATCGTTTTTCGGCGTTTCCAGCAGTTGTCCGAACGATTTACATCAAAAGAAATTTTGCTTGTCTCAGTTTCTGTTGGTCTCAGAAATAATTTTTATAACAAAATAGTGTTCAGAATGGGATTCAAGACTTGAAAAAATGCAAAAATTAATTTTTGAAGAAAATATAAATTTAATCGTTTTCAGTTTCTGTAAGTCTCACAAATAATTTTTATTACCAAATAGTGTTCAGAATGGGATTCTAGATACAAAAAAAAACGAAAATAAATTTTTGAAGAAAAATTTAATTTAATCGTTTTTTGGCGTTTCCAGCAGTTGTCCGAACGATTTACATCAAAAGAAATTTTGCTTGGCTCAGTTTCTGTATGTCTCACAAATAATTTTTATAACAAAATACTGTTCAGAATGGGATTCTAGACTCGAAAAAAAATGAAAATAAATGTTTGAAGAAAAATTAAATTTAATCGTTTTTCGGCGTTTCCAGCAGTTGTCCGAACGATTTACATCAAAAGAAATTTTGCTTGTCTCAGTTTCTGTAAGTTTCACAAATAATTTTTATATTAAAATAGTGTTCAGAATGGGATTCAAGACTTGAAAAAATACAAAAATTAATTTTTGAAGAAAATATAAATTTAATCGTTTTCAGTTTCTGTAAGTCTCACAAATAATTTTTATTAAAAAATAGTGTTCAGAATAGGATTCTAGACTCGAAAAAAAACGAAAATACATTTTTGGAGAAAAATTAAATTTAATCGTTTTTCGGCGTTTCCAGCAAATGTCCGAACGATTTACATCAAAAGAAATTTTGCTTGTCTCAGTTTCTGTAAGTTTCACAAATAATTTTTATATTAAAATAGTGTTCAGAATGGGATTCAAGACTTGAAAAAATACAAAAATTAATTTTTGAAGAAAATATAAATTTAATCGTTTTCAGTTTCTGTAAGTCTCACAAATCATTTTTATAAACAAATAGTGTTCAGAATGGGATTCTAGATTTAAAAAAAAACGAAAATAAATTTTTGAAGAATAATTAAATTTAATCGTTTTTCGGCGTTTCCAGCAGTTGTCTTGCTTTTCTCAGTTTCTGTAAGTCTTACAAATAATTTTTATAACAAAATAGTGTTCAAAATGGTATTCTGGACTCGAAAAAAAACGAAAATAAATTTTTGAAGAAAAATTAAATTTAATCGTTTTTCGGCGTTTCCAGCAGTTGTCCGAACGATTTACATCAAAAGAAATTTTGCTTGTCTCAGTTTCTGTTAGTCTCACAAATAATTTGCATAACAAAACAGTCTTCAGAATGGGATTCAAGACTTGAAAAAATACAAAAATTAATTTTTGAAGAAAATATAAATTGATTCGTTTTCAGTTTCTGTAAGTCTCACAAATAATTTTTATGAACAAATAGTGTTCAGAATGGGATTCTAGACTTAAAAAAAAACGAAAATAAATTTTTGAAGAAAAATTAAATTTAATCGTTTTTCGGCGTTTCCAGCAGTTGTCCGAACGATTTACATCAAAAGAAATTTTGCTTGTCTCAGTTTCTGTATGTCTCACAAATAATTTTTATAACAAAATACTGTTCAGAATGGGATTCTAGACTCGAAAAAAAACGAAAATAAATTTTTGAAGAAAATTTAAATTTAATCGTTTTTCGGCGTTTTCAGCAGTTGTCCGAACGATCTACATCAAAAGAAATTTCGCTTGTCTCAGTTTCTGTAAGTCTCACAAATAATTTTTATAACAAAATAGTGTTCAGAATGGGATTCAAGACTTGAAAAAATACAAAAATTATTTTTTGAAGAAAATATAAATTTAATCGTTTTCAGTTTCTGTAAGTCTCACAAATTATTTTTATTTAAAAATAGTGTTCAGAATAGGATTCTAGACTCGAAAAAAAACGAAAATAAATTTTTGGAGAAAAATTAAATTTAATCGTTTTTCGGCGTTTCCAGAAAATGTCCGAACGATTTACATCAAAAGAAATTTTGCTTGTCTCAGTTTCTGTTAGTCTCAAAAATAATTTGCATAACAAAATAGTCTTCAGAATGGGATTCAAGACTTAAAAAAATACAAAAAATAATTTTTGAAGAAAATATAAATTTATTCGTTTTCAGTTTCTGTAAGTCTCACAAATAATTTTTATGAACAAATAGTGTTCAGAATGGGATTCTACACTTAAAAAAAACGAAAATAAATTTTTGGAGAAAAATTAAATTTAATCGTTTTTCGGCGTTTCCAGAAAATGTCCGAACGATTTACATCAAAAGAAATTTTGCTTGTCTCAGTTTCTGTTAGTCTCAAAAATAATTTGCATAACAAAATAGTCTTCAGAATGGGATTCAAGACTTAAAAAAATACAAAAAATAATTTTTGAAGAAAATATAAATTTAATCGTTTTCAGTTTCTGCAAGTCTCACAAATAATTTTTATGAACAAATAGTGTTCAGAATGGGATTCGAGACTCGAAAAAAAACGAAAATAAATTTTTGAAGAAAAATTAAATTTAATCGTTTTTCGGCGTTTCCAGCAGTTGTCCGAACGATTTACATCAAAAGAAATTTTGCTTGTCTCAGTTTCTGTAAGTCTCACAAATAATTTTTATACCAAAATAGTGTTCAGAATGGGATTGCAGACTCGAAAAAAAAACGAAAATATATTTTTGAAGAAAAATTAAATTTAATCGTTTTTCGGCGTTTCCAGCAGTTGTCCGAACGATTTACATCAAAAGAAATTTTGCTTGTCTCAGTTTCTGTTGGTCTCACAAATAATTTTAATAACAAAATAGTGTTCAGAATGGGATTCAAGACTTGAAAAATACAAAAATTAATTTTTGAAGAAAATATAAATTTAATCGTTTTCAGTTTCTGTAGGTCTCACAAATAATTTTATACACAAATAGTGTTCAGAATAGGATTCCAGACACAAAAAAAAGCGAAAATAAATTTTTGAACAAAAATTAAATTTAATCGTTTTTCGGCGTTTCCAGCAGTTGTCCGAACGATTTACATCAAAATAAATTTTGCTTGTCTTAGTTTCTGTAAGTCTCACAAATCATTTTTATAACAAAATAGTGTTCAGAATAGGATTCTAGACACAAAAAAAGCGAAAATAAATTTTTGAAGAAAAATTAAATTTAAATTTAATCGTTTTTCGGCGTTTCCAGCAGTTGTCCGAACGATTTACATCAAAAGAAATTTTGCTTGTCTCAGTTTCTGTAAGTCTCACAAATAATTTTTATAACAAAATAGTGTTCAGAATGGGATTCTAGACTCGAAAAAAAACGAAAATAAATTTTTGAAGAAAAATTAAATTTAATCGTTTTTCGGCGTTTCCAGCAGTTGTCCGAACGATTTACATCAAAAGAAATTTTGCTTGTCCCAGTTTCTGTAAGTCTCACAAATAATTTTTATAACAAAATAGTGTTCAGAATGGGATTCTAGACTCGAAAAAAAACGAAAATAAATTTTTGAAGAAAAATTAAATTTAATCGTTTTTCGGCGTTTCCAGCAGTTGTCCGAACGATTTACATCAAAAGAAATTTTGCTTGTCTCAGTTTCTGTTGGTCTCAGAAATAATTTTTATAACAAAATAGTGTTCAGAATGGGATTCAAGACTTGAAAAAATGCAAAAATTAATTTTTGAAGAAAATATAAATTTAATCGTTTTCAGTTTCTGTAAGTCTCACAAATAATTTTTATTACCTAATAGTGTTCAGAATGGGATTCTAGATACAAAAAAAAACGAAAATAAATTTTTGAAGAAAAATTTAATTTAATCGTTTTTTGGCGTTTCCAGCAGTTGTCCGAACGATTTACATCAAAAGAAATTTTGCTTGGCTCAGTTTCTGTATGTCTCACAAATAATTTTTATAACAAAATACTGTTCAGAATGGGATTCTAGACTCGAAAAAAAATGAAAATAAATGTTTGAAGAAAAATTAAATTTAATCGTTTTTCGGCGTTTCCAGCAGTTGTCCGAACGATTTACATCAAAAGAAATTTTGCTTGTCTCAGTTTCTGTAAGTTTCACAAATAATTTTTATATTAAAATAGTGTTCAGAATGGGATTCAAGACTTGAAAAAAAACAAAAATTAATTTTTGAAGAAAATATAAATTTAATCGTTTTCAGTTTCTGTAAGTCTCACAAATAATTTTTATTAAAAAATAGTGTTCAGAATAGGATTCTAGACTCGAAAAAAAACGAAAATACATTTTTGGAGAAAAATTAAATTTAATCGTTTTTCGGCGTTTCCAGCAAATGTCCGAACGATTTACATCAAAAGAAATTTTGCTTGTCTCAGTTTCTGTAAGTTTCACAAATAATTTTTATATTAAAATAGTGTTCAGAATGGGATTCAAGACTTGAAAAAATACAAAAATTAATTTTTGAAGAAAATATAAATTTAATCGTTTTCAGTTTCTGTAAGTCTCACAAATCATTTTTATAAACAAATAGTGTTCAGAATGGGATTCTAGATTTAAAAAAAAAACGAAAATAAATTTTTGAAGAAAAATTAAATTTAATCGTTTTTCGGCGTTTCCAGCAGTTGTCTTGCTTTTCTCAGTTTCTGTAAGTCTTACAAATAATTTTTATAACAAAATAGTGTTCAAAATGGTATTCTGGACTCGAAAAAAAACGAAAATAAATTTTTGAAGAAAAATTAAATTTAATCGTTTTTCGGCGTTTCCAGCAGTTGTCCGAACGATTTACATCAAAAGAAATTTTGCTTGTCTCAGTTTCTGTTAGTCTCACAAATAATTTGCATAACAAAACAGTCTTCAGAATGGGATTCAAGACTTGAAAAAATACAAAAATTAATTTTTGAAGAAAATATAAATTGATTCGTTTTCAGTTTCTGTAAGTCTTACAAATAATTTTTATGAACAAATAGTGTTCAGAATGGGATTCTAGACTTAAAAAAAAACGAAAATAAATTTTTGAAGAAAAATTAAATTTAATCGTTTTTCGGCGTTTCCAGCAGTTGTCCAAACGATTTACATTAAAAGAAATTTTGCTTGTCTCAGTTTCTGTAAGTCTCACTAAGAATTTTTATAACCAAATAATGTTCAGAATGTGATTCTGGACTAGAAAAAAAACGAAAATAAATTTTTGAAGAAAAATGAAATTTAATCGTTTTTCGGCGTTTCCAGCAGTTGTCTGAACGATTTACATCAAAGGAAATTTTGCTTGTCTCAGTTTCTGTTGGTCTCACAAATACATTTTATAACAAAATAGTGTTCAGAATGGGATTCTGGATTTAAAAAAAAACGAAAATAAATTTTTCAAGAAAAATTAAATTTAATCGTTTTTCGGCGTTTCCAGCAGTTGTCCGAACGATTTACATCAAAAGAAATTTTGCTTGTCTCAGTTTCTGTAAGTCTCACAAATAATTTTTATAACAAAATAGAGTTCAGAATGGGATTGCAGACTCGAAAAAAAACGAAAATAAATTTTTGAAGAAAAATTAAATTTAATCGTTTTTCGGCGTTTCCAGCAGTTGTCCGAACGATTTACATCAAAAGAAATTTTGCTTTTCTCAGTTTCTGTAAGTCTCACAAATAATTTTCATAACCAAATAGTGTTCAGAATAGGATTCTAGACTCGAAAAAAAACGAAAATAAATTTTTGAAGAAAAATGAAATTTAATCGTTTTCGGCGTTTCCAGCAGTTGTCCAAACGATTTACATTAAAAGAAATTTTGCTTGTCTCAGTTTCTGTAAGTCTCACTAAGAATTTTTATAACCAAATAATGTTCAGAATGTGATTCTGGACTAGAAAAAAAACGAAAATAAATTTTTGAAGAAAAATGAAATTTAATCGTTTTTCGGCGTTTCCAGCAGTTGTCTGAACGATTTACATCAAAGGAAATTTTGCTTGTCTCAGTTTCTGTTGGTCTCACAAATACATTTTATAACAAAATAGTGTTCAGAATGGGATTCTGGATTTAAAAAAAAACGAAAATAAATTTTTCAAGAAAAATTAAATTTAATCGTTTTTCGGCGTTTCCAGCAGTTGTCCGAACGATTTACATCAAAAGAAATTTTGCTTGTCTCAGTTTCTGTAAGTCTCACAAATAATTTTTATAACAAAATAGAGTTCAGAATGGGATTGCAGACTCGAAAAAAAACGAAAATAAATTTTTGAAGAAAAATTAAATTTAATCGTTTTTCGGCGTTTCCAGCAGTTGTCCGAACGATTTACATCAAAAGAAATTTTGCTTTTCTCAGTTTCTGTAAGTCTCACAAATAATTTTCATAACCAAATAGTGTTCAGAATAGGATTCTAGACTCGAAAAAAAACGAAAATAAATTTTTGAAGAAAAATTAAATTTAATCGTTTTCGGCGTTTCTAGCAGTTGTCCGAACGATTTACATCAAAAGAAATTTCGCTTGTCTCAGTTTCTGTAAGTCTCACAAATAATTTTTATGAACAAATGGTGTTCAGAATAGGATTCTAGATTTAAAAAAAAACGAAAATAAATTTTTCAAGAAAAATTAAATTTAATGGTTTTTCGGCGTTTCCAGCAGTTGTCCGAACGATTTACATCAAAAGAAATTTTGCTTGTCTCAGTTTCTGTAAGTCTCACAAATAAGTTTTATAACAAAATAGTGTTCAGAATGGGATTGCAGACTCGAAAAAAAACGAAAATAAATTTTTGAAGAAAAATTAAATTTAATCGTTTTTCGGCGTTTCCAGCAGTTGTCCGAACGATTTACATCAAAAGAAATTTTGCTTGTCTCAGTTTCTGTAAGTCTCACTAAGAATTTTTATAACCAAATAGTGTTCAGAATGTGATTCTGGACTCGAAAAAAAACGAAAATAAATTTTTGAAGAAAAATGAAATTTAATCGTTTTTCGGCGTTTCCAGCAGTTGTCTGAACGATTTACATCAAAGGAAATTTTGCTTGTCTCAGTTTTTTCAAGTCTCACAAATAATTTCCATAACAAAATAGTGTTCAGAATGTGATTCTAGACTCGAAAAAAAACGAAAATAAATTTTTGAAGAAAAATTAAATTTAATCGTTTTTCGGCGTTTCCAGCAGTTGTCCGAACGATTTACATCAAAAGAAATTTTGCTTGTCTCAGTTTCTGTTGGTCTCAGAAATAATTTTTATAACAAAATAGTGTTCAGAATGGGATTCAAGACTTGAAAAAATACAAAAATTAATTTTTGAAGAAAATATAAATTTAATCGTTTTCAGTTTCTGTAAGTCTCACAAATAATTTTTATGAACAAATAGTGTTCAGAATGGGATTCTAGATTTAAAAAAAAAACGAAAATAAATTTTTCAAGAAAAATTAAATTTAATCGTTTTTCGGCGTTTCCAGCAGTTGTCCGAACGATTTACATCAAAAGAAATTTTGCTTGTCTCAGTTTCTGTAAGTCTCACAAATAATTTTAAAAATAAAATAGTGTTCAGAAAGTGATTCTGGACTCGAAAAAAAATGAAACTAAATTTTTAAAGAAAAATTAAATTTAATCGTTTTTCGGCGTTTCCAGCAGTTGTCCGAACGATTTACTTCAAAAGAAATTTTGCTTGTCTCAGTTTCTCTTAGTCTCACAAATAATTTTTATAACAAAATGGTGTTCAGAATGGGATTCAAGACTTGAAAAAATACAAAAATTAATTTTTGAAGAAAATATAAATTTAATCGTTTTCAGTTTCTGCAAGTCTCACAAATAATTTTTATGAACAAATAGTGTTCAGAATGGGATTCGAGACTCGAAAAAAAACGAAAATAAATTTTTGAAGAAAAATTAAATTTAATCGTTTTTCGGCGTTTCCAGCAGTTGTCCGAACGATTTACATCAAAAGAAATTTTGCTTGTCTCAGTTTCTGTAAGTCTCACAAATAATTTTTATAACAAAATAGTGTTCAGAATGGGATTCAAGACTTGAAAAAATACAAAAATTAATTTTTGAAGAAAATATAAATTTAATCGTTTTCAGTTTCTGTAAGTCTCACAAATAATTTTTATGAACAAATAGTGTTCAGAATAGGATTCTGGACTCAAAAAAAAACGAAAATAAATTTTTCAAGAAAAATTAAATTTAATCGTTTTTCGGCGTTTCCAGCAGTTGTCCGAACGATTTACATCAAAAGAAATTTTGCTTGTCTCAGTTTCTGTAAGTCTCACAAATAATTTTTATAACAAAATAGTGTTCAGAATGGGATTCTAGACTCGAAAAAAAACGAAAATAAATTTTTGAAGAAAAATTAAATTTAATCGTTTTTCGGCGTTTCCAGCAGTTGTCCGAACGATTTACATCAAAAGAAATTTTGCTTGTCTCAGTTTCTGTAAGTCTCACAAATAATTTTAAAAATAAAATAGTGTTCAGAATGTGATTCTGGACTCGAAAAAAAATGAAACTAAATTTTTAAAGAAAAATTAAATTTAATCGTTTTTCGGCGTTTCCAGCAGTTGTCCGAACGATTTACTTCAAAAGAAATTTTGCTTGTCTCAGTTTCTCTTAGTCTCACAAATAATTTTTATAACAAAATGGTGTTCAGAATGGGATTCAAGACTTGAAAAAATACAAAAATTAATTTTTGAAGAAAATATAAATTTAATCGTTTTCAGTTTCTGCAAGTCTCACAAATAATTTTTATGAACAAATAGTGTTCAGAATGGGATTCGAGACTCGAAAAAAAACGAAAATAAATTTTTGAAGAAAAATTAAATTTAATCGTTTTTCGGCGTTTCCAGCAGTTGTCCGAACGATTTACATCAAAAGAAATTTTGCTTGTCTCAGTTTCTGTAAGTCTCACAAATAATTTTTATAACAAAATAGTGTTCAGAATGGGATTCAAGACTTGAAAAAATACAAAAATTAATTTTTGAAGAAAATATAAATTTAATCGTTTTCAGTTTCTGTAAGTCTCACAAATAATTTTTATGAACAAATAGTGTTCAGAATAGGATTCTGGACTCAAAAAAAAACGAAAATAAATTTTTCAAGAAAAATTAAATTTAATCGTTTTTCGGCGTTTCCAGCAGTTGTCCGAACGATTTACATCAAAAGAAATTTTGCTTGTCTCAGTTTCTGTAAGTCTCACAAATAATTTTTATAACAAAATAGTGTTCAGAATGGGATTCTAGACTCGAAAAAAAACGAAAATAAATTTTTGAAGAAAAATTAAATTTAATCGTTTTTCGGCGTTTCCAGCAGTTGTCCGAACGATTTACATCAAAAGAAATTTTGCTTGTCTCAGTTTCTGTTAGTCTCACAAATAATTTGCATAACAAAACAGTCTTCAGAATGGGATTCAAGACTTGAAAAAATACAAAAATTAATTTTTGAAGAAAATATAAATTGATTCGTTTTCAGTTTCTGTAAGTCTCACAAATAATTCTTATGAACAAATAGTGTTCAGAATGGGATTCTAGACTTAAAAAAAAACGAAAATAAATTTTTGAAGAAAAATTAAATTTAATCGTTTTTCGGCGTTTCCAGCAGTTGTCCGAACGATTTACATCAAAAGAAATTTTGCTTGGCTCAGTTTCTGTATGTCTCACAAATAATTTTTATAACAAAATACTGTTCAGAATGGGATTCTAGACTCGAAAAAAAATGAAAATAAATGTTTGAAGAAAAATTAAATTTAATCGTTTTTCGGCGTTTCCAGCAGTTGTCCGAACGATTTACATTAAAAGAAATTTTGCTTGTCTCAGTTTCTGTAAGTTTCACAAATAATTTTTATATTAAAATAGTGTTCAGAATGGGATTCAAGACTTGAAAAAATACAAAAATTAATTTTTGAAGAAAATATAAATTTAATCGTTTTCAGTTTCTGTAAGTCTCACAAATCATTTTTATTAACAAATAGTGTTCAGAATGGGATTCTAGATTTAAAAAAAAAACGAAAATAAATTTTTGAAGAAAAATTAAATTTAATCGTTTTTCGGCGTTTCCAGCAGTTGTCCGAACGATTTACATCAAAAGAAATTTTGCTTGTCTCAGTTTCTGTTGGTCTCAGAAATAATTTTTATAACAAAATAGTGTTCAGAATGGGATTCAAGACTTGAAAAAATGCAAAAATTAATTTTTGAAGAAAATATAAATTTAATCGTTTTCAGTTTCTGTAAGTCTCACAAATAATTTTTATTACCAAATAGTGTTCAGAATGGGATTCTAGATACAAAAAAAAACGAAAATAAATTTTTGAAGAAAAATTTAATTTAATCGTTTTTTGGCGTTTCCAGCAGTTGTCCGAACGATTTACATCAAAAGAAATTTTGCTTGGCTCAGTTTCTGTATGTCTCACAAATAATTTTTATAACAAAATACTGTTCAGAATGGGATTCTAGACTCGAAAAAAAATGAAAATAAATGTTTGAAGAAAAATTAAATTTAATCGTTTTTCGGCGTTTCCAGCAGTTGTCCGAACGATTTACATTAAAAGAAATTTTGCTTGTCTCAGTTTCTGTAAGTTTCACAAATAATTTTTATATTAAAATAGTGTTCAGAATGGGATTCAAGACTTGAAAAAATACAAAAATTAATTTTTGAAGAAAATATAAATTTAATCGTTTTCAGTTTCTGTAAGTCTCACAAATCATTTTTATTAACAAATAGTGTTCAGAATGGGATTCTAGATTTAAAAAAAAAACGAAAATAAATTTTTGAAGAAAAATTAAATTTAATCGTTTTTCGGCGTTTCCAGCAGTTGTCTTGCTTTTCTCAGTTTCTGTAAGTCTTACAAATAATTTTTATAACAAAATAGTGTTCAAAATGGTATTCTGGACTCGAAAAAAAACGAAAATAAATTTTTGAAGAAAAATTAAATTTAATCGTTTTTCGGCGTTTCCAGCAGTTGTCCGAACGATTTACATCAAAAGAAATTTTGCTTGTCTCAGTTTCTGTTAGTCTCACAAATAATTTGCATAACAAAACAGTCTTCAGAATGGGATTCAAGACTTGAAAAAATACAAAAATTAATTTTTGAAGAAAATATAAATTGATTCGTTTTCAGTTTCTGTAAGTCTCACAAATAATTCTTATGAACAAATAGTGTTCAGAATGGGATTCTAGACTTAAAAAAAAACGAAAATAAATTTTTGAAGAAAAATTAAATTTAATCGTTTTTCGGCGTTTCCAGCAGTTGTCCGAACGATTTACATCAAAAGAAATTTTGCTTGTCTCAGTTTCTGTATGTCTCACAAATAATTTTTATAACAAAATACTGTTCAGAATGGGATTCTAGACTCGAAAAAAAACGAAAATAAATTTTTGAAGAAAATTTAAATTTAATCGTTTTTCGGCGTTTTCAGCAGTTGTCCGAACGATCTACATCAAAAGAAATTTCGCTTGTCTCAGTTTCTGTAAGTCTCACAAATAATTTTTATAACAAAATAGTGTTCAGAATGGGATTCAAGACTTGAAAAAATACAAAAATTATTTTTTGAAGAAAATATAAATTTAATCGTTTTCAGTTTCTGTAAGTCTCACAAATAATTTTTATTTAAAAATAGTGTTCAGAATAGGATTCTAGACTCGAAAAAAAACGAAAATAAATTTTTGGAGAAAAATTAAATTTAATCGTTTTTCGGCGTTTCCAGAAAATGTCCGAACGATTTACATCAAAAGAAATTTTGCTTGTCTCAGTTTCTGTTAGTCTCAAAAATAATTTGCATAACAAAATAGTCTTCAGAATGGGATTCAAGACTTAAAAAAATACAAAAAATAATTTTTGAAGAAAATATAAATTTATTCGTTTTCAGTTTCTGTAAGTCTCACAAATAATTTTTATGAACAAATAGTGTTCAGAATGGGATTCTAGACTTAAAAAAAAACGAAAATAAATTTTTGAAGAAAAATTATATTTAATCGTTTTTCGGCGTTTCCAGCAGTTGTCCGAACGATTTACATCAAAAGAAATTTTGCTTGTCTGAGTTTCTGTAAGTCTCACAAATAATTTTTATAACAAAATAGTGTTCAGAATAGGATTGAAGACTCGAAAAAAAACGAAAATAAATTTTTGAAGAAAATTTAAATTTAATCGTTTTTCGGCGTTTTCAGCAGTTGTCCGAACGATCTACATCAAAAGAAATTTTGCTTGTCTCGGTTTCTGTAAGTCTCACAAATAATTTTTATAACAAAATAGTGTTCAGAATGTGATTCTGGACTCGAAAAAAAACGAAAATAAATTTTTGAAGAAAAATTAAATTTAATCGTTTTTCGGCGTTTCCTGCAGTTGTCCGAACGATTTACATCAAAAGAAATTTTGCTTGTCTCAGTTTCTGTAAGTCTCACAATTAATTTTTATTACAAAACAGTGTTCAGAATGTGATTCTGGACTCGAAAAAAAACAAAAATAAATTTTTGAAGAAAAATGAAATTTAATCGTTTTTCGGCGTTTCCAGCAGTTGTCCAAACGATTTACATTAAAAGAAATTTTGCTTGTCTCAGTTTCTGTAAGTCTCACTAAGAATTTTTATAACCAAATAGTGTTCAGAATGTGATTCTGGACTCGAAAAAAAACGAAAATAAATTTTTGAAGAAAAATGAAATTTAATCGTTTTTCGGCATTTCCAGCAGTTGTCTGGACGATTTACATCAAAGGAAATTTTGCTTGTCTCAGTTTCTGTTGGTCTCACAAATACATTTTATAACAAAATAGTGTTCAGAATGGGATTCTGGATTTAAAAAAAAACGAAAATAAATTTTTCAAGAAAAATTAAATTTAATCGTTTTTCGGCGTTTCCAGCAGTTGTCCGAACGATTTACATCAAAAGAAATTTTGCTTGTCTCAGTTTCTGTAAGTCTCACAAATAATTTTTATAACAAAATAGAGTTCAGAATGGGATTGCAGACTCGAAAAAAAACGAAAATAAATTTTTGAAGAAAAATTAAATTTAATCGTTTTTCGGCGTTTCCAGCAGTTGTCCGAACGATTTACATCAAAAGAAATTTTGCTTGTCTCAGTTTCTGTAAGTCTCACTAAGAATTTTTATAACCAAATAGTGTTCAGAATGTGATTCTGGACTCGAAAAAAAACAAAAATAAATTTTTGAAGAAAAATGAAATTTAATCGTTTTTCGGCGTTTCCAGCAGTTGTCCAAACGATTTACATTAAAAGAAATTTTGCTTGTCTCAGTTTCTGTAAGTCTCACTAAGAATTTTTATAACCAAATAGTGTTCAGAATGTGATTCTGGACTCGAAAAAAAACGAAAATAAATTTTTGAAGAAAAATGAAATTTAATCGTTTTTCGGCATTTCCAGCAGTTGTCTGGACGATTTACATCAAAGGAAATTTTGCTTGTCTCAGTTTCTGTTGGTCTCACAAATACATTTTATAACAAAATAGTGTTCAGAATGGGATTCTGGATTTAAAAAAAAACGAAAATAAATTTTTCAAGAAAAATTAAATTTAATCGTTTTTCGGCGTTTCCAGCAGTTGTCCGAACGATTTACATCAAAAGAAATTTTGCTTGTCTCAGTTTCTGTAAGTCTCACAAATAATTTTTATAACAAAATAGAGTTCAGAATGGGATTGCAGACTCGAAAAAAAACGAAAATAAATTTTTGAAGAAAAATGAAATTTAATCGTTTTTCGGCGTTTCCAGCAGTTGTCTGAACGATTTACATCAAAGGAAATTTTGCTTGTCTCAGTTTTTTCAAGTCTCACAAATAATTTCCATAACAAAATAGTATTCAGAATGTGATTCTAGACTCGAACAAAAACGAAAATAAATTTTTGAAGAAAAATTAAATTTAATCGTTTTTCGGCGTTTCCAGCAGTTGTCCGAACGATTTACATCAAAAGAAATTTTGCTTGTCTCAGTTTCTGTTGGTCTCAGAAATAATTTTTATAACAAAATAGTGTTCAGAATGGGATTCAAGACTTGAAAAAATACAAAAATTAATTTTTGAAGAAAATATAAATTTAATCGTTTTCAGTTTCTGTAAGTCTCACAAATAATTTTTATGAACAAATAGTGTTCAGAATGGGATTCTAGATTTAAAAAAAAAACGAAAATAAATTTTTCAAGAAAAATTCAATTTAATCGTTTTTCGGCGTTTCCAGCAGTTGTCCGAACGATTTACATCAAAAGAAATTTTGCTTGTCTCAGTTTCTGTAAGTCTCACAAATAATTTTAAAAATAAAATAGTGTTCAGAATGTGATTCTGGACTCGAAAAAAAATGAAACTAAATTTTTAAAGAAAAATTAAATTTAATCGTTTTTCGGCGTTTCCAGCAGTTGTCCGAACGATTTACTTCAAAAGAAATTTTGCTTGTCTCAGTTTCTCTTAGTCTCACAAATAATTTTTATAACAAAATGGTGTTCAGAATGGGATTCAAGACTTGAAAAAATACAAAAATTAATTTTTGAAGAAAATATAAATTTAATCGTTTTCAGTTTCTGCAAGTCTCACAAATAATTTTTATGAACAAATAGTGTTCAGAATGGGATTCGAGACTCGAAAAAAAACGAAAATAAATTTTTGAAGAAAAATTAAATTTAATCGTTTTTCGGCGTTTCCAGCAGTTGTCCGAACGATTTACATCAAAAGAAATTTTGCTTGTCTCAGTTTCTGTAAGTCTCACAAATAATTTTTATAACAAAATAGTGTTCAGAATGGGATTCAAGACTTGAAAAAATACAAAAATTAATTTTTGAAGAAAATATAAATTTAATCGTTTTCAGTTTCTGTAAGTCTCACAAATAATTTTTATGAACAAATAGTGTTCAGAATAGGATTCTGGACTCAAAAAAAAACGAAAATAAATTTTTCAAGAAAAATTAAATTTAATCGTTTTTCGGCGTTTCCAGCAGTTGTCCGAACGATTTACATCAAAAGAAATTTTGCTTGTCTCAGTTTCTGTAAGTCTCACAAATAATTTTTATACCAAAATAGTGTTCAGAATGGGATTGCAGACTCGAAAAAAAAACGAAAATAAATTTTTGAAGAAAAATTAAATTTAATCGTTTTTTGGCGTTTCCAGCAGTTGTCCGAACGATTTACATCAAAAGAAATTTTGCTTGTCTCAGTTTCTGTTGGTCTCACAAATAATTTTAATAACAAAATAGTGTTCAGAATGGGATTCAAGACTTGAAAAATACAAAAATTAATTTTTGAAGAAAATATAAATTTAATCGTTTTCAGTTTCTGTAGGTCTCACAAATAATTTTATACACAAATAGTGTTCAGAATAGGATTCCAGACAAAAAAAAAGCGAAAATAAATTTTTGAACAAAAATTAAATTTAATCATTTTTCGGCGTTTCCAGCAGTTGTCCGAACGATTTACATCAAAAGAAATTTTGCTTGTCTTAGTTTCTGTAAGTCTCACAAATCATTTTTATAACAAAATAGTGTTCAGAATAGGATTCTAGACACAAAAAAAGCGAAAATAAATTTTTGAAGAAAAATTAAATTTAAATTTAATCGTTTTTCGGCGTTTCCAGCAGTTGTCCGAACGATTTACATCAAAAGAAATTTTGCTTGTCTCAGTTTCTGTAAGTCTCACAAATAATTTTTATAACAAAATAGTGTTCAGAATGGGATTCCAGACTCGAAAAAAAACGAAAATAAATTTTTGAAGAAAAATTAAATTTAATCGTTTTTCGGCGTTTCCAGCAGTTGTCCGAACGATTTACATCAAAAGAAATTTTGCTTGTCTCAGTTTCTGTAAGTCTCACAAATAAGTTTTATAACAAAATAGTGTTCAGAATGGGATTGCAGACTCGAAAAAAAACCAAAATAAATTTTTGAAGAAAAATTAAATTTAATCGTTTTTCGGCGTTTCCAGCAGTTGTCCGAACGATTTACATCAAAAGAAATTTTGCTTGTCTCAGTTTCTGTAAGTCTCACTAAGAATTTTTATAACCAAATAGTGTTCAGAATGTGATTCTGGACTCGAAAAAAAACGAAAATAAATTTTTGAAGAAAAATGAAATTTAATCGTTTTTCGGCGTTTCCAGCAGTTGTCTGAACGATTTACATCAAAGGAAATTTTGCTTGTCTCAGTTTTTTCAAGTCTCACAAATAATTTCCATAATAAAATAGTGTTCAGAATGTGATTCTAGACTCGAAAAAAAACGAAAATAAATTTTTGAAGAAAAATTAAATTTAATCGTTTTTCGGCGTTTCCAGCAGTTGTCCGAACGATTTACATCAAAAGAAATTTTGCTTGTCTCAGTTTCTGTTGGTCTCAGAAATAATTTTTATAACAAAATAGTGTTCAGAATGGGATTCAAGACTTGAAAAAATACAAAAATTAATTTTTGAAGAAAATATAAATTTAATCGTTTTCAGTTTCTGTAAGTCTCACAAATAATTTTTATGAACAAATAGTGTTCAGAATGGGATTCTAGATTTAAAAAAAAAACGAAAATAAATTTTTCAAGAAAAATTCAATTTAATCGTTTTTCGGCGTTTCCAGCAGTTGTCCGAACGATTTACATCAAAAGAAATTTTGCTTGTCTCAGTTTCTGTAAGTCTCACAAATAATTTTAAAAATAAAATAGTGTTCAGAATGTGATTCTGGACTCGAAAAAAAATGAAACTAAATTTTTAAAGAAAAATTAAATTTAATCGTTTTTCGGCGTTTCCAGCAGTTGTCCGAACGATTTACTTCAAAAGAAATTTTGCTTGTCTCAGTTTCTCTTAGTCTCACAAATAATTTTTATAACAAAATGGTGTTCAGAATGGGATTCAAGACTTGAAAAAATACAAAAATTAATTTTTGAAGAAAATATAAATTTAATCGTTTTCAGTTTCTGCAAGTCTCACAAATAATTTTTATGAACAAATAGTGTTCAGAATGGGATTCGAGACTCGAGAAAAAACGAAAATAAATTTTTGAAGAAAAATTAAATTTAATCGTTTTTCGGCGTTTCCAGCAGTTGTCCGAACGATTTACATCAAAAGAAATTTTGCTTGTCTCAGTTTCTGTAAGTCTCACAAATAATTTTTATAACAAAATAGTGTTCAGAATGGGATTCAAGACTTGAAAAAATACAAAAATTAATTTTTGAAGAAAATATAAATTTAATCGTTTTCAGTTTCTGTAAGTCTCACAAATAATTTTTATGAACAAATAGTGTTCAGAATAGGATTCTGGACTCAAAAAAAAACGAAAATAAATTTTTCAAGAAAAATTAAATTTAATCGTTTTTCGGCGTTTCCAGCAGTTGTCCGAACGATTTACATCAAAAGAAATTTTGCTTGTCTCAGTTTCTGTAAGTCTCACAAATAATTTTTATACCAAAATAGTGTTCAGAATGGGATTGCAGACTCGAAAAAAAAACGAAAATAAATTTTTGAAGAAAAATTAAATTTAATCGTTTTTCGGCGTTTCCAGCAGTTGTCCGAACGATTTACATCAAAAGAAATTTTGCTTGTCTCAGTTTCTGTTGGTCTCACAAATAATTTTAATAACAAAATAGTGTTCAGAATGGGATTCAAGACTTGAAAAATACAAAAATTAATTTTTGAAGAAAATATAAATTTAATCGTTTTCAGTTTCTGTAGGTCTCACAAATAATTTTATACACAAATAGTGTTCAGAATAGGATTCCAGACAAAAAAAAAGCGAAAATAAATTTTTGAACAAAAATTAAATTTAATCGTTTTTCGGCGTTTCCAGCAGTTGTCCGAACGATTTACATCAAAAGAAATTTTGCTTGTCTTAGTTTCTGTAAGTCTCACAAATCATTTTTATAACAAAATAGTGTTCAGAATAGGATTCTAGACACAAAAAAAGCGAAAATAAATTTTTGAAGAAAAATTAAATTTAAATTTAATCGTTTTTCGGCGTTTCCAACAGTTGTCCGAACGATTTACATCAAAAGAAATTTTGCTTGTCTCAGTTTCTGTAAGTCTCACAAATAATTTTTATAACAAAATAGTGTTCAGAATGGGATTCCAGACTCGAAAAAAAACGAAAATAAATTTTTGAAGAAAAATTAAATTTAATCGTTTTTCGGCGTTTCCAGCAGTTGTCCGAACGATTTACATCAAAAGAAATTTTGCTTGTCTCAGTTTCTGTAAGTCTCACAAATAATTTTTATAACAAAATAGTGTTCAGAATGGGATTCTAGACTCGAAAAAAAACGAAAATAAATTTTTGAAGAAAAATTAAATTTAATCGTTTTTCGGCGTTTCCAGCAGTTGTCCGAACGATTTACATCAAAAGAAATTTTGCTTGTCTCAGTTTCTGTTGGTCTCAGAAATAATTTTTATAACAAAATAGTGTTCAGAATGGGATTCAAGACTTGAAAAAATGCAAAAATTAATTTTTGAAGAAAATATAAATTTAATCGTTTTCAGTTTCTGTAAGTCTCACAAATAATTTTTATTACCAAATAGTGTTCAGAATGAGATTCTAGATACAAAAAAAAACAAAAATAAATTTTTGAAGAAAAATTTAATTTAATCGTTTTTTGGCGTTTCCAGCAGTTGTCCGAACGATTTACATCAAAAGAAATTTTGCTTGTCTCAGTTTCTGTAAGTCTCACAAATAATTTTTATAACAAAATAGTGTTCAGAATGGGATTCTAGACTCGAAAAAAAACGAAAATAAATTTTTGAAGAAAAATTAAATTTAATCGTTTTTCGGCGTTTCCAGCAGTTGTCCGAACGATTTACATCAAAAGAAATTTTGCTTGTCTCAGTTTCTGTTGGTCTCAGAAATAATTTTTATAACAAAATAGTGTTCAGAATGGGATTCAAGACTTGAAAAAATGCAAAAATTAATTTTTGAAGAAAATATAAATTTAATCGTTTTCAGTTTCTGTAAGTCTCACAAATAATTTTTATTACCAAATAGTGTTCAGAATGGGATTCTAGATACAAAAAAAAACGAAAATAAATTTTTGAAGAAAAATTTAATTTAATCGTTTTTTGGCGTTTCCAGCAGTTGTCCGAACGATTTACATCAAAAGAAATTTTGCTTGGCTCAGTTTCTGTATGTCTCACAAATAATTTTTATTAAAAAATAGTGTTCAGAATAGGATTCTAGACTCGAAAAAAAACGAAAATACATTTTTGGAGAAAAATTAAATTTAATCGTTTTTCGGCGTTTCCAGCAAATGTCCGAACGATTTACATCAAAAGAAATTTTGCTTGTCTCAGTTTCTGTAAGTTTCACAAATAATTTTTATATTAAAATAGTGTTCAGAATGGGATTCAAGACTTGAAAAAATACAAAAATTAATTTTTGAAGAAAATATAAATTTAATCGTTTTCAGTTTCTGTAAGTCTCACAAATCATTTTTATAAACAAATAGTGTTCAGAATGGGATTCTAGATTTAAAAAAAAAACGAAAATAAATTTTTGAAGAAAAATCAAATTTAATCGTTTTTCGGCGTTTCCAGCAGTTGTCTTGCTTTTCTCAGTTTCTGTAAGTCTTACAAATAATTTTTATAACAAAATAGTGTTCAAAATGGCATTCTGGACTCGAAAAAAAACGAAAATAAATTTTTGAAGAAAAATTAAATTTAATCGTTTTTCGGCGTTTCCAGCAGTTGTCCGAACGATTTACATCAAAAGAAATTTTGCTTGTCTCAGTTTCTGTTAGTCTCACAAATAATTTGCATAACAAAACAGTCTTCAGAATGGGATTCAAGACTTGAAAAAATACAAAAATTAATTTTTGAAGAAAATATAAATTGATTCGTTTTCAGTTTCTGTAAGTCTCACAAATAATTTTTATGAACAAATAGTGTTCAGAATGGGATTCTAGACTTAAAAAAAAACGAAAATAAATTTTTGAAGAAAAATTAAATTTAATCGTTTTTCGGCGTTTCCAGCAGTTGTCCGAACGATTTACATCAAAAGAAATTTTGCTTGTCTCAGTTTCTGTATGTCTCACAAATAATTTTTATAACAAAATACTGTTCAGAATGGGATTCTAGACTCGAAAAAAAACGAAAATAAATTTTTGAAGAAAATTTAAATTTAATCGTTTTTCGGCGTTTTCAGCAGTTGTCCGAACGATCTACATCAAAAGAAATTTCGCTTGTCTCAGTTTCTGTAAGTCTCACAAATAATTTTTATAACAAAATAGTGTTCAGAATGGGATTCAAGACTTGAAAAAATACAAAAATTATTTTTTGAAGAAAATATAAATTTAATCGTTTTCAGTTTCTGTAAGTCTCACAAATAATTTTTATTTAAAAATAGTGTTCAGAATAGGATTCTAGACTCGAAAAAAAACGAAAATAAATTTTTGGAGAAAAATTAAATTTAATCGTTTTTCGGCGTTTCCAGCAAATGTCCGAACGATTTACATCAAAAGAAATTTTGCTTGTCTCAGTTTCTGTTAGTCTCAAAAATAATTTGCATAACAAAATAGTCTTCAGAATGGGATTCAAGACTTAAAAAAATACAAAAAATAATTTTTGAAGAAAATATAAATTTATTCGTTTTCAGTTTCTGTAAGTCTCACAAATAATTTTTATGAACAAATAGTGTTCAGAATGGGATTCTAGACTTAAAAAAAAACGAAAATAAATTTTTGAAGAAAAATTATATTTAATCGTTTTTCGGCGTTTCCAGCAGTTGTCCGAACGATTTACATCAAAAGAAATTTTGCTTGTCTGAGTTTCTGTAAGTCTCACAAATAATTTTTATAACAAAATAGTGTTCAGAATAGGATTGAAGACTCGAAAAAAAACGAAAATAAATTTTTGAAGAAAATTTAAATTTAATCGTTTATCGGCGTTTTCAGCAGTTGTCCGAACGATCTACATCAAAAGAAATTTTGCTTGTCTCGGTTTCTGTAATTCTCACAAATAATTTTTATAACAAAATAGTGTTCAGAATGTGATTCTGGACTCGAAAAAAAACGAAAATAAATTTTTGAAGAAAAATTAAATTTAATCGTTTTTCGGCGTTTCCTGCAGTTGTCCGAACGATTTACATCAAAAGAAATTTTGCTTGTCTCAGTTTCTGTAAGTCTCACAATTAATTCTTATTACAAAACAGTGTTCAGAATGTGATTCTGGACTCGAAAAAAAACAAAAATAAATTTTTGAAGAAAAATGAAATTTAATCGTTTTTTGGCGTTTCCAGTAGTTGTCCGAACGATTTACATCAAAAGAAATTTTGCGTGTCTCAGTTTCTGTAAGTCTCACAAATAATTTTCATAACCAAATAGTGTTCAGAATGGGATTCTAGACTCGAAAAAAAACGAAAATAAATTTTTGAAGAAAAATTAAATTTAATCGTTTTTCGGCGTTTCTAGCAGTTGTCCGAATGATTTACATCAAAAGAAATTCTGCTTGTCTCAGTTTCTGTAAGTCTCACAATTAATTTTTATTACAAAACAGTGTTCAGAATGTGATTCTGGACTCGAAAGAAAACAAAAATAAATTTTTGAAGAAAAATGAAATTTAATCGTTTTTCGGCGTTTCCAGCAGTTGTCTGAACGATTTACATCAAAGGAAATTTTGCTTGTCTCAGTTTCTGTTGGTCTCACAAATACATTTTATAACAAAATAGTGTTCAGAATGGGATTCTGGATTTAAAAAAAAACGAAAATAAATTTTTCAAGAAAAATTAAATTTAATCGTTTTTCGGCGTTTCCAGCAGTTGTCCGAACGATTTACATCAAAAGAATTTTTGCTTGTCTCAGTTTCTGTAAGTCTCACAAATAATTTTTATAACAAAATAGTGTTCAGAATGGGATTGCAGACTCGAAAAAAAACGAAAATAAATTTTTGAAGAAAAATTAAATTTAATCGTTTTTCGGCGTTTCCAGCAGTTGTCCGAACGATTTACATCAAAAGAAATTTTGCTTGTCTCAGTTTCTGTAAGTCTCACAAATAATTTTCATAACCAAATAGTGTTCAGAATAGGATTCTAGACTCGAAAAAAAACGAAAATAAATTTTTGAAGAAAAATTAAATTTAATCGTTTTTCGGCGTTTCTAGCAGTTGTCCGAACGATTTACATCAAAAGAAATTTCACTTGTCTCAGTTTCTGTAAGTCTCACAAATAATTTTTATGAACAAATGGTGTTCAGAATAGGATTCTAGATTTAAAAAAAAACGAAAATAAATTTTTCAAGAAAAATTAAATTTAATCGTTTTTCGGCGTTTCCAGCAGTTGTCCGAACGATTTACATCAAAAGAAATTTTGCTTGTCTCAGTTTCTGTAAGTCTCACAAATAAGTTTTATAACAAAATAGTGTTCAGAATGGGATTGCAGACTCGAAAAAAAACGAAAATAAATTTTTGAAGAAAAATTAAATTTAATCGTTTTTCGGCGTTTCCAGCAGTTGTCCGAACGATTTACATCAAAAGAAATTTTGCTTGTCTCAGTTTCTGTAAGTCTCAATAAGAATTTTTATAACCAAATAGTGTTCAGAATGTGATTCTGGACTCGAAAAAAAACGAAAATAAATTTTTGTTGAAAAATGAAATTTAATCGTTTTTCGGCGTTTCCAGCAGTTGTCTGAACGATTTACATCAAAGGAAATTTTGCTTGTCTCAGTTTTTTCAAGTCTCACAAATAATTTCCATAACAAAATAGTGTTCAGAATGTGATTCTAGACTCGAAAAAAAACGAAAATAAATTTTTGAAGAAAAATTAAATTTAATCGTTTTTCGGCGTTTCCAGCAGTTGTCCGAACGACTTACATCAAAAGAAATTTTGCTTGTCTCAGTTTCTGTAAGTCTCACAAATAATTTTTATAACAAAATAGTGTTCAGAATGGGATTCAAGACTTGAAAAAATACAAAAATTAATTTTTGAAGAAAATATAAATTTAATCGTTTTCAGTTTCTGTAAGTCTCACAAATAATTTTTATGAACAAATAGTGTTCAGAATGGGATTCTAGATTTAAAAAAAAACGAAAATAAATTTTTCAAGAAAAATTAAATTTAATCGTTTTTCGGCGTTTCCAGCAGTTGTCCGAACAATTTACATCAAAAGAAATTTTGCTTGTCTCAGTTTCTGTAAGTCTCACAAATAATTTTTATAACAAAATAGTGTTCAGAATGGGATTCTAAACTCGAAAAAAAACGAAAATAAATGTTTGTAGAAAAATTAAATTTAATCGTTTTTCGGCGTTTCCAGCAGTTGTCCGAACGATTTACATCAAAAGAAATTTTGCTTGTCTCAGTTTCTGTAAGTCACACGAATAATTTTTATAACAAAATAGTGTTCAGAATGTGATTCTGGACTCGAAAAAAAAACGAAAATAAATTTTTGAAGAAAAATTAAATTTAATCGTTTTTCGGCGTTTCTAGCAGTTGTCCGAACGATTTACATCAAAAGAAATTTTGCTTGTCTCAGTTTCTGTCAGTCTCACAAATAATTTTTATAACCAAATAGTGTTCAGAATGGGATTCTAGACTTGAAAAAATACAAAAATTAATTTTTTAAGAAAATATAAATTTAATCGTTTTCAGCTTCTGTAAGTCTCACAAATATATTTTTATAACCAAATAGTGTTCAGAATGGGATTCAGGACTCGAAAAAAACGAAAATAAAATTTTGAAGAAAAATTAAATTTAATCGTTTTTCGGCGTTTCCAGCAGTTTTCCGAACGATTTACGTCAAAAGAAATTTCGCTTGTCTCAGTTTCTGTAAGTCTCACAAATAATTTTTATGACAAAATAGTGTTCAGAATGGGATTCAAGACTTGAAAAAATACAAAAATTATTTTTTGAAGAAAATATTAATTTAATCGTTTTCAGTTTCTGTAAGTCTCACAAATAATTTTTATAACAAAATAGTGTTCAGAATTGGATTCTGGTCTCGAAAAAAAACGAAAATAAATTTTTGAAGAAAAATTTAATTTAATCGTTTTTCGGCGTTTCCTGCAGTTGTCCGAACGATTTACATCCAAGGAAATCTCGCTTGTCTCAGTTTCTGTAAGTCTCACAAATAATTTTTATAACCAAATAGTGTTCAGAATGGGATTCTGGACTCGAAAAAAAAGAAAATAAATTTTTGAAGAAAAATTAAATTTATTCGTATTTCGGCGTTTCCAGCAGTTATCCGAACGATTTACATCAAAAGAAATTTCGCTTATCTCAGTTTCTGTAAGTCTCACAAATAATTTTTATAACAAAATAGTGTTCAGAATGAGATTCAAGACTTGAAAAAATACAAAAATTATTTTTTGAAGAAAATATAAATTTAATCGTTTTCAGTTTCTGTAAGTCTCACAAATAATTTTTATGAACAAATGGTGTTCAGAATAGGATTCTAGATTTAAAAAAAAACGAAAATAAATTTTTCAAGAAAAATTAAATTTAATCGTTTTTTGGCGTTTCCAGCAGTTGTCCGAACGATTTACATCAAAAGAAATTTTGCTTGTCTCAGTTTCTGTAAGTCTCACAAATAAGTTTTATAACAAAATAGTGTTCAGAATGGGATTGCCGACTCGAAAAAAAACGAAAATAAATTTTTGAAGAAAAATTAAATTTAATCGTTTTTCGGCGTTTCCAGCAGTTGTCCGAACGATTTACATCAAAAGAAATTTTGCTTGTCTCAGTTTCTGTAAGTCTCACTAAGAATTTTTATAACCAAATAGTGTTCAGAATGTGATTCTGGACTCGAAAAAAAACGAAAATAAATTTTTGAAGAAAAACGAAATTTAATCGTTTTTCGGCGTTTCCAGCAGTTGTCTGAACGATTTACATCAAAGGAAATTTTGCTTGTCTCAGTTTTTTCAAGTCTCACAAATAATTTCCATAACAAAATAGTGTTCAGAATGTGATTCTAGACTCGAAAAAAAACGAAAATAAATTTTTGAAGAAAAATTAAATGTAATCGTTTTTCGGCGTTTCCAGCAGTTGTCCGAACGACTTACATCAAAAGAAATTTTGCTTGTCTCAGTTTCTGTAAGTCTCACAAATAATTTTTATAACAAAATAGTGTTCAGAATGGGATTCAAGACTTGAAAAATACAAAAATTAATTTTTGAAGAAAATATAAATTTAATCGTTTTCAGTTTCTGTAAGTCTCACAAATAATTTTTATGAACAAATAGTGTTCAGAATGGGATTCTAGATTTAAAAAAAAACGAAAATAAATTTTTCAAGAAAAATTAAATTTAATCGTTTTTCGGCGTTTCCAGCAGTTGTCCGAACGATTCACATCAAAAGAAATTTTGCTTGTCTCAGTTTCTGTAAGTCTCACAAATAATTTTTATAACAAAATAGTGTTCAGAATGGGATTCTAAACTCGAAAAAAAACGAAAATAAATGTTTGAAGAAAAATTAAATTTAATCGTTTTTCGGCGTTTCCAGCAGTTGTCCGAACGATTTACATCAAAAGAAATTTTGCTTGTCTCAGTTTCTGTAAGACTCACAAATAATTTTTATAACAAAATAGTGTTCAGAATTGGATTCTGGTCTCGAAAAAAAACGAAAATAAATTTTTGAAGAAAAATTAAATTTAATCGTTTTTCGGCGTTTCCAGCAGTTGTCCGAACGATTTACATCCAAGGAAATCTCGCTTGTCTCAGTTTCTGTAAGTCTCACAAATAATTTTTATAACCAAATAGTGTTCAGAATGGGATTCTGGACTCGAAAAAAAAGAAAATAAATTTTTGAAGAAAAATTAAATTTAATCGTTTTTCGGCGTTTCCAGCAGTTATCCGAACGATTTACATCAAAAGAAATTTCGCTTATCTCAGTTTCTGTAAGTCTCACAAATAATTTTTATAACAAAATAGTGTTCAGAATGGGATTCTAGACTCGAAAAAAAACGAAAATAAAATTTTGAAGAAAAATTAAAATTAATCGTTTTTCGGCGTTTCCAGCAGTTGTCCGAACGATTTACATCAAAAGAAATTTTGCTTGTCTCAGTTTCTGTTGGTCTCACAAATAATTTTTATAACAAAATAGTGTTCAGAATGGGATTCAAGACTTGAAAAAATACAAAAATTAATTTTTGTAGAAAATATAAATTTAATCGTTTTCAGTTTCTGTAAGTCTCACAAATAATTTTTATAAACAAATTGTGTTCAGAATAGGATTCTAGACACAAAAAAAACCAAAATAAATTTTTGAAGAAAAATTAAATTTAATTGTTTTTCGGCGTTTCCAGCAGTTGTACGAACGATTTACATCAAAAGAAATTTTGCTTGTCTCAGTTTCTGTAAGTCTCACTAATAATTTTTATAACCAAATAGTGTTCAGAATGTGATTCTGGACTCGAAAAAAAACGAAAATAAATTTTTGAAGAAAAATGAAATTTAATCGTTTTTCGGCGTTTCCAGCAGTTGTCCGAACGATTTACATCAAAAGAAATTTCGCTTATCTCAGTTTCTGTAAGGCTCACAAATAATTTTTACAACAAAATAGTGTTCAGAATGAGATTCAAGACTTGAAAAAATACAAAAATTATTTTTTGAAGAAAATATAAATTTAATCGTTTTCAGTTTCTGTAAGTCTCACAAATAATTTTTATAACAAAATAGTGTTCAGAATGGGATTCTAGACTCGAAAAAAAACGAAAATAAAATTTTGAAGAAAAATAAAAATTAATCGTTTTTCGGCGTTTCCAGCAGTTGTCCGAACGATTTACATCAAAAGAAATTTTGCTTGTCTCAGTTTCTGTTGGTCTCACAAATAGTTTTTATAACAAAATAGTGTTCAGAATGGGATTCAAGACTTGAAAAAATACAAAAATTAATTTTTGAAGAAAATATAACTTTAATTGTTTTCAGTTTCTGTAAGTCTCACAAATAATTTTTATATACAAATTGTGTTCAGAATAGGATTCTAGACACAAAAAAACCAAAATAAATTTTTGAAGAAAAATTAAATTTAATCGTTTTTCGGCGTTTCCAGCAGTTGTCCGAACGATTTACATCAAAAGAAATTTTGCTTGTCTCAGTTTCTGTAAGTCTCACTAATAATTTTTATAACCAAATGGTGTTCAGAATGTGATTCTGGACTCGAAAAAAAACGAAAATAAATTTTTGAAGAAAAATGAAATTTAATCGTTTTTAGGCGTTTCCAGCAGTTGTCCGAACGATTTACATCAAAAGAGATTTTGCTTGTCTCAGTTTCTGTAAGTCTCACAAATAAATTCCATAACAAAATAGTGTTCAGAATGGGATTCTAGACTCGAAAAAAAACGAAAATAAATTTTTGAAGAAAAATTAAGTTTAATCGGTTTTCGGCGTTTCCAGCAGTTGTCCGAATGACATACATCAAAAGAAATTTTGCTTGTCTCGGTTTCTGTGAGTCTCACAAATAATTTTTATAACAAAATAGTGTTCAGAATGGGATTCAAGACTTGGAAAAATACAAAAATTTATTTTTGAAGAAAATATAAATTTAATCGTTTTCGGTTTCTGTAAGTCTCACAAATTATTTTTATAAACAAATAATGTTCAGAATGGGATTCTAGACACAACAAAAAACGAAAATAAATTTTTGAAGAAAAATGAAATTTAATCGTTTTTCGGCGTTTCCAGCAGTCGTCCGAACGATTTACATCAAAAGAAATTTTGCTTGTCTCAGTTTCTGTAAGTCTCACAAATAATTTCCATAACAAAATAATGTTCAGAATCGGATTCTAGACTCGAAAAAAAACGAAAATAAATTTTTGAAGAAAAATTAAATTTAATCGTTTTTCGGCGTTTCCAGCAGTTGTCCGAACGATTTACATAAAAAGAAATTTTGCTTGTCTTAGTTTCTGTAAGTCTCACAAATAATTTCTATAACAAAATAGTGTTCAGAATAGGATTCTAGACTCGAAAATAAATTTTTGAAGAAAAATTAAATTTAATCGTTTTTCGGCGTTTCCAGCAGTTGTCCGAACGATTTACATCAAAAGAAATTTTGCTTGTCTCAGTTTCTGTAATTCTCACAAATAATTTTTATAACAAAATAGTGTTCAGATTGGGATTCAAGAGTTGAAAAAATACAAAAATTATTTTTTGAAGAAAATATAAATTTAATTGTTTTCAGTTTCTGTAAGTCTCACAAATAATTTTTATAACAAAATAGTGTTCAGAATGGGATTCGAGACTCGAAAAAAAACGAAAATAAATTTTTGAAGAAAAATTAAATTTAATCGTTTTTCGGCGTTTCCTGCAGTTGTCCGAACGACTTACATCAAAAGCAATTTCGCTTGTCTCAGTTTCTGTAAGTCTCATAAATAATTTTTATAATAAAATAGTGTGCAGAATGGGATTCTAGACTCGAAAAAAAACGAAAATAATTTTTTGAAGAAAAACTAAAATTAATCGTTTTTCGGCGTTTCCAGCAGTTGTCCGAACGATTTACATCAAAAGAAATTTTGCTTGTCTCAGTTTCTGTTAGTCTCAAAAATAATTTTTATAGCAAAATAGTGTTCAGAATGGGATTCAAGACTAGAAAAAATACAAAAATTAATTTTTGAAGAAAATATAAATTTAATCGTTTTCAGTTTCTGTAAGTCTCACAAATAATTTTTATAAACAAATAGTGTTCAGAATGGGATTCTAGACTCAAAAAAAACGAAAATAAATTTTTGAAGAAAAATTAAATTTAATCGTTTTTCGGCGTTTCCAGCAGTTGTCCGTACGATTTACATCAAAAGAAATTTTGCTTGTCTCAGTTTCTGTAAGTCTCACAAATAATTTTTATAACAAAATAGTGTTCAGAATAGGATTCAAGACTCGAAAAAAAACGAAAATAAATTTTTGAAGAAAAATTAAATTTAATCGTTTTTCGGCGTTTCCTGCAGTTCTCCGGACGATTTACATCAAAAGATATTTTGCTTGTCTCTGTTTCTGTAAGTCTCACAAATAATTTTTATAACAAAATGGTGTTCAGAATGTGATTCTGGACTCGAAAAAAAACGAAAATAAATTTTTGAAGAAAAATTAAATTTAATCGTTTTTCGGCGTTTCCAGCAGTTGTCCGAACGATTTACATCAAAAGAAATTTTGCTTGTCTCAGTTTCTGTAAGTCTCACAAATAATTTTTATTACAAAATTGTGTTCAGAATGTGATTCTGGACTCGAAAAAAAACGAAAATAAATTTTTTAAGAAAAATGAAATTTAATCGTTTTTCGGCGTTTCCAGCAGTTGTCCGAACGATTTACATCAAAAGAAATTTTGCTTGTCTTAGTTTCTGTAAGTCTCACAAATAATTTCTACAACAAAATAGTGTTCAGAATGGGATTCTAGACTCGAAAAAAAACGAAAATAAATTTTTGAAGAAAAATGAAATTTAATCGTTTTTCGGCGTTTCCAGCAGTTGTCCGAACGATTTACATCAAAAGATATTTAGCTTGTCTCAGTTTCTGTAATTCTCACAAATAATTTTTATAACAAAATAGTGTTCAGAATGGGATTCTAGACTCGAAAAAAAAACGAAAATAAATTTTTGAGGAAAAACTAAAATTAATCGTTTTTCGGCGTTTCCAGCAGTTGTCCGAACGTTTTACATCAAAAGATATTTAGCTTGTCTCAGTTTCTGTAATTCTCACAAATAATTTTTATAACAAAATAGTGTTCAGAATGGGATTCTAGACTCGAAAAAAAAACGAAAATAAATTTTTGAAGAAAAACTAAAATTAATCGTTTTTCGGCGTTTCCAGCAGTTGTCCGAACGATTTACATCAAAAGAAATTTTGCTTGTCTCTGTTTCTGTAAGTCTTACAAATAATTTTTATAACAAAATAGTGTTCAGAATGGGATTCAAGACTTGAAAAAATACAAAAATTATTTTTTGAAGAAAATATAAATTTAATCGTTTTCAGTTTCTGTAAGTCTCACAAATAATTTTTATAATAAAATGGTGTTCAGAATGAGATTCTAGACTCGAAAAAAAACGAAAATAAATTTTTGAAGAAAAACTAAAATTAATCGTTTTTCGGCGTTTCCAGCAGTTGTCCAAACGGTTTACATCAAAAGAAATTTTGCTTGTCTTAGTTTCTGTTAGTCTCACAAATAATTTTTATAGCAAAATAGTGTTCAGAATGGGATTCAAGACTTGAAAAAATACAAAAATTAATTTTTGAAGAAAATATAAATTTAATCGTTTTCAGTTTCTGTAAGTCTCACAAATAATTTTTATAAACAAATAGTGTTCAGAATAAGATTCTAGACTCAAAAAAAAACGAAAATAAATTTTTGAAGAAAAATTAAATTTAATCGTTTTTCGGCGTTTCCAGCAGTTGTCCGAACGATTTACATCAAAAGATATTTTGCTTGTCTCAGTTTCTGTAAGTCTCACAAATAATTTTTATAACAAAATGGTGTTCAGAATGTGATTCTGGACTCAAAAAAAACGAAAATATATTTTTGAAGAAAAATTAAATTTAATCGTTTATCGGCGTTTCCAGCAGTTGTTCGAACGATTTACATCAAAAGAAATTTTGCTTGTCTTAGTTTCTGTAAGTCTCACAAATAATTTTTATAACAAAATAGTGTCCAGAATGTGATTCTGGAATCGAAAAAAAACGAAAATAAATTTTTGAAGAAAAATTCAATTTAATTGTTTTTCGGCGTTTCCAGCAGTTGTCCGAACGATTTACGTCAAAATAAATTTCGCTTGTCTCAGTTTCTGTAAGTCTCACAAATAATTTTTATAACAAAATTGTGTTCAGAATTGCATTATGGACTCGAAAAAAAACTAAAATAAATTTTTGAAGAAAAATTAAATTTAATCGTTTTTCGGCGTTTCCTGCAGTTGTCCGAACGACTTACATCAAAAGAAATTTCGCTTGTCTCAGTTTCTGTAAGTCTCACAAATAATTTTTATGACAAAATAGTGTTCAGAATGGGTTTCAAGACTTGAAAAAATACAAAAATTATTTTTTGAAGAAAATATAAATTTAATCGTTTTCAGTTTCTGTAAGTCTCACAAATAATTTTTATAACAAAATAGTGTTCAGAATGGGATTCTAGACTCGAAAAAAAGCGAAAATAAATTTTTAAAGAAAAATTAAAATTAATCGTTTTTCGGCGTTTCCGGCAGTTGTCCGAACGATTTACATCAAAAGAAATTTTGCTTGTCTCAGTTTCTGTTAGTCTCACAAATAATTTCTACAACAAAATAGTGTTCAGAATGGGATTCTAGACTCGAAAAAAAACGAAAATAAATTTTTGAAGAAAAATGAAATTTAATCGTTTTTCGGCGTTTCCAGCAGTTGTCCGAACGATTTACATCAAAAGATATTTAGCTTGTCTCAGTTTCTGTAATTCTCACAAATAATTTTTATAACAAAATAGTGTTCAGAATGGGATTCTAGACTCGAAAAAAAAACGAAAATAAATTTTTGAGGAAAAACTAAAATTAATCGTTTTTCGGCGTTTCCAGCAGTTGTCCGAACGTTTTACATCAAAAGATATTTAGCTTGTCTCAGTTTCTGTAATTCTCACAAATAATTTTTATAACAAAATAGTGTTCAGAATGGGATTCTAGACTCGAAAAAAAAACGAAAATAAATTTTTGAAGAAAAACTAAAATTAATCGTTTTTCGGCGTTTCCAGCAGTTGTCCGAACGATTTACATCAAAAGAAATTTTGCTTGTCTCTGTTTCTGTAAGTCTTACAAATAATTTTTATAACAAAATAGTGTTCAGAATGGGATTCAAGACTTGAAAAAATACAAAAATTATTTTTTGAAGAAAATATAAATTTAATCGTTTTCAGTTTCTGTAAGTCTCACAAATAATTTTTATAATAAAATGGTGTTCAGAATGAGATTCTAGACTCGAAAAAAAACGAAAATAAATTTTTGAAGAAAAACTAAAATTAATCGTTTTTCGGCGTTTCCAGCAGTTGTCCAAACGGTTTACATCAAAAGAAATTTTGCTTGTCTTAGTTTCTGTTAGTCTTACAAATAATTTTTATAGCAAAATAGTGTTCAGAATGGGATTCAAGACTTGAAAAAATACAAAAATTAATTTTTGAAGAAAATATAAATTTAATCGTTTTCAGTTTCTGTAAGTCTCACAAATAATTTTTATAAACAAATAGTGTTCAGAATAAGATTCTAGACTCAAAAAAAAACGAAAATAAATTTTTGAAGAAAAATTAAATTTAATCGTTTTTCGGCGTTTCCAGCAGTTGTCCGAACGATTTACATCAAAAGATATTTTGCTTGTCTCAGTTTCTGTAAGTCTCACAAATAATTTTTATAACAAAATGGTGTTCAGAATGTGATTCTGGACTCAAAAAAAAACGAAAATATATTTTTGAAGAAAAATTAAATTTAATCGTTTCTCGGCGTTTCCAGCAGTTGTTCGAACGATTTACATCAAAAGAAATTTTGCTTGTCTTAGTTTCTGTAAGTCTCACAAATAATTTTTATAACAAAATAGTGTCCAGAATGTGATTCTGGAATCGAAAAAAAACGAAAATAAATTTTTGAAGAAAAATTCAATTTAATTGTTTTTCGGCGTTTCCAGCAGTTGTCCGAACGATTTACGTCAAAATAAATTTCGCTTGTCTCAGTTTCTGTAAGTCTCACAAATAATTTTTATAACAAAATTGTGTTCAGAATTGCATTATGGACTCGAAAAAAAACTAAAATAAATTTTTGAAGAAAAATTAAATTTAATCGTTTTTCGGCGTTTCCTGCAGTTGTCCGAACGACTTACATCAAAAGAAATTTCGCTTGTCTCAGTTTCTGTAAGTCTCACAAATAATTTTTATGACAAAATAGTGTTCAGAATGGGATTCAAGACTTGAAAAAATACAAAAATTATTTTTTGAAGAAAATATAAATTTAATCGTTTTCAGTTTCTGTAAGTCTCACAAATAATTTTTATAACAAAATAGTGTTCAGAATGGGATTCTAGACTCGAAAAAAAACGAAAATAAATTTTTAAAGAAAAATTAAAATTAATCGTTTTTCGGCGTTTCCGGCAGTTGTCCGAACGATTTACATCAAAAGAAATTCTGCTTGTCTCAGTTTCTGTTAGTCTCACAAATAGTTTTTTTATAACAAAACAGTGTTCAGAATGGGATTCAAGACTTAAAAAAATACAAAAATTAATTTTTGAAGAAAATATAAATTTAATCGTTTTCAGCTTCTGTAAGTCTCACAAATAATTTTTATAAACAAATAGTTTTAGAATGGGATTCTAGACTCAAAAAAACGAAAATAAATTTTTGAAGAAAATTAAATTTAATCGTTTTTCGGCGTTTCCAGCAGTTGTCCGAACGATTTACATCAAAAGAAATTTTGCTTGTCTCAGTTTTTGTAAGTCTCACAAATAATTTTTATAACAAAATAGTGTTCAGAACTGGATTCTGGACTCGAAAAAAAACGAAAATAAATTTTTGAAGAAAAATTAAATTTAATCGTTTTTCGGCGTTTCCAGCAGTTGTCCGAACGATTTACATCAAACGAAATTTTGCTTGTCTCAGTTTCTGTAAGTCTCACAAATAATTTAAAATTTTCTTAAAAAAAATTTATAACAAAAAAGTGTTCAGAATGTGATTCTGGACTCGAAAAAAAACGAAAATAAATTTTTGAAGAAAAATTTAATTTATTCGTTTTTCGGCGTTTCCAGCAGTTGTCCGAACGATTTATATCAAAAGAAATTTTGCTTGTCTCAGTTTCTGTAAACCACACAAATAATTTTTATAACAAAATAGTGTTCAGAATAGGATTCAAGACTCGAAAAAAACGAAAATAAATTTTTGAAGAAAAATTAAATTTAATCGTTTTTCGGCGTTTCCAGCAGTTGTCCGAACGATTTACATCAAAATAAATTTTGCTTGTCTGAGTTTCTGTAAGTCTCACAAATAATTTTTATAACAAAATAGTGTTCAGAATGTGATTCTGGACTCGAAAAAAAACGAAAATAATTTTTTTAAGAAAAATTAAATTTAATCGTTTTTTCGGCGTATCCTGTAGTTGTCCGAACGATTTACATCAAAAGAAATTTCGCTTGTCTCAGTTTCTGTAAGTCTCACAAATAATTTTTATAACCAAATGGGATTCAGGACTCGAAAAAAACGAAAATAAATTTTTGAAGAAAAATTAAATTTAATCGTTTTTCGGCGTTTCCAGCAGTTATCCCAACGATTTACATCAAAAGAAATTTCGCTTGTCTCAGTTTCTGTAAGTCTCACAAATAACTTTTATGACAAAATAGTGTTCAGAATGGGATTCAAGACTTGAAAAAATACAAAAATTATTTTTTGAAGAAAATATAAATTTAATTGTTTTCAGTTTCTGTGAGTCTCACAATTAATTTTCATAACAAAATAGTGTTCAAAATGGGATTCTAGACTCGAAAAAAAACGAAAATATATTTTTGAAGAAAAATTAAATTTAATCGTTTTTCGGCGTTTCCAGCAGTTGTCCGAACGATTTACATCAAAAGAAATTTTGCTTGTCTCAGTTTTTGTAAGTCTAACAAATAATTTTTATAACAAAATAGTGTTCAGAACTGGATTCTGGACTCGAAAAAAAACGAAAATAAATTTTTGAAGAAAAATTAAATTTAATCGTTTTTCGGCGTTTCCAGCAGTTGTCCGAACGATTTACATCAAACGAAATTTCGCTTGTCTCAGTTTCTGTAAGTCTCACAAATATATTTTTATAACCAAATAGTGTTCAGAATGGGATTCTGGACTCGAAAAAAAAACGAAAATAAATTTTTGAAGAAAAATTAAATTTAATCGTTTTTCGGCGTTTCCAGCAGTTATCCGAACGATTTACATCAAAAGAAATTTCGCTTGTCTCAGTTTCTGTAAGTCTCACAAATAATTTTTATGTAAAAATAGTGTTCAGAATGGGATACAAGACTTGAAAAAATACAAAAATTATTTTTTGAAGAAAATATTAATTTAATCGTTTTCAGTTTCTGTAAGTCTCACAAATGATTTTTATAACAAAATAGTGTTCAGAATAGGATTGTAGACTCGAAAAAAAACGAAAATAAATTTTTGAAGAAAAATTAAAATTAATCGTTTTTCGGCGTTTCCAGCAGTTGTCCCAACGATTTACATCAAAAGAAATTTTGCTTGTCTCAATTTCTGTTAGTCTCACAAATAATTTTTATAACAAAATAGTGTTCAGAATGGGATTCAAGACTTGAAAAAATACAAAAATTAATTTTTGAAGAAAATATAAATTTAATCGTTTTCAGATTCTGTAAGTCTCACAAATAATTTTTATAAACAAACAGTGTTCAGAATGGGATTCTAGACTCAAAAAAAAAAACGAAAATAAATTTTTGAAGAAAAATTAAATTTAATCGTTTTTCGGCGTTTCCAGCAGTGGTCCGAACGATTTACATCAAAAGAAATTTTGCTTGTCTCAGTTTCTGTAAGTCTCACAAATAATTTTTATTACAAAGTTGTGTTCAGAATGTGATTCTGGACTCGAAAAAAAACGAAAATAAATTTTTGAAGAAAAATGAAATTTAATCGTTTTTCGGCGTTTCCTGCAGTTGTCCGAACGATTTACATCAAAAGAAATTTTGCTTGTCTTAGTTTCTGTAAGTCTCACAAATAATTTCTATAACAAAATAGTGTTCAGAATGGGATTCTTCAGAATGTGATTCTGGACTCGAAAAAAAACGAAAATAAGTTTTTGAAGAAAAATTAAATTTAATCGTTTTTCGGCGTTTCCAGCAGTTGTCCGAACGATTCATAACAAAAGAAATTTTGCTTGTCTCAGTTTCTGTAAGTCACACAAATAATTTTTATAACAAAATAGTGTTCAGAATAGGATTCAAGACAAAATAATAATAAATTTTTAAAGAAAAATTAAATTTAATCGTTTTTCGGCGTCTTCATCAGTTGTTTGAACGATTTACATCAAAAGAAATTTTGGTTGTCTCAGTTTCTGTAAGTCTCACAAATAATTTTTATAAATAAATAGTGTTCAGAATGGGATAATTCTTAAATAATTTTTATAACAAAAAAGTCTTCAGAATGTGATTCTGGACTCGAAAAAAAAAACGAAAATAAAGTTTTGAAGAAAAATTAAATTTAATCTTTTTTCGGCGTTTCCAGCAGTTGTCCGAACGATTCATAACAAAAGAAATTTTGCTTGTCTCAGTTTCTGTAAGTCACACAAATAATTTTTATAACAAAATAGTGTTCAGAATAGGATTCAAGCCTCGAAAAAAAACGAAAATAAATTTTTGAAGAAAAATTAAATTTAATCGTTTTTCGGCGTTTCCAGCAGTTGTCCGAACGATTTACATCAAAAGAAATTTTGCTTGTCTCAGTTTCTGTAAGTCTCACAAATAATTTTTATTACAAAGTTGTGTTCAGAATGTGATTCTGGACTCGAAAAAAAACGAAAATATATTTTTGAAGAAAAATGAAATTTAATCGTTTTTCGGCGTTTCCTGCAGTTGTCCGAACGATTTACATCAAAAGAAATTTTGCTTGTCTTAGTTTCTCTAAGTTTCACAAATAATTTCTATAACAAAATAGTGTTCAGAATGGGATTCTAGACTCGAAAATAAATTTTTGAAGAAAAATTAAATTTAATCGTTTTTCGGCGTTTCCAGCAGTTGTCCGAACGATTTACATCAAAAGAAATTTTGCTTGTCTCAGTTTCTGTAATTCTCACAAATAATTTTTATAACAAAATAGTGTTCAGATTGGGATTCAAGAGTTGAAAAAATACAAAAATTATTTTTTGAAGAAAATATAAATTTAATTGTTTTCAGTTTCTGTGAGTCTCACAATTAATTTTCATAACAAAATAGTGTTCAAAATGGGATTCTAGACTCGAAAAAAAACGAAAATATATTTTTGAAGAAAAATTAAATTTAATCGTTTTTCGGCGTTTCCAGCAGTTGTCCGAACGATTTACATCAAAAGAAATTTTGCTTGTCTCAGTTTTTGTAAGTCTAACAAATAATTTTTATAACAAAATAGTGTTCAGAACTGGATTCTGGACTCGAAAAAAAACGAAAATAAATTTTTGAAGAAAAATTAAATTTAATCGTTTTTCGGCGTTTCCAGCAGTTGTCCGAACGATTTACATCAAACGAAATTTCGCTTGTCTCAGTTTCTGTAAGTCTCACAAATATATTTTTATAACCAAATAGTGTTCAGAATGGGATTCTGGACTCGAAAAAAAAACGAAAATAAATTTTTGAAGAAAAATTAAATTTAATCGTTTTTCGGCGTTTCCAGCAGTTATCCGAACGATTTACATCAAAAGAAATTTCGCTTGTCTCAGTTTCTGTAAGTCTCACAAATAATTTTTATGTAAAAATAGTGTTCAGAATGGGATACAAGACTTGAAAAAATACAAAAATTATTTTTTGAAGAAAATATTAATTTAATCGTTTTCAGTTTCTGTAAGTCTCACAAATGATTTTTATAACAAAATAGTGTTCAGAATAGGATTGTAGACTCGAAAAAAAACGAAAATAAATTTTTGAAGAAAAATTAAAATTAATCGTTTTTCGGCGTTTCCAGCAGTTGTCCCAACGATTTACATCAAAAGAAATTTTGCTTGTCTCAATTTCTGTTAGTCTCACAAATAATTTTTATAACAAAATAGTGTTCAGAATGGGATTCAAGACTTGAAAAAATACAAAAATTAATTTTTGAAGAAAATATAAATTTAATCGTTTTCAGATTCTGTAAGTCTCACAAATAATTTTTATAAACAAACAGTGTTCAGAATGGGATTCTAGACTCAAAAAAAAAAACGAAAATAAATTTTTGAAGAAAAATTAAATTTAATCGTTTTTCGGCGTTTCCAGCAGTGGTCCGAACGATTTACATCAAAAGAAATTTTGCTTGTCTCAGTTTCTGTAAGTCTCACAAATAATTTTTATTACAAAGTTGTGTTCAGAATGTGATTCTGGACTCGAAAAAAAACGAAAATAAATTTTTGAAGAAAAATGAAATTTAATCGTTTTTCGGCGTTTCCTGCAGTTGTCCGAACGATTTACATCAAAAGAAATTTTGCTTGTCTTAGTTTCTGTAAGTCTCACAAATAATTTCTATAACAAAATAGTGTTCAGAATGGGATTCTTCAGAATGTGATTCTGGACTCGAAAAAAAACGAAAATAAGTTTTTGAAGAAAAATTAAATTTAATCGTTTTTCGGCGTTTCCAGCAGTTGTCCGAACGATTCATAACAAAAGAAATTTTGCTTGTCTCAGTTTCTGTAAGTCACACAAATAATTTTTATAACAAAATAGTGTTCAGAATAGGATTCAAGACAAAATAATAATAAATTTTTAAAGAAAAATTAAATTTAATCGTTTTTCGGCGTCTTCATCAGTTGTTTGAACGATTTACATCAAAAGAAATTTTGGTTGTCTCAGTTTCTGTAAGTCTCACAAATAATTTTTATAAATAAATAGTGTTCAGAATGGGATAATTCTTAAATAATTTTTATAACAAAAAAGTCTTCAGAATGTGATTCTGGACTCGAAAAAAAAAACGAAAATAAAGTTTTGAAGAAAAATTAAATTTAATCTTTTTTCGGCGTTTCCAGCAGTTGTCCGAACGATTCATAACAAAAGAAATTTTGCTTGTCTCAGTTTCTGTAAGTCACACAAATAATTTTTATAACAAAATAGTGTTCAGAATAGGATTCAAGCCTCGAAAAAAAACGAAAATAAATTTTTGAAGAAAAATTAAATTTAATCGTTTTTCGGCGTTTCCAGCAGTTGTCCGAACGATTTACATCAAAAGAAATTTTGCTTGTCTCAGTTTCTGTAAGTCTCACAAATAATTTTTATTACAAAGTTGTGTTCAGAATGTGATTCTGGACTCGAAAAAAAACGAAAATATATTTTTGAAGAAAAATGAAATTTAATCGTTTTTCGGCGTTTCCTGCAGTTGTCCGAACGATTTACATCAAAAGAAATTTTGCTTGTCTTAGTTTCTCTAAGTTTCACAAATAATTTCTATAACAAAATAGTGTTCAGAATGGGATTCTAGACTCGAAAATAAATTTTTGAAGAAAAATTAAATTTAATCGTTTTTCGGCGTTTCCAGCAGTTGTCCGAACGATTTACATCAAAAGAAATTTTGCTTGTCTCAGTTTCTGTAATTCTCACAAATAATTTTTATAACAAAATAGTGTTCAGATTGGGATTCAAGAGTTGAAAAAATACAAAAATTATTTTTTGAAGAAAATATAAATTTAATTGTTTTCAGTTTCTGTAAGTCTCACAAATAATTTTTATAACAAAATAGTGTTTAGAATGGGATTGGAGACTCGAAAAAAAACGAAAATAAATTTTTGAAGAAAAATTAAATTTAATCGTTTTTCGGCGATTCCTGCAGTTGTCCGAACGACTTACATCAAAAGCAATTTCGCTTGTCTCAGTTTCTGTAAGTCTCACAAATAATTTTTATAATAAAATAGTGTTCAGAATGGGATTCTAGACTCGAAAAAAAACGAAAATAATTTTTTGAAGAAAAACTAAAATTAATCGTTTTTCGGCGTTTCCAGCAGTTGTCCGAACGATTTACATCAAAAGAAATTTTGCTTGTCTCAGTTTCTGTTAGTCTTACAAATAATTTTTATAACAAAATAGTGTTCAGAATGGGATTCAAGACTAGAAAAAATACAAAAATTAATTTTTGAAGAAAATATAAATTTAATCGTTTTCAGTTTCTGTAAGTCTCACAAATAATTTTTATAAACAAATAGTGTTCAGAATGGGATTCTAGACTCGAAAAAAAAACGAAAATAAATTTTTGAAGAAAAACTAAAATTAATCGTTTTTCGGCGTTTCCAGCAGTTGTCCGAACGATTTACATCAAAAGAAATTTTGCTTGTCTCTGTTTCTGTAAGTCTTACAAATAATTTTTATAACAAAATAGTGTTCAGAATGGGATTCAAGACTTGAAAAAATACAAAAATTATTTTTTGAAGAAAATATAAATTTAATCGTTTTCAGTTTCTGTAAGTCTCACAAATAATTTTTATAATAAAATGGTGTTCAGAATGAGATTCTAGATTTGAAAAAAAACGAAAATAAATTTTTGAAGAAAAACTAAAATTAATCGTTTTTCGGCGTTTCCAGCAGTTGTCCAAACGGTTTACATCAAAAGAAATTTTGCTTGTCTCAGTTTCTGTTAGTCTCACAAATAATTTTTATAGCAAAATAGTGTTCAGAATGGGATTCAAGACTTGAAAAAATACAAAAATTAATTTTTGAAGAAAATATAAATTTAATCGTTTTCAGTTTCTGTAAGTCTCACAAATAATTTTTATAAACAAATAGTGTTCAGAATAAGATTCTAGACTCAAAAAAAAACGAAAATAAATTTTTGAAGAAAAATTAAATTTAATCGTTTTTCGGCGTTTCCAGCAGTTGTCCGAACGATTTACATCAAAAGATATTTTGCTTGTCTCAGTTTCTGTAAGTCTCACAAATAATTTTTATAACAAAATGGTGTTCAGAATGTGATTCTGGACTCGAAAAAAAACGAAAATATATTTTTGAAGAAAAATTAAATTTAATCGTTTTTCGGCGTTTCCAGCAGTTGTTCGAACGATTTACATCAAAAGAAATTTTGCTTGTCTTAGTTTCTGTAAGTCTCACAAATAATTTTTATAACAAAATAGTGTCCAGAATGTGATTCTGGAATCGAAAAAAAACGAAAATAAATTTTTGAAGAAAAATTCAATTTAATTGTTTTTCGGCGTTTCCAGCAGTTGTCCGAACGATTTACGTCAAAATAAATTTCGCTTGTCTCAGTTTCTGTAAGTCTCACAAATAATTTTTATAACAAAATTGTGTTCAGAATTGCATTATGGACTCGAAAAAAAACTAAAATAAATTTTTGAAGAAAAATTAAATTTAATCGTTTTTCGGCGTTTCCTGCAGTTGTCCGAACGACTTACATCAAAAGAAATTTCGCTTGTCTCAGTTTCTGTAAGTCTCACAAATAATTTTTATGACAAAATAGTGTTCAGAATGGGATTCAAGACTTGAAAAAATACAAAAATTATTTTTTGAAGAAAATATAAATTTAATCGTTTTCAGTATCTGTAAGTCTCACAAATAATTTTTATAACAAAATAGTGTTCAGAATGGGATTCTAGACTCGAAAAAAAACGAAAATAAATTTTTAAAGAAAAATTAAAATTAATCGTTTTTCGGCGTTTCCGGCAGTTGTCCGAACGATTTACATCAAAAGAAATTTTGCTTGTCTCAGTTTCTGTTAGTCTCACAAATAGTTTTTTTATAACAAAACAGTGTTCAGAATGGGATTCAAGACTTAAAAAAATACAAAAATTAATTTTTGAAGAAAATATAAATTTAATCGTTTTCAGCTTCTGTAAGTCTCACAAATAATTTTTATAAACAAATAGTTTTAGAATGGGATTCTAGACTCAAAAAAACGAAAATAAATTTTTGAAGAAAATTAAATTTAATCGTTTTTCGGCGTTTCCAGCAGTTGTCCGAACGATTTACATCAAAAGAAATTTTGCTTGTCTCAGTTTTTGTAAGTCTCACAAATAATTTTTATAACAAAATAGTGTTCAGAACTGGATTCTGGACTCGAAAAAAAACGAAAATAAATTTTTGAAGAAAAATTAAATTTAATCGTTTTTCGGCGTTTCCAGCAGTTGTCCGAACGATTTACATCAAACGAAATTTTGCTTGTCTCAGTTTCTGTAAGTCTCACAAATAATTTAAAAATTCTTAAAAAAAATTTATAACAAAAAAGTGTTTAGAATGTGATTCTGGACTCGAAAAAAAACGAAAATAAATTTTTGAAGAAAAATTTAATTTATTCGTTTTTCGGCGTTTCCGGCAGTTGTCCGAACGATTTATATCAAAAGAAATTTTGCTTGTCTCAGTTTCTGTAAACCACACAAATAATTTTTATAACAAAATAGTGTTCAGAATAGGATTCAAGACTCGAAAAAAACGAAAATAAATTTTTGAAGAAAAATTAAATTTAATCGTTTTTCGGCGTTTCCAGCAGTTGTCCGAACGATTTACATCAAAATAAATTTTGCTTGTCTGAGTTTCTGTAAGTCTCACAAATAATTTTTATAACAAAATAGTGTTCAGAATGTGATTCTGGACTCGAAAAAAAACGAAAATAATTTTTTTAAGAAAAATTAAATTTAATCGTTTTTCGGCGTATCCTGTAGTTGTCCGAACGATTTACATCAAAAGAAATTTCGCTTGTCTCAGTTTCTGTAAGTCTCACAAATAATTTTTATAACCAAATGGGATTCAGGACTCGAAAAAAACGAAAATAAATTTTTGAAGAAAAATTAAATTTAATCGTTTTTCGGCGTTTCCAGCAGTTATCCCAACGATTTACATCAAAAGAAATTTCGCTTGTCTCAGTTTCTGTAAGTCTCACAAATAACTTTTATGACAAAATAGTGTTCAGAATGGGATTCAAGACTTGAAAAAATACAAAAATTATTTTTTGAAGAAAATATAAATTTAATTGTTTTCAGTTTCTGTGAGTCTCACAATTAATTTTTATAACAAAATAGTGTTCAAAATGGGATTCTAGACTCGAAAAAAAACGAAAATAAATTTTTGAAGAAAAATGAAATTTAATCGTTTTTCGGCGTTTCCTGCAGTTGTCCGAACGATTTACATCAAAAGAAATTTTGCTTGTCTTAGTTTCTGTAAGTCTCACAAATAATTTCTATAACAAAATAGTGTTCAGAATGGGATTCTTCAGAATGTGATTCTGGACTCGAAAAAAAACGAAAATAAGTTTTTGAAGAAAAATTAAATTTAATCGTTTTTCGGCGTTTCCAGCAGTTGTCCGAACGATTCATAACAAAAGAAATTTTGCTTGTCTCAGTTTCTGTAAGTCACATAAATAATTTTTATAACAAAATAGTGTTCAGAATAGGATTCAAGACAAAATAATAATAAATTTTTAAAGAAAAATTAAATTTAATCGTTTTTCGGCGTCTTCATCAGTTGTCCGAACGATTTACATCAAAAGAAATTTTGGTTGTCTCAGTTTCTGTAAGTCTCACAAATAATTTTTATAAATAAATAGTGTTCAGAATGGGATAATTCTTAAATAATTTTTATAACAAAAAAGTCTTCAGAATGTGATTCTGGACTCGAAAAAAAAAACGAAAATAAATTTTTGAAGAAAAATTAAATTTAATCTTTTTTCGGCGTTTCCAGCAGTTGTCCGAACGATTCATAACAAAAGAAATTTTGCTTGTCTCAGTTTCTGTAAGTCACACAAATAATTTTTATAACAAAATAGTGTTCAGAATAGGATTCAAGCCTCGAAAAAAAACGAAAATAAATTTTTGAAGAAAAATTAAATTTAATCGTTTTTCGGCGTTTCCAGCAGTTGTCCGAACGATTTACATCAAAAGAAATTTTGCTTGTCTCAGTTTCTGTAAGTCTCACAAATAATTTTTATTACAAAGTTGTGTTCAGAATGTGATTCTGGACTCGAAAAAAAACGAAAATATATTTTTGAAGAAAAATGAAATTTAATCGTTTTTCGGCGTTTCCTGCAGTTGTCCGAACGATTTACATCAAAAGAAATTTTGCTTGTCTTAGTTTCTCTAAGTTTCACAAATAATTTCTATAACAAAATAGTGTTCAGAATGGGATTCTAGACTCGAAAATAAATTTTTGAAGAAAAATTAAATTTAATCGTTTTTCGGCGTTTCCAGCAGTTGTCCGAACGATTTACATCAAAAGAAATTTTGCTTGTCTCAGTTTCTGTAATTCTCACAAATAATTTTTATAACAAAATAGTGTTCAGATTGCGATTCAAGAGTTGAAAAAATACAAAAATTATTTTTTGAAGAAAATATAAATTTAATTGTTTTCAGTTTCTGTAAGTCTCACAAATAATTTTTATAACAAAATAGTGTTCAGAATGGGATTCGAGACTCGAAAAAAAACGAAAATAAATTTTTGAAGAAAAATTAAATTTAATCGTTTTTCGGCGATTCCTGCAGTTGTCCGAACGACTTACATCAAAAGCAATTTCGCTTGTCTCAGTTTCTGTAAGTCTCACAAATAATTTTTATAATAAAATAGTGTTCAGAATGGGATTCTAGACTCGAAAAAAAACGAAAGTAATTTTTTGAAGAAAAACTAAAATTAATCGTTTTTCGGCGTTTCCAGCAGTTGTCCGAACGATTTACATCAAAAGAAATTTTGCTTGTCTCAGTTTTTGTAAGTCTCACAAATAATTTTTATAACAAAATAGTGTTCAGAACTGGATTCTGGACTCGAAAAAAAACGAAAATAAATTTTTGAAGAAAAATTAAATTTAATCGTTTTTCGGCGTTTCCAGCAGTTGTCCGAACGATTTACATCAAACGAAATTTTGCTTGTCTCAGTTTCTGTAAGTCTCACAAATAATTTAAAAATTCTTAAAAAAAATTTATAACAAAAAAGTGTTTAGAATGTGATTCTGGACTCGAAAAAAAACGAAAATAAATTTTTGAAGAAAAATTTAATTTATTCGTTTTTCGGCGTTTCCGGCAGTTGTCCGAACGATTTATATCAAAAGAAATTTTGCTTGTCTCAGTTTCTGTAAACCACACAAATAATTTTTATAACAAAATAGTGTTCAGAATAGGATTCAAGACTCGAAAAAAACGAAAATAAATTTTTGAAGAAAAATTAAATTTAATCGTTTTTCGGCGTTTCCAGCAGTTGTCCGAACGATTTACATCAAAATAAATTTTGCTTGTCTGAGTTTCTGTAAGTCTCACAAATAATTTTTATAACAAAATAGTGTTCAGAATGTGATTCTGGACTCGAAAAAAAACGAAAATAATTTTTTTAAGAAAAATTAAATTTAATCGTTTTTCGGCGTATCCTGTAGTTGTCCGAACGATTTACATCAAAAGAAATTTCGCTTGTCTCAGTTTCTGTAAGTCTCACAAATAATTTTTATAACCAAATGGGATTCAGGACTCGAAAAAAACGAAAATAAATTTTTGAAGAAAAATTAAATTTAATCGTTTTTCGGCGTTTCCAGCAGTTATCCCAACGATTTACATCAAAAGAAATTTCGCTTGTCTCAGTTTCTGTAAGTCTCACAAATAACTTTTATGACAAAATAGTGTTCAGAATGGGATTCAAGACTTGAAAAAATACAAAAATTATTTTTTGAAGAAAATATAAATTTAATTGTTTTCAGTTTCTGTGAGTCTCACAATTAATTTTTATAACAAAATAGTGTTCAAAATGGGATTCTAGACTCGAAAAAAAACGAAAATAAATTTTTGAAGAAAAATGAAATTTAATCGTTTTTCGGCGTTTCCTGCAGTTGTCCGAACGATTTACATCAAAAGAAATTTTGCTTGTCTTAGTTTCTGTAAGTCTCACAAATAATTTCTATAACAAAATAGTGTTCAGAATGGGATTCTTCAGAATGTGATTCTGGACTCGAAAAAAAACGAAAATAAGTTTTTGAAGAAAAATTAAATTTAATCGTTTTTCGGCGTTTCCAGCAGTTGTCCGAACGATTCATAACAAAAGAAATTTTGCTTGTCTCAGTTTCTGTAAGTCACATAAATAATTTTTATAACAAAATAGTGTTCAGAATAGGATTCAAGACAAAATAATAATAAATTTTTAAAGAAAAATTAAATTTAATCGTTTTTCGGCGTCTTCATCAGTTGTCCGAACGATTTACATCAAAAGAAATTTTGGTTGTCTCAGTTTCTGTAAGTCTCACAAATAATTTTTATAAATAAATAGTGTTCAGAATGGGATAATTCTTAAATAATTTTTATAACAAAAAAGTCTTCAGAATGTGATTCTGGACTCGAAAAAAAAAACGAAAATAAATTTTTGAAGAAAAATTAAATTTAATCTTTTTTCGGCGTTTCCAGCAGTTGTCCGAACGATTCATAACAAAAGAAATTTTGCTTGTCTCAGTTTCTGTAAGTCACACAAATAATTTTTATAACAAAATAGTGTTCAGAATAGGATTCAAGCCTCGAAAAAAAACGAAAATAAATTTTTGAAGAAAAATTAAATTTAATCGTTTTTCGGCGTTTCCAGCAGTTGTCCGAACGATTTACATCAAAAGAAATTTTGCTTGTCTCAGTTTCTGTAAGTCTCACAAATAATTTTTATTACAAAGTTGTGTTCAGAATGTGATTCTGGACTCGAAAAAAAACGAAAATATATTTTTGAAGAAAAATGAAATTTAATCGTTTTTCGGCGTTTCCTGCAGTTGTCCGAACGATTTACATCAAAAGAAATTTTGCTTGTCTTAGTTTCTCTAAGTTTCACAAATAATTTCTATAACAAAATAGTGTTCAGAATGGGATTCTAGACTCGAAAATAAATTTTTGAAGAAAAATTAAATTTAATCGTTTTTCGGCGTTTCCAGCAGTTGTCCGAACGATTTACATCAAAAGAAATTTTGCTTGTCTCAGTTTCTGTAATTCTCACAAATAATTTTTATAACAAAATAGTGTTCAGATTGCGATTCAAGAGTTGAAAAAATACAAAAATTATTTTTTGAAGAAAATATAAATTTAATTGTTTTCAGTTTCTGTAAGTCTCACAAATAATTTTTATAACAAAATAGTGTTCAGAATGGGATTCGAGACTCGAAAAAAAACGAAAATAAATTTTTGAAGAAAAATTAAATTTAATCGTTTTTCGGCGATTCCTGCAGTTGTCCGAACGACTTACATCAAAAGCAATTTCGCTTGTCTCAGTTTCTGTAAGTCTCACAAATAATTTTTATAATAAAATAGTGTTCAGAATGGGATTCTAGACTCGAAAAAAAACGAAAGTAATTTTTTGAAGAAAAACTAAAATTAATCGTTTTTCGGCGTTTCCAGCAGTTGTCCGAACGATTTACATCAAAAGAAATTTTGCTTGTCTCAGTTTCTGTTAGTCTCAAAAATAATTTTTATAGCAAAATAGTGTTCAGAATGGGATTCAAGACTAGAAAAAATACAAAAATTAATTTTTGAAGAAAATATAAATTTAATCGTTTTCAGTTTCTGTAAGTCTCACAAATAATTTTTATAAACAAATAGTGTTCAGAATGGGATTCTAGACTCAAAAAAAAACGAAAATAAATTTTTGAAGAAAAATTAAATTTAATCGTTTTTCGGCGTTTCCAGCAGTTGTCCGTACGATTTACATTAAAAAAAAACTTTGCTTGTCTCAGTTTCTGTAAGTCTCACAAATAATTTTTATAACAAAATAGTGTTTAGAATAGGATTCAAGACTCGAAAAAAAACGAAAATAAATTTTTGAAGAAAAATTAAATTTAATCGTTTTTCGGCGTTTCCTGCAGTTCTCCGGACGATTTACATCAAAAGATATTTTGCTTGTCTCTGTTTCTGTAAGTCTTACAAATAATTTTTATAACAAAATGGTGTTCAGAATGTGATTCTGGACTCGAAAAAAAACAAAAATAAATTTTTGAAGAAAAATTAAATTTAATCGTTTTTCGGCGTTTCCAGCAGTTCTCCGAACGGCTTACATCAAAACAAATTTCGCTTGTTTCAGTTTCTGTAAGTCTCACAAATAATTTTTATGACAAAATAGTGTTCAGAATGGGATTCTAGACTCAAAAAAAACGAAAATAAATTTTTGAAGAAAAATTAAATTTAATCGTTTTTCGGCGTTTCCAGCAGTTGTCCGAACGATTTACATCAAAAGAAATTTTGCTTGTCTCAGTTTCTGTAAGTCTCACAAATAATTTTTATTACAAAATTGTGTTCAGAATGTGATTCTGGACTCGAAAAAAAACGAAAATAAATTTTTGAAGAAAAATGAGTTTAATCGTTTTTCGGCGTTTCCAGCAGTTGTCCGAACGATTTACATCAAAAGAAATTTTGCTTGTCTTAGTTTCTGTAAGTCTCACAAATAATTTCTATAACAAAATAGTGTTCAGAATGGGATTCTAGACTCGAAAAAAAACGAAAATAAATTTTTGAAGAAAAACTAAATTTAATCGTTTTTCGGCGTTTCCAGCAGTTGTCCGAACGATTTACATCAAAAGATATTTAGCTTGTCTCAGTTTCTGTAATTCTCACAAATAATTTTTATAACAAAATAGTGTTCAGAATGGGATTCTAGACTCGAAAAAAAAACGAAAATAAATTTTTGAAGAAAAACTAAAATTAATCGTTTTTCGGCGTTTCCAGCAGTTGTCCGAACGTTTTACATCAAATGATATTTAGCTTGTCTCAGTTTCTGTAATTCTCACAAATAATTTTTATAACAAAATAGTGTTCAGAATGGGATTCTAGACTCGAAAAAAAAACGAAAATAAATTTTTGAAGAAAAACTAAAATTAATCGTTTTTCGGCGTTTCCAGCAGTTGTCCGAACGATTTACATCAAAAGAAATTTTGCTTGTCTCTGTTTCTGTAAGTCTTACAAATAATTTTTATAACAAAATAGTGTTCAGAATGGGATTCAAGACTTGAAAAAATACAAAAATTATTTTTTTAAGAAAATATAAATTTAATCGTTTTCAGTTTCTGTAAGTCTCACAAATAATTTTTATAACAAAATAGTGTTCAGAATGGGATTCTAGACTCGAAAAAAAACGAAAATAAATTTTTAAAGAAAAATTAAAATTAATCGTTTTTCGGCGTTTCCGGCAGTTGTCCGAACGATTTACATCAAAAGAAATTTTGCTTGTCTCAGTTTCTGTTAGTCTCACAAATAGTTTTTTATAACAAAACAGTGTTCAGAATGGGATTCAAGACTTAAAAAAATACAAAAATTAATTTTTGAAGAAAATATAAATTTAATCGTTTTCAGCTTCTGTAAGTCTCACAAATAATTTTTATTAACAAATAGTTTTAGAATGGGATTCTAGACTCAAAAAAAACGAAAATAAATTTTTGAAGAAAATTAAATTTAATCGTTTTTCGGCGTTTCCAGCAGTTGTCCGAACGATTTACATCAAACGAAATTTTGCTTGTCTCAGTTTCTGTAAGTCTCACAAATAATTTTTATAACAAAATGGTGTTCAGAATGTGATTCTGGACTCGAAAAAAAACGAAAATTAATTTTTAAAGAAAAATTAAATTTAATCGTTTTTCGGCGTTTCCAGCAGTTGTCCGAACGATTTACATCAAACGAAATTTTGCTTGTCTCAGTTTCTGTAAGTCTCACAAATAATTTAAAAATTCTTAAAAAAAATTTATAACAAAAAAGTGTTCAGAATGTGATTCTGGACTCGAAAAAAAAACGAAAATAAATTTTTGAAGAAAAATTTAATTTATTCGTTTTTCGGCGTTTCCAGCAGTTGTCCGAACGATTTATATCAAAAGAAATTTTGCTTGTCTCACTTTCTGTAAGCCACACAAATAATTTTTATAACAAAATAGTGTTTAGAATAGGATTCAAGACTCGAGAAAAACGAAAATAAATTTTTGAAGAAAAATTAAATTTAATCGTTTTTCGGCGTTTCCAGCAGTTGTCCGAACGATTTACATCAAAAGAAATGTTGCTTGTCTCAGTTTCTGTAAGTCTCACAAATAATTTTTATAACAAAATAGTGTTCAGAATGTGATTCTGGACTCGAAAAAAAACAAAAATAAATTTTTTAAGAAAAATTAAATTTAATCGTTTTTCGGCGTATCCTGTAGTTGTCCGAACGATTTACATCAAAAGAAATTTCGCTTGTCTCAGTTTCTGTAAGTCTCACAAATAATTTTAATCACCAAATGGGATTCAGGACTCGAAAAAAACGAAAATAAATTTTTGAAGAAAAATTAAATTTAATCGTTTTTCGGCGTTTCCAGCAGTTATCCCAACGATTTACATCAAAAGAAATTTCACTTGTCTCAGTTTCTGTAAGTCTCACAAATAACTTTTATGACAAAATAGTGTTCAGAATGGGATTCAAGACTTGAAAAAATACAAAAATTATTTTTTGAAGAAAATATAAATTTAATCGTTTTCAGTTTCTGTGAGTCTCACAATTAATTTTTATAACAAAATAGTGTTCAAAATGGGATTCTAGACTCGAAAAAAAACGAAAATATATTTTTGAAGAAAAATTAAATTTAATCGTTTTTCGGCGTTTCCAGCAGTTGTCCGAACGATTTACATCAAAAGAAATGTTGCTTGTCTCAGTTTCTGTAAGTCTCACAAATAATTTATATAACAAAATAGTGTTCAGAATGTGATTCTGGACTCGAAAAAAAACGAAAATAAATTTTTGAAGAAAAATGAAATTTAATCGTTTTTCGGCGTTTCCAGCAGTTGTCCGAACGATTTACATCAAAAGAAATTTCGCTTATCTCAGTTTCTGTAAGGCTCACAAATAATTTTTACAACAAAATAGTGTTCAGAATGAGATTCAAGACTTGAAAAAATACAAAAATTATTTTTTTAAGAAAATATAAATTTAATCGTTTTCAGTTTCTGTAAGTCTCACAAATAATTTTTATAACAAAATAGTGTTCAGAATGGGATTCTAGACTCGAAAAAAAACGAAAATAAAATTTTGAAGAAAAATAAAAATTAATCGTTTTTCGGCGTTTCCAGCAGTTGTCCGAACGATTTACATCAAAAGAAATTTTGCTTGTCTCAGTTTCTGTTGGTCTCACAAATAGTTTTTATAACAAAATAGTGTTCAGAATGGGATTCAAGACTTGAAAAAATACAAAAATTAATTTTTGAAGAAAATATGACTTTAATTGTTTTCAGTTTCTGTAAGTCTCACAAATAATTTTTATATACAAATTGTGTTCAGAATAGGATTCTAGACACAAAAAAACCAAAATAAATTTTTGAAGAAAAATTAAATTTAATCGTTTTTCGGCGTTTCCAGCAGTTGTCCGAACGATTTACATCAAAAGAAATTTTGCTTGTCTCAGTTTCTGTAAGTCTCACTAATAATTTTTATAACCAAATGGTGTTCAGAATGTGATTCTGGACTCGAAAAAAAACGAAAATAAATTTTTGAAGAAAAATGAAATTTAATCGTTTTTAGGCGTTTCCAGCAGTTGTCCGAACGATTTACATCAAAAGAGATTTTGCTTGTCTCAGTTTCTGTAAGTCTCACAAATAATTTCCATAACAAAATAGTGTTCAGAATGGGATTCTAGACTCGAAAAAAAACGAAAATAAATTTTTGAAGAAAAATTAAATTTAATCGGTTTTCGGCGTTTCCAGCAGTTGTCCGAATGACATACATCAAAAGAAATTTTGCTTGTCTCGGTTTCTGTGAGTCTCACAAATAATTTTTATAACAAAATAGTGTTCAGAATGGGATTCAAGACTTGAAAAAATACAAAAATTTATTTTTGAAGAAAATATAAATTTAATCGTTTTCGGTTTCTGTAAGTCTCACAAATTATTTTTATAAACAAATAATGTTCAGAATGGGATTCTTGACACAACAAAAAACGAAAATAAATTTTTGAAGAAAAATGAAATTTAATCGTTTTTCGGCGTTTCCAGCAGTTGTCCGAACGATTTACATCAAAAGAAATTTTGCTTGTCTCAGTTTCTGTAAGTCTCACAAATAATTTCCATAACAAAATAGTGTTCAGAATCGGATTCTAGACTCGAAAAAAAACGAAAATAAATTTTTGAAGAAAAATTAAATTTAATCGTTTTTCGGCGTTTCCAGCAGTTGTCCGAACGATTTACATCAAAAGAAATTTTGCTTGTCTTAGTTTCTGTAAGTCTCACAAATAATTTCTATAACAAAATAGTGTTCAGAATAGGATTCTAGACTCGAAAATAAATTTTTGAAGAAAAATTAAATTTAATCGTTTTTCGGCGTTTCCAGCAGTTGTCCGAACGATTTACATCAAAAGAAATTTTGCTTGTCTCAGTTTCTGTAATTCTCACAAATAATTTTTATAACAAAATAGTGTTCAGATTGGGATTCAGGAGTTGAAAAAATACAAAAATTATTTTTTGAAGAAAATATAAATTTAATTGTTTTCAGTTTCTGTAAGTCTCACAAATAATTTTTATAACAAAATAGTGTTCAGAATGGGATTCGAGACTCGAAAAAAAACGAAAATAAATTTTTGAAGAAAAATTAAATTTAATCGTTTTTCGGCGTTTCCTGCAGTTGTCCGAACGACTTACATCAAAAGCAATTTCGCTTGTCTCAGTTTCTGTAAGTCTCATAAATAATTTTTATAATAAAATAGTGTGCAGAATGGGATTCTAGACTCGAAAAAAAACGAAAATAATTTTTTGAAGAAAAACTAAAATTAATCGTTTTTCGGCGTTTCCAGCAGTTGTCCGAACGATTTACATCAAAAGAAATTTTGCTTGTCTCAGTTTCTGTTAGTCTCAAAAATAATTTTTATAGCAAAATAGTGTTCAGAATGGGATTCAAGACTAGAAAAAATACAAAAATTAATTTTTGAAGAAAATATAAATTTAATCGTTTTCAGTTTCTGTAAGTCTCACAAATAATTTTTATAAACAAATAGTGTTCAGAATGGGATTCTAGACTCAAAAAAAACGAAAATAAATTTTTGAAGAAAAATTAAATTTAATCGTTTTTCGGCGTTTCCAGCAGTTGTCCGTACGATTTACATCAAAAGAAATTTTGCTTGTCTCAGTTTCTGTAAGTCTCACAAATAATTTTTATAACAAAATAGTGTTCAGAATAGGATTCAAGACTCGAAAAAAAACGAAAATAAATTTTTGAAGAAAAATTAAATTTAATCGTTTTTCGGCGTTTCCTGCAGTTCTCCGGACGATTTACATCAAAAGATATTTTGCTTGTCTCTGTTTCTGTAAGTCTCACAAATAATTTTTATAACAAAATGGTGTTCAGAATGTGATTCTGGACTCGAAAAAAAACGAAAATAAATTTTTGAAGAAAAATTAAATTTAATCGTTTTTCGGCGTTTCCAGCAGTTGTCCGAACGATTTACATCAAAAGAAATTTTGCTTGTCTCAGTTTCTGTAAGTCTCACAAATAATTTTTATTACAAAATTGTGTTCAGAATGTGATTCTGGACTCGAAAAAAAACGAAAATAAATTTTTGAAGAAAAATGAAATTTAATCGTTTTTCGGCGTTTCCAGCAGTTGTCCGAACGATTTACATCAAAAGAAATTTTGCTTGTCTTAGTTTCTGTAAGTCTCACAAATAATTTCTACAACAAAATAGTGTTCAGAATGGGATTCTAGACTCGAAAAAAAACGAAAATAAATTTTTGAAGAAAAATTAAATTTAATCGTTTTTCGGCGTTTCCAGCAGTTGTCCGAACGATTTACATCAAAAGATATTTAGCTTGTCTCAGTTTCTGTAATTCTCACAAATAATTTTTATAACAAAATAGTGTTCAGAATGGGATTCTAGACTCGAAAAAAAAACGAAAATAAATTTTTGAGGAAAAACTAAAATTAATCGTTTTTCGGCGTTTCCAGCAGTTGTCCGAACGTTTTACATCAAAAGATATTTAGCTTGTCTCAGTTTCTGTAATTCTCACTAATAATTTTTATAACAAAATAGTGTTCAGAATGGGATTCTAGACTCGAAAAAAAAACGAAAATAAATTTTTGAAGAAAAACTAAAATTAATCGTTTTTCGGCGTTTCCAGCAGTTGTCCGAACGATTTACATCAAAAGAAATTTTGCTTGTCTCTGTTTCTGTAAGTCTTACAAATAATTTTTATAACAAAATAGTGTTCAGAATGGGATTCAAGACTTGAAAAAATACAAAAATTATTTTTTGAAGAAAATATAAATTTAATCGTTTTCAGTTTCTGTAAGTCTCACAAATAATTTTTATAATAAAATGGTGTTCAGAATGAGATTCTAGACTCGAAAAAAAACGAAAATAAATTTTTGAAGAAAAACTAAAATTAATCGTTTTTCGGCGTTTCCAGCAGTTGTCCAAACGGTTTACATCAAAAGAAATTTTGCTTGTCTCAGTTTCTGTTAGTCTCACAAATAATTTTTATAGCAAAATAGTGTTCAGAATGGGATTCAAGACTTGAAAAAATACAAAAATTAATTTTTGAAGAAAATATAAATTTAATCGTTTTCAGTTTCTGTAAGTCTCACAAATAATTTTTATAAACAAATAGTGTTCAGAATGGGATTCTAGACTCAAAAAAAAACGAAAATAAATTTTTGAAGAAAAATTAAATTTAATCGTTTTTCGGCGTTTCCAGCAGTTGTCCGAACGATTTACATCAAAAGATATTTTGCTTGTCTCAGTTTCTGTAAGTCTCACAAATAATTTTTATAACAAAATGGTGTTCAGAATGTGATTCTGGACTCGAAAAAAAACGAAAAGATATTTTTGAAGAAAAATTAAATTTAATCGTTTTTCGGCGTTTCCAGCAGTTGTTCGAACGATTTACATCAAAAGAAATTTTGCTTGTCTTAGTTTCTGTAAGTTTCACAAATAATTTTTATAACAAAATAGTGTCCAGAATGTGATTCTGGAATCGAAAAAAAACGAAAATAAATTTTTGAAGAAAAATTCAATTTAATTGTTTTTCGGCGTTTCCAGCAGTTGTCCGAACGATTTACGTCAAAATAAATTTCGCTTGTCTCAGTTTCTGTAAGTCTCACAAATAATTTTTATAACAAAATTGTGTTCAGAATTGCATTATGGACTCGAAAAAAAACTAAAATAAATTTTTGAAGAAAAATTAAATTTAATCGTTTTTCGGCGTTTCCTGCAGTTGTCCGAACGACTTACATCAAAAGAAATTTCGCTTGTCTCAGTTTCTGTAAGTCTAACAAATAATTTTTATGACAAAATAGTGTTCAGAATGGGATTCAAGACTTGAAAAAATACAAAAATTATTTTTTGAAGAAAATATAAATTTAATCGTTTTCAGTTTCTGTAAGTCTCACAAATAATTTTTATAACAAAATAGTGTTCAGAATGGGATTCTAGACTCGAAAAAAAACGAAAATAAATTTTTAAAGAAAAATTAAAATTAATCGTTTTTCGGCGTTTCCGGCAGTTGTCCGAACGATTTACATCAAAAGAAATTTTGCTTGTCTCAGTTTCTGTTAGTCTCACAAATAGTTTTTTTATAACAAAACAGTGTTCAGAATGGGATTCAAGACTTAAAAAAATACAAAAATTAATTTTTGAAGAAAATATAAATTTAATCGTTTTCAGCTTCTGTAAGTCTCACAAATAATTTTTATAAACAAATAGTTTTAGAATGGGATTCTAGACTCAAAAAAACGAAAATAAATTTTTGAAGAAAATTAAATTTAATCGTTTTTCGGCGTTTCCAGCAGTTGTCCGAACGATTTACATCAAAAGAAATTTTGCTTGTCTCAGTTTTTGTAAGTCTCACAAATAATTTTTATAAGAAAATAGTGTTCAGAACTGGATTCTGGACTCGAAAAAAAACGAAAATAAATTTTTGAAGAAAAATTAAATTTAATCGTTTTTCGGCGTTTCCAGCAGTTGTCCGAACGATTTACATCAAACGAAATTTTGCTTGTCTCAGTTTCTGTAAGTCTCACAAATAATTTAAAAATTCTTAAAAAAAATTTATAACAAAAAAGTGTTCAGAATGTGATTCTGGACTCGAAAAAAAACGAAAATAAATTTTTGAAGAAAAATTTAATTTATTCGTTTTTCGGCGTTTCCAGCAGTTGTCCGAACGATTTATATCAAAAGAAATTTTGCTTGTCTCAGTTTCTGTAAACCACACAAATAATTTTTATAACAAAATAGTGTTCAGAATAGGATTCAAGACTCGAAAAAAACGAAAATAAATTTTTGAAGAAAAATTAAATTTAATCGTTTTTCGGCGTTTCCAGCAGTTGTCCGAACGATTTACATCAAAATAAATTTTGCTTGTCTGAGTTTCTGTAAGTCTCACAAATAATGTTTATAACAAAATAGTGTTCAGAATGTGATTCTGGACTCGAAAAAAAACGAAAATAATTTTTTTAAGAAAAATTAAATTTAATCGTTTTTCGGCGTATCCTGTAGTTGTCCGAACGATTTACATCAAAATAAATTTCGCTTGTCTCAGTTTCTGTAAGTCTCACAAATAATTTTTATAACCAAATGGGATTCAGGACTCGAAAAAAACGAAAACAAATTTTTGAAGAAAAATTAAATTTAATCGTTTTTCGGCGTTTCCAGCAGTTATCCCAACGATTTACATCAAAAGAAATTTCGCTTGTCTCAGTTTCTGTAAGTCTCACAAATATCTTTTATGACAAAATAGTGTTCAGAATGGGATTCAAGACTTGAAAAAATACAAAAATTATTTTTTGAAGAAAATATAAATTTAATTGTTTTCAGTTTCTGTGAGTCTCACAATTAATTTTTATAACAAAATAGTGTTCAAAATGGGATTCTAGACTCGAAAAAAAACGAAAATATATTTTTGAAGAAAAATTAAATTTAATCGTTTTTCGGCGTTTCCAGCAGTTATCCGAACGATTTACATCAAAAGAAATTTCGCTTGTCTCAGTTTCTGTAAGTCTCACAAATAATTTTTATGTAAAAATAGTGTTCAGAATGGGATACAAGACTTGAAAAAATACAAAAATTATTTTTTGAAGAAAATATTAATTTAATCGTTTTCAGTTTCTGTAAGTCTCACAAATGATTTTTATAACAAAATAGTGTTCAGAATGGGATTGTAGACTCGAAAAAAAACGAAAATAAATTTTTGAAGAAAAATTAAAATTAATCGTTTTTCGGCGTTTCCAGCAGTTGTCCCAACGATTTACATCAAAAGAAATTTTGCTTGTCTCAATTTCTGTTAGTCTCACAAATAATTTTTATAACAAAATAGTGTTGATTCAAGACTTGAAAAAATACAAAAATTAATTTTTGAAGAAAATATAAATTTAATCGTTTTCAGATTCTGTAAGTCTCACAAATAATTTTTATAAACAAACAGTGTTCAGAATGGGATTCTAGACTCAAAAAAAAAACGAAAATAAATTTTTGAAGAAAAATTAAATTTAATCGTTTTTCGGCGTTTCCAGCAGTGGTCCGAACGATTTACATCAAAAGAAATTTTGCTTGTCTCAGTTTCTGTAAGTCTCACAAATAATTTTTATTACAAAGTTGTGTTCAGAATGTGATTCTGGACTCGAAAAAAAACGAAAATAAATTTTTGAAGAAAAATGAAATTTAATCGTTTTTCGGCGTTTCCTGCAGTTGTCCGAACGATTTACATCAAAAGAAATTTTGCTTGTCTTAGTTTCTGTAAGTCTCACAAATAATTTCTATAACAAAATAGTGTTCAGAATGGGATTCTTCAGAATGTGATTCTGGACTCGAAAAAAAACGAAAATAAGTTTTTGAAGAAAAATTAAATTTAATCGTTTTTCGGCGTTTCCAGCAGTTGTCCGAACGATTCATAACAAAAGAAATTTTGCTTGTCTCAGTTTCTGTAAGTCACACAAATAATTTTTATAACAAAATAGTGTTCAGAATAGGATTCAAGACAAAATAATAATAAATTTTTAAAGAAAAATTAAATTTAATCGTTTTTCGGCGTCTTCATCAGTTGTCCGAACGATTTACATCAAAAGAAATTTTGCTTGTCTCAGTTTCTGTAAGTCTCACAAATAATTTTTATAAATAAATAGTGTTCAGAATGGGATAATTCTTAAATAATTTTTATAACAAAAAAGTCTTCAGAATGTGATTCTGGACTCGAAAAAAAAACGAAAATAAATTTTTGAAGAAAAATTAAATTTAATCTTTTTTCGGCGTTTCCAGCAGTTGTCCGAACGATTCATAACAAAATAAATTTTGCTTGTCTCAGTTTCTGTAAGTCACACAAATAATTTTTATAACAAAATAGTGTTCAGAATAGGATTCAAGCCTCGAAAAAAAACGAAAATAAATTTTTGAAGAAAAATTAAATTTAATCGTTTTTCGGCGTTTCCAGCAGTTGTCCGAACGATTTACATCAAAAGAAATTTTGCTTGTCTCAGTTTCTGTAAGTCTCACAAATAATTTTTATTACAAAGTTGTGTTCAGAATGTGATTCTGGACTCGAAAAAAAACGAAAATATATTTTTGAAGAAAAATGAAATTTAATCGTTTTTCGGCGTTTCCTGCAGTTGTCCGAACGATTTACATCAAAAGAAATTTTGCTTGTCTTAGTTTCTCTAAGTTTCACAAATAATTTCTATAACAAAATAGTGTTCAGAATGGGATTCTAGACTCGAAAATAAATTTTTGAAGAAAAATTAAATTTAATCGTTTTTCGGCGTTTCCAGCAGTTGTCCGAACGATTTACATCAAAAGAAATTTTGCTTGTCTCAGTTTCTGTAATTCTCACAAATAATTTTTATAACAAAATAGTGTTCAGATTGGGATTCAAGAGTTGAAAAAATACAAAAATTATTTTTTGAAGAAAATATAAATTTAATTGTTTTCAGTTTCTGTAAGTCTCACAAATAATTTTTATAACAAAATAGTGTTCAGAATGGGATTCGAGACTCGAAAAAAAACGAAAATAAATTTTTGAAGAAAAATTAAATTTAATCGTTTTTCGGCGATTCCTGCAGTTGTCCGAACGACTTACATCAAAAGCAATTTCGCTTGTCTCAGTTTCTGTAAGTCTCACAAATAATTTTTATAATAAAATAGTGTTCAGAATGGGATTCTAGACTCGAAAAAAAACGAAAATAATTTTTTGAAGAAAAACTAAAATTAATCGTTTTTCGGCGTTTCCAGCAGTTGTCCGAACGATTTACATCAAAAGAAATTTTGCTTGTCTCAGTTTCTGTTAGTCTCAAAAATAATTTTTATAGCAAAATAGTGTTCAGAATGGGATTCAAGACTAGAAAAAATACAAAAATTAATTTTTGAAGAAAATATAAATTTAATCGTTTTCAGTTTCTGTAAGTCTCACAAATAATTTTTATAAACAAATAGTGTTCAGAATGGGATTCTAGACTCAAAAAAAAACTAAAATAAATTTTTGAAGAAAAATTAAATTTAATCGTTTTTCGGCGTTTCCAGCAGTTGTCCGTACGATTTACATCAAAAAAAACTTTGCTTGTCTCAGTTTCTGTAAGTCTCACAAATAATTTTTATAACAAAATACTGTTTAGAATAGGATTCAAGACTCGAAAAAAAACGAAAATAAATTTTTGAAGAAAAATTAAATTTAATCGTTTTTCGGCGTTTCCTGCAGTTCTCCGGACGATTTACATCAAAAGATATTTTGCTTGTCTCTGTTTCTGTAAGTCTCACAAATAATTTTTATAACAAAATGGTGTTCAGAATGTGATTCTGGACTCGAAAAAAAACGAAAATAAATTTTTGAAGAAAAATTAAATTTAATCGTTTTTCGGCGTTTCCAGCAGTTCTCCGAACGGCTTACATCAAAACAAATTTCGCTTGTTTCAGTTTCTGTAAGTCTCACAAATAATTTTTATGACAAAATAGTGTTCAGAATGGGATTCTAGACTCAAAAAAAACGAAAATAAATTTTTGAAGAAAAATTAAATTTAATCGTTTTTCGGCGTTTCCAGTAGTTGTCCGAACGATTTACATCAAAAGAAATTTTGCTTGTCTCAGTTTCTGTAAGTCTCACAAATAATTTTTATTACAAAATTGTGTTCAGAATGTGATTCTGGACTCGAAAAAAAACGAAAATAAATTTTTGAAGAAAAATGAAATTTAATCGTTTTTCGGCGTTTCCAGCAGTTGTCCGAACGATTTACATCAAAAGAAATTTTGCTTGTCTTAGTTTCTGTAAGTCTCACAAATAATTTCTATAACAAAATAGTGTTCAGAATGGGATTCTAGACTCGAAAAAAAACGAAAATAAATTTTTGAAGAAAAATTAAATTTAATCGTTTTTCGGCGTTTCCAGCAGTTGTCCGAACGTTTTACATCAAATGATATTTAGCTTGTCTCAGTTTCTGTAATTCTCACAAATAATTTTTATAACAAAATAGTGTTCAGAATGGGATTCTAGACTCGAAAAAAAAACGAAAATAAATTTTTGAAGAAAAACTAAAATTAATCGTTTTTCGGCGTTTCCAGCAGTTGTCCGAACGTTTTACATCAAAAGAAATTTTGCTTGTCTCTGTTTCTGTAAGTCTTACAAATAATTTTTATAACAAAATAGTGTTCAGAATGGGATTCTAGACTCGAAAAAAAAACGAAAATAAATTTTTGAAGAAAAACTAAAATTAATGGTTTTTCGGCGTTTCCAGCAGTTGTCCGAACGTTTTACATCAAATGATATTTAGCTTGTCTCAGTTTCTGTAATTCTCACAAATAATTTTTATAACAAAATAGTGTTCAGAATGGGATTCTAGACTCGAAAAAAAAACGAAAATAAATTTTTGAAGAAAAACTAAAATTAATCGTTTTTCGGCGTTTCCAGCAGTTGTCCGAACGTTTTACATCAAATGATATTTAGCTTGTCTCAGTTTCTGTAATTCTCACAAATAATTTTTATAACAAAATAGTGTTCAGAATGGGATTCTAGACTCGAAAAAAAAACGAAAATAAATTTTTGAAGAAAAACTAAAATTAATCGTTTTTCGGCGTTTCCAGCAGTTGTCCGAACGATTTACATCAAAAGAAATTTTGCTTGTCTCTGTTTCTGTAAGTCTTACAAATAATTTTTATAACAAAATAGTGTTCAGAATGGGATTCAAAACTTGAAAAAATACAAAAATTATTTTTTTAAGAAAATATAAATTTAATCGTTTTCAGTTTCTGTAAGTCTCACAAATAATTTTTATAACAAAATAGTGTTCAGAATGGGATTCTAGACTCGAAAAAAAACGAAAATAAATTTTTAAAGAAAAATTAAAATTAATCGTTTTTCGGCGTTTCCGGCAGTTGTCCGAACGATTTACATCAAAAGAAATTTTGCTTGTCTCAGTTTCTGTTAGTCTCACAAATAGTTTTTTATAACAAAACAGTGTTCAGAATGGGATTCAAGACTTAAAAAAATACAAAAATTAATTTTTGAAGGAAATATAAATTTAATCGTTTTCAGCTTCTGTAAGTCTCACAAATAATTTTTATTAACAAATAGTTTTAGAATGGGATTCTAGACTCAAAAAAAACGAAAATAAATTTTTGAAGAAAATTAAATTTAATCGTTTTTCGGCGTTTCTAGCAGTTGTCCGAACGATTTACATCAAAAGAAATGTTGCTTGTCTCAGTTTCTGTAAGTCTCACAAATAATTTTTATAACAAAATGGTGTTCAGAATGTGATTCTGGACTCGAAAAAAAACGAAAATAAATTTTTAAAGAAAAATTAAATTTAATCGTTTTTCGGCGTTTCCAGCAGTTGTCCGAACGATTTACATCAAACGAAATTTTGCTTGTCTCAGTTTCTGTAAGTCTCACAAATAATTTTTATAACAAAATGGTGTTCAGAATGTGATTCTGGACTCGAAAAAAAACGAAAATAAATTTTTAAAGAAAAATTAAATTTAATCGTTTTTCGGCGTTTCCAGCAGTTGTCCGAACGATTTACATCAAACGAAATTTTGCTTGTCTCAGTTTCTGCAAGTCTCACAAATAATTTAAAAATTCTTAAAAAAAATTTATAACAAAAAAGTGTTCAGAATGTGATTCTGGACTCGAAAAAAAACGAAAATAAATTTTTGAAGAAAAATTTAATTTATTCGTTTTTCGGCGTTTCCAGCAGTTGTCCGAACGATTTATATCAAAAGAAATTTTGCTTGTCTCAGTTTCTGTAAGCCACACAAATAATTTTTATAACAAAATAGTGTTTAGAATAGGATTCAAGACTCGAGAAAAACGAAAATAAATTTTTGAAGAAAAATTAAATTTAATCGTTTTTCGGCGTTTCCAGCAGTTGTCCGAACGATTTACATCAAAAGAAATGTTGCTTGTCTCAGTTTCTGTAAGTCTCACAAATAATTTTTATAACAAAATAGTGTTCAGAATGTGATTCTGGACTCGAAAAAAAACAAAAATAAATTTTTTAAGAAAAATTAAATTTAATCGTTTTTCGGCGTATCCTGTAGTTGTCCGAACGATTTACATCAAAAGAAATTTCGCTTGTCTCAGTTTCTGTAAGTCTCACAAATAATTTTAATCACCAAATGGGATTCAGGACTCGAAAAAAACGAAAATAAATTTTTGAAGAAAAATTAAATTTAATCGTTTTTCGGCGTTTCCAGCAGTTATCCCAACGATTTACATCAAAAGAAATTTCGCTTGTCTCAGTTTCTGTAAGTCTCACAAATAACTTTTATGACAAAATAGTGTTCAGAATGGGATTCAAGACTTGAAAAAATACAAAAATTATTTTTTGAAGAAAATATAAATTTAATCGTTTTCAGTTTCTGTGAGTCTCACAATTAATTTTTATAACAAAATAGTGTTCAAAATGGGATTCTAGACTAGAAAAAAAACGAAAATATATTTTTGAAGAAAAATTAAATTTAATCGTTTTTCGGCGTTTCCAGCAGTTGTCCGAACGATTTACATCAAAAGAAATGTTGCTTGTCTCAGTTTCTGTAAGTCTCACAAATAATTTTTATAACAAAATAGTGTTCAGAATGTGATTCTGGACTCGAAAAAAAACGAAAATAAATTTTTTAAGAAAAATTAAATTTAATCGTTTTTCGGCGTATCCTGTAGTTGTCCGAACGATTTACATCAAAAGAAATTTCGCTTGTCTTAGTTTCTGTAAGTCTCACAAATAATTTTTATAACCACATGGGATTCAGGACTCGAAAAAAACGAAAATAAATTTTTGAATAAAAATTAAATTTAATCGTTTTTCGGCGTTTCCAGCAGTAGTCCGAACGATTTACATCAAAAGAAATGTTGCTTGTCTCAGTTTCTGTAAGTCTCACAAATAATTTTTATAACAAAATAGTGTTCAGAATGTGATTCTGGACTTGAAAAAAAACGAAAATAATTTTTTTAAGAAAAATTAAATTTAATCGTTTTTCGGCGTATCCTGTAGTTGTCCGAACGATTTACATCAAAAGAAATTTCGCTTGTCTCAGTTTCTGTAAGTCTCACAAATAACTTTTATGACAAAATAGTGTTCAGAATGGGATTCAAGACTTGAAAAATTACAAAAATTATTTTTTGAAGAAAATATAAATTTAATCGTTTTCAGTTTCTGTGAGTCTCACAATTAATTTTTATAACAAAATAGTGTTCAAAATGGGATTCTAGACTCGAAAAAAAACGAAAATATATTTTTGAAGAAAAATTAAATTTAATCGTTTTTCGGCGTTTCCAGCAGTTGTCCGAACGATTTACATCAAAAGAAATTTTGCTTGTCTCAGTTTTTGTAAGTCTCACAAATAATTTTTATAACAAAATAGTGTTCAGAACTGGATTCTGGACTCGAAAGAAAACGAAAATAAATTTTTGAAGAAAAATTAAATTTAATCGTTTTTCGGCGTTTCTAGCAGTTGTCCGAACGATTTACATCAAACGAAATTTCGCTTGTCTCAGTTTCTGTAAGTCTCACAAATATATTTTTATAACCAAATAGTGTTCAGAATGGGATTCTGGACTCGAAAAAAAACGAAAATAAATTTTTGAAGAAAAATTAAATTTAATCGTTTTTCGGCGTTTCCAGCAGTTATCCGAACGATTTACATCAAAAGAAATTTCGCTTGTCTCAGTTTCTGTAAGTCTCACAAATAATTTTTATGACAAAATAGTGTTCAGAATGGGATACAAGACTTGAAAAAATACAAAAATTATTTTTTGAAGAAAATATTAATTTAATCGTTTTCAGTTTCTGTAAGTCTCACAAATGATTTTTATAACAAAATAGTGTTCAGAATGGGATTGTAGACTCGAAAAAAAACGAAAATAAATTTTTGAAGAAAAATTAAATTTAATCGTTTTTCGGCGTATCCAGCAGTTGTCCGAACGATTTACATCAAACGAAATGTTGCTTGTCTCAGTTTCTGTAAGTCTCACAAATAATTTTTATAACAAAATAGTGTTCAGAATGTGATTCTGGACTCGAAAAAAAACAAAAATAAATTTTTTAAGAAAAATTAAATTTAATCGTTTTTCGGCGTATCCTGTAGTTGTCCGAACGATTTACATCAAAAGAAATTTCGCTTGTCTCAGTTTCTGTAAGTCTCACAAATAATTTTAATCACCAAATGGGATTCAGGACTCGAAAAAAACGAAAATAAATTTTTGAAGAAAAATTAAATTTAATCGTTTTTCGGCGTTTCCAGCAGTTATCCCAACGATTTACATCAAAAGAAATTTCGCTTGTCTCAGTTTCTGTAAGTCTCACAAATAACTTTTATGACAAAATAGTGTTCAGAATGGGATTCAAGACTTGAAAAAATACAAAAATTATTTTTTGAAGAAAATATAAATTTAATCGTTTTCAGTTTCTGTGAGTCTCACAATTAATTTTTATAACAAAATAGTGTTCAAAATGGGATTCTAGACTCGAAAAAAAACGAAAATATATTTTTGAAGAAAAATTAAATTTAATCGTTTTTCGGCGTTTCCAGCAGTTGTCCGAACGATTTACATCAAACGAAATTTTGCTTGTCTCAGTTTCTGTAAGTCTCACAAATAATTTTTATAACTAAATAGTGTTCAGAATGGGATAATTCTTAAATAATTTTTGTAACAAAAAAGTGTTCAGAAAGTGATTCTGGACTCGAAAAAAAACGAAAATAAATTTTTGAAGAAAAATTAAATTTAATCGTTTTTCGGCGTTTCCAGCAGTTGTCCGAACGATTTACATCAAAAGAAATTTCGCTTGTCTCAGTTTCTGTAAGTCTCACAAATAACTTTTATGACAAAATAGTGTTCAGAATGGGATTCAAGACTTGAAAAAATACAAAAATTATTTTTTGAAGAAAATATAAATGTAATCGTTTTCAGTTTCTGTGAGTCTCACAATTAATTTTTATAACAAAATAGTGTTCAAAATGGGATTCTAGACTCGAAAAAAAACGAAAATATATTTTTGAAGAAAAATTAAATTTAATCGTTTTTCGGCGTTTCCAGCAGTTGTCCGAACGATTTACATCAAAAGAAATGTTGCTTGTCTCAGTTTCTGTAAGTCTCACAAATAATTTTTATAACAAAATAGTGTTCAGAATGTGATTCTGGACTCGAAAAAAAACGAAAATAAATTTTTGAAGAAAAATTAAATTTAATAGTTTTTCGGCGTTTCCAGCAGTTATCCCAACGATTTACATCAAAAGAAATTTCGCTTGTCTCAGTTTCTGTAAGTCTCACAAATAACTTTTATGACAAAATAGTGTTCAGAATGGGATTCAAGACTTGAAAAAATACAAAAATTATTTTTTGAAGAAAATATAAATTTAATCGTTTTCAGTTTCTGTGAGTCTCACAATTAATTTTTATAACAAAATAGTGTTCAAAATGGGAATCTAGACTCGAAAAAAAACGAAAATATATTTTTGAAGAAAAATTAAATTTAATCGTTTTTCGGCGTTTCCAGCAGTTGTCCGAACGATTTACATCAAAAGAAATTTTGCTTGTCTCAGTTTTTGTAAGTCTCACAAATAATTTTTATAACAAAATAGTGTTCAGAACTGGATTCTGGACTCGAAAGAAAACGAAAATAAATTTTTGAAGAAAAATTAAATTTAATCGTTTTTCGGCGTTTCCAGCAGTTATCCGAACGATTTACATCAAACGAAATTTCGCTTGTCTCAGTTTCTGTAAGTCTCACAAATATATTTTTATAACCAAATAGTGTTCAGAATGGGATTCTGTACTCGAAAAAAAACGAAAATAAATTTTTGAAGAAAAAATAAATTTAATCGTTTTTCGGCGTTTCCAGCAGTTATCCGAACGATTTACATCAAAAGAAATTTCGCTTGTCTCAGTTTCTGTAAGTCTCACAAATAATTTTTATGACAAAATAGTGTTCAGAATGGGATACAAGACTTGAAAAAATACAAAAATTATTTTTTGAAGAAAATATTAATTTAATCGTTTTCAGTTTCTGTAAGTCTCACAAATGATTTTTATAACAAAATAGTGTTCAGAATGGGATTGTAGACTCGAAAAAAAACGAAAATAAATTTTTGAAGAAAAATTAAAATTAATCGTTTTTCGGCGTTTCCAGCAGTTGTCCGAACGATTTACATCAGAAGAAATTTTGCTTGTCTCAGTTTCTGTTAGTCTCACAAATAATTTTTATAACAAAATAGTGTTCAGAATGGGATTCAAGACTTGAAAAAATACAAAAATTAATTTTTGAAGAAAATATAAATTTAATGGTTTTCAGTTTCTGTAAGTCTCACAAATAATTTTTGTAAACAAACAGTGTTCAGAATGGGATTCTAGACTCAAAAAAAAAACGAAAATAAATTTTTGAAGAAAAATTAAATTTAATCGTTTTTCGGCGTTTCCAGCAGTGGTCCGAACGATTTACATCAAAAGAAATTTTGCTTGTCTCAGTTTCTGTAAGTCTCACAAATAATTTTTATAACAAAATAGTGTTCAGAATAGGATTCAAGACTCGAAAAAAAAATAAATTTTTGTAGAAAAATTAAATTTAATCGTTTTTCGGCGTTTCCAGCAGTTGTCCGAACGATTTACATCAAAAGAAATTTTGCTTGTCTCAGTTTCTGTAAGTCTCACGAATAATTTTTATAACAAAATAGTGTTCAGAATGGGATTCTAGACTCGAAAAAAAAACGAAAATAAATTTTTGAAGAAAAACTAAAATTAATCGTTTTTCGGCGTTTCCAGCAGTTGTCCGAACGATTTACATCAAAAGAAATTTCGCTTGTCTCAGTTTCTGTCAGTCTCACAAATCATTTTTATAACCAAATAGTATTCTGAATGATATTCTAGACTCGAAAAAAAACGAAAATAAATTTTTGAAAAAAAATTAAATTTAACCGTTTTTCGGCGTTTCCAGCAGTTGTCCGAACGACTTACATCAAAAAAAATTTCGCTTGTCTCAGTTTCTGTAAGTCTCACAAATAATTTTTATGACAAAATAGTGTTCAGAATGGGATTCAAGACTTGAAAAAATACAAAAATTATTTTTTGAAGAAAATATTAATTTAATCGTTTTCAGTTTCTGTAAGTCTCACAAATGATTTTTATAACAAAATAGTGTTCAGAATGGGATTGTAGACTCGAAAAAAAACGAAAATAAATTTTTGAAGAAAAATTAAATTTAATCGTTTTTCGGCGTATCCAGCAGTTGTCCGAACGATTTACATCAAACGAAATGTTGCTTGTCTCAGTTTCTGTAAGTCTCACAAATAATTTTTATAACAAAATAGTGTTCAGAATGTGATTCTGGACTCGAAAAAAAACAAAAATAAATTTTTTAAGAAAAATTAAATTTAATCGTTTTTCGGCGTATCCTGTAGTTGTCCGAACGATTTACATCAAAAGAAATTTCGCTTGTCTCAGTTTCTGTAAGTCTCACAAATAATTTTAATCACCAAATGGGATTCAGGACTCGAAAAAAACGAAAATAAATTTTTGAAGAAAAATTAAATTTAATCGTTTTTCGGCGTTTCCAGCAGTTATCCCAACGATTTACATCAAAAGAAATTTCGCTTGTCTCAGTTTCTGTAAGTCTCACAAATACCTTTTATGACAAAATAGTGTTCAGAATGGGATTCAAGACTTGAAAAAATACAAAAATTATTTTTTGAAGAAAATATAAATTTAATCGTTTTCAGTTTCTGTGAGTCTCACAATTAATTTTTATAACAAAATAGTGTTCAAAATGGGATTCTAGACTCGAAAAAAAACGAAAATATATTTTTGAAGAAAAATTAAATTTAATCGTTTTTCGGCGTTTCCAGCAGTTGTCCGAACGATTTACATCAAACGAAATTTTGCTTGTCTCAGTTTCTGTAAGTCTCACAAATAATTTTTATAACTAAATAGTGTTCAGAATGGGATAATTCTTAAATAATTTTTGTAACAAAAAAGTGTTCAGAAAGTGATTCTGGACTCGAAAAAAAACGAAAATAAATTTTTGAAGAAAAATTAAATTTAATCGTTTTTCGGCGTTTCCAGCAGTTGTCCGAACGATTTACATCAAAAGAAATTTCGCTTGTCTCAGTTTCTGTAAGTCTCACAAATAACTTTTATGACAAAATAGTGTTCAGAATGGGATTCAAGACTTGAAAAAATACAAAAATTATTTTTTGAAGAAAATATAAATGTAATCGTTTTCAGTTTCTGTGAGTCTCACAATTAATTTTTATAACAAAATAGTGTTCAAAATGGGATTCTAGACTCGAAAAAAAACGAAAATATATTTTTGAAGAAAAATTAAATTTAATCGTTTTTCGGCGTTTCCAGCAGTTGTCCGAACGATTTACATCAAAAGAAATGTTGCTTGTCTCAGTTTCTGTAAGTCTCACAAATAATTTTTATAACAAAATAGTGTTCAGAATGTGATTCTGCACTCGAAAAAAAACGAAAATAAATTTTTGAAGAAAAATTAAATTTAATCGTTTTTCGGCGTTTCCAGCAGTTATCCCAACGATTTACATCAAAAGAAATTTCGCTTGTCTCAGTTTCTGTAAGTCTCACAAATAACTTTTATGACAAAATAGTGTTCAGAATGGGATTCAAGACTTGAAAAAATACAAAAATTATTTTTTGAAGAAAATATAAATTTAATCGTTTTCAGTTTCTGTGAGTCTCACAATTAATTTTTATAACAAAATAGTGTTCAAAATGGGAATCTAGACTCGAAAAAAAACGAAAATATATTTTTGAAGAAAAATTAAATTTAATCGTTTTTCGGCGTTTCCAGCAGTTGTCCGAACGATTTACATCAAAAGAAATTTTGCTCGTCTCAGTTTTTGTAAGTCTCACAAATAATTTTTATAACAAAATAGTGTTCAGAACTGGATTCTGGACTCGAAAGAAAACGAAAATAAATTTTTGAAGAAAAATTAAATTTAATCGTTTTTCGGCGTTTCCAGCAGTTGTCCGAACGATTTACATCAAACGAAATTTCGCTTGTCTCAGTTTCTGTAAGTCTCACAAATATATTTTTATAACCAAATAGTGTTCAGAATGGGATTCTGTACTCGAAAAAAAACGAAAATAAATTTTTGAAGAAAAAATAAATTTAATCGTTTTTCGGCGTTTCCAGCAGTTATCCGAACGATTTACATCAAAAGAAATTTCGCTTGTCTCAGTTTCTGTAAGTCTCACAAATAATTTTTATGACAAAATAGTGTTCAGAATGGGATACAAGACTTGAAAAAATACAAAAATTATTTTTTGAAGAAAATATTAATTTAATCGTTTTCAGTTTCTGTAAGTCTCACAAATGATTTTTATAACAAAATAGTGTTCAGAATGGGATTGTAGACTCGAAAAAAAACGAAAATAAATTTTTGAAGAAAAATTAAAATTAATCGTTTTTCGGCGTTTCCAGCAGTTGTCCGAACGATTTACATCAGAAGAAATTTTGCTTGTCTCAGTTTCTGTTAGTCTCACAAATAATTTTTATAACAAAATAGTGTTCAGAATGGGATTCAAGACTTGAAAAAATACAAAAATTAATTTTTGAAGAAAATATAAATTTAATGGTTTTCAGTTTCTGTAAGTCTCACAAATAATTTTTGTAAACAAACAGTGTTCAGAATGGGATTCTAGACTCAAAAAAAAAACGAAAATAAATTTTTGAAGAAAAATTAAATTTAATCGTTTTTCGGCGTTTCCAGCAGTGGTCCGAACGATTTACATCAAAAGAAATTTTGCTTGTCTCAGTTTCTGTAAGTCTCACAAATAATTTTTATAACAAAATAGTGTTCAGAATAGGATTCAAGACTCGAAAAAAAAATAAATTTTTGTAGAAAAATTAAATTTAATCGTTTTTCGGCGTTTCCAGCAGTTGTCCGAACGATTTACATCAAAAGAAATTTTGCTTGTCTCAGTTTCTGTAAGTCTCACGAATAATTTTTATAACAAAATAGTGTTCAGAATGGGATTCTAGACTCGAAAAAAAAACGAAAATAAATTTTTGAAGAAAAACTAAAATTAATCGTTTTTCGGCGTTTCCAGCAGTTGTCCGAACGATTTACATCAAAAGAAATTTCGCTTGTCTCAGTTTCTGTCAGTCTCACAAATAATTTTTATAACCAAATAGTATTCTGAATGATATTCTAGACTCGAAAAAAAACGAAAATAAATTTTTGAAAAAAAATTAAATTTAACCGTTTTTCGGCGTTTCCAGCAGTTGTCCGAACGACTTACATCAAAAAAAATTTCGCTTGTCTCAGTTTCTGTAAGTCTCACAAATAATTTTTATGACAAAATAGTGTTCAGAATGGGATTCAAGACTTGAAAAAATACAAAAATTATTTTTTGAAGAAAATATTAATTTAATCGTTTTCAGTTTCTGTAAGTCTCACAAATGATTTTTATAACAAAATAGTGTTCAGAATGGGATTGTAGACTCGAAAAAAAACGAAAATAAATTTTTGAAGAAAAATTAAATTTAATCGTTTTTCGGCGTTTCCAGCAGTTGTCCGAACGATTTACATCAAAAGAAATTTTGCTTGTCTCTGTTTCTGTAAGTCTTACAAATAATTTTTATAACAAAATAGTGTTCAGAATGGGATTCAAGACTTGAAAAAATACAAAAATTATTTTTTGAAGAAAATATAAATTTAATCGTTTTCAGTTTCTGTAAGTCTCACATATAATTTTTATAATAAACAAGTGTTCAGAATGAGATTCTAGACTCGAAAAAAAACGAAAATAAATTTTTGAAGAAGAACTAAAATTAATCGTTTTTCGGCGTTTCTGGCAGTTGTCCGAACGATTTACATCAAAAGAAATGTTGCTTGTCTCAGTTTCTGTAAGTCTCACAAATAATTTTTATAACAAAATAGTGTTCAGAATGTGATTCTGGACTCGAAAAAAAACGAAAATAAATTTTTGAAGAAAAATTAAATTTAATCGTTTTTCGGCGTTTCCAGCAGTTGTTCGAACGATTTACATCAAAAGAAATTTTGCTTGTCTTAGTTTCTGTAAGTCTCACAAATAATTTTTATAACGAAATAGTGTTCAGAATGTGATTCTGGACTCGAAAAAAAAACGAAAATAAATTTTTGAAGAAAAATTAAATTTAATCGTTTTTCGGCGTTTCCAGCAGTTGTCCGAACGATTTACATCAAAATAAATTTCGCTTGTCTCAGTTTCTGTAAATCTCACAAATAATTTTTATAACAAAATAGTGTTCAGAATTGGATTATAGACTCGAAAAAAACTAAAATAAATTTTTGAAGAAAAATTGAATTTAATCGTTTTTCGGCGTTTCCTGCAGTTGTCCGAACGACTTACATCAAAAGAAATTTCGCTTGTCTCAGTTTCTGTAAGTCTCACAAATATCTTTTATAACCAAATAGTGTTCAGAATGGGATTCTAGACTCAAAAAAATCGAAAATAAATTTTTGAAGAAAAATCAAATTTAATCGTTTTTCGGCGTTTCCAGCAGTTGTCCGAACGATTTACATCAAAAGAAATTTTGCTTGTCTCAGTTTCTGTAAGTCTCACAAATAATTTTTATAACGAAATAGTGTTCAGAATGTGATTCTGGACTCGAAAAAAAAACGAAAATAAATTTTTGAAGAAAAATTAAATTTAATCGTTTTTCGGCGTTTCCAGCAGTTGTCCGAACGATTTACATCAAAATAAATTTCGCTTGTCTCAGTTTCTGTAAGTCTCACAAATAATTTTTATAACAAAATAGTGTTCAGAATTGGATTACAGACTCGAAAAAAACTAAAATAAATTTTTGAAGAAAAATTGAATTTAATCGTTTTTCGGCGTTTCCTGCAGTTGTCCGAACGACTTACATCAAAAGAAATTTCGCTTGTCTCAGTTTCTGTAAGTCTCACAAATATCTTTTATAACCAAATAGTGTTCAGAATGGGATTCTAGACTCAAAAAAATCGAAAATAAATTTTTGAAGAAAAATCAAATTTAATCGTTTTTCGGCGTTTCCAGCAGTTGTCCGAACGATTTACATCAAAAGAAATTTTGCTTGTCTCAGTTTCTGTAAGTCTCACAAATAATGTCCATTACAAAATAGTGTTCAGAATGGGATTCTAGACTCGAAAAAAAACGAAAATAAATTTTTGAAGAAAAATTAAATTTAATCGTTTTTCGGCGTTTCCAGCAGTCGTCCGAACGATTTACATCAAAAGAAATTTCGCTTGTCTCAGTTTCTGTAAGTCTCACAAATAATTTTTATAACCAAATAGTGTTCAGAATGGGATTCTGGACTCGAAAAAACGAAAATAAATTATTGAAGAAAAATTAAATTTAATCGTTTTTCGGCGTTTCCAGCAGTTATCCGAAAGATTTACATCAAAAGAAATTTCGCTTGTCTCAGTTTCTGTAAGTTTCACAAATAATTTTTATGACAAAATAGTGTTCAGAATGGGATTCAAGACTTGAAAAAATACAAAAATTATTTTTTGAAGAAAATATAAATTTAATCGTTTTCAGTTTCTGTAAGTCTCAAAAATAATTTTTATAACAAAATAGTGTTCAGAATGGGATTCTAGACTCGAAAAAAAACGAAAATAAATTTTTGAAGAAAAATTAAAATTAATCGTTTTTCGGCGTTTCCTGCAGTTGTCCGAACGATTTACATCAAACGAAATTTTGCTTGTCTCAGTTTCTGTTAGTCTCACAAATAGTTTTTATAACAAAACAGTGTTCAGAATGGGATTCAAGACTAAAAAAATACAAAAATTAATTTTTGAAGAAAATATAAATTTAATCGTTTTCAGCTTCTGTAAGTCTCACAAATAATTTTTATAAACAAATAGTTTTAGAATGGGATTCTAGACTCAAAAAAAAACGAAAATAAATTTTTGAAGAAAAATTAAATTTAATGGTTTTTCGGCGTTTCCAGCAGTTGTCCGAACGATTTACATCAAACGAAATTTTGCTTGTCTCAGTTTCTGTAAGTCTCACAAATAATTTTTATAACTATAATTATATAGCCAATAAACTAAATAGTGCCTATTATGCTATTTTAAAATTAAAAGGAACGCTGTCCACAGAATCATTGGTAAATATATATTACGCATTAGGATATCCTTATATTAGCTATAATATATTAATATGGGGCAGAGCTAATGTAAATAGATTGTTTGTTTCACAAAAACGCATAATGCGATTAATATTCAATATGAAAAGAACCGAATCATGTAAAAATGTATTTATAAATTACAGAATACTTACTTTAGTATCTATATACATATATAAGTCTGCTGTTTATGTATATCAGAATATGAGTTCTTTTGCTAAAAATGGTGATAACCACAACTATTATACACGAAACAGAAACAATATCTCTATTACACGCCATAATAGCGCTTTGTATGAGAAATCACCGAAATATTCAGGCCTGCTAGTTTTTAATAAACTGCCTGACAAGATTAAACTAGACCAGAGCATTAAAACTTTTAAAAAGCTATTAAAAGAATATCTCATTAACAAATGCTACTACTCGTTCAACGCATTCATCAATGATGCTGAGTAACTGTAATGTACTACCTTTTTATATTCTAGTCTATTTTAATCTTTTAATAATCTTTTATCTAATTTATGACAAGTATTTATTGTTTTTAATACTCTTTCATCTAATTTATGACAAGTTTTTATTTTTCAATACTCTTTTACTACTGTTACTGCTGTTTTTTTTAATTTTTGTGACGTGTACATCCGCTAAATGTTATATTTAGGTTAAATTATTCCATGTATATACATTATATTGGTGGCAACGTAAATAAATAAATATCTATCTATCTATCTATCTAACAAAATGGTGTTCAGAATGTGATTCTGGACTCGAAAAAAAACGAAAATAAATTTTTGAAGAAAAATTAAATTTAATCGTTTTTCGGCGTTTCCAGCAGTTGTCCGAACGATTTACATCAAAAGAAATTTTGCTTGTCTCAGTTTCTGTCAGTCTCACAAATAATTTTTATAACAAAGCAGTGTTCAGAATAGGATTCAAGACTCGAAAAAAAACGAAAATAAATTTTTGAAGAAAAATTAAATTTAATCGTTTTTCGGCGTTTCCAGCAGTTGTCCGAACGATTTAAATCAAACATAATTTTGCTTGTCTCAGTTTCTGTAAGTCTCACAAATAATTTTTATAAATAAATAGTGTTCAGAATGGGATAATTCCTAAAAAAAATTTATAACAAAAAAGTGTTCAGAATGTGATTCTGGACTCGAAAAAAAACGAAAATACATTTTTGAAGAAAAATTTAATTCAATCGTTTTTCGGCGTTTCCAGCAGTTGTCCGAACGATTTATATCAAAAGAAATTTTGCTTGTCTCAGTTTCTGTAAGCCACACAAATAATTTTTATAACAAAATAGTGTTCAGAATAGGATTCAAGACTCGAAAAAAACGAAAATAAATTTTTGAAGAAAAATTAAATTTAATCGTTTTTCGGCGTTTCCAGCAGTTGTCCGAACGATTTACATCAAAATAAATTTTGCTTGTCTCAGTTTCTATAAGTCTCACAAATAATTTTTATAACTAAATAGTGTTCAGAATGGGATAATTCTTAAATAATTTTTGTAGCAAAAAAGTGTTCAGAAAGTGATTCTGGACTCGAAAAAAAACGAAAATAAATTTTTAAAGAAAAATTAAATTTAATCGTTTTTCGGCGTTTCCAGCAGTTGTCCGAACGATTTACATCAAAAGAAATTTTGCTTGTCTCAGTTTCTGTCAGTCTCACAAATAATTTTTATAACAAAACAGTGTTCAGAATAGGATTCAAGACTCGAAAAAAAACGAAAATAAATTTTTGAAGAAAATTTAAATTTAATCCTTTTTCGGCGTTTCCAGCAGTTGTCCGAACGATTTACATCAAAAGAAATTTCGCTTGTCTCAGTTTCTGTCAGTCTCACAAATAATTTATATAACCAAATAGTGTTCAGAATGGGATTCTAGACTCGAAAAAAAACGAAAATAAATTTTTGAAGAAAAATTAAATTTAACCGTTTTTCGGCGTTTCCAGCAGTTGTCCGAACGATTTACATCAAAAGAAATTTCGCTTGTCTCAGTTTCTGTAAGTCTCACAAATAATTTTTATAACAAAATAGTGTTCAGAATGTGATACTGGACTCGAAAAAAAACGAAAATAAATTTTTGAAGAAAAATTAAATTTAATCGTTTTTCGGCGTTTCCAGCAGTTATCCCAACGATTTACATCAAAAGAAATTTCGCTTGTCTCAGTTTCTGTAAGTCTCACAAATAACTTTTATGACAAAATAGTGTTCAGAATGGGATTCAAGACTTGAAAAAATACAAAAATTATTTTTTGAAGAAAATATAAATTTAATCGTTTTCAGTTTCTGTGAGTCTCACAATTAATTTTTATAACAAAATAGTGTTCAAAATGGGATTCTAGACTCGAAAAAAAACGAAAATATATTTTTGAAGAAAAATTAAATTTAATCGTTTTTCGGCGTTTCCAGCAGTTGTCCGACCGATTTACATCAAAAGAAATTTTGCTTGTCTCAGTTTTTGTAAGTCTCACAAATAATTTTTATAACAAAATAGTGTTCAGAACTGGATTCTGGACTCTAAAGAAAACGAAAATAAATTTTTGAAGAAAAATTAAATTTAATCGTTTTTCGGCGTTTCCAGCAGTTGTCCGAACGATTTACATCAAACGAAATTTCGCTTGTCTCAGTTTCTGTAAGTCTCACAAATATATTTTTATAACCAAATAGTGTTCAGAATGGGATTCTGGACTCGAAAAAAAACGAAAATAAATTTTTGAAGAAAAATTAAATTTAATCGTTTTTCGGCGTTTCCAGCAGTTATCTGAACGATTTACATCAAAAGAAATTTCGCTTGTCTCAGTTTCTGTAAGTCTCACAAATAATTTTTATGACAAAATAGTGTTCAGAATGGGATACAAGACTTGAAAAAATACAAAAATTATTTTTTGAAGAAAATATTAATTTAATCGTTTTCAGTTTCTGTAAGTCTCACAAATGATTTTTATAACAAAATAGTGTTCAGAATGGGATTGTAGACTCGAAAAAAAACGAAAATAAATTTTTGAAGAAAAATTAAAATTAATCGTTTTTCAGCGTTTCCAGCAGTTGTCCGAACGATTTACATCAGAAGAAATTTTGCTTGTCTCAGTTTCTGTTAGTCTCACAAATAATTTTTATAACAAAATAGTGTTCAGATTGGGATTCAAGACTTGAAAAAATACAAAAATTAATTTTTGAAGAAAATATAAATTTAATGGTTTTCAGTTTCTGTAAGTCTCACAAATAATTTTTGTAAACAAACAGTGTTCAGAATGGGATTCTAGACTCAAAAAAAAAACGAAAATAAATTTTTGAAGAAAAATTAAATTTAATCGTTTTTCGGCGTTTCCAGCAGTGGTCCGAACGATTTACATCAAAAGAAATTTTGCTTGTCTCAGTTTCTGTAAGTCTCACAAATAATTTTTATAACAAAATAGTGTTCAGAATAGGATTCAAGACTCGAAAAAAAAAAAAAAATTTGTAGAAAAATTAAATTTAATCGTTTTTCGGCGTTTCCAGCAGTTGTCCGAACGATTTACATCAAAAGAAATTTTGCTTGTCTCAGTTTCTGTAAGTCACACGAATAATTTTTATAACAAAATAGTGTTCAGAATGTGATTCTGGACTCGAAAAAAAAACGAAAATAAATTTTTGAAGAAAAATTAAATTTAATCGTTTTTCGGCGTTTCTAGCAGTTGTCCGAACGATTTACATCAAAAGAAATTTCGCTTGTCTCAGTTTCTGTCAGTCTCACAAATAATTTTTATAACCAAATAGTGTTCAGAATGGGATTCAAGACTTGAAAAAATACAAAAATTATTTTTTTAAGAAAATATAAATTTAATCGTTTTCAGCTTCTGTAAGTCTCACAAATATATTTTTATAACCAAATAGTGTTCAGAATGGGATTCAGGACTCGAAAAAAACGAAAATAAATTTTTGAAGAAAAATTAAATTTAATCGTTTTTCGGCGTTTCCAGCAGTTTTCCGAACGATTTACGTCAAAAGAAATTTCGCTTGTCTCAGTTTCTGTAAGTCTCACAAATAATTTTTATGACAAAATAGTGTTCAGAATGGGATTCAAGACTTGAAAAAATACAAAAATTATTTTTTGAAGAAAATATTCATTTAATCGTTTTCAGTTTCTGTAAGTCTCACAAATGATTTTTATAACAAAATAGTGTTCAGAATGGGATTGTAGACTCGAAAAAAAACGAAAATAAATTTTTAAAGAAAAATTAAATTTAATCGTTTTTCGGCGTTTCCAGCAGTTGTCCGAACGATTTACATCAAAAGAAATTTTGCTTGTCTCTGTTTCTGTAAGTCTTACAAATAATTTTTAAACCAAAATAGTGTTCAGAATGGGATTCAAGACTTGAAAAAATACAAAAATTATTTTTTGAAGAAAATATAAATTTAATCGTTTTCAGTTTCTATAAGTCTCACATATAATTTTTATAATAAAATAGTGTTCAGAATGAGATTCTAGACTCGAAAAAAAACGAAAATAAATTTTTGAAGAAAAACTAAAATTAATCGTTTTTCGGCGTTTCCAGCAGTTGTCCGAACGATTTACATCAAAAGATATTTTGCTTGTCTCAGTTTCTGTAAGTCTCACAAATAATTTTTATAACAAAATGGTGTTCAGAATGTGATTCTGGACTCGAAAAAAAACGAAAATAAATTTTTGAAGAAAAATTAAATTTAATCGTTTTTCGGCGTTTCCAGCAGTTGTTCGAACGATTTACATCAAAAGAAATTTTGCTTGTCTTAGTTTCTGTAAGTCTCACAAATAATTTTTATAACAAAATCGTGTTCAGAATGTGATTCTGGACTCGAAAAAAAAACGAAAATAAATTTTTGAAGAAAAATTAAATTTAATCGTTTTTCGGCGTTTCCAGCAGTTGTCCGAACGATTTACATCAAAATAAATTTCGCTTGTCTCAGTTTCTGTAAGTCTCACAAATAATTTTTATAACAAAATAGTGTTCAGAATTGGATTATAGACTCGAAAAAAACTAAAATAAATTTTTGAAGAAAAATTAAATTTAATCGTTTTTCGGCGTTTCCTGCAGTTGTCCGAACGACTTACATCAAAAGAAATTTCGCTTGTCTCAGTTTCTGTAAGTCTCACAAATATCTTTTATAACTAAATAGTGTTCAGAATGGGATTCTAGACTCAAAAAAATCGAAAATAAATTTTTGAAGAAAAATCAAATTTAATCGTTTTTCGGCATTTCCAGCAGTTGTCCGAACGATTTACATCAAAAGAAATTTTGCTTGTCTCAGTTTCTGTAAGTCTCACAAATAATGTCCATAACAAAATAGTGTTCAGAATGGGATTCTAGACTCGAAAAAAAACGAAAATAAATTTTTGAAGAAAAATTAAATTTAATCCTTTTTCGGCGTTTCCAGCAGTTGTCCGAACGATTTACATCAAAAGAAATTTCGCTTGTCTCAGTTTCTGTCAGTCTCACAAATAATTTTTATAACCAAATAGTGTTCAGAATGGGATTCTAGACTCGAAAAAAAACGAAAATAAATTTTTGTAGAAAAATTAAATTTAACCGTTTTTCGGCGTTTCCAGCAGTTGTCCGAACGATTTACATCAAAAGAAATTTCGCTTGTCTCAGTTTCTGTAAGTCTCACAAATAATTTTTATAACAAAATAGTGTTCAGAATGTGATACTGGACTCGAAAAAAAACGAAAATAAATTTTTGAAGAAAAATTAAATTTAATCGTTTTTCGGCGTTTCCAGCAGTTATCCCAACGATTTACATCAAAAGAAATTTCGCTTGTCTCAGTTTCTGTAAGTCTCACAAATAACTTTTATGACAAAATAGTGTTCAGAATGGGATTCAAGACTTGAAAAAATACAAAAATTATTTTTTGAAGAAAATATAAATTTAATCGTTTTCAGTTTCTGTGAGTCTCACAATTAATTTTTATAACAAAATAGTGTTCAAAATGGGATTCTAGACTCGAAAAAAAACGAAAATATATTTTTGAAGAAAAATTAAATTTAATCGTTTTTCGGCGTTTCCAGCAGTTGTCCGAACGATTTACATCAAAAGAAATTTTGCTTGTCTCAGTTTTTGTAAGTCTCACAAATAATTTTTATAACAAAATAGTGTTCAGAACTGGATTCTGGACTCTAAAGAAAACGAAAATAAATTTTTGAAGAAAAATTAAATTTAATCGTTTTTCGGCGTTTCCAGCAGTTGTCCGAACGATTTACATCAAACGAAATTTCGCTTGTCTCAGTTTCTGTAAGTCTCACAAATATATTTTTATAACCAAATAGTGTTCAAAATGGGATTCTGGACTCGAAAAAAAACGAAAATAAATTTTTGAAGAAAAATTAAATTTAATCGTTTTTCGGCGTTTCCAGCAGTTATCTGAACGATTTACATCAAAAGAAATTTCGCTTGTCTCAGTTTCTGTAAGTCTCACAAATAATTTTTATGACAAAATAGTGTTCAGAATGGGATACAAGACTTGAAAAAATACAAAAATTATTTTTTGAAGAAAATATTAATTTAATCGTTTTCAGTTTCTGTAAGTCTCACAAATGATTTTTATAACAAAATAGTGTTCAGAATGGGATTGTAGACTCGAAAAAAAACGAAAATAAATTTTTGAAGAAAAATTAAAATTAATCGTTTTTCAGCGTTTCCAGCAGTTGTCCGAACGATTTACATCAGAAGAAATTTTGCTTGTCTCAGTTTCTGTTAGTCTCACAAATAATTTTTATAATAAAATAGTGTTCAGATTGGGATTCAAGACTTGAAAAAATACAAAAATTAATTTTTGAAGAAAATATAAATTTAATGGTTTTCAGTTTCTGTAAGTCTCACAAATAATTTTTGTAAACAAACAGTGTTCAGAATGGGATTCTAGACTCAAAAAAAAAACGAAAATAAATTTTTGAAGAAAAATTAAATTTAATCGTTTTTCGGCGTTTCCAGCAGTGGTCCGAACGATTTACATCAAAAGAAATTTTGCTTGTCTCAGTTTCTGTAAGTCTCACAAATAATTTTTATAACAAAATAGTGTTCAGAATAGGATTCAAGACTCGAAAAAAAAAAAAAAATTTTGTAGAAAAATTAAATTTAATCGTTTTTCGGCGTTTCCAGCAGTTGTCCGAACGATTTACATCAAAAGAAATTTTGCTTGTCTCAGTTTCTGTAAGTCACACGAATAATTTTTATAACAAAATAGTGTTCAGAATGTGATTCTGGACTCGAAAAAAAAACGAAAATAAATTTTTGAAGAAAAATTAAATTTAATCGTTTTTCGGCGTTTCTAGCAGTTGTCCGAACGATTTACATCAAAAGAAATTTCGCTTGTCTCAGTTTCTGTCAGTCTCACAAATAATTTTTATAACCAAATAATATTCTGAATGATATTCTAGACTCGAAAAAAAACGAAAATAAATTTTTGAAAAAAAATTAAATTTACCGTTTTTCGGCGTTTCCAGCAGTTGTCCGAACGACTTACATCAAAAGAAATTTCGCTTGTCTCAGTTTCTGTAAGTCTCACAAATAATTTTTATAACCAAATAGTGTTCAGAATGGGATTCAAGACTTGAAAAAATACAATCAATCAATCAATCAATCAATCAATTTATTTCACTTAGGCCACCATAATACATATATGTACAATAAATTATTAATGTATAAATATAGTATTTGCGGATGTGATCGTCAACTTGGATTTCAATAATAAAATAATAAAAGTCATTGACAAATTAAAAATATAAATAATAGAATAAATAGATAAAATTTACGGACGCGACGTGACTTATGATTTAAAATAACAATAAATAAATTACAATACACAAGAATTACGGCACATACACGTTAAAAAAATATTAAAAATACTTCATCATTTATAAGGAACATTAGCTGGAATCATTAATAAATTCGGAATAGTGGTAGTAGCACTTTTTTACAAGAAAGTCTTTCAGTGATTTTTTAAAAGAGTTTCTACTACCACATTCCTTAATACTGTGTGGTAGCTTATTATATGTGAGAGCACATGAATACTTGGCTGATTTCTCGTACATAGTTGTTTTATGCGGCGCCATTCTTAACTCTTGTCTATGTCGTGTATTATAATTATGGTAGTTGCCATTTTGTTCAAAACTGGCTTTGTTCTCCCAAACATACATTCCACATTTGTAAATATATATACACGCAATGGTAAGAATGTTATTTTTTATAAAGGTTTTTTATAAAAATTAATTTTTTAAGAAAATATAAATTTAATCGTTTTCAGCTTCTGTAAGTCTCACAAATATATTTTTATAACCAAATAGTGTTCAGAATGGGATTCAGGACTCGAAAAAAACGAAAATAAATTTTTGAAGAAAAATTAAATTTAATCGTTTTTCGGCGTTTCCAGCAGTTTTCCGAACGATTTACGTCAAAAGAAATTTCGCTTGTCTCAGTTTCTGTAAGTCTCACAAATAATTTTTATGACAAAATAGTGTTCAGAATGGGATTCAAGACTTGAAAAAATACAAAAATTATTTTTTGAAGAAAATATTAATTTAATCGTTTTCAGTTTCTGTAAGTCTCACAAATGATTTTTATAACAAAATAGTGTTCAGAATGGGATTGTAGACTCGAAAAAAAACGAAAATAAATTTTTAAAGAAAAATTAAATTTAATCGTTTTTCGGCGTTTCCAGCAGTTGTCCGAACGATTTACATCAAAAGAAATTTTGCTTGTCTCTGTTTCTGTAAGTCTTACAAATAATTTTTAAACCAAAATAGTGTTCAGAATGGGATTCAAGACTTGAAAAAATACAAAAATTATTTTTTGAAGAAAATATAAATTTAATCGTTTTCAGTATCTATAAGTCTCACATATAATTTTTATAATAAAATAGTGTTCAGAATGAGATTCTAGACTCGAAAAAAAACGAAAATAAATTTTTGAAGAAAAACTAAAATTAATCGTTTTTCGGCGTTTCCAGCAGTTGTCCGAACGATTTACATCAAAAGATATTTTGCTTGTCTCAGTTTCTGTAAGTCTCACAAATAATTTTTATAACAAAATGGTGTTCAGAATGTGATTCTGGACTCGAAAAAAAACGAAAATAAATTTTTGAAGAAAAATTAAATTTAATCGTTTTTCGGCGTTTCCAGCAGTTGTTCGAACGATTTACATCAAAAGAAATTTTGCTTGTCTTAGTTTCTGTAAGTCTCACAAATAATTTTTATAACAAAATAGTGTTCAGATTGGGATTCAAGACTTGAAAAAATACAAAAATTAATTTTTGAAGAAAATATAAATTTAATGGTTTTCAGTTTCTGTAAGTCTCACAAATAATTTTTGTAAACAAACAGTGTTCAGAATGGGATTCTAGACTCAAAAAAAAAACGAAAATAAATTTTTGAAGAAAAATTAAATTTAATCGTTTTTCGGCGTTTCCAGCAGTGGTCCGAACGATTTACATCAAAAGAAATTTTGCTTGTCTCAGTTTCTGTAAGTCTCACAAATAATTTTTATAACAAAATAGTGTTCAGAATAGGATTCAAGACTCGAAAAAAAAAAAAAAATTTGTAGAAAAATTAAATTTAATCGTTTTTCGGCGTTTCCAGCAGTTGTCCGAACGATTTACATCAAAAGAAATTTTGCTTGTCTCAGTTTCTGTAAGTCACACGAATAATTTTTATAACAAAATAGTGTTCAGAATGTGATTCTGGACTCGAAAAAAAAACGAAAATAAATTTTTGAAGAAAAATTAAATTTAATCGTTTTTCGGCGTTTCTAGCAGTTGTCCGAACGATTTACATCAAAAGAAATTTCGCTTGTCTCAGTTTCTGTCAGTCTCACAAATAATTTTTATAACCAAATAGTGTTCAGAATGGGATTCAAGACTTGAAAAAATACAAAAATTATTTTTTTAAGAAAATATAAATTTAATCGTTTTCAGCTTCTGTAAGTCTCACAAATATATTTTTATAACCAAATAGTGTTCAGAATGGGATTCAGGACTCGAAAAAAACGAAAATAAATTTTTGAAGAAAAATTAAATTTAATCGTTTTTCGGCGTTTCCAGCAGTTTTCCGAACGATTTACGTCAAAAGAAATTTCGCTTGTCTCAGTTTCTGTAAGTCTCACAAATAATTTTTATGACAAAATAGTGTTCAGAATGGGATTCAAGACTTGAAAAAATACAAAAATTATTTTTTGAAGAAAATATTCATTTAATCGTTTTCAGTTTCTGTAAGTCTCACAAATGATTTTTATAACAAAATAGTGTTCAGAATGGGATTGTAGACTCGAAAAAAAACGAAAATAAATTTTTAAAGAAAAATTAAATTTAATCGTTTTTCGGCGTTTCCAGCAGTTGTCCGAACGATTTACATCAAAAGAAATTTTGCTTGTCTCTGTTTCTGTAAGTCTTACAAATAATTTTTAAAACAAAATAGTGTTCAGAATGGGATTCAAGACTTGAAAAAATACAAAAATTATTTTTTGAAGAAAATATAAATTTAATCGTTTTCAGTATCTATAAGTCTCACATATAATTTTTATAATAAAATAGTGTTCAGAATGAGATTCTAGACTCGAAAAAAAACGAAAATAAATTTTTGAAGAAAAACTAAAATTAATCGTTTTTCGGCGTTTCCAGCAGTTGTCCGAACGATTTACATCAAAAGATATTTTGCTTGTCTCAGTTTCTGTAAGTCTCACAAATAATTTTTATAACAAAATGGTGTTCAGAATGTGATTCTGGACTCGAAAAAAAACGAAAATAAATTTTTGAAGAAAAATTAAATTTAATCGTTTTTCGGCGTTTCCAGCAGTTGTTCGAACGATTTACATCAAAAGAAATTTTGCTTGTCTTAGTTTCTGTAAGTCTCACAAATAATTTTTATAACAAAATAGTGTTCAGAATGTGATTCTGGACTCGAAAAAAAAACGAAAATAAATTTTTGAAGAAAAATTAAATTTAATCGTTTTTCGGCGTTTCCAGCAGTTGTCCGAACGATTTACATCAAAATAAATTTCGCTTGTCTCAGTTTCTGTAAGTCTCACAAATAATTTTTATAACAAAATAGTGTTCAGAATTGGATTATAGACTCGAAAAAAACTAAAATAAATTTTTGAAGAAAAATTAAATTTAATCGTTTTTCGGCGTTTCCTGCAGTTGTCCGAACGACTTACATCAAAAGGAATTTCGCTTGTCTCAGTTTCTGTAAGTCTCACAAATATCTTTTATAACTAAATAGTGTTCAGAATGGGATTCTAGACTCAAAAAAATCGAAAATAAATTTTTGAAGAAAAATCAAATTTAATCGTTTTTCGGCATTTCCAGCAGTTGTCCGAACGATTTACATCAAAAGAAATTTTGCTTGTCTCAGTTTCTGTAAGTCTCACAAATAATGTCCATAACAAAATAGTGTTCAGAATGGGATTCTAGACTCGAAAAAAAACGAAAATAAATTTTTGAAGAAAAATTAAATTTAATCGTTTTTCGGCGTTTCCAGCAGTTATCCGAACGATTTACATCAAAAGAAATTTCGCTTGTCTCAGTTTCTGTAAGTCTCACAAATAATTTTTATGACAAAATAGTGTTCAGAATGGGATTCAAGACTTGAAAAAATACAAAAATTATTTTTTGAAGAAAATATAAATTTAATCGTTTTCAGTTTCTGTAAGTCTCAAAAATAATTTTTATAACAAAATAGTGTTCAGAATGGGATTCTAGACTCGAAAAAAAACGAAAATAAATTTTTGAAGAAAAATTAAAATTAATCGTTTTTCGGCGTTTCCGGCAGTTGTCCGAACGATTTACATCAAACGAAATTTTGCTTGTCTCAGTTTCTGTTAGTCTCACAAATAGTTTTTATAACAAAACAGTGTTCAGAATGGGATTCAAGACTTAAAAAAATACAAAAATTAATTTTTGAAGAAAATATAAATTTAATCGTTTTCAGCTTCTGTAAGTCTCACAAATAATTTTTATAAACAAATAGTTTTAGAATGGGATTCTAGACTCAAAAAAAACGAAAATAAATTTTTGAAGAAAAATTAAATTTAATCGTTTTTCGGCGTTTCCAGCAGTTGACCGAACGATTTACATCAAACAAAATTTTGCTTGTCTCAGTTTCTGTAAGTCTCACAAATAATTTTTATAACAAAATGGTGTTCAGAATGTGATTCTGGACTCGAAAAAAAACGAAAATAAATTTTTGAAGAAAAATTAAATTTAATCGTTTTTCGGCGTTTCCAGCAGTTGTCCGAACGATTTACATCAAAAGAAATTTTGCTTGTCTCAGTTTCTGTCAGTCTCACAAATAATTTTTATAACAAAACAGTGTTCAGAATAGGATTCAAGACTCGAAAAAAACGAAAATAAATTTTTGAAGAAAAATTAAATTTAATCGTTTTTCGGCGTTTCCAGCAGTTGTCCGAACGATTTACATCAAACATAATTTTGCTTGTCTCAGTTTCTGTAAGTCTCACAAATAATTTTTATAAATAAATAGTGTTCAGAATGGGATAATTCCTAAAAAAAATTTATAACAAAAAAGTGTTCAGAATGTGATTCTGGACTCGAAAAAAAACGAAAATACATTTTTGAAGAAAAATTTAATTTAATCGTTTTTCGGCGTTTCCAGCAGTTGTCCGAACGATTTATATCAAAAGAAATTTTGCTTGTCTCAGTTTCTGTAAGCCACACAAATAATTTTTATAACAAAATAGTGTTCAGAATAGGATTCAAGACTCGAAAAAAACGAAAATAAATTTTTGAAGAAAAATTAAATTTAATCGTTTTTCGGCGTTTCCAGCAGTTGTCCGAACGATTTACATCAAAATAAATTTTGCTTGTCTCAGTTTCTATAAGTCTCACAAATAATTTTTATAACTAAATAGTGTTCAGAATGGGATAATTCTTAAATAATTTTTGTAGCAAAAAAATGTTCAGAAAGTGATTCTGGACTCGAAAAAAAACGAAAATAAATTTATAAAGAAAAATTAAATTTAATCGTTTTTCGGCGTTTCCAGCAGTTGTCCGAACGATTTACATCAAAAGAAATTTTGCTTGTCTCAGTTTCTGTAAGTCTCACAAATAATTTTTATAACAAAACAGTGTTCAGAATAGCAGTTGTCCGAACGACTTACATCACAAGAAATTTCGCTTGTCTCAGTTTCTGTAGGTCTCACAAATAATTTTTATAACCAAATAGTGTTCAGAATGGGATTCAAGACTTGAAAAAATACAAAAATTAATTTTTGAAGAAAATATAAATTTAATCGTTTTCAGCTTCTGTAAGTCTCACAAATAATTTTTATAAACAAATGGTGTTTAGAATGGGATTCTAGACTCAAAAAAAAACGAACATAAATTTTTAAAGAAAAATTAACTTTAATCGTTTTCGGCGTTTCCAGCAGTTGTCCGAACGATTTACATCAAAAGAAATTTTGCTTGTCTCAGTTTTTGTAAGTCTCACAAATAATTTTTATAACAAAATAGTGTTCAGAACTGGATTCTGGACTCGAAAAAAAACGAAAATAAATTTTTGAAGAAAAATTAAATTTAATCGTTTTTCGGCGTTTCCAGCAGTTGTCCGAACGATTTACATCAAAACAAATTTTGCTTGTCTCAGTTTCTGCAAGTCTCACGAATAATTTTTATAACAAAATAGTGTTCAGAATGTGATTCTGGACTCGAAAAAAAAACGAAAATAAATTTTTGAAGAAAATTTAAATTTAATCCTTTTTCGGCGTTTCCAGCAGTTGTCCGAACGATTTACATCAAAAGAAATTTCGCTTGTCTCAGTTTCTGTCAGTCTCACAAATAATTTTTATAACCAAATAGTGTTCAGAATGGGATTCTAGACTCGAAAAAAAACGAAAATAAATTTTTGAAGAAAAATTAAATTTAACCGTTTTTCGGCGTTTCCAGCAGTTGTCCGAACGACTTACGTCAAAAGAAATTTCGCTTGTCTCAGTTTCTGTAAGTCTCACTAATAATTTTTATAACCAAATAGTGTTCAGAATGGGATTCAAGTCTTGAAAAATACATAAATTAATTTTTGAAGAAAATATAAATTTAATCGTTTTCAGCTTCTGTAAGTCTCACAAATAATTTTTATAAACAAATGGTGTTCAGAATGGGATTCTAGACTCAAAAAAAAACGAAAATAAATTAAAAAAAAAAATTAAATTTAATCGTTTTTCGGCGTTTCCGGCAGTTGTCCGAACGATTTACATCAACAAAAATTTTGCTTGTCTCAGTTTCTGTAAGTCCCACAAATAATTTTTATAACAAAATGGTGTTCAGAATGTGATTCTGGACTCGAAAAAAAACGAAAATAAATTTTTGAAAAAAAATTAAATTTAATCGTTTTTCGGCGTTTCCAGCAGTGGTCCGAACGATTTACATCAAAAGAAATTTTGCTTGTCTCAGTTTCTGTAAGTCTCACAAATAATTTTTATAACAAAATAGTGTTCAGAATAGGATTCAAGACTCGAAAAAAAAAAAAAAAATTTGTAGAAAAATTAAATTTAATCGTTTTTCGGCGTTTCCAGCAGTTGTCCGAACGATTTACATCAAAAGAAATTTTGCTTGTCTCAGTTTCTGTAAGTCACACGAATAATTTTTATAACAAAATAGTGTTCAGAATGTGATTCTGGACTCGAAAAAAAAACGAAAATAAATTTTTGAAGAAAAATTAAATTTAATCGTTTTTCGGCGTTTCTAGCAGTTGTCCGAACGATTTACATCAAAAGAAATTTCGCTTGTCTCAGTTTCTGTCAGTCTCACAAATAATTTTTATAACCAAATAATATTCTGAATGATATTCTAGACTCGAAAAAAAACGAAAATAAATTTTTGAAAAAAAATTAAATTTACCGTTTTTCGGCGTTTCCAGCAGTTGTCCGAACGACTTACATCAAAAGAAATTTCGCTTGTCTCAGTTTCTGTAAGTCTCACAAATAATTTTTATAACCAAATAGTGTTCAGAATGGGATTCAAGACTTGAAAAAATACAAAAATTAATTTTTTAAGAAAATATAAATTTAATCGTTTTCAGCTTCTGTAAGTCTCACAAATATATTTTTATAACCAAATAGTGTTCAGAATGGGATTCAGGACTCGAAAAAAACGAAAATAAATTTTTGAAGAAAAATTAAATTTAATCGTTTTTCGGCGTTTCCAGCAGTTTTCCGAACGATTTACGTCAAAAGAAATTTCGCTTGTCTCAGTTTCTGTAAGTCTCACAAATAATTTTTATGACAAAATAGTGTTCAGAATGGGATTCAAGACTTGAAAAAATACAAAAATTATTTTTTGAAGAAAATATTAATTTAATCGTTTTCAGTTTCTGTAAGTCTCACAAATGATTTTTATAACAAAATAGTGTTCAGAATGGGATTGTAGACTCGAAAAAAAACGAAAATAAATTTTTAAAGAAAAATTAAATTTAATCGTTTTTCGGCGTTTCCAGCAGTTGTCCGAACGATTTACATCAAAAGAAATTTTGCTTGTCTCTGTTTCTGTAAGTCTTACAAATAATTTTTAAACCAAAATAGTGTTCAGAATGGGATTCAAGACTTGAAAAAATACAAAAATTATTTTTTGAAGAAAATATAAATTTAATCGTTTTCAGTTTCTATAAGTCTCACATATAATTTTTATAATAAAATAGTGTTCAGAATGGGATTCTGGACTTGAAATAAAACATAAATAAATTTTTGAAGAAAAATTAAATTTAATCGTTTTTCGGCGTTTCCAGCAGTTGTCCGAACGATTTACATCAAAAGAAATTTTGCTTGTCTTACTTTCTGTAAGTCTCACAAAAAAAATTTATGACCAAATAGTGTTCAAAATAGGATTCTAGACTTGAAAAAATACAAAAATAAATTTTTGAAGAAAAATTAAATTTAATCGTTTTTCGGCGTTGTCTCAGTTTCTGTAAGTCTCACAAATAATTTTTATAACCAAATAGTGTTCAGAATGGGATTCTAGACTTGAAATAAAACAAAAATAAATTTTTAAAGAAAAATTATATTTAATCGATTTTCGGCGTTTCCAGCAGTTGTCCAAACGATTTACGCCAAAAAAAATTTGCCTGTCTCAGTTTCTGTAAGTCTTACAAATAACTTTTATAACCAAATGGTGTTCAGAAAAGGATTCTAGACTTAAAAAATACAAAAATACATTTTTGAAGAAAAATTAAATTTAATCGTTTTTCGGCGCTTCCAGCAGTTATCCGAACGATTTACATCAAAAGGAATGTTGCTTGTCTTACTTTCTGTAAGTCTCACAAAAAAGTTTTATAACCAAATAGTGTTCAAATGGGATTCTAGACTTGAAAAAAGACAAAAATAAATTTTTGAAGAAAAATTAAATTTAATCGTTTCTCAGCGTTGTCTCAGTTTCTGTAAGTCTCACAAATAATTTTTATAACCAAATAGTGTTCAGAATGGGATTCTAGACTTGAAATGAAACAAAAATAAATTTTTAAAAAAAAATTAATTTTAATCGATTTTTGGCGTTTCCAGCAGTCGTCCGAACGATTTACGCCAAAAGAAATTTTGCCTATCTCAGTTTCTGCCAGTCTCACAAATAATTTTCACAACCAAATAGTGTTCAGAATGGGATTCGAGACTTGAAAAAATACAAAAATAAATTTTTGAAGAAAAATTAAATTTAATCGTTTTTCGGCGTTTCCAGCAGTTGTCCGAACGATTTACATCAAAAGAAATTTTGCTTGTCTCACTTTCTGTAAGTCTCACAAATAATTTTTATAACCAAATAGTGTTTAGAACGGGATTCTAGACTTGAAAAAATACAAAAATAAATTTTTGAAGAAAAATTAAATTTAATCCTTTTTCGGCGTTTCCAGCAATTGTCCGAACGATTTACATCAAAAGAAATTTTGCTTGTCTTACATTCTGTAAGTCTCACAAAAAAAATTTTATAACCAAATAGTGTTCAAAATGGGATTCTAGACTTGAAAAAATACAAAAATGAATTTTTGAAGAAACATTAGATTTAATCGTTTTTCGGCGTTATCTCAGTTTCTGTAAGTCTCACAAATAATTTTTATAACCAAATAGTGTTCAGAATGGGATTCTAGACTTGAAATAAAACAAAAATAAATTATTGAAGAAAAATTAAATTTAATCGATTTTCCTCGTCTCCAGCAGTTGTCCGAACGATTTACGCCAAAAGAAATTTTGCTTGTCTCAGTTTCTGTAAGTCTCACAAATATGTTTTATTACCAAATAGTGTTCAGAATGGGATACTAGACTTGAAATAAAACAAAAATAAATTTTTGAAGAAAAATTAAATTTAACCCATTTTCGGCGTTTCCAGCAGTTGTCCGAACGATTTACGCCAAAAGAAATTTTGCCTGTCTCAGTTTCTGTAAGTCTCACAAATAATTTTTATAACCAAATAGTGTTCAGAATGGGATTCTGGACTTAAGAAAATACAAAAATAAATTTTTGAAGAAAATAAAAATTTAATCGTTAACAGTTTCCGTAAGTCTAGACTTAAAAAAATACAAAAATTAATTTTTGAAGAAAATAAAAATTTAATCGTTTTTAGTTTCCGTAAGTCTCAGAAATAATTTTTATGAACAAATAGTGTTTAGAATGTGTTTCTAGACTTGAAAAAATACAAAAATAAATTGTTGAAGAAAAATTAAATTTAATCGTTTTCGGCGTTTCCAGCAGTTGTCGGAACGATTTACGCCAAAAGAAATTTTGCTTGTCTCAGTTTCTGTAAGTCTTACAAATAATTTTTATAACTAAATGGTGTTCAGAATGGGATTCTAGACTTGAAATAAAACAAAAATAAATTTTTGAAGAAAAATTAAATTTAATCGTTTTTCGGCGCTTCCAGCAGTTGTCCGAACGATTTACATCAAAAGAAATTTTGCTTGTCTTACTTTCTGTAAGTCTCACAAAAAAAAATTTATAACCAAATAGTGTTCAAAATGGGATTTTAGACTTGAAAAAATACAAAAGAAAAATTAAATTTAATCGTTTTTCGGCGTTGTCTCAGTTTCTGTAAGTCTCACAAATAATTTTTATAACCAAATAGTGTTCAGAATGGAATTCTAGACTTGAAATAAAACAAAAATAAATTTTTGAAGAAAAATTAAATTTAATGGATTTTTGGCGTTTCCAGCAGTTGTCCGAACGATTTACGCCAAAAGAAATTTTGCCTGTCTCAGTTTCTGTAAGTCTTACTAATAATTTTTATAACCAAATAGTGTTCAGAATGGGATTCTAGACTTGAAATAAAACAAAAATAAATTTTTGAAGAAAAATTAAATTTAATCGATTTTCGGCGTTTCCAGCAGTTGTCCAAACGATTTACGCCAAAAAAATTATTGACTGTCTCAGTTTCTGTAAGTCTCACAAATAATTTTTATAACCAAATAGTGTTCAGAATGGGATTCTGGACTTAAAAAAATACAAAAATAAATTTTTGAAGAAAAATTAAATTTAATCGTTTTTCGGCGCTTCCAGCAGTTATCCGAACGATTTACATCAAAAGAAATATTGCTTGTCTTACTTTCTGTAAGTCTCGCAAAAAAGTTTTATAACCAAATAGTGTTCAAAATGGGATTCTAGACTTGAAAAGAGACCAAAATAAATTTTTGAAGAAAAATTAAATTTAATCGTTTTTCAGCGTTGTCTCAGTTTCTGTAAGTCTCACAAATAATTTTTATAACCAAATAGTGTTCAGAATGGAATTCTAGACTTGAAATAAAACAAAAATAAATTTTTGAAGAAAAATTAAATTTAATCAATTTTTGGCGTTTCCAGCAGTCGCCCGAACGATTTACACCAAAAGAAATTTTGCCTGTCTCAGTTTCTGTCAGTCTCACAAATAATTTTCATAACCAAATAGTGTTCAGAATGGGATTCGAGACTTGAAATAGTACAAAAATAAATTTTTGAAGAAAAATTAAATTTAATCGATTTTCGGCGTTTCCAGCAGTTGTCCAAACGATTTACGCCAAAAGAAATTTTGCCTGTCTCAGTTTCTGTAAGTCTCAAAAATAATTTTTATAACCAAATAGTGTTCAGAATGGGATTCTAGACTTAAAAAAATACAAAGATAATTTTTTGAAGAAAAATTAAATTTAATCGTTTTTCGGCGTTTCCAGCAGTTGTCCGAACGATTTACATCAAAAGAAATTTTGCTCGTCTTACTTTCTGTATGTCTCACAAATAATTTTTATAACCAAATAGTGTTTAGAATGGGATTCAAGACTTGAAAAAATACAAAAATTAATTTTTAAGAAAAATTAAATTTAATCGTGTTTCGGCGTTGTCTCAGTATCTGTAACTCTCACAAATAATTTTTATAACCAAATAGTGTTCAGAATGGGATTCTAGACTTGAAATTAAACAAAAATAAAATTTTGAAAAAAAATTAAATTTAATTGTTTTTCAGCGTTTCCAGCAGTTGTCCGAACGATTTACATTCAAAGAAATTTTGCTTGTCTTACTTTCTGTAAGTCTCACAAAAATTTTTTATAACTAAATGGTGTTCAAAATGGGATTCTAGACTTGAAAAAATACAAAAATAAATTTTTGAAGAAAAATTAAATTTAATCGTTTTTCGGCGTTATCTCAGTTTCTGTAAGTCTCACAAATAATTTTTATAACCAAATAGTGTTCAGAATGGGATTCTAGAATTGAAATAAAACAAAAATAAATTATTGAAGAAAAATTAAGTTTAATCGATTTTCGGCGTTTCCAGCAGTTGTCCGAACGATTTACGCCAAAAGAAATTTTGCCTGTCTCAGTTTCTGTAAGTCTCACAAATAATTTTTATAACCAAATAGTGTTCAGAATAAGATTCTAGACTTAAAAAAATACAAAAATTAATTTTTGAAGAAAATAAAAATTTAATCGTTTTCAGTTTCCGTAAGTCTCAGAAATATTTTTTATGAACAAATAGTGTTTAGAATGTGATTCTACACTTGAAAAAATACAAAAATAAATTTTTGAAGAAAAATTAAATTTAATCGTTTTTCGGCGTTTCCAGCAGTTGTCGGAACGATTTACGCCAAAAGAAATTTTGCTTGTCTCAGTTTCGGTAAGTCTTACAAATAATTTTTATAACCAAATAGTGTTCTGAATGGGATTCTAGACTTGAAATAAAACAAAAATAAATTTTTGAAGAAAAATTAAATTTAATCGTTTTTCGGCATTTCCAGCAGTTGTCCGAACGATTTACATCAAAAGAAATTTTGCTTGTCTTACTTTCTGTAAGTCTCACAAACAAATTTTATAACCAAATAGTGTTCAAAATGGGATTCTAGACTTGAAAAAATACAAAAATAAATTTTTAAGAAAAATTAAATTTAATCGTGTTTCGGCGTTGTCTCAGTTTCTGTAACTCTCACAAATAATTTTTATAACCAAATAGTGTTCAGAATATGATTCTAGACTTGAAATTAAACAAAAATAAATTTTTGAAGAAAAATTAAAGTTAATCGTCTTCGGCGTTATCTCAGTTTACTCTAGAATGGGATTCTAGACTTGAAATTAAACAAAAATAAAATTTTGAAAAAAAATTAAATTTAATTGTTTTTCAGCGTTTCCAGCAGTTGTCCGAACGATTTACATTCAAAGAAATTTTGCTTGTCTTACTTTCTGTAAGTCTCACAAAAATTTTTTATAACTAAATGGTGTTCAAAATGGGATTCTAGACTTGAAAAAATACAAAAATAAATTTTTGAAGAAAAATTAAATTTAATCGTTTTTCGGCGTTATCTCAGTTTCTGTAAGTCTCACAAATAATTTTTATAACCAAATAGTGTTCAGAATGGGATTCTAGAATTGAAATAAAACAAAAATAAATTATTGAAGAAAAATTAAGTTTAATCGATTTTCGGCGTTTCCAGCAGTTGTCCGAACGATTTACGCCAAAAGAAATTTTGCCTGTCTCAGTTTCTGTAAGTCTCACAAATAATTTTTATAACCAAATAGTGTTCAGAATAAGATTCTAGACTTAAAAAAATACAAAAATTAATTTTTGAAGAAAATAAAAATTTAATCGTTTTCAGTTTCCGTAAGTCTCAGAAATATTTTTTATGAACAAATAGTGTTTAGAATGTGATTCTACACTTGAAAAAATACAAAAATAAATTTTTGAAGAAAAATTAAATTTAATCGTTTTTCGGCGTTTCCAGCAGTTGTCGGAACGATTTACGCCAAAAGAAATTTTGCTTGTCTCAGTTTCGGTAAGTCTTACAAATAATTTTTATAACCAAATAGTGTTCTGAATGGGATTCTAGACTTGAAATAAAACAAAAATAAATTTTTGAAGAAAAATTAAATTTAATCGTTTTTCGGCATTTCCAGCAGTTGTCCGAACGATTTACATCAAAAGAAATTTTGCTTGTCTTACTTTCTGTAAGTCTCACAAACAAATTTTATAACCAAATAGTGTTCAAAATGGGATTCTAGACTTGAAAAAATACAAAAATAAATTTTTAAGAAAAATTAAATTTAATCGTGTTTCGGCGTTGTCTCAGTTTCTGTAACTCTCACAAATAATTTTTATAACCAAATAGTGTTCAGAATATGATTCTAGACTTGAAATTAAACAAAAATAAATTTTTGAAGAAAAATTAAAGTTAATCGTCTTCGGCGTTATCTCAGTTTACTCTAGAATGGGATTCTAGACTTAAAAAAATACAAAAATAAATTTTTGAAAAAATAAAAATTTAATCGTTTTCAGTTTTCGTAAGTCCAGACTTAAAAAAATACAAAAATTAATTTTTGAAGAAAATAAAAATTTAATCGTTTTCAGTTTCCGTAAGTCTCAGAAATAATTTTTATGAACAAATAGTGTTTAGAATGTGATTCTAGCCTTGAAATAAAACAAAAATAAATTTTTGAAGAAAAATTAAATTTAATCGATTTTCGGCGTTTCCAGCAGTTGTCCGAACGATTTACGCCAAAAGAAATTTTGCCTGTCTCAGTTTCTGTAAGTCTCACAAATAATTTTTATAACCAAATAGTGTTCAGAATCGGATTCTAGACTTGAAATTAAACAAAAATAAATTTTTGAAGAAAAATTAAATTTAATCGATTTTCGGCGTTTCCAGCAGTTGTCCGAACGATTTACGCCAAAAGAAATTTTGCCTGTCTCAGTTTCTGTAAGTCTCACAAATAATTTTTTTAACCAAATAGTGTTCAGAATGGGATTATGGACTTAAAAAAATACAAAAATAAATTTTTGAAGAAAAATTAAATTTAATTGTTTTTCAACGTTTCCAGCAGTTGTCCGAACGATTTACATCCAAAGAAATTTTGCTTGTCTTACTTTCTGTAAAACCACAAAAAAAATTTATAACCAAATAGTGTTCAGAATGGGATTCTAAACTTGAAAAAATACAAAAATAAATTTTTGAAGAAAAATTTAATTTATTCGTTTTTCGGCGTTGTCTCAGTTTCTGTAACTCTCACAAATAATTTTTATAACCAAATAATGTTTAGAATGGGATTCTAGACTTGAAATTAAACGAAAGTAAATTTTTGAAGAAAAATTAAATTTAATCGATTTTCGGCGTTTCCAGCAGTTTTCCGAACGATTTACGCCAAAAGAAATTTTGCCTGTCTCAGTTTCTGTAAGTCTCACAAATAATTTTTATAACCAAAAAGTGTTCAGAATGGGATTCTAGACTTGAAATTAAACAAAAATAAATTTTTGAAGAAAAATTAAATTTAATCGATTTTCGGCGTTATCTCAGTTTCTGTAAGTCTCACAAATAATTTTTATAACCAAATAGTGTTCAGAATAAGATTCTAGACTTAAAAAAATACAAAAATTAATTTTTGAAGAAAATAAAAATTTAATCGTTTTCAGTTTCCGTAAGTCTCAGAAATAATTTTTATGAACAAATAGTGTTTAGAATGTGATTCAAAACTTGAAAAAATACAAAAATAAATTTTTGAAGAAAAATTAAATTCAATCGTTTTTCGGCGTTTGCAGCAGTTGTCCGAACGATTTACGCCAAAAGAAATTTTGCTTGTCTCAGTTTCTGTAAGTCTTACAAATAATTTTTATAACCAAATACTGTTCAGAATGGGATTCTAAACTTGAAATAAAACAAAATTAAATTTTTGAAGAAAAATTAAATTTAATCGTTTTTCGGCGTTTCCAGCAGTTGTCTGAGCGATTTACATCAAACGAAATTTTGCTTGTCTTACTTTCTGTAAGTCTCACAAAAAATTTTTATAACCAAATAGTGTTCAAAATGGGATTCTAGACTTGAAAAAATACAAAGTAAATTTTTAAGAAAAATTTAATTTAATCGTTTTTCGGCGTTGTCTCAGTTTCTGTAACTCTCACAAATAATTTTTAGAACCAAATAGTGTTTAGAATGGGATTCTAGACTTGAAATTAAACGAAAGTAAATTTTTGAAGAAAAATTAAATTTAATCGATTTTCGGAGTTTCCAGCAGTTTTCCGAACGATTTACGCCAAAAGAAATTTTGCCTGTCTCAGTTTCTGTAAGTCTTACAAATAATTTTTATAACCAAATAGTGTTCAGAATGGGATTCTAGACTTAAAAAAAACAAAAATAAATTTTTGAAGAAAAAATAAATTTAATCGTTTTTCGGCGTTTCCAGCAGTTGTCCGAACGACTTACATCAAAAGAAATTTTGCTTGTCTCACTTTCTGTAAGTCTCACAAATAATTTTTATAACCAAATAGTGTTTAGAATGGGATTCAAGACTTGAAAAAATTCAAAAATATATTTTTGAAGAAACATTTAATTTAATCGTTTTTCGGAGTTTCCAGCATTGTCCGAACGATTTACATCAAAAGAAATTTTGCTTGTCTTACTTTCTGTAAGTCTCACAAAAAAAATTTATAACCAAATAGTGTTCAAAATGGGATTCTAGACTTGAAAAAATACAAAAATAAATTTTTGAAGAAAATAAAAATTTAATCGTTTTCAGTTTCCGTAAGTCTAGACTTAAAAAAATACAAAAATTAATTTTTGAAGAAAATAAAAATTTAATCGTTTTCAGTTTCCGTAAGTCTCAGAAATAATTTTTATGAACAAATAGTATTTAGAATGTGATTCTAGGCTTGAAATAAAACAAAAATAAATTTTTGAAGAAAAATTAAATTTAATCGATTCTCGGCGTTTCCAGCAGTTGTCCGAACGATTTACGCCAAAAGAAATTTTGCCTGTCTCAGTTTCTGTAAGTCTTACAAATAATTTTTATAACCAAATAGTGTTCAGAATGGGATTCTAGACTTAAAAAAAACAAAAATAAATTTTTGAAGAAAAAATAAATTTAATCGTTTTTCGGCGTTTCCAGCAGTTGTCCGAACGACTTACATCAAAAGAAATTTTCTTGTCTCACTTTCTGTAAGTCTCACAAATAATTTTTATAACCAAATAGTGTTTAGAATGGGATTCTAGGCTTGAAAAAATACAAAAATAAATTTTTGAAGAAAAATTTAATTTAATCGTTTTTCGGCGTTTCCAGCAGTTGTCCGAACGATTTACATCAAAAGAAATTTTGCTCGTCTTACTTTCTGTAAGTCTCACAAATAATTTTTATAACCAAATAGTGTTTAGAACGGGATTCTAGACTTGAAAAAATACAAAAATAAATTTTTGAAGAAAAATTAAATTTAATCCTTTTTCGGCGTTTCCAGCAATTGTCCGAACGATTTACATCAAAAGAAATTTTGCTTGTCTTACATTCTGTAAGTCTCACAAAAAAAATTTTATAACCAAATAGTGTTCAAAATGGGATTCTAGACTTGAAAAAATACAAAAATGAATTTTTGAAGAAACATTAGATTTAATCGTTTTTCGGCGTTATCTCAGTTTCTGTAAGTCTCACAAATAATTTTTATAACCAAATAGTGTTCAGAATGGGATTCTAGACTTGAAATAAAACAAAAATAAATTATTGAAGAAAAATTAAATTTAATCGATTTTCCTCGTCTCCAGCAGTTGTCCGAACGATTTACGCCAAAAGAAATTTTGCTTGTCTCAGTTTCTGTAAGTCTCACAAATATGTTTTATTACCAAATAGTGTTCAGAATGGGATACTAGACTTGAAATAAAACAAAAATAAATTTTTGAAGAAAAATTAAATTTAACCCATTTTCGGCGTTTCCAGCAGTTGTCCGAACGATTTACGCCAAAAGAAATTTTGCCTGTCTCAGTTTCTGTAAGTCTCACAAATAATTTTTATAACCAAATAGTGTTCAGAATGGGATTCTGGACTTAAGAAAATACAAAAATAAATTTTTGAAGAAAATAAAAATTTAATCGTTAACAGTTTCCGTAAGTCTAGACTTAAAAAAATACAAAAATTAATTTTTGAAGAAAATAAAAATTTAATCGTTTTTAGTTTCCGTAAGTCTCAGAAATAATTTTTATGAACAAATAGTGTTTAGAATGTGTTTCTAGACTTGAAAAAATACAAAAATAAATTGTTGAAGAAAAATTAAATTTAATCGTTTTCGGCGTTTCCAGCAGTTGTCGGAACGATTTACGCCAAAAGAAATTTTGCTTGTCTCAGTTTCTGTAAGTCTTACAAATAATTTTTATAACTAAATGGTGTTCAGAATGGGATTCTAGACTTGAAATAAAACAAAAATAAATTTTTGAAGAAAAATTAAATTTAATCGTTTTTCGGCGCTTCCAGCAGTTGTCCGAACGATTTACATCAAAAGAAATTTTGCTTGTCTTACTTTCTGTAAGTCTCACAAAAAAAAATTTATAACCAAATAGTGTTCAAAATGGGATTTTAGACTTGAAAAAATACAAAAGAAAAATTAAATTTAATCGTTTTTCGGCGTTGTCTCAGTTTCTGTAAGTCTCACAAATAATTTTTATAACCAAATAGTGTTCAGAATGGAATTCTAGACTTGAAATAAAACAAAAATAAATTTTTGAAGAAAAATTAAATTTAATGGATTTTTGGCGTTTCCAGCAGTTGTCCGAACGATTTACGCCAAAAGAAATTTTGCCTGTCTCAGTTTCTGTAAGTCTTACTAATAATTTTTATAACCAAATAGTGTTCAGAATGGGATTCTAGACTTGAAATAAAACAAAAATAAATTTTTGAAGAAAAATTAAATTTAATCGATTTTCGGCGTTTCCAGCAGTTGTCCAAACGATTTACGCCAAAAAAATTATTGACTGTCTCAGTTTCTGTAAGTCTCACAAATAATTTTTATAACCAAATAGTGTTCAGAATGGGATTCTGGACTTAAAAAAATACAAAAATAAATTTTTGAAGAAAAATTAAATTTAATCGTTTTTCGGCGCTTCCAGCAGTTATCCGAACGATTTACATCAAAAGAAATATTGCTTGTCTTACTTTCTGTAAGTCTCGCAAAAAAGTTTTATAACCAAATAGTGTTCAAAATGGGATTCTAGACTTGAAAAGAGACCAAAATAAATTTTTGAAGAAAAATTAAATTTAATCGTTTTTCAGCGTTGTCTCAGTTTCTGTAAGTCTCACAAATAATTTTTATAACCAAATAGTGTTCAGAATGGAATTCTAGACTTGAAATAAAACAAAAATAAATTTTTGAAGAAAAATTAAATTTAATCAATTTTTGGCGTTTCCAGCAGTCGCCCGAACGATTTACACCAAAAGAAATTTTGCCTGTCTCAGTTTCTGTCAGTCTCACAAATAATTTTCATAACCAAATAGTGTTCAGAATGGGATTCTAGACTTGAAATAGTACAAAAATAAATTTTTGAAGAAAAATTAAATTTAATCGATTTTCGGCGTTTCCAGCAGTTGTCCAAACGATTTACGCCAAAAGAAATTTTGCCTGTCTCAGTTTCTGTAAGTCTCAAAAATAATTTTTATAACCAAATAGTGTTCAGAATGGGATTCTAGACTTAAAAAAATACAAAGATAATTTTTTGAAGAAAAATTAAATTTAATCGTTTTTCGGCGTTTCCAGCAGTTGTCCGAACGATTTACATCAAAAGAAATTTTGCTTGTCTTACTTTTTGCAAGTCTCACAAGAAAGTTTTATAACCAAACAGTGTTCAAAATGGGATTCTAGACTTGAAAAATACAAAAATAAATTTTTGAAGAAAAATTAAATTTAATCGTTTTTCAGCGTTGTCTCAGTTTCTGTAAGTCTCACAAATAATTTTTATAACCAAATAGTGTTCAGAATGGAATTCTAGACTTGAAATAAAACAAAAATAAATTTTTGAAGAAAAATTAAATTTAATCAATTTTTGGCGTTTCCAGCAGTCGTCCGAACGATTTACGCCAAAAGAAATTTAGCCTGTCTCAGTTTCTGTCAGTCTCACAAATAATTTTCATAACCAAATAGTGTTCAGAATGGGATTCTAGACTTGAAATAGTACAAAAATAAATTTTTGAAGAAAAATTAAATTTAATCGATTTTCGGCGTTTCCAGCAGTTGTCCAAACGATTTACGCCAAAAGAAATTTTGCCTGTCTCAGTTTCTGTAAGTCTCAAAAATAATTTTTATAACCAAATAGTGTTCAGAATGGGATTCTAGACTTAAAAAAATACAAAGATAATTTTTTGAAGAAAAATTAAATTTAATCGTTTTTCGGCGTTTCCAGCAGTTGTCCGAACGATTTACATCAAAAGAAATTTTGCTTGTCTTACTTTTTGCAAGTCTCACAAGAAAGTTTTATAACCAAACAGTGTTCAAAATGGGATTCTAGACTTGAAAAATACAAAAATAAATTTTTGAAGAAAAATTAAATTTAATCGTTTTTCGGCGTTTCCAGCAGTTGTCCGAACGATTTACGCAAAATAAATTTTGCTTGTCTTAGTTTCTGTAAGTCTCACAAATAATTTTCATAAGCAAATAGTGTTCAGAATGGGATTCTAGACCTGAAAAAATACAAAAATAAATTTTTGAAGAAAAATTAAAATTAATCGTTTTTCGGCGTTTGCAGCAGTTGTCCGAACGATTTACATCAAAAGAAATTTTGCTTGTCTCACTTTCTGTAAGTCTCACAAAAATTTTTTATAACCAAATAGTGTTCAGAATGGTATTCTAGACTTGAAAAAATACAAAAATAAATTTTTGAAGAAAAATTAAATTTAATCGTTTTTCGGCGTTTCCAGCAGTTGTCCGAACGATTTACGCCAAAAGAAATTTTGCTTGTCTCAGTTTCTGTAAGTCTCACAAATAATTTTTATTACCAAATGGTGTTCAGAATGGAATTCTAGACTTGAAATAAATCAAAAATAAATTTTTGTAGAAAAATTAAATTTAATCCATTTTCGGCGTTTCCAGCAGTTGTCCGAACGATTTACGCCGAAAGAAATTTTGCCTGTCTCAGTTTCTGTAAGTCTCACAAATAATTTTTATAACCAAATAGTGTTCAGAATGGGATTCTAGACTTAAAAAATACAAAGATAATTTTTTGAAGAAAAATTAAATTTAATCGTTTTTCGGCGTTTCCAGCAGTTGTCCGAACGATTTACATCAAAAGAAATTTTGCTTGTCTTACTTTCTGCAAGTCTCACAAGAAAGTTTTATAACCAAACAGTGTTCAAAATGGGATTCTAGACTTGAAAAATACAAAAATAAATTTTTGAAGAAAAATTAAATTTAATCGTTTTTCGGCGCTTCCAGCAGTTGTCCGAACGATTTACGCCAAAAGAAATTTTGCTTGTCTCAGTTTCTGTAAGTCTCACAAATAATTTTTATTACCAAATGGTGTTCAGAATGGGATTCTAGACTTGAAATAAAACAAAAATAAATTTTTGAAGAAAAATTAAATTTAATCCATTTTCGGCGTTTCCAGCAGTTGTCCGAACGATTTACGCAAAATAAATTTTGCCTGTCTTAGTTTCTGTAAGTCTCACAAATAATTTTCATAAGCAAATAGTGTTCAGAATGGGATTCTAGACTTGAAAAAATACAAAAATAAATTTTTGAAGAAAAATTAAATTTAATCGTTTTTCGGCGTTTGCAGCAGTTGTCCGAACGATTTACATCAAAAGAAATTTTGCTTGTCTCACTTTCTGTAAGTCTTACAAAAAAATTTTATAACCAAATAGTGTTCAGAATGGTATTCTGGACTTGAAAAAATACAAAAATAAATTTTTAAAGAAAAATTAAATTTAATCGTTTTTCGGCGTTTCCAGCAGTTGTCCGAACGATTTACGCCAAAAGAAATTTTGCTTGTCTCAGTTTCTGTAAGTCTCACAAATAATTTTTATTACCAAATGGTGTTCAGAATGGAATTCTAGACTTGAAATAAATCAAAAATAAATTTTTGGAGAAAAATTAAATTTAATCCATTTTCGGCGTTTCCAGCAGTTGTCCGAACGATTTACGCCGAAAGAAATTTTGCCTGTCTCAGTTTCTGTAAGTCTCACAAATAATTTTTATAACCAAATAGTGTTCAGAATGGTATTCTAGACTTGAAATAAAACAAAAATAAATTTTTGAAGAAAAATTAAATTTAATCCATTTTCGGCGTTTCCAGCAGTTGTCCGAACGATTTACGCCGAAAGAAATTTTGCCTGTCTCAGTTTCTGTAAGTCTCACAAATAATTTTTATAACCAAATAGTGTTCAGAATGGGATTCTAGACTTAAAAAAATACAAAAATAGATTTTTGGAGAATATAAAAATTAAATCGTTTTCAGTTTCCGTAAGTCTTGACTTAAAAAAATACAAAAATTAATTTTTGAAGAAAATAAAAATTTAATCGTTTTCAGTTTCCGTAAGTCTCAGAAACAATTTTTATGAACAAATAGTGTTTAGAATGTGATTCTAGACTTGAAAAAATACAAAAATAAATTTTTGAAGAAAAATTAAATTTAATCGTTTTTCGGCGTTTCCAGCAGTTGTCCGAACGATTTACGCCAAAAGAAATTTTGCCTGTCTCAGTTTCTGTAAGTCTCACAAACAAATTTTATAACCAAATAGTGTTCAAAATGGGATTCTAGACTTGAAAAAATACAAAAATACATTTTTAAGAAAAATTAAATTTAATCGTGTTTCGGCGTTGTCTCAGTTTCTGTAACTCTCACAAATAATTTTTGTAACCAAATAGTGTTCAGAATAGGATTCTAGACTTAAAATTAAACAAAAATAAATTTTTGAAGAAAAATTAAATTTAATTGTTTTTCAGCGTTTCCAGCAGTTGTCCGAACGATTTACATAAAAAGAAATTTTGCTTGTCTTACTTTCTGTAAGTCTTACAAAAAATTTTTATAACCAAATAGTGTTCAGAATGGGATTCTAGACTTGAAAAAATACAGAAATAAATTTTTGAAGAAAAATTGAATTTAATCGTTTTTCGGCGTTGTCTCGGTTTCTGTAAGTCCCACAAATAATTTTCATAACCAAACAGTGTTCAGAATGGGATTCTAGACTTGAAATTAAACAAAAATAAATTTTTGAGGAAAAATTAAATTTAATCGATTTTCGGCGTTTGCAGCAGTTGTCCGAACGATTTACGCCTAAAGAAATTTTGCCTGTCTCAGTTTCTGTAAGTCTTACAAATAATTTTTATAACCAAATAGTTTACAGAATGGGATTCTAGACTTGAAATTAAACAAAAATAAATTTTTGAAGAAAAATTAAATTTAATCGATTTTCGGCGTTTCCAGCAGTTGTCCGAACGATTTACGCCAAAAGAAATTTTGCCTGTCTCAGTTTCTCTAAGTCTCATAAATAATTTTTATAACCAAATAGTGTTCAGAATAGGATTCTAGACTTAAAAAAATACAAAAATAAATTTTTGAAGAAAAATTTAATTTAATTGTTTTTCAGCGTTTCCTGCAGTTGTCCGAACGATTTACATCAAAAGAAATTTTGCTTGTCTTACTTTCTGTAAGTCTCACAAAAAAATTTTATAACCAAATAGTGTTCAGAATGGGATTCTAGACTTGAAAAAATACAAAAATAATTTTTTTAAGAAAAATTAAATTCGATCGTTTTTCGGCGTTGTCTTAGTTTCTGTAAGTCTCACAAATAATTTTTATAACCAAATAGTGTTCAGAATGGGATTCTAGACTTAAAAAAATACAAAAATAAATTTTTTAAGAAAAATTAAATTTAATCGTATTTCGGCGTTTCCAGCAGTTGTCCGAACGAATTACATCAAAGAAATTTTGCTTGTCTTACTTTCTGTAAGTCTCACAAATAATTTTTATAACCAAATAGTGTTTAGAATGGGATTCAAGACTTGAAAAAGTACAAAAATAAATTTTTGAAGAAAAATTTAATTTAATCGTTTTTCGGCGTTTCCAGCAGTTGTCCGAACGATTTACATCAAAAGAAATTTTCTTGTCTCACTTTCTGTAAGTCTCACAAATAATTTTTATAACCAAATAGTGTTTAGAATGGGATTCTAGGCTTGAAAAAATACAAAAATAAATTTTTGAAGAAAAATTTAATTTAATCGTTTTTCGGCGTTTCCAGCAGTTGTCCGAACGATTTACATCAAAAGAAATTTTGCTCGTCTTACTTTCTGTATGTCTCACAAATAATTTTTATAACCAAATAGTGTTTAGAATGGGATTCAAGACTTGAAAAAATACAAAAATTAATTTTTAAGAAAAATTAAATTTAATCGTGTTTCGGCGTTGTCTCAGTATCTGTAACTCTCACAAATAATTTTTATAACCAAATAGTGTTCAGAATGGGATTCTAGACTTGAAATTAAACAAAAATAAAATTTTGAAAAAAAATTAAATTTAATTGTTTTTCAGCGTTTCCAGCAGTTGTCCGAACGATTTACATTCAAAGAAATTTTGCTTGTCTTACTTTCTGTAAGTCTCACAAAAATTTTTTATAACTAAATGGTGTTCAAAATGGGATTCTAGACTTGAAAAAATACAAAAATAAATTTTTGAAGAAAAATTAAATTTAATCGTTTTTCGGCGTTATCTCAGTTTCTGTAAGTCTCACAAATAATTTTTATAACCAAATAGTGTTCAGAATGGGATTCTAGAATTGAAATAAAACAAAAATAAATTATTGAAGAAAAATTAAGTTTAATCGATTTTCGGCGTTTCCAGCAGTTGTCCGAACGATTTACGCCAAAAGAAATTTTGCCTGTCTCAGTTTCTGTAAGTCTCACAAATAATTTTTATAACCAAATAGTGTTCAGAATAAGATTCTAGACTTAAAAAAATACAAAAATTAATTTTTGAAGAAAATAAAAATTTAATCGTTTTCAGTTTCCGTAAGTCTCAGAAATATTTTTTATGAACAAATAGTGTTTAGAATGTGATTCTACACTTGAAAAAATACAAAAATAAATTTTTGAAGAAAAATTAAATTTAATCGTTTTTCGGCGTTTCCAGCAGTTGTCGGAACGATTTACGCCAAAAGAAATTTTGCTTGTCTCAGTTTCGGTAAGTCTTACAAATAATTTTTATAACCAAATAGTGTTCTGAATGGGATTCTAGACTTGAAATAAAACAAAAATAAATTTTTGAAGAAAAATTAAATTTAATCGTTTTTCGGCATTTCCAGCAGTTGTCCGAACGATTTACATCAAAAGAAATTTTGCTTGTCTTACTTTCTGTAAGTCTCACAAACAAATTTTATAACCAAATAGTGTTCAAAATGGGATTCTAGACTTGAAAAAATACAAAAATAAATTTTTAAGAAAAATTAAATTTAATCGTGTTTCGGCGTTGTCTCAGTTTCTGTAACTCTCACAAATAATTTTTATAACCAAATAGTGTTCAGAATATGATTCTAGACTTGAAATTAAACAAAAATAAATTTTTGAAGAAAAATTAAAGTTAATCGTCTTCGGCGTTATCTCAGTTTACTCTAGAATGGGATTCTAGACTTAAAAAAATACAAAAATAAATTTTTGAAAAAATAAAAATTTAATCGTTTTCAGTTTTCGTAAGTCCAGACTTAAAAAAATACAAAAATTAATTTTTGAAGAAAATAAAAATTTAATCGTTTTCAGTTTCCGTAAGTCTCAGAAATAATTTTTATGAACAAATAGTGTTTAGAATGTGATTCTAGCCTTGAAATAAAACAAAAATAAATTTTTGAAGAAAAATTAAATTTAATCGATTTTCGGCGTTTCCAGCAGTTGTCCGAACGATTTACGCCAAAAGAAATTTTGCCTGTCTCAGTTTCTGTAAGTCTCACAAATAATTTTTATAACCAAATAGTGTTCAGAATCGGATTCTAGACTTGAAATTAAACAAAAATAAATTTTTGAAGAAAAATTAAATTTAATCGATTTTCGGCGTTTCCAGCAGTTGTCCGAACGATTTACGCCAAAAGAAATTTTGCCTGTCTCAGTTTCTGTAAGTCTCACAAATAATTTTTTTAACCAAATAGTGTTCAGAATGGGATTATGGACTTAAAAAAATACAAAAATAAATTTTTGAAGAAAAATTAAATTTAATTGTTTTTCAACGTTTCCAGCAGTTGTCCGAACGATTTACATCCAAAGAAATTTTGCTTGTCTTACTTTCTGTAAAACCACAAAAAAAATTTATAACCAAATAGTGTTCAGAATGGGATTCTAAACTTGAAAAAATACAAAAATAAATTTTTGAAGAAAAATTAAATTCAATCGTTTTTCGGCGTTGTCTCAGTTTCTGTAAGTCTCACAAATAATTTTTATAACCAAATGGTGTTCAGAATGAGATTCTAGACTTGAAATAAAACAAAAATAAATTTTTGAAGAAAAATTAAATTTAATCGATTTTCGGCGTTTCCAGCAGTTGTCCGAACGTTTTACGCCAAAAGAAATTTTACCTGTCTCAGTTTCTGTAAGTCTCATAAATTATTTTTATAACCAAATAGTGTTCAGAATGGGATTCTAGACTTAAAAAAATACAAAAATACATTTTTGAAGGAAAATTAAATTTAATCGTTTTTCGGCGTTTCCAGCAGTTGTCCGAACGATTTACATCAAAAGAAATTTTGCTTGTCTTACATTCTGTAAGTCTCACAAATAATTTTTATAACCAAATGGTGTCTAGAATGGGATTCAAGACTTGAAAAAATACAAAAATAAATTTTTGAAGAAAAATTTAATTTAATCGTTTTTCGGCGTTTCCAGCAGTTGTCCGAACGATTTACATAAAAAGAAATTTTGCTTGTCTTACTTTCTGTAAGTCTCACAAAAAAATTTTATAACCAAATAGTGTTCAAAATGGGATTCTAGACTTGAAAAAATACAAAAATAAATTTTTGAAGAAAAATTAAATTTAATCCATTTTCGGCGTTTCCAGCAGTTGTCCGAACGATTTACGCCAAAAAAAATTTGCCTGTCTCAGTTTCTGTAAGTCTCACAAATAATTTTTATAACCAAATAGTGTTCAGAATGGGATTCTAGACTTAAAAAAACACAAAAATAGATTTTTGAAGAATATAAAAATTTAATCGTTTTCAGTTTCCGTAAGTCTAGACTTAAAAAAATACAAAAATTAATTTTTGAAGAAAATAAAAATTTAATCGTTTTCAGTTTCCGTAAGTCTCAGAAATAATTTTTATGAACAAATAGTGTTTAGAATGTGATTCTAGACTTAAAAAAATACAAAAATAAATTTTTGAAGAAAAATTAAATTTAATCGTTTTTCGGCGTTTGCAGCAGTTGTCCGAACGATTTACGCCAAAAGAAATTTTGCTTGTCTCAGTTTCTGTAAGTCTTACAAATGATTTTTATAACCAAATACTGTTCAGAATGGGATTCTAGACTTGAAATAAAACAAAATTAAATTTTTGAAGAAAAATTAAATTTAATCGTTTTTCGGCGTTTCCAGCAGTTGTCTGAGCGATTTACATCAAACGAAATTTTGCTTGTCTTACTTTCTGTAAGTCTCACAAAAAAATTTTATAACCAAATAGTGTTCAAAATGGGATTCTAGACTTGAAAAAATACAAAAATAAATTTTTAAGAAAAATTTAATTTATTCGTTTTTCGGCGTTGTCTCAGTTTCTGTAACTCTCACAAATAATTTTTATAACCAAATAATGTTTAGAATGGGATTCTAGACTTGAAATTAAACGAAAGTAAATTTTTGAAGAAAAATTAAATTTAATCGATTTTCGGCGTTTCCAGCAGTTTTCCGAACGATTTACGCCAAAAGAAATTTTGCCTGTCTCAGTTTCTGTAAGTCTCACAAATAATTTTTATAACCAAAAAGTGTTCAGAATGGGATTCTAGACTTGAAATTAAACAAAAATAAATTTTTGAAGAAAAATTAAATTTAATCGATTTTCGGCGTTATCTCAGTTTCTGTAAGTCTCACAAATAATTTTTATAACCAAATAGTGTTCAGAATAAGATTCTAGACTTAAAAAAATACAAAAATTAATTTTTGAAGAAAATAAAAATTTAATCGTTTTCAGTTTCCGTAAGTCTCAGAAATAATTTTTATGAACAAATAGTGTTTAGAATGTGATTCAAAACTTGAAAAAATACAAAAATAAATTTTTGAAGAAAAATTAAATTCAATCGTTTTTCGGCGTTTGCAGCAGTTGTCCGAACGATTTACGCCAAAAGAAATTTTGCTTGTCTCAGTTTCTGTAAGTCTTACAAATAATTTTTATAACCAAATACTGTTCAGAATGGGATTCTAAACTTGAAATAAAACAAAATTAAATTTTTGAAGAAAAATTAAATTTAATCGTTTTTCGGCGTTTCCAGCAGTTGTCTGAGCGATTTACATCAAACGAAATTTTGCTTGTCTTACTTTCTGTAAGTCTCACAAAAAATTTTTATAACCAAATAGTGTTCAAAATGGGATTCTAGACTTGAAAAAATACAAAGTAAATTTTTAAGAAAAATTTAATTTAATCGTTTTTCGGCGTTGTCTCAGTTTCTGTAACTCTCACAAATAATTTTTAGAACCAAATAGTGTTTAGAATGGGATTCTAGACTTGAAATTAAACGAAAGTAAATTTTTGAAGAAAAATTAAATTTAATCGATTTTCGGAGTTTCCAGCAGTTTTCCGAACGATTTACGCCAAAAGAAATTTTGCCTGTCTCAGTTTCTGTAAGTCTTACAAATAATTTTTATAACCAAATAGTGTTCAGAATGGGATTCTAGACTTAAAAAAAACAAAAATAAATTTTTGAAGAAAAAATAAATTTAATCGTTTTTCGGCGTTTCCAGCAGTTGTCCGAACGACTTACATCAAAAGAAATTTTGCTTGTCTCACTTTCTGTAAGTCTCACAAATAATTTTTATAACCAAATAGTGTTTAGAATGGGATTCAAGACTTGAAAAAATTCAAAAATATATTTTTGAAGAAACATTTAATTTAATCGTTTTTCGGAGTTTCCAGCATTGTCCGAACGATTTACATCAAAAGAAATTTTGCTTGTCTTACTTTCTGTAAGTCTCACAAAAAAAATTTATAACCAAATAGTGTTCAAAATGGGATTCTAGACTTGAAAAAATACAAAAATAAATTTTTGAAGAAAATAAAAATTTAATCGTTTTCAGTTTCCGTAAGTCTAGACTTAAAAAAATACAAAAATTAATTTTTGAAGAAAATAAAAATTTAATCGTTTTCAGTTTCCGTAAGTCTCAGAAATAATTTTTATGAACAAATAGTATTTAGAATGTGATTCTAGGCTTGAAATAAAACAAAAATAAATTTTTGAAGAAAAATTAAATTTAATCGATTCTCGGCGTTTCCAGCAGTTGTCCGAACGATTTACGCCAAAAGAAATTTTGCCTGTCTCAGTTTCTGTAAGTCTCACAAATAATTTTTATAACCAAATAGTGTTTAGAATCGGATTCTAGACTTGAAATTAATCAAAAATAAATTTTTGAAGAAAAATTAAATTTAATCGATTTTCGGCGTTTCCAGCAGTTGTCCGAACGATTTACGCCAAAAGAAATTTTGCCTGTCTCAGTTTCTGTAAGTCTCATAAATAATTTTTATAACCAAATAGTGTTCAGAATGGGATTATGGACTTAAAAAAATACAAAAATAAATTTTTCAAGAAAAATTAAATTTAATTGTTTTTCAACATTTCCTGCAGATGTCCGAACGATTTACATTCAAAGAAATTTTGCTTGTCTTACTTTCTGTAAGTCCCACAAAAAAAAATTATAACCAAATAGTGTTCAGAATGGGATTCTAAACTTGAAAAAATACAAAAATAAATTTTTGAAGAAAAATTAAATTCAATCGTTTTTCGGCGTTGTCTCAGTTTCTGTAAGTCTCAAAAATAATTTTTATAACCAAATGGTGTTCAGAATGAGATTCTAGACTTAAAATAAAACAAAAATAAATTTTTGAAGAAAAATTAAATTTAATCGATTTTCGGCGTTTCAGCAGTTGTCCGAACGATTTACGCCAAAAGAAATTTTACCTGTCTCAGTTTCTGTAAGTCTCATAAATAATTTTTATAACCAAATAGTGTTCAGAATGGGATTCTAGACTTAAAAAAATACAAAAATACATTTTTGAAGAAAAATTAAATTTAATCGAGTTTCGGCGTTTCCAGCAGTTGTCCGAACGATTTACGCCAAAAGATATTTTGCCTGTCTCAGTTTCTGTAAGTCTCACAAATAATTTTTATAACCAAATAGTGTTCAGAATGGGGGATTATGGACTTGAAAAAATACAAAAATAAATTTTTGAAGAAAAATAAAATTTAATTGTTTTTCAGCGTTTCCAGCAGTTGTCCGAACGATTTACATCCAAAGAAATTTTGCTTGTCTTACTTTCTGTAAGTCTCACAAAAAAAATGTATAACCAAATGGTGTTCAAAATGGGATTCTAGACTTGAAAAAATACAAAAATAAATTTTTGAAGAAACATTAAATTTAATCGTTTTTCGACGTTATCTCAGTTTCTGTAAGTCTCACAAATAATTTTTATAACCAAATAGTGTTCAGAATGGGATTCTAGACTTAAAAAAATACAAAAATAAATTTTTGAAGAAAATAAAAATTTAATCGTTTTCAGTTTCCGTAAGTCTCAGAAATATTTTTTATGAACAAATGGTGTTTAGAATGTGATTCTAAAATTGAAATAAAAAAAAAATAAATTATTGAAGAAAAATTAAATTTAATCGATTTTCGGCGTTTCCAGCAGTTGTCCGAACGATTTACGCCAAAAGAAATTTTGCCTGTCTCAGTTTCTGTAAGTCTCACAAATATTTTTTTTAACCAAATAGTGTTCAGAATGGGATTCTAGACTTAAAAAAATACAAAAATTAATTTTTGAAGAAAATAAAAATTTAATCGTTTACAGTTTCCGTAAGTCTCAAAAATAATTTTTATGAACAAATAGTGTTTAGAATGTGATTCAAGACTTGACAAATACAAAAATACATTTTTGAAGAAAAATTAAATTTAATCGTTTTTCGGCGTTTCCAGCAGTTGTCCGAACGATTTACATCAAAAGATATTTTGCTTGTCTCACTTTCTGTAAGTCTCACAAAAAAAAATTATAACCAAATGGTGTTCAGAATGGGATTCTAGACTTGAAAAAATTCAAATATAAATTTTTGAAGAAAAATTAAATTTAATCGTTATTCGGCGTTTCCAGCAGTTGTCCGAACGATTTACGCCAAAAGAAATTTTGCTTGTCTCGGTTTCTGTAAGTCTCACAAATAATTTTGATAACCAAATAGTGTTTGGAATGGGATTCTAGACATGAAAAAAAAAACAACAATAAATTTTAGAAGAAAAATTAAATTTAATCGATTTTCGGCGTTTTCAGCAATGGTCCGAACGATTTACGCCAAAAGAAATTTTGCCTGTCTCAGTTTCTGTAAGTCTCACAAACAATTTTTATAACCAAATAGTGTGTAGAATGGGATTCAAGACTTGAAAAAATACAAAAATAAATTTTTGAAGAAAAATTTAATTTAATCGTTTTTCGGCGTTTCCAGCAGTTGTCCGAACGATTTACATCAAAAGAAATTTTGCTTGTCTTACTTTCTGTAAGTCTCACAAAAATTTTTTATAAGCAAATAGTGTTCAAAATGGGATTCTAGACTTGAAAAAATACAAAAATAAATTTTTGAAGAAAAATTAAATTTAATCCATTTTCGGCGTTTCCAGCAGTTGTCCGAACGATTTACGCCAATAAAAATTTGCCTGTCTCAGTTTCTGTAAGTCTCACAAATAATTTTTATAACCAAATAGTGTTCAGAATGGGATTCTAGACTTAAAAAAACACAAAAATAGATTTTTGAAGAATATAAAAATTTAATCGTTTTTAGTTTCCGTAAGTCTAGACTTAAAAAAATACAAAAATTAATTTTTGAAGAAAATAAAAATTTAATCGTTTTCAGTTTCCGTAAGTCTCAGAAATAATTTTTATGAACAAATAGTGTTTAGAATGTGATTCTAGACAAGAAAAAATACAAAAATAAATTTTTGAAGAAAAATTAAATTTAATCGTTTTTCGGCGTTTGCAGCAGTTGTCCGAACGATTTACGCCAAAAGAAATTTTGCTTGTCTTAGTTTCTGTAAGTCTTACAAATAATTTTTATAACCAAATACTGTTCAGAATGGGATTCTAGACTTGACATAAAACAAAATTAAATTTTTGAAGAAAAATTAAATTTAATCGTTTTTCGGCGTTTCCAGCAGTTGTCTGAGCGATTTACATCAAAAGAAATTTTGCTTGTCTTACTTTCTGTAAGTCTCACAAAAAATTTTTATAACCAAATAGTGTTCAAAATGGGATTCTAGACTTGAAAAAATACAAAAATAAATTTTTAAGAAAAATTTAATTTAATCGTTTTTCGGCGTTGTCTCAGTTTCTGTAACTCTCACAAATAATTTTTATAACCAAATAGTGTTTAGAATGGGATTCTAGACTTGAAATTAAACGAAAGTAAATTTTTGAAGAAAAATTAAATTTAATCGATTTTCGGCGTTTCCAGCAGTTGTCCGAACGATTTACGCCAACAGAAATTTTGCCTGTCTCAGTTTCTGTAGGTCTCACAAATAATTTTTATAACCAAATAGTGTTCAGAATGGGATTCTAGACTTGAAATTAAACAAAAATAAATTTTTGAAGAAAAATTAAATTTAATCGATTTTCTGCGTTTCCAGCAGTTGTCCGAACGATTTACGCCAAAAGAAATTTTGCCTGTCTCAGTTTCTGTAAGTCTCACAAATAATTTTTATAAGCAAATAGTGTTCAGAATGGGATTCTGGACTTAAAAAAATACAAAAATAAATTTTTGAAGAAAAATAAAATTTAATTGTTTTTCAGCGTTTCCAGCAGTTGTCCGAACGATTTACATCCAAAGAAATTTTGCTTGTCTTACTTTCTGTAAGTCTCACAAAAAAAATGTATAACCAAATGGTGTTCAAAATGGGATTCTAGACTTGAAAAAATACAAAAATAAATTTTTGAAGAAAAATTAAATTTAATAGTTTTTCGGCGTTATCTCAGTTTCTGTAAGTCTCACAAATAATTTTTATAACCAAATAGTGTTCAGAATGAGATTCTAGAATTGAAATAAAACAAAAATAAATTATTGAAGAAAAATTAAATTTAATCGATTTTCGGCGTTTCCAGCAGTTGTCCGAACGATTTACGCCAAAAGAAATTTTGCCTGTCTCAGTTTCTGTAAGTCTCACAAATAATTTTTATAACCAAATAGTGTTCAGAATGGGATTCTAGACTTGAAATTAAACAAAAATAAATTTTTGAAGAAAAATTAAATTTAATCGATTTTCTGCGTTTCCAGCAGTTGTCCGAACGATTTACGCCAAAAGAAATTTTGCCTGTCTCAGTTTCTGTAAGTCTCACAAATAATTTTTATAACCAAATAGTGTTCAGAATGGGATTCTGGACTTAAAAAAATACAAAAATAAATTTTTGAAGAAAAATAAAATTTAATTGTTTTTCAGCGTTTCCAGCAGTTGTCCGAACGATTTACATCCAAAGAAATTTTGCTTGTCTTACTTTCTGTAAGTCTCACAAAAAAAATGTATAACCAAATGGTGTTCAAAATGGGATTCTAGACTTGAAAAAATACAAAAATAAATTTTTGAAGAAACATTAAATTTAATCGTTTTTCGGCGTTATCTCAGTTTCTGTAAGTCTCACAAATAATTTTTATAACCAAATAGTGTTCAGAATGGGATTCTAGACTTAAAAAAATACAAAAATAAATTTTTGAAGAAAATAAAAATTTAATCGTTTTCAGTTTCCGTAAGTCTCAGAAATATTTTTTATGAACAAATGGTGTTTAGAATGTGATTCTAAAATTGAAATAAAACAAAAATAAATTATTGAAGAAAAATTAAATTTAATCGATTTTCGGCGTTTCCAGCAGTTGTCCGAACGATTTACGCCAAAAGAAATTTTGCTTGTCTCAGTTTCTGTTGTAAGTCTCACAAATAATTTTTATAACCAAATAGTGTTCAGAATGGGATTCTAGACTTGAAATAAAACAAAAATAAATTATTGAAAAAAAATTAAATTTAATCGATTTTCGGCGTTTCCTGCAGTTATCCGAACGATTTACGCCAAAAGAAATTTTGCCTGTCTCAGTTTCTGTAAGTCTCACAAATAATTTTTATAACCAAATAGTGTTCAGAATGGGATTCTAGACTTGAAATAAAACAAAAATAAATTTTTGAAGAAAAATTAAATTTAATCGTTTTTCGGCGTTTCCAGCAGTTGTCCGAACGATTTACATCAAAAGAAATTTTGCTTGACTTGAAAAAATACAAAAATAAATTTTTGAAGAAAAATTAAATTTAATCGTTTTTCAGCGTTTCCAGCAGTTGTCCGAACGATTTACGCCAAAAGAAATTCTGCTTGTCTCAGTTTCTGTAAGTCTCACAAACAATTTTTATAACCAAATAGTGTTTAGAATGGGATTCTAGACTTGAAAAAATTCAAAAATAAATTTTTGAAGAAAAATTAAATTTAATCGTTTTTCGGCGTTTCCAGCAGTTGTCCGAACGATTCACATCAAAAAAAAAATTGCTTGTCTTACTTTCTGTAAGTTTCACAAAAAAAAATTATAACCAAATAGTGTTCAAAATGGGATTCTAGACTTGAAAAAATACAAAAATAAATTTTTGAAGAAAAATTAAATTTAATCCATTTTCGGCGTTTCCAGCAGTTGTCCAAACGATTTACGCCAAAACAAATTTTGCTTGTCTCAGTTTCTGTAAGTCTCACAAATAATGTTTATAACCAGATAGTGTTTAGAATGGGATTCTAGACTTAAAAAAATACAAAAATAAATTTTTGAAGAAAATAAAAATTTAATCGTTTTCAGTTTCCGTAAGTCTCAGAAATTATTTTTATAAACAAATAGTGTTTAGAATGTGATTCTTCGCTTAAAAAAATACAAAAATAAATTTTTGAAGAAAATTTAAATTTAATCGTTTTTCGGCGTTTCCAGCAGTTGTCCGAACGATTTACGCCAAAAGAAATTTTGCTTGTCTCAGTTTCTGTAAGTCTCACAAATAATGTTCATAACCAGATAGTGTTTAGAATGGGATTCTAGACTTAAAAAAATACAAAAATAAATTTTTGAAGAAAATAAAAATTTAATCGTTTTCAGTTTCCGTAAGTCTCACAAATAATTTTTATAATCAAATAGTGTTAAGAATGGGATTCTAGGCTTGAAAAAATACAAAAATAAATTTTTGAAGAAAAATTAAATTTAATCCATTTTCAGCGTTTCCAGCAGTTGTCCGAACGATTTACGCCAAAAGAAATTTTGCCTGTCTCAGTTTCTGTAAGTCTCACCAATAATTTTTATAACCAAATAGTCTTTAGAATGGGATTCTAGACTTAAAAAAATACAAAAATAGATTTTTGAAGAAAATAAAAATTTAATCGTTTTCAGTTTCCGTAAGTCTAGACTTGACAAAATACAAAAATAAATTTTTGAAAAAAAATTAAATTTAATCGTTTTTCGGCTTTTCCAGCAGTTGTCCGAACGATTTACGCCAAAAGAAATTTTGCTTGTCTCAGTTTCTGTTGTAAGTCTCACAAATAATTTTTATAACCAAATAGTGTTCAGAATGGGATTCTAGACTTGAAATAAAACAAAAATAAATTATAGAAGAAAAATTAAATTTAATCGATTTTCGGCGTTTCCAGCAGTTGTCGGAACGATTTACGCCAAAAGAAATTTTGCCTGTCTCAGTTTCTGTAAGTCTCACAAATAATTTTTATAACCAAATAGTGATCAGAATGGGATTCTAGACTTGAAAAAATACAAAAATAAATTTTTGAAGAAAATAAAAATTTAATCGTTTTCAGTTTCCGCAAGTCTCAAAAATTATTTTTATAAACAAATAGTGTTTAGAATGTGATTCTAGACTTGAAAAAATACAGAAATAATTTTTTGAAGAAAAATTAATCTTAATCGTTTTTCGGCGTTTCCAGCAGTTGTCCGAACGATTTACGCCAAAAGAAATGTTGCTTGTCTCAGTTTCTGTAAGACTCACAAATAATTTTTATAACCAAATAGTGTTCAGAATGGGATTCTAGACTTGAAATAAAACAAAAATAAATTTTTGAAGAAAAATTAAATTTAATCGATTTTCGGCGTTTCCAGCAGTTGTACGAACGATTTACGCCAAAAGAAATTTTGCCTGTCTCAGTTTCTGTAAGTCTCTCAAATAATTTTTATAAGCAAATAGTGTTCAGAAGGGGATTCTAGACTTAAAAAAATACAAAAATAAATTTTTGAAGAAAATAAAAATTTAATCGTTTTCAGTTTCCGTAAGTCTCAGAAATAATTTTTATAAACAAATAGTGTTTAGAATGTGATTCTAGACTTGAAAAAATACAAAAATAAATTTGTGAAGAAAAATTAAATTTAATCGTTTTTCGGCGTTTCCAGCAGTTGTCCGAACGATTTACGCCAAAAGAAATTTTGCTTGTCTCAGTTTCTGTAAGTCTTACAAATAATTTTTATAACCAAATGGTGTTCAGAATGGGATTCTAGACTTGAAATAAAACAAAAATAAATTTTTGAAGAAAAATTAAATTTAATCGTTTTTCGGCGTTTCCAGCAGTTGTCCGAACGATTTACATCAAAAGAAATTCTGCTTGTCTGACTTTCTGTAAGCCTCACAAAAAAATTTTATAACCAAATAGTGTTCAAAATGGGATTCTAGACTTGAAAAAATACAAAAATAAATTTTTGAAGAAAAATTAAATTTAATCGTTTTTCGGCGTTGTCTCAGTTTCAGTAGGTCTCACAAATAATATTTATAACCAAATAGTGTTCAGAATAGGATTCTGGACTTGAAATAAAACAAAAATAAATTTTTGAAGAAAAATCAAATTTAATCGTTTTTCGGCGTTTCCAGCAGTTGTCCGAACGATTTACATCAAAAGAAATTGTGCTTGTCTTACTTTCTGTAAGTCTCACAACCAAATTTTATAACCAAATAGTGTTCAAAATGGGATTCTAGACTTGAAAAAATACAAAAATAAATTTTTGAAGAAAAATTAAATTTAATCGTTTTTCGTTGTATCCAGCAGTTGTCCGAACGATTTACGCCAAAAGAAATTTTGCCTGTCTCAGTTTCTGTAAGTCTCACAAATAATTTTTATAACCAAATAGTGTTCAGAATGGGATTCTAGACTTGAAATTAAACAAAAATAAATTTTTGAAGAAAAATTAAATTTAATCGATTTTCGGCGTTTCCGGCAGTTGTCCGAACGATTTACGCCAAAAGAAATTTTGCCTGTCTCAGTTTCTGTAAGTCTCACAAATAATTTTTATAAGCAAATAGTGTTCAGAATGGGATTCTGGACTTAAAAAAATACAAAAATAAATTTTTGAAGAAAAATAAAATTTAATTGTTTTTCAGCGTTTCCAGCAGTTGTCCGAACGATTTACATCCAAAGAAATTTTGCTTGTCTTACTTTCTGTAAGTCTCACAAAAAAAATTTATAACCAAATGGTGTTCAAAATGGGATTCTAGAATTGAAATAAAACAAAAATAAATTATTGAAGAAAAATTAAATTTAATCGATTTTCGGCGTTTCCAGCAGTTGTCCGAACGATTTACGCCAAAAGAAATTTTGCCTGTCTCAGTTTCTGTAAGTCTCACAAATAATTTTTATAACCAAATAGTGTTCAGAATAAGATTCTAGACTTAAAAAAATACAAAAATTAATTTTTGAAGAAAATAAAAATTTAATCGTTTTCAGTTTCCGTAAGTCTCAGAAATAATTTTTATGAACAAATAGTGTTTAGAATGTGATTCTAGACTTGAAAAAATACAAAAATAAATTTTTGAAGAAAAATTAAATTTAATCGTTTTTCGGCGTTTGCAGCAGTTGTCCGAACGATTTACGCCAAAAGAAATTTTGCTTGTCTCAGTTTCTGTAAGTCTTACAAATAATTTTTATAACCAAATACTGTTCAGAATGGGATTCTAAACTTGAAATAGAACAAAATTAAATTTTTGAAGAAAAATTAAATTTAATCGTTTTTCGGCGTTTCCAGCAGTTGTCTGAGCGATTTACATCAAACGAAATTTTGCTTGTCTTACTTTCTGTAAGTCTCACAAAAAAATTTTATAACCAAATAGTGTTCAAAATGGGATTCTAGACTTGAAAAAATACAAAAATAAATTTTTAAGAAAAATTTAATGTAATCGTTTTTCGGCGTTGTCTCAGTTTCTGTAACTCTCACAAATAATTTTTAGAACCAATAGTGTTTAGAATGGGATTCTAGACTTGAAATTAAACGAAAGTAAATTTTTGAAGAAAAATTAAATTTAATCGATTTTCGGAGTTTCCAGCAGTTTTCCGAACGATTTACGCCAAAAGAAATTTTGCCTGTCTCAGTTTCTGTAAGTTTCACAAATAATTTTTATAACCAAATAGTGTTCAGAATGGGATTCTAGACTTGAAATTAAACAAAAATAAATTTTTAAAGAAAAATTAAATTTAATCGATTTTCGGCGTTTCCAGCAGTTGTCCGAACGATTTACGCCAAAAGAAATTTTGCCTGTCTCAGTTTCTGTAAGTCTCACAAATAATGTTTATAACCAAATAGTGTTCAGAATGGGATTCTGGACTTAAAAAAATTCAAAAATAAATTTTTGAAGAAAAATAAAATTTAATTGTTTTTCAGCGTTTCCAGCAGTTGTCCGAACGATTTACATCCAAAGAAATTTTGCATGTCTTACTTTCTGTAAGTCTCACAAAAAAAATTTATAACCAAATGGTGTTCAAAATGGGATTCTAGACTTGAAAAAATACAAAAATAAATTTTTGAAGAAAAATTAAATTTAATCGTTTTTCGGCGTTATCTCAGTTTCTGTAAGTCTCACAAATAATTTTTATAACCAAATGGTGTTCAGAATGAGATTCTAGAATTGAAATAAAACAAAAATAAATTATTGAAGAAAAATTAAATTTAATCGATTTTCGGCGTTTCCAGCAGTTGTCCGAACGATTTACGCCAAAAGAAATTTTGCCTGTCTCAGTTTCTGTAAGTCTCACAAATAATTTTTATAACCAAATAGTGTTCAGAATGGGATTCTAGACTTGAAATTAAACAAAAATAAAATTTTGAAGAAAAATTAAATTTAATCGATTTTCGGCGTTTTCAGCAGTTGTCCGAACGATTTACGCCAAAAGAAATTTTGCCTGTCTCAGTTTCTGTAAGTCTCACAAATAATATTTATAACCAAATAGTGTTCAAAATGGGATTCTAGACTTGAAATAAAACAAAAATAAATTTTTGAAGAAAAATTAAATTTAATCGATTTTCGGCGTTTCCAGCAGTTGTCCGAACGATTTACGCCAAAAGAAATTTAGCCTGTCTCAGTTTCTGTAAGTCTCACAAATAATTTTTATAACCAAATAGTGTTCAGAATGGGATTCTAGACTTAAAAAAAACAAAAATAAATTTTTGAAGAAAAATTAAATTTAATCGTTTTTCGGCGTTTCCAGCAGTTGTCCGAACGACTTACATCAAAAGAAATTTTGCTTGTCTCACTTTCTGTAAGTCTCACAAATAATTTTTATAACCAAATAGTGTTTAGAATGGGATTCAAGACTTGAAAAAATTCAAAAATATATTTTTGAAGAAACATTTAATTTAATCGTTTTTCGGAGTTTCCAGCATTGTCCGAACGATTTACATCAAAAGAAATTTTGCTTGTCTTACTTTCTGTAAGTCTCACAAAAAAATTTTATAACCAAATAGTGTTCAAAATGGGATTCTAGACTTGAAAAAATACAAAAATAAATTTTTGAAGAAAAATTAAATTTAATCGTTTTTCGGCGTTATCTCAGTTATCTCTGGAATGGGATTCTAGACTTAAAAAAATACAAAAATAAATTTTTGAAGAAAATAAAAATTTAATCGTTTTCAGTTTCCGTAAGTTTCAGAAATAATTTTTATGAACAAATAGTGTTTAGAATGTGATTCTAGACTTGAAATAAAACAAAAATAAATTTTTGAAGAAAAATTAAATTTAATCGATTTTCGGCGTTTCCAGCAGTTGTCCGAACGATTTACGCCAAAAGAAATTTTGCCTGTCTCAGTTTCTCGAGGTCTCACAAATAATTTTTATAACCAAATAGTGTTCAGAATGGGATTCTAGACTTGAAATTAAACAAAAATAAATTTTTGAAGAAAAATTAAATTTAATCGATTTTCGGCGTTTCCAGCAGTTGTCCGAACGATTTACGCCAAAAGAAATTTTGCCTGTCTCAGTTTCTGTAAGTCTCACAAATAATTTTTATAACCAAATAGTGTTCAGAATGGGATTCTGGACTTAAAAAAAGACAAAAATTAATTTTTGAAGAAAAAAAAAATTTAATTGTTTTTCAGCGTTTCTTGCAGTTGTCCGAACGATTTACATCCAAAGAAATTTTGCTTGTCTTACTTTCTGTAAGTCTCACAAAAAAAATTTATAACCAAATGGTGTTCAAAATGGGATTCTAGACTTGAAAAAATACAAAAATAAATTTTTGAAGAAAAATTAAATTTAATCGTTTTTCGGCGTTATCTCAGTTTCTGTAAGTCTCACAAATAATTTTTATAACCAAATAGTGTTCAGAATGAGATTCTAGAATTGAAATAAAACAAAAATAAATTATTGAAGAAAAATTAAATTTAATCGATTTTCGGCGTTTCCAGCAGTTGTCCGAACGATTTACGCCAAAAGAAATTTTGCCTGTATCAGTTTCTGTGTATCTCACAAATAATTTTTATAACCAAATAGTGTTCAGAATAAGATTCTAGACTTAAAAAAATACAAAAATTAATTTTTGAAGAAAATAAAAATTTAATCGTTTTCAGTTTCCGTAAGTCTCAGAAATAATTTTTATTAACAAATAGTGTTTAGAATGTGATTCTACACTTGAAAAAATACAAAAATTAATTTTTGAAGAAAAATTAAATTTAATCGTTTTTCGGCGTTTCCAGCAGTTGTCGGAACGATTTACGCCAAAAGAAATTTTGCTTGTCTCAGTTTCTGTAAGTCTTACAAATAATTTTTATAACCAAATAGTGTTCAAAATGGGATTCTAGACTTGAAATAAAACAAATATAAATTTTTGAAGAAAAATTAAATTTAATCGTTTTTCGGCGTTTCCAGCAGTTGTCCGAACGATTTACATCAAAAGAAATTTTGCTTGTCTTACTTTCTGTAAGTCTCACAAACAAATTTTATAACCAAATAGTGTTCAAAATGGGATTCTAGACTTGAAAAAATACAAAAATAAATTTTTAAGAAAAATTAAATTTAATCGTGTTTCGGCGTTGTCTCAGTTTCTGTAACTCTCACAAATAATTTTTATAACCAAATAGTGTTCAGAATAGGATTCTAGACTTGAAATTAAGCTAAAATAAAATTTTGAAGAAAAATTAAATTTAATCGATTTTCGGCGTTTTCAGCAGTTGTCCGAACGATTTACGCCAAAAGAAATTTTGCCTGTCTCAGTTTCTGTAAGTCTCACAAATAATGTTTATAACCAAATAGTGTTCAAAATGGGATTCTAGACTTGAAATAAAACAAAAATAAATTTTTGAAGAAAAATTAAATTTAATCGATTTTCGACTTAAAAAAATACAAAAATACATTTTTGAAGAAAAATTAAATTTAATCGAGTTTCGGCGTTTCCAGCAGTTGTCCGAACGATTTACGCCAAAAGATATTTTGCCTGTCTCAGTTTCTGTAAGTCTCACAAATAATTTTTATAACCAAATAGTGTTCAGAATGGGGGATTATGGACTTGAAAAAATACAAAAATAAATTTTTGAAGAAAAATTAAATTCAATCGTTTTTCGGCGTTGTCTCAGTTTCTGTAAGTCTCACAAATAATTTTTATAACCAAATGGTGTTCAGAATGAGATTCTAGACTTGAAATAAAACAAAAATAAATTTTTGAAGAAAAATTAAATTTAATCGATTTTCGGCGTTTCCAGCAGTTGTCCGAACGACTTACGCCAAAAGAAATTTTACCTGTCTCAGTTTCTGTAAGTCTCATAAATAATTTTTATAACCAAATAGTGTTCAGAATGGGATTCTAGACTTAAAAAAATACAAAAATACATTTTTGAAGAAAAATTAAATTTAATCGATTTTCGGCGTTTCCAGCAGTTGTCCGAACGATTTACGCCAAAAGAAATTTTGCCTGTCTCAGTTTCTGTAAGTCTCACAAATAATTTTTATAACCAAATAGTGTGTAGAATGGGATTCAAGACTTGAAAAAATTCAAAAATAAATTTTTGAAGAAACATTTAATTTAATCGTTTTTCGGCGTTTCCAGCAGTTGTCCGAACGATTTACATCAAAAGAAATTTTGCTTGTCTTACTTTCTGTAAGTCTCACAAATTTTTTTTATAACCAAATAGTGTTCAAAATGGGATTCTAGACTTGAAAAAATACAAAAATAAATTTTTGAAGAAAAATTAAATTTAATCGTTTTTCGGCGTTATCTCAGTTATCTCTAGAATGGGATTTTAGACTTAAAAAAATACAAAAATAAATTTTTGAAGAAAATAAAAATTTAATCGTTTTCAGTTTCCGTAAGTCTAGACTTAAAAAAATACAAAAATTAATTTTTGAAGAAAATAAAAATTTAATCGTTTTCAGTTTCCGTAAGTCTCAGTAATAATTTTTATGAACAAATAGTGTTTAGAATGTGATTCTAGACTTGAAATAAAACAAAAATAAATTTTTGAAGAAAAATTAAATTTAATCGATTTTCGGCGTTTCCAGCAATGGTCCGAACGATTTACGCCAAAAGAAATTTTGCCTGTCTCAGTTTCTGTAAGTCTCACAAACAATTTTTATAACCAAATAGTGTGTAGAATGGGATTCAAGACTTGAAAAAATACAAATATAAATTTTTGAAGAAAAATTAAATTTAATCGTTTTTCGGCGTTTCCAGCAGTTGTCCGAACGATTTACATCAAAAGAAATTTTGCTTGTCTTACTTTCTGTAAGTCTCACAAACAAATTTTATAACCAAATAGTGTTCAAAATGGGATTCTAGACTTGAAAAAATACAAAAATAAATTTTTGAAGAAACATTAAATTTAATCGTTTTTCGGCGTTATCTCAGTTTCTGTAAGTCTCACAAATAATTTTTATAACCAAATAGTGTTCAGAATGGGATTCTAGACTTAAAAAAATACAAAAATAAAATTTTGAAGAAAATAAAAATTTAATCATTTTCAGTTTCCGTAAGTCTCAGAAATATTTTTTATGAACAAATGGTGTTTAGAATGTGATTCTAAAATTGAAATAAAACAAAAATAAATTATTAAAGAAAAATTAAATTTAATCGATTTTCGGCGTTTCCAGCAGTTGTCCGAACGATTTACGCCAAAAGAAATTTTGCCTGTCTCAGTTTCTGTAAGTCTCACAAATATTTTATTTAACCAAATAGTGTTCAGAATGGGATTCTAGACTTAAAAAAATACAAAAATTAATTTTTGAAGAAAATAAAAATTTAATCGTTTACAGTTTCCGTAAGTCTCAGAAATAATTTTTATGAACAAATAGTGTTTAGAATGTGATTCAAGACTTGACAAATACAAAAATACATTTTTGAAGAAAAATTAAATTTAATCGTTTTCCGGCGTTTCCAGCAGTTGTCCGAACGATTTACATCAAAAGATATTTTGCTTGTCTCACTTTCTGTAAGTCTCACAAAAAAAATTTGTTCAGAATGGGATTCTTGACTTGAAAAAATTCAAATATAAATTTTTGAAGAAAAATTAAATTTAATCGTTTTTCGGCGTTTCCAGCAGTTGTCCGAACGATTTACGCCAAAAGAAATTTTGCTTGTCTCAGTTTGTGTTGTAAGTCTCACAAATAATTTTTATAACCAAATAGTGTTCAGAATGGGATTCTAGACTTGAAATAAAACAAAAATAAATTATTGAAAAAAAATTAAATTTAATCGATTTTCGGCGTTTCCTGCAGTTATCCGAACGATTTACGCCAAAAGAAATTTTGCCTGTCTCAGTTTCTGTAAGTCTCACAAATAATTTTTATAACCAAATAGTGTTCAGAATGGGATTCTAGACTTGAAATAAAACAAAAATAAATTTTTGAAGAAAAATTAAATTTAATCGTTTTTCGGCGTTTCCAGCAGTTGTCCGAACGATTTACATCAAAAGAAATTTTGCTTGTCTCACTTTCTGTAAGTCTCACACAAAAATTTTATAACCAAATAGTGTTCAGAATGGGATTCTAGACTTGAAAAATACAAAAATAAATTTTTGAAGAAAAATTAAATTTAATCGTTTTTCGGAGTTTCCAGCATTGTCGAACGATTTACATCAAAAGAAATTTTGCTTGTCTTACTTTCTGTAAGTCTCACAAAAAAAATTTATAACCAAATAGTGTTCAAAATGGGATTCTAGACTTGAAAAAATACAAAAATAAATTTTTGAAGAAAAATTAAATTTAATCGTTTTTCGGCGTTTCCAGCAGTTGTCCGAACGATTCACATCAAAAAAAAAATTGCTTGTCTTACTTTCTGTAAGTTTCACAAAAAAAAATTATAACCAAATAGTGTTCAAAATGGGATTCTAGACTTGAAAAAATACAAAAATAAATTTTTGAAGAAAAATTAAATTTAATCCATTTTCGGCGTTTCCAGCAGTTGTCCAAACGATTTACGCCAAAAGAAATTTTGCTTGTCTCAGTTTCTGTAAGTCTCACAAATAATGTTTATAACCAGATAGTGTTTAGAATGGGATTCTAGACTTAAAAAAATACAAAAATAAATTTTTGAAGAAAATAAAGATTTAATCGTTTTCAGTTTCCGTAAGTCTCAGAAATTATTTTTATAAACAAATAGTGTTTAGAATGTGATTCTTCGCTTGAAAAAATACAAAAATAAATTTTTGAAGAAAATTTAAATTTAATCGTTTTTCGGCGTTTCCAGCAGTTGTCCGAACGATTTACGCCAAAAGAAATTTTGCTTGTCTCAGTTTCTGTAAGTCTCACAAATAATGTTCATAACCAGATAGTGTTTAGAATGGGATTCTAGACTTAAAAAAATACAAAAATAAATTTTTGAAGAAAATAAAAATTTAATCGTTTTCAGTTTCCGTAAGTCTCACAAATAATTTTTATAACCAAATAGTGTTAAGAATGGGATTCTAGGCTTGAAAAAATACAAAAATAAATTTTTGAAGAAAAATTAAATTTAATCAATTTTCAGCGTTTCCAGCAGTTGTCCGAACGATTTACGCCAAAAGAAATTTTGCCTGTCTCAGTTTCTGTAAGTCTCACCAATAATTTTTATAACCAAATAGTCTTCAGAATGGGATTCTAGACTTAAAAAAATACAAAAATAGATTTTTTAAGAAAATAAAAATTTAATCGTTTTCAGTTTCCGTAAGTCTAGACTTGACAAAATACAAAAATAAATTTTTGAAAAAAAATTAAATTTAATCGTTTTTCGGCTTTTCCAGCAGTTGTCCGTACGATTTACGCCAAAAGAAATTTTGCTTGTCTCAGTTTCTGTTGTAAGTCTCACAAATAATTTTTATAACCAAATAGTGTCCAGAATGGGATTCTAGACTTGAAATAAAACAAAAATAAATTATAGAAGAAAAATTAAATTTAATCGATTTTCGGCGTTTCCAGCAGTTGTCGGAACGATTTACGCCAAAAGAAATTTTGCCTGTCTCAGTTTCTGTAAGTCTCACAAATAATTTTTATAACCAAATAGTGATCAGAATGGGATTCTAGACTTGAAAAAATACAAAAATAAATTTTTGAAGAAAATAAAAATATAATCGTTTTCAGTTTCCGCAAGTCTCAAAAATTATTTTTATAAACAAATAGTGTTTAGAATGTGATTCTAGACTTGAAAAAATACAGAAATAATTTTTTGAAGAAAAATTAATCTTAATCGTTTTTCGGCGTTTCCAGCAGTTGTCCGAACGATTTACGCCAAAAGAAATGTTGCTTGTCTCAGTTTCTGTAAGACTCACAAATAATTTTTATAACCAAATAGTGTTCAGAATGGGATTCTAGACTTGAAATAAAACAAAAATAAATTTTTGAAGAAAAATTAAATTTAATCGATTTTCGGCGTTTCCAGCAGTTGTACGAACGATTTACGCCAAAAGAAATTTTGCCTGTCTCAGTTTCTGTAAGTCTCTCAAATAAATTTTATAAGCAAATAGTGTTCAGAAGGGGATTCTAGACTTAAAAAAATACAAAAATAAATTTTTGAAGAAAATAAAAATTTAATCGTTTTCAGTTTCCGTAAGTCTCAGAAATAATTTTTATAAACAAATAGTGTTTAGAATGTGATTCTAGACTTGAAAAAATACAAAAATAAATTTGTGAAGAAAAATTAAATTTAATCGTTTTTCGGCGTTTCGAGCAGTTGTCCGAACGATTTACGCCAAAAGAAATTTTGCTTGTCTCAGTTTCTGTAAGTCTTACAAATAATTTTTATAACCAAATAGTGTTCAGAATGGGATTCTAGACTTGAAATAAAACAAAAATAAATTTTTGAAGAAAAATTAAATTTAATCGTTTTTCTGCGTTTCCAGCAGTTGTCCGAACGATTTACATCAAAAGAAATTCTGCTTGTCTGACTTTCTGTAAGTCTCACAAAAAAATTTTATAACCAAATAGTGTTCAAAATGGGATTCTAGACTTGAAAAAATACAAAAATAAATTTTTGAAGAAAAATTAAATTTAATCGTTTTTCGGCGTTGTCTCAGTTTCTGTAGGTCTCACAAATAATATTTATTAGCAAATAGTGTTCAGAATGGGATTTTAGAATTGAAATAAAGCAAAAATATATATTTGAAGAAAAATTAAATTTAATCGATTTTCGGCGTTTCCAGCAGTTGTCCGAACGATTTACATCAAAAGAAATTTTGCTTGTCTTACTTTCTGTAAGTCTCACAACAAAATTTTATAACCAAATAGTGTTCAAAATGGGATTCTAGACTTGAAAAAATACAAAAATAAATTTTTTAAGAAAAATTAAATTTAATCGTTTTTCGGCGTTGTCTCAGTTTCTGTAAGTCTCACAAATAATTTTTATAACCAAATAGTGTTCAGAATGGGATTAAAGACTTGAAATAAAACAAAAATAAATTTTTGAAGAAAAATTAAATTTAATCGATTTTCGGCGTTTCCAGCAGTTGTCTGAACGATTTACGCCAAAAGAAATTTTGCCTGTCTCAGTTTCTGTTAGTATCACAAATAATTTTTATAACCAAATAGTGTTCAAAATGGGATTCTAGACTTAAAAAAATACAAAAATAAATTTTTGAAGAAAATAAAAATTTAATCGTTTTCAGTTTCCGTAAGTCTCAGAAATAATTTTTATGAACAAATAGTGTTTAGAATGTGATTCTAGCCTTGAAAAAATACAAAAATAAATTTTTGAAGAAAAATTCAATTTAATCGTTTTTCGGCGTTTCCAGGAGTTGTCCGAACGATTTACATCAAAAGAAATTTTGCATGTCTCACTTTCTGTAAGTCTCACGAAAAAATTTTATAACCAAATAGTGTTCAGAATGGGATTCTAGACTTGAAAAAACACAAAAATAAATTTTTGAAGAAAAATTAGATTTAATCGTTTTTCGGCGTTGTTTCAGTTTCTGTAAGTCTCACAAATAATATTTAAAACCAAATAGTGTTCAGAATGGGATTCTAGACTTGGAAAAATACAAAAATAAATTTTTGAAGAAAAATTAAATTTAATCGTTTTTCGGCGTTTCCAGCAGCTGTCCGAACGATTTACGCCAAAAGAAATTTTGCTTGTCTCAGTTTCTGTAAGTCTCACAAATAATTTTTATAACCAAATGGTGTTCAGAATGGGATTCTAGACTTGAAATAAAACAAAAATAAATTTTTGAAGAAAAATTAAATTTAATCCATTTTCGGCGTTTCCAGCAGTTGTCCGAACGATTTACGCCAAAAAAAATTTGCCTGTCTCAGTTTCTGTAAGTCTCACAAATAATTTTTATAACCAAATAGTGTTCAGAATCAGATTCTAGACTTAAAAAAATACAAAAATTAATTTTTGAAGAAAATAAAAATTTAATCGTTTTCAGTTTCCGTAAGTCTCAGAAATAATTTTTATAAACAAATAGTGTTTAGAATGTGATTCTAGACTTGAAAAAAATACAAAAATAAATTTTTGAAGAAAAATTAAATTTAATCGTTATTCGGCGTTTCCAGCAGTTGTCCGAACGATTTACGCCAAAAAAATTTTGCTTGTCTCAGTTTCTGTAAGTCTCACAAATAATTTTTATTACCAAATAGTGTTCAGAATGGGATTCTAGACATGAAATAAAACAAAAATAAATTTTTGAAGAAAAATTTAATTTAATCCATTTTCGGCGTTTCCAGCAGTTGTCCAAACGATTTACGCCAAAAAAAATTTGCCTGTCTCAGTTTCTGTAAGTCTCACAAATAAATTTTATAACCAAATAGTGTTCAGAATGGGATTCTAGACTTAAAAAAATACAAAAATTGATTTTTGAAGAATATAAAAATTTAATCGTTTTCAGTTTCCGTAAGTCTGGACTTAAAAAAATAACAAAATTAATTTTTGAAGAAAATAAAAATTTAATCGTTTTCAGTTTCCGTAAGTCTCAGAAATAATTTTTATGAACAAATAGTGTTTAGAATGTGATTCTTGACTTGAAAAAATACAAAAATAAATTTTTGAAGAAAAATTCAATTTAATCGATTTTCGGCGTTTCCAGCAGTTGTCCGAACGATTTACGCCAAAAGAAATTTTGCCTGTCTCAGTTTCTGTAAGTCTCATAAATAATTTTTATAACCAAATAGTGTTCAGAATTGGATTCTAGACTAAAAAAAATACAAAAATAAATTTTTGAAGAAAATTTTAATTTAATCGTTTTTCGGCGTTTCCAGCAGTTGTCCGAACGATTTACATCAAAAGAAATTTTGCTTGTCTTACTTTCTGTAAGTCGCACAAAAAAATTTTATAACCAAATAGTGTTCAAAATGGGATTCTAGACTTGAAAAAATACAAAAATAAATTTTTGAAGAAAAATTAAATTTAATCGTTTTTCGGCGTTATCTCAGTTTCTGTAAGTCTCACAAATAATTTTTATAACCAAATAGTGTTCAGAATGGGATTCTAGACTTAAAAAAATACAAAAATAAATTTTTGAAGAAAATAAAAATATAATCGTTTTCAGTTTCCGTAAGTCTCAGAAATTATTTTTATAAACAAATAGTGTTTAGATTGTGATTCTAGACTTGAAAAAATTAAAAAAATAAATTTTTGAAGAAAATTTAAATTTAATCGTTTTTCGGCGTTTCCAGCAGTTGTCCGAACGATTTACGCCAAAAGAAATTTTGCTTGTCTCAGTTTCTGTAAGACTCACAAATAATTTTTATAACCAAATAGTGTTCAGAATGGGATTCTAGACTTGAAATAAAACAAAAATAAATTTTTGAAGAAAAATTAAATTTAATCGATTTTCGGCGTTTCCAGCAGTTGTCCGAACGATTTACGCCAAAAGAAATTTTGCCTGTCTCAGTTTCTGTAAGTCTCACAAATAATTTTTATAGGCAAATAGTGTTCAGAATAGGATTCTAGACATAAAAAAAACAAAAAAAAATTTTTGAAGAGAATAAAAATTTAATCGTTTTCAGTTTCGGCAAGTCTAGACTTAAAAAAATACAAAAATTAATTTTTGAAGAAAATAAAAATTTAATCGTTTTCAGTTTCCGTAAGTCTCAGAAATAATTTTTTGAACAAATAGTGTTTAGAATGTGATTCTAGACTTGAAAAAATACAAAAATAAATTTTTGAAGAAAAATTAAATTTAATCGATTTTCGGCGTTTCCAGCAGTTGTCCGAACGATTTACGCCAAAAGAAATTTTGCCTGTCTCAGTTTCTGTAAGTCTCATAAATAATTTTTATAACCAAATAGTGTTCAGAATGGGATTCTAGACTTAAAAAAATACAAAAATAAATTTTTGAAGAAAAATTAAATTTAATCGTTTTTCGGCGTTTCCTGCAGTTGTCCGAACGATTTACATCAAAAGAAATTTTGCTTGTCTCACTTTCTGTAAGTCTCACAAATAATTTTTATAACCAAATAGTGTTTATAATGAGATTCAAGACTTGAAAAAATACAAAAATAAATTTTTGAAGAAAAATTTAATTTAATCGTTTTTCGGCGTTTCCAGCAGTTGTCCGAACGATTTACATCAAAAGAAATTTTGCTTGTCTTACTTTCTGTAAGTCTCACAAAAAATTTGTATAACCAAATTGTGTTCAAAATGGGATTCTAGACTTGAAAAAATACAAAAATAAATTTTTGAAGAAAAATTAAATTTAATCGTTTTTCGGCGTTATCTCAGTTTCTGTAAGTCTCACAAATAATTTTTATTGCCAAATAGTGTTCAGAATGGGATTCTAGAATTGAAATAAAACAAAATTAAATTTTTGAAGAAAAATTAAATTTAATCGTTTTTCGGCGTTTCCAGCAGTTGTCCGAACGATTTACGCCAAGAGAAATTTTGCTTGTCTCAGTTTCTGTAAGTCTTACAAATAATTTTTATAACCAAATACTGTTCAGAATGGGATTCTATACTTGAAATAAAACAAAATTAAATTTTTGAAGAAAAATTAATTTTAATCGATTTTCGGCGTTTCCAGCAGTTGTCCGAACGATTTACGCCAAAAGAAATTTTGCCTGTCTCAGTTTCTGTAAGTCTCACAAATAATTTTTATAGGCAAATAGTGTTCAGAATAGGATTCTAGACATAAAAAAAACAAAAAAAAATTTTTGAAGAGAATAAAAATTTAATCGTTTTCAGTTTCGGCAAGTCTAGACTTAAAAAAATACAAAAATTAATTTTTGAAGAAAATAAAAATTTAATCGTTTTCAGTTTCCGTAAGTCTCAGAAATAATTTTTTGAACAAATAGTGTTTAGAATGTGATTCTAGACTTGAAAAAATACAAAAATAAATTTTTGAAGAAAAATTAAATTTAATCGATTTTCGGCGTTTCCAGCAGTTGTCCGAACGATTTACGCCAAAAGAAATTTTGCCTGTCTCAGTTTCTGTAAGTCTCATAAATAATTTTTATAACCAAATAGTGTTCAGAATGGGATTCTAGACTTAAAAAAATACAAAAATAAATTTTTGAAGAAAAATTAAATTTAATCGTTTTTCGGCGTTTCCTGCAGTTGTCCGAACGATTTACATCAAAAGAAATTTTGCTTGTCTCACTTTCTGTAAGTCTCACAAATAATTTTTATAACCAAATAGTGTTTATAATGGGATTCAAGACTTGAAAAAATACAAAAATAAATTTTTGAAGAAAAATTTAATTTAATCGTTTTTCGGCGTTTCCAGCAGTTGTCCGAACGATTTACATCAAAAGAAATTTTGCTTGTCTTACTTTCTGTAAGTCTCACAAAAAATTTTTATAACCAAATTGTGTTCAAAATGGGATTCTAGACTTGAAAAAATACAAAAATAAATTTTTGAAGAAAAATTAAATTTAATCGTTTTTCGGCGTTATCTCAGTTTCTGTAAGTCTCACAAATAATTTTTATTGCCAAATAGTGTTCAGAATGGGATTCTAGAATTGAAATAAAACAAAATTAAATTTTTGAAGAAAAATTAAATTTAATCGTTTTTCGGCGTTTCCAGCAGTTGTCCGAACGATTTACGCCAAGAGAAATTTTGCTTGTCTCAGTTTCTGTAAGTCTTACAAATAATTTTTATAACCAAATACTGTTCAGAATGGGATTCTATACTTGAAATAAAACAAAATTAAATTTTTGAAGAAAAATTAATTTTAATCGTTTTTCGGCGTTTTCAGCAGTTGTCCGAACGATTTACATCAAAAGAAATTTTGCTTGTCTTACTTTCTGTAAGTCTCACAAATAATTTTTATAACCAAATGGTGTTCAGAATGGGATTCTAGACTTAAAAAAATACAAAAATAAATTTTTGAAGAAAAATTAAATTTAATTGTTTTTCAGCGTTTCCAGCAGTTATCCGAACGATTTACATCAAAAGAAATTTTGCTTGTCTTACTTTCTGTAAGTCTCACAAAAAAATTTTATAACCAAATAGTGTTCAGAATGGGATTCTAGACTTGAAAAAATACAAAAATTAATTTTTGAAGAAAAATTAAATTTAATCATTTTTCGGCGTTGTCTCAGTTTCTGTAAGTCTCACAAATAATTTTAATAACCAAATAGTGTTCAGAATGGGATTCTAGGCTTAAAAAAATACAAAAATAAATTTTTGAAGAAAAATTAAATTTAATCGTTTTTCGGCGTTTCCAGCAGTTGTCCGAACGATTTACATCAAAAGAAATTTTGCTTGTCTTACTTTCTGTAAGTCTCACAAATAATTTTTATAACCAAATGGTGTTCAGAATGGGATTCTAGGCTTAAAAAAATACAAAAATAAATTTTTGAAGAAAAATTAAATTTAATTGTTTTTCAGCGTTTCCAGCAGTTGTCCGAACGATTTACATCAAAAGAAATTTTGCTTGTTTTACTTTCTGTAAGTCTCACAAAAAAATTTTATAACCAAATAGTGTTCAGAATGGGATTCTAGACTTGAAAAAATACAAAAATAAATTTTTGAAGAAAAATTAAATTTAATCGTTTTTCGGCGTTTCCAGCAGTTGTCCGAACGATTTACGCCAAAAGAAATTTTGCTTGTCTGAGTTTCTATAAGTCTCACAAATAATTTTAATAACCAAATAGTGTTCAGAATGGGATTCTAGACTTGAAATAAAACAAAAATAAATTTTTGAAGAAAAATTAAATTTAATTGATTTTCGGCGTTTCCAGCAGTTGTCCGAACGATTTACGCCAAAAGAAATTTTGCCTGTCTCAGTTTCTGTAAGTCTCACAAATAATTTTTATAACCAAATAGTGTTCAGTATGGGATTCTAGACTTAAAAAAATACAAAAATTAATTTTTGAAGAAAATAAAAATTTAATCGTTTACAGTTTCCGTAAGTCTCAGAAATAATTTTTATGAACAAATAGTGTTTAGAATGTGACTCAAGACTTGAAAAAATACAAAAATAAATTTTTGAAGAAAAATTAAATTTAATCGTTTTTCGGCGTTTCCAGCAGTTGTCCGAACGATTTACATCAAAAGATATTTTGCTTGTCTCACTTTCTGTAAGTCTCACAAAAAAAATTTATAACCAAATGGTGTTCAGAATGGGATTCTAGACTTGAAAAAATTCAAAAATAAATTTTTGAAGAAAAATTAAATTTAATCGTTTTTCGGCGTTTCCAGCAGTTGTCCGAACGATTTACGCCAAAAGAAATTTTGCTTGTCTCGGTTTCTGTAAGTCTCACAAATAATTTTGATAACCAAATAGTGTTTGGAATGGGATTCTAGACATGAAAAAAAAACAACAATAAATTTTAGAAGAAAAATTAAATTTAATCGTTTTTCGGCGTTTCCAGCAGTTGTCCGAACGATTTACGCCAAAAGAAATTTTGCTTTTCTCAGTTTCTGTTGTAAGTCTCACAAATAAATTTTATAACCAAATAGTGTTCAGAATGGGATTCTAGACTTGAAATAAAACAAAAATAAATTATTGAAGTAAAATTAAATTTAATCGATTTTCGGCGTTTCCTGCAGTTATCCGAACGATTTACGCCAAAAGAAATTTTGCCTGTCTCAGTTTCTGTAAGTCTCACAAATAATTTTTATAACCAAATAGTGTTCAGAATGGGATTCTAGTTTTGAAATAAAACAAAAATAAATTTTTGAAGAAAAATTAAATTTAATCGTTTTTCGGCGTTTCCAGCAGTTGTCCGAACGATTTACGCCAAAACAAATTCTGCTTGTCTCAGATTCTATAAGTCTCACAAATAATGTTTATAACCAGATAGTGTTTAGAATGGGATTCTAGACTTAAAAAAATACAAAAATAAATTTTTGAAGAAAATGAAAATTTAATCGTTTTCAGTTTCCGTAAGTCTCAGAAATTATTTTTATAAACAAATAGTGTTTAGAATGTGATTCTAGGCTTGAAAAAATACAAAAATAAATTTTTGAAGAAAATTTAAATTTAATCGTTTTTCGGCGTTTCCAGCAGTTGTCCGAACGATTTACGCCAAAAGAAATTTTGCCTGTCTCAGTTTCTGTAAGTCTCACAAATATTTTTTATAACCAAATAGTGTTCAGAATGGGATTCTAGACTTAAAAAAATACAAAAATATATTTTTGAAGAAAATAAAAATTTAATCGTTTACAGTATCCGTAAGTCTCAGAAATAATTTTTATGAACAAATAGTATTTAGAATGTGATTCAAGACTTAAAAAAATACAAAAATAAATTTTTGAAGAAAAATTAAATTTAATCGTTTTGTTGTCCGAACGATTTACACCAAAAGAAATTTTGCTTGTCTCAGTTTCTGTAAGTCTCGCAAATAATTTTTATAACCAAATAGTGTTTAGATTGGGATTCTAGACTTGAAAAAATTCAAAAATAAATTTTTGAAGAAAAATTAAATTTAATCGTTTTTCGGCGTTTCCAGCAGTTGTCCGAACGATTCACATCAAAAAAAAAATTGCTTGTCTTACTTTCTGTAAGTCTCACAAAAAAAATGTATGACCAAATAGAGTTCAAAATGGGATTCTAGACTTAAAAAAATACAAAAATAAATTTTTGAAGAAAAATTAAATTTAATCCATTTTCGGCGTTTCCAGCAGTTGTCCGAACGATTTACGCCAGAAGAAATTTTGCTTGTCTCAGTTTCTGTAAGTCTCACAAATAATGTTTATAACCAAATAGTGTTTAGAATGGGATTCTAGACTTAAAAAATACAAAAATAAATTTTTGAAGAAAATAAAAAGTTAATCGTTTTCAGTTTCCGTAAGTCTCACAAATAATTTTTATAACCAAATTGTGTTTAGAATGGGATTCTAGACTTGAAAAAATTCAAAAATAAATTTTTGAAGAAAAATTAAATTTAATCGTTTTTCGGCGTTTCCAGCAGTTGTCCGAACGATTCACATCAAAAAAAAATTTGTTTGTCTTACTTTCTGTAAGTTTCACAAAAAAAAATTATAACCAAATAGTGTTCAAAATGGGATTCTAGACTTGAAAAAATTCAAAAATAAATTTTTGAAGAAAAATTAAATTTAATCGTTTTTCGGTGTTTCCAGCAGTTGTCCGAACGATTCACATCAAAAAAAAAATTGCTTGTCTTACTTTCTGTAAGTCTCACAAAAAAAATTTATGACCAAATAGAGTTTAAAATGGGATTCTAGACTTAAAAAAATACAAAAATAAATTTTTGAAGAAAAATTAAATTTAATCCATTTTCGGCGTTTCCAGCAGTTGTCCGAACGATTTACGCCAGAAAAAATTTTGCTTGTCTCAGTTTCTGTAAGTCTCACAAATAATGTTTATAACCAAATAGTGTTTAGAATGGGATTCTAGACTTAAAAAATTCAAAAATAAATTTTTGAAGAAAATAAAAATTTAATCGTTTTCAGTTTCCGTAAGTCTCAGAAATTATTTTTATAAACAAATAGTGTTTAGAATGTGATTCTAGACTTGAAAAAATACAAAAATGAATTTTTTAAGAAAATTTAAATTTAATCGATGTTCGGCGTTTACAGCAGTTGTCCGAACGATTTACGCCAAAAAAAATTTAGCTTGTCTCAGTTTCTGTAAGTCTCACAAATAATTTTTATAACCAAATAGTGTTTAGAATGGGATTCTAGGCTTGAAAAAATACAAAAATAAATTTTTGAAGAAAAATTAAATTTAATCCATTTTCAGCGTTTCCAGCAGTTATCCGAACGATTTACGCCAGAAGAAATTTTGCTTGTCTCAGTTTCTGTTGTAAGTCTCACAAATAATTTTTATAACCAAATAGTGTTCAGAATGTGATTCTAGGCTTGAAAAAATACAAAAATAAATTTTTGAAGAAAATTTAAATTTAATCGTTTTTCGGCGTTTCCAGCAGTTGTCCGAACGATTTACGCCAAAAGAAATTTTGCCTGTCTCAGTTTCTGTAAGTCTCACAAATATTTTTTATAACCAAATAGTGTTCAGAATGGGATTCTAGACTTAAAAAAATACAAAAATATATTTTTGAAGAAAATAAAAATTTAATCGTTTACAGTATCCGTAAGTCTCAGAAATAATTTTTATGAACAAATAGTATTTAGAATGTGATTCAAGACTTAAAAAAATACAAAAATAAATTTTTGAAGAAAAATTAAATTTAATCGTTTTGTTGTCCGAACGATTTACACCAAAAGAAATTTTGCTTGTCTCAGTTTCTGTAAGTCTCGCAAATAATTTTTATAACCAAATAGTGTTTAGATTGGGATTCTAGACTTGAAAAAATTCAAAAATAAATTTTTGAAGAAAAATTAAATTTAATCGTTTTTCGGCGTTTCCAGCAGTTGTCCGAACGATTCACATCAAAAAAAAAATTGCTTGTCTTACTTTCTGTAAGTCTCACAAAAAAAATGTATGACCAAATAGAGTTCAAAATGGGATTCTAGACTTAAAAAAATACAAAAATAAATTTTTGAAGAAAAATTAAATTTAATCCATTTTCGGCGTTTCCAGCAGTTGTCCGAACGATTTACGCCAGAAGAAATTTTGCTTGTCTCAGTTTCTGTAAGTCTCACAAATAATGTTTATAACCAAATAGTGTTTAGAATGGGATTCTAGACTTAAAAAATACAAAAATAAATTTTTGAAGAAAATAAAAAGTTAATCGTTTTCAGTTTCCGTAAGTCTCACAAATAATTTTTATAACCAAATTGTGTTTAGAATGGGATTCTAGACTTGAAAAAATTCAAAAATAAATTTTTGAAGAAAAATTAAATTTAATCGTTTTTCGGCGTTTCCAGCAGTTGTCCGAACGATTCACATCAAAAAAAAATTTGTTTGTCTTACTTTCTGTAAGTTTCACAAAAAAAAATTATAACCAAATAGTGTTCAAAATGGGATTCTAGACTTGAAAAAATTCAAAAATAAATTTTTGAAGAAAAATTAAATTTAATCGTTTTTCGGTGTTTCCAGCAGTTGTCCGAACGATTCACATCAAAAAAAAAATTGCTTGTCTTACTTTCTGTAAGTCTCACAAAAAAAATTTATGACCAAATAGAGTTTAAAATGGGATTCTAGACTTAAAAAAATACAAAAATAAATTTTTGAAGAAAAATTAAATTTAATCCATTTTCGGCGTTTCCAGCAGTTGTCCGAACGATTTACGCCAGAAAAAATTTTGCTTGTCTCAGTTTCTGTAAGTCTCACAAATAATGTTTATAACCAAATAGTGTTTAGAATGGGATTCTAGACTTAAAAAATTCAAAAATAAATTTTTGAAGAAAATAAAAATTTAATCGTTTTCAGTTTCCGTAAGTCTCAGAAATTATTTTTATAAACAAATAGTGTTTAGAATGTGATTCTAGACTTGAAAAAATACAAAAATGAATTTTTTAAGAAAATTTAAATTTAATCGATGTTCGGCGTTTACAGCAGTTGTCCGAACGATTTACGCCAAAAAAAATTTAGCTTGTCTCAGTTTCTGTAAGTCTCACAAATAATTTTTATAACCAAATAGTGTTTAGAATGGGATTCTAGGCTTGAAAAAATACAAAAATAAATTTTTGAAGAAAAATTAAATTTAATCCATTTTCAGCGTTTCCAGCAGTTATCCGAACGATTTACGCCAGAAGAAATTTTGCTTGTCTCAGTTTCTGTTGTAAGTCTCACAAATAATTTTTATAACCAAATAGTGTTCAGAATGGGATTCTAGACTTGAAATAAAACAAAAATAAATTATAGAAGAAAAATTAAATTTAATCGATTTTCGGCGTTTCCAGCTGTTGTCCGAACGATTTACGCCAAAAGAAATTTTGCCTGTCTCAGTTTCTGTAAGTCTCACAAATAATTGTTATAACCAAATAGTGATCAGAATGAGATTCTAGACTTAAAAAAATACAAAAATAAATTTTTGAAGAAAATAAAAATATAATCGTTTTCAGTTTCCGCAAGTCTCAAAAATTATTTTTATAAACAAATAGTGTTTAGAATGTGATTCTAGACTTGAAAAAATACTAAAATAATTTTTTGAAGAAAAATTAAATTTAATCGTTTTTCGGCGTTTCCAGCAGTTGTCCGAACGATTTACGCCAAAAGAAATGTTGCTTGTCTCAGTTTCTGTAAGACTCACAAATAATTTTTATAACCAAATAGTGTTCAGAATGGGATTCTAGACTTGAAATAAAACAAAAATAAATTTTTGAAGAAAAATTAAATTTAATCGATTTTCGGCGTTTCCAGCAGTTGTACGAACGATTTACGCCAAAAGAAATTTTGCCTGTCTCAGTTTCTGTAAGTCTCTCAAATAAATTTTATAAGCAAATAGTGTTCAGAATGGGATTCTAGACTTAAAAAAATACAAAAATAAATTTTTGAAGAAAATAAAAATTTAATTGTTTTCAGTTTCCGTAAGTCTCAGAAATATTTTTTATGAACAAATAGTGTTTAGAATGTGATTCTAGACTTTAAAAAATACAAAAATAAATTTTTGAAGAAAAATTAAATTTAATCGTTTTTCGGCGTTTCCAGCAGTTGTCCGAACGATTTACGCCAAAAGAAATTTTGCTTGTCTCAGTTTCTGTAAGTCTTACAAATAATTTTTATAACCAAATAGTGTTCAGAATGGGATTCTAGACTTGAAATAAAACAAAAATAAATTTTTGACGAAAAATTAAATTTAATCGTTTTTCGGCGTTTCCAGCAGTTGTCCGAACGATTTACATCAAAAAATTCTGCTTGTCTGACTTTCTGTAAGTCTCACAAAAAAATTTTATAACCAAATGGTGTTCAAAATGGGATGCTAGACTTGAAAAAATACAAAAATAATTTTTTTAAGAAAAATTTAATTCAATCGTTTTTCGGCGTTGTCTCAGTTTCTGTAGGTCTCACAAATAATATTTATAACCAAATAGTGTTCAGAATGGGATTCTATACTTGAAATAAAGCAAAAATAAATTTTTGAAGAAAAATTAAATTTAATCGATTTTCGGCGTTTCCAGCAGTTGTCCGAATGATTTACGCCAAAAGAAATTTTGCCTGTCTCAGTTTCTGTAAGTCTCACAAATAATTTTTAAAACCTAATAGTGTTCAGAATGGGATTCTAGACTTGAAAAAATACAAAAATAAATTTTTTAAGAAAAATTAAATTTAATCGTTTTTCGGCGTTGTCTCAGTTTCTGTAAGTCTCACAAATAATTTTTATAACCAAATAGTGTTCAGAATGGGATTATAGACTTTAAATAAAACAAAAATAAATTTTTGAAGAAAAATTAAATTTAATCAATATTCGGCGTTTCCAGCAGTTGTCTGAACGATTTACGCCATAAGAATATTTGCCTGTCTCAGTTTCTGTTAGTATCACAAATAATTTTTATAACCAAATAGTGTTCAAAATGGGATTCTAGACTTAAAAAAATACAAAAATAAATTTTTGAAGAAAATAAAAATTTAATAGTTTTCAGTTTCCGTAAGTCTCAGAAATAATTTTTATGAACAAATAGTGTTGAGAATGTGATTCTAGCCTTGAAAAAATACAAAAATAAATTTTTGAAGAAAAATTCAATTTAATCGTTTTTCGGCGTTTCCAGGAGTTGTCCGAACGATTTACATCAAAAGAAATTTTGCATATCTCACTTTCTGTAAGTCTCACGAAAAAATTTTATAACCAAATAGTGTTCAGAATGGGATTCTAGACTTGAAAAAACACAAAAATAAATTTTTGAAGAAAAATTAAATTTAATCGTTTTTCGGCGTTGTTTCAGTTTCTGTAAGTCTCACAAATAATATTTAAAACCAAATAGTGTTCAGAATGGGATTCTAGACTTGAAAAAATACAAAAATAAATTTTTGAAGAAAAATTAAATGTAATCGTTTTTCGGCGTTTCCAGCAGCTGTCCGAACGATTTACGCCAAAAGAAATTTTGCTTGTCTCAGTTTCTGTAAGTCTCACAAATAATTTTTATAACCAAATGGTGTTCAGAATGGGATTCTAGACTTGAAATAAAACAAAAATAAATTTTTGAAGAAAAATTAAATTTCATCATTTTTCGGCGTTTCCGGCAGTTGTACGAACGATTTACGCCAAAAGAAATTTTGCTTGTCTCAATTTCTGTAAGTCTCAAAAATAATTTTTATAAACAAATAGTGTTCAGAATGGGATTCTGGACTTGAAATAATACAAAAATAAATTTTTGAATAAAATATAAATTTAATCGTTTTCAGTTTCTGTAAGTCTCACAAATAATTTTTATAAACAAATTGTGTTTAGAATGTAATTTAAGCCTTGAAAAAATACCAAAATTAATTTTTGAAGAAAAATTAAATTTAATCGTTTTTCGGCGTTTCCTGCAGTTGTACGAACAATTTACGCCAAAAGAAATTTTTCTTGTCTCAGTTTCTGTTAGTCTCGCAAATAATGTTTAAAACCAAATGGTGTTCAGAATGGGATTCTAGACTTGAAATAATTCAAAAATAAATTTTCGAAGAAAATATAAATTTAATCGTTTTCAGTTTCTGTAAGTATCACAAACAATTTTTATAAACAAATAGTGTTTAGAATGTGATTCTAGACTTGAAAAAATGCGAAAACAAATTTTTAAAGAAAAATTAAATTTAATCGTTTTTCAGCGTTTCCGGCAGTTGTACGAACGATTTACATCAAAAGAAATTTTGCTTGTCTTAGTTTCTGTAAGTCTCACAAATAATTTTTATAACCAAATAGTGTTCATAATGGGATTCTAGACTTAAAAAATACAAAAATAAATTTTTGAAGAAAAATTAAATTTAATCGTTTTTCGGCGTTTCCGGCAGTTGTACGAACGATTTACGCCAAAACAAATTTTGCTTGTCTCGGTTTCTCTAAATCTCACAAATAATTTTTATTTGTTTAGAATGTGATTCTAGACTTGAAAAAATGCGAAAACCAATTTTTGAAGAAAAATTAAATTTAATCGTTTTTCAGCGTTTCCGGCAGTTGTACGAACGATTTACATCAAAAGAAATTTTGCTTGTCTTAGTTTCTGTAAGTCTCACAAATAATTTTTATAACCAAATAGTGTTCAGAATGGGATTCTAGACTTGAAAAATACAAAAATAAATTTTTGAAGAAAAATTAAATTTAATCGTTTTTCGGCGTTTCCAGCAGTTGTACGAACGATTTACGCCAAAACAAATTTTGCTTGTCTCGGTTTCTGTAAATTTTACAAATAATTTTTATAACCAAATAGTGTTCAGAATGGGATTCTAGACTTGAAATAATACAAAAATAAATTTTTGAAGGAAATCTAAATTTAATCGTTTTCCGTTTCTGTAAGTCTTACAAATAATTTTTATAACCAAATAGTGTTTAGAATGTGATTCTGGACTTGAAAAAATACTAAAATAAATTTTTGAAGAAAAATTAAATTTAATCGTTTTTCGGCGTTTCCAGCAGTTGTACGAACGATTTACATCAAAAGAAAATTTGCTTGTCTCAGTTTATGTAAGTCTCACAAATAAGTTTTATAACCAAGTACTGTTCAGAATGTGATTCTGGACTTGAAAAAATTCAAAAATAAATTAAAAAAAAAAAATTAAATTTAATCGTTTTTCGGCGTTTCCAGCAGTTGTACGAACGATTAACGTCAAAAGATATTTTGCTTGTCTCAGTTTCTGTAAGTCTCACAAATAGTTTTTATAACCAAATAGTGTTCAGAATGAGATTCTAAACTTCAAATAATACAAAAATAAATTTTTGAAGAAAAATTTAAATTAATTCTTTTTAGTTTCTGTAAGTCTCACAAATAATTTTTATTACCAAACACATTTTGCTTGTCTCGGTTTCTGAAAGTCTCACTAATAATTTTTTAACCAAATGGTGTTCTGATCGGCATTCTAGACTTGAAATAATAAAAAAATTAATTTTTGAAGAAAATATAAATTTAATCGTTCTCAGATTCTGTAAGTCTCATAAGTAATTTTTATTAACAAATTTTGTTTAGAATGTGATTCTAGGCTTGAAAAAATACAAAAATAAATTTTTGAAGAAAAATTAAATTTAATCGTTTTTCGGCGTTTCCAGCAGTTGTACGAACGATTTACATCAAAAGGAATTTTGCTTGTCTCAGTTTCTGTAAGTCTCACAAATATTTTTTATAACCAAATAGTTTTCAGAATGGGATTCTAGACTTGAAAAAATAAAAAAACAAATTTTTGAAGAAAAATTCAATTTAATCGTTTTTCGGCGTTTCCAGCAGTTATACGAACGATTTACATCAAACAAAATTTTGCTTGTCTCAGTTTCTGTAAGTCTCAAAAATAATTTTTATAACCAAACAGTGTTCAGAATGGGATTCTAGACTTGAAAAAATACAAAAATAAATTTTTCAAGAAAGTTTAAATTTAATCGTTTTCAGTTTCTGTAAGTCTCACAAATAATTTTTATAAACAAATGGTGTTTAGAATGTGATTGTAGACTTGAAAAAATAGAAAAATAAATTTTTGAAGAAAAATTAATTTTAATAGCTTTTCGGCGTTTCCAGCAGTTGTACGAACGATTTAGGCCAGAAGAAATTTTGCTTGTCTAAGTTTCTGTAAGTCTCACTTATAATTTTTATAGCCTAATCGTGTTCAGAATATGATTCTAGACTTGAAATAACACAAAAATAAATTTTTGAAGAAAAATTAAATTTAATCGGTTTTCGGCGTTTCCTGCAGTTGTACGAACGATTTACATCAAAAGAAATTTTGCTTGTGTCACTTTCTGTAAGTCTCACACATAATTTTTATAACCAAATAGTGTTCAGAATGGGATTCTGGACTCGAAAAAATACAAAAATAAATTTTTGAAGAAAAATTTAATTTAATCGTTTTTCGGCGTTTCCAATAGTTGTACGAACGATTTACGCCAAAAAAAATTTTGCTCGTCTCAATTTCTGTAAGTCTCAAAAATAATTTTTATAAACAAATAGTGTTCAGAATGGGATTCTGGACTTGAAATAATACAAAAATAAATTTTTGAAGAAAATATAAATTTAATCGTTTTCAGTTTCTGTAAGTCTCACAAATAATTTTTATAAACAAATTGTGTTTAGAATGTAATTTAAGCCTTGAAAAAATACAAAAATTAATTTTTGAAGAAAAATTAAATTTAATCCTTTTTCGGCATTTCCTGCAGTTGTACGAACGATTTACGCCAAAAGAAATTTTGCTTGTCTCAGTTTCTGTAAGTCTCGCAAATAATGTTTAAAACCAAATGGTGTTCAGAATGGGATTCTAGACTTGAAATAATTCAAAAATAAATTTTCGAAGAAAATATAAATTTAATCGTTTTCAGTTCCTGTAAGTATCACAAACAATTTTTATAAACAAATAGTGTTTAGAATGTGATTCTAGACTTGAGAAAATACAAAAATAAATTTTTGAAGAAAAATTAAATTTAATCGTTTTTCGGCGTTTCCAGCAGTTGTACGAACGATTCACGTCAAAAGAAATTTTGCTTGTCTCAGTTTCTGTATTCTGTAAGTATCACAAATAATTTTTATAACCAAATAGTGTTCAGAATGAGATTCTAGACTTGAAATAATACAAAAATAATTTTTTGAAGAAAATAAAATTTAATCGTTTTTAGTTTCTGTAAGTCTCACAAATAATTTTTATAAACAAATAGTATTTAGAATGTGATTCTGTTTACCACATGCCACATCATCAAATATAAATACAGAGTTTTCCTTTGCATCTGAAGGTTCAATAACATTTACGTTCTCTGAAAATTCATAATATCCTATTCCTTTTATTGGTGATAATAAATTTCGTAAATATTCATATTTTGGTTGATATAAAGATTTAGAGTATATGTAAATATTTTTAAATCGAAGCCCATTTGGGTCCTCAAGTAAACTGATCATAACATTTGTTTTTCCACAATTCGATGGACCCGCAATAATACATCTAATACTTGATGGAAGTAATAAACCATGACGATGAACAATTTTATTATTATAATAATTTTCATCTATATTATTAACGTGAATCGTTTGTAGTTGTTTCACCAACTTCATTTTTTATAACTACTATATTATATGAAAATATAAGTAATATAAACATTTTTTATTTAGTATTTATACCTGTAACACATATAATGAGACGATATCAAGCAGATCAGCTTAGTTCAAGACAATATTTCAAGAAGGTAGGATCAGGACTTTTAAATAAAGTAATTAATAAATTACCCTTTGAGTTACATATCCCTGGCTACAAATTTTGTGGACCTGGAACGAATTTGGAGAAACGCTTAAATAGAGGTGATATCGGTATAAATAAATTAGATGAAGTTTGTAAAACACATGATATTTCCTATTCACAATTTAAAGATTTAGAAAGTAGACACAAAGCTGATAAAATATTAGCTACCGAAGCAATAAAACGAATTAACGCATTTGACTCAAGTATCACTGAAAAAGCTGCAGCTTTAGGTGTTGCAGGAGCTAGGAAGGCGAAAGTTAAATTAGGAATGGGTCTACGTAAGCAAAATAGGAAAAAGAAGACTAGAGGTAAAAGAGGACGTGGGTTATCATTTAATTCAGCGGTAAAAAAAGGCTCGTGCTGAACTTAAACGATTTAAGCCAACTGATTTAATATCAGCATCGAAAATTGCACTGAATGCTGTTAAGGGAATTAAAAAAAGAAAGCCCACGAGGATTATTCCGATTCCAAAAAGTGGTGGTTTTTTACCACTAATTCCACTCTTTGCTGGATTGAGTGCTTTGGGAGCACTAGGTGGCGGTGCTGCCGGAATAGCAAAAGCTGTGAATGATGCAAAAGCTGCTGCTGCAGATCTTAAGGAAAAACAGCGTCACAATCAAGCAATGGAAGGTATAGCTGTAGGAAAAGGATTGTTTCTGAAACCGTATAAAACGGGGTATGGGTTGTATTTAAAACCTTATTCAAAAAACCCTTAAGACTACCACAACGTGCTCTCACCAATATAGATTTAACAAGGTATGCAAAGGAAATAGCTTCGTTTCGAGGTGTTTTTATGCGTGATAATTTACCTAAAAGAATAAGAGAATATGAGTGTGGTATAGTTAATTTAGATACTAATAACGGTCAAGGAACTCATTGGGTTGCTTAAATAAAAAGATTTAATAATGTAAAATATTATGATAGTTATGGTAACTTAAAACCACCTCCAGAAATTATAAATTATTTAAATAGTGGTGGACAAGTTAATATTTTTTATAATCATGCTAGAATACAAAAATTTAATACCGTAGTATGTGGACACTTGTGTTTAGAATTTATATATAAAAATATTCAAGTTTTGTAACTGTTTTCACTAATGGTATGGTTGTTGCAAAATGCAGACGTTCACTCTTACTGGTAAAACATCATTACTTAGAGCACATTATCATCCACCTATTGATTTAACGTCAGAGGAAAAAAGTTATAGCTTAGGCTTAATAAGTTTAGAAACTTACAATGCCATTCCAAATATTTATGAAGATAATAATACATTTTATATTGGTGATAAAATCATTACAATACCAACCGGTTCATATGAATTACATGATATTGACCAATTTATTAGCAATGAAATTGAGAAATTAAATAAAGAGGACGTTAATTCTCAAGCTGTTTGTCACATATCAGCTAATAATAATACACTAAAATATCATATAAAATGTACAAAATCCATCGATTTTACTAAACCACAGTCAATAAACAATTTGTTAGGTTTTGAAAACAAAATTTTGAAAGAAAACATGTTACACATATCTGATTTACCTGTAAATATATTGAAAGTGAATAGCATACGCGTAGAATGTAACATAACCACAGGAGCATACAACAATAATCAATTAGTTCATACACTACATGAATTTTTTCCGTCAGTACCACCCGGCTTTAAAATTATTGAAGTCCCCCAAAATGTACTCTACATGCCAATAAATACGAGAATAATCTCAGAAATTGTGCTTAAAATAGTAGATCAAGATGGAAACGACATCAATTTTCATAAGGAAGTCATAACGATAAGACTACATCTGAAGGGAGTCTGAGTAACATGGTTGTACGGTATAATAAGAATGATTTAAATAAGACTGCTTCATCGCAACCACTCATTATTAGAAAAGCTTTAAAACGGTTAACACCAGAAAATCGTCAGTTTCTGCAACAGCTTGGTTTAAAACTTAAAAATGACCATATTGAACGTAGGAGAAAAGGCACTTTTTGATAATTCCATTATTAATGCCGAAAAACATTCGCACCTTCCATACGCGTCAACTTCATTTAATAACAATGATGAAATTAGAATTCCTATTCAACAACAGGATATTTACACCTTACCATCTGAAAGTTATATTTACATAGAGGGTCGCTTGACAAAAGAAGATAACACGCCATCAGGTACTGCTAAATTTATAAATAATGGGTTTGCTCATTTATTTGAAGATTCGCTATGAGATCGGTGGAAAAGTTATAGATCGTGTTAGAAATCCAGGCATTTCAACTACAATGAAGGGTTATGTTTCATTTAATGAGAGTGATAAAAAAATTAATAAATGCCGGTTGGACGAATGATACTTATAATTTAGAAGATGCATTGGGTTATTTTAATGTTTGTATTCCTTTAAAAATACTTTTGGGATTTGCGGAGGATTTTAAAAAAGTTTTATTGAATCTTCGCCAAGAACTTGTTTTGATCAGAAGTAATTCAGATCCAAATGCAATATATAATACTGTAGTTGAAGAAAGAATTAAAGTTAATATTAATAAAATAGTTTGGCGGGTACCACATATCTCTGTAGCAGATGTAGAACGTTTAACATTATTAAATTATATTGAGAAAGGTGTAGATCTAGAAATCCGTTTTCGCAGTTGGGAATTACATGAATATCCTTTACTGCAACAGACAAAACAGCACACTTGGACCGTTAAGTCTGCAAGTCAAATGGAAAAACCGCGATATGTAATTATAGGTTTCCAATCTGATCGAAAAAATAAAAGCAACGGCAACGTCAGTATATTTGATCATTGCACTCTAAAAAATTTAAAATTATTTTTAAATTCTGAAATGTACCCTTATGATAACTTAAATTTAGATTTTTCAAGGTATCAGTTTGCATCTTTGTTTGAAATATATGCACAATTCCAAAGTTCATATTATGAAAAAGAAAACGAACCATTATTTGATCCTAAAACATTTAAAAGCACAGCACCATTAGTACTGATCGATTGTTCTCGGCAAAATGAAATTCTAAATTCGGGAACAGTTGACATTCGTATAGAATTTGAAACGAATGATAACATACCTGCACAAACATCGGCTTATTGTTTAATATTACATGATAGAATTATAAAGTATAATCCATTGACAGGTATTATTAGATCGTTGTAAACTTTCAATGTGTACAGACGTGACAATGAATAAAAAAACAGTTATTCTTGACATTCAGGGGTTTCAATATAAAAACGGTGAATTTTTATGTAAAGAACTAGCATTCATTACTTTGGGGGATTGCTGTTGTAAATTTCATACACTTTTTAATTTTCCTTTAGAATTGGAATGTTTAAATAGTAACGTTAAATCACAAATCAATTATTTATCTAATAATATTCATGGTTTAAAGTGGTTTACCGAAAATTCAATGAATTATTCAAATTTAACTTCATTGTTATTAAAATCACTAAACCTTTGTACACTTATAGTCGTTAAAGATTTGCAAAAGAAACGCTGGTTAGAACGACAATTACCTAAAATAGAAATAATTGATATTGAGTCTCAAGGATGTCCAAAATTATCTTCCCTCGTGCATAAATTAGAATCGTCAAACCAATATCATTGTCTTAAACATAGTCGAAATAATTTACAGTGTGCAAAACAAAATGTTTACGCAATTAACAACTGGATTTTGAAACACTCATCTTCTTTACAGTACTTGTATAATTCATATGGAATAAAATAATTTATAGTACATAATGAAATATACATAATATATATATATATATATATATATATATAAATATTGGTGTACATACATACAAGATATTTTTATTGCAATTTTATAGTATAAATAGATGTTGGCTACGTTCTTAGTTCAGTTAATATTCTGCATCTACAGAATAAATTCCGCAAGCAAGAAAATAAGTAAAAACACCATGTGGATGGCATACAGTAAAAACAATCAGACGACAGTAGTGGACCTAAACAGTGCAGTAGATAATTTACAACAAACTTTCTCAAATTTGGGGTTTGATGCATGCAACCGACAAAACCGATTCGGTTTAGATCAAGAGGAGCTGAACCAGTTAATAAGAATGGAGGAGAAGTTTAATCAAGCAGTAGAAGAGTGTCAGCTATTTCTGGACGAATAAAAGTGCCTAAACTGTTTATGTAGAGCATTAGCTAAATTGGGCTTCACAAATTATTTAAATGAATTAAAACCGTTTATTACAAAATATATACGTATGTTATTTACATAAACGGTTTTAATTCATTTAAATAATTTGTGAAGCCCAATTTAGCTAATGCTCTACATAAACAGTTTAGGCACTTTTCTTCGTCCAGAAATAGCTGACACTCTTCTACTGCTTGATTAAACTTCTCCTCCATTCTTATTAACTGGTTCAGTAAATAACATACGTATATATTTTGTAATAAAAAAAAAATATTATAATGTGTTATTGTTATTAATAAAATTTTACCTGCCAACTCTTCCATAAAAAAAAACATATATGTTATTTTTATTTATGAAATTGTACCGGTCAACTCTACCAATCTAAGTCCGAGAAGTAATTCAAGTTGTCGTTCGGTCATCTGAAGGCGCATACATTGTTGCGTTTACATTATAAACATTGTAATTGAACTGCATCGTATTAAATATTTTTATGTGCAGATAATTGATTGGAATATTAAATATTGAACGCATCAAGTTGTCGTTCGGTTATCTGAGAGCGCTCACCTTAACCGGTCGCATACAATTTTACGATCGTCATTATAAAAGATTAAAACATTGTAATTGAACTGCATCGTATTAAATAAGCGAAGCAATTAGATATTTTTATGTAGTGATGCAAACATTCCTGATGGAAATAGAATTTATATGCACTAACCCGTCGCGCATAATATTACCAATATTACCTAGGAACGGAAATCATCAAATTCTTTTATAAAACAAAGTATAGACAAAAAGTAAAAACATAAATAACATCTGAGCTTAATTCAAAGTGCAGTTCGAACATTCTTGATGGAAATAGAATTTATATGCAAAGTAATTATCAAGCTAGTTAGTAGCGCAGAAGTTATTATCCTGCTATTTATTCGCGCAGGTAGAGTGCATTAGAAGATTCACGTATTAATCTATTTCAAATGTGTATATAGAGGGGCTATACATTTTTAACAACGTATCTAGTATATATGCGTCTACCTCATCTCTAATGAACATACTAAGTTTTAAGTGTTCTCACAACCACTACAACAACAACAACAACAACAACAACAACAACAACAACAACAACAGCAGCAGCAGCAGCAGCAGCAGCAGCACCAGCAACCGCAACACCACAATACAATGGATCTATGAGGTGGAGACCCTCAGGAAATTGAAGACCCAGTACGGAGATGCCGTACAAGTAAAACTTATGGATCCTAAATGTGTGGTGTATTTACCTCAGCGGTTCAGTGCGCTAACGAATGAACAAATAAGTGATATAAATTTGAATATAAAGAAAATGATAATTGTGAAACACGTAGGGCAGAGTGTTGACATTAAGTTTTTGTAATTTATTTTAATATGATAAATAAATAATTATAGCGTTATGTAATTTTTAATCCCCCCTCATCCACTCATTTCAACATGTTATATCGCATCTCTTGGTATAAATTCAAAGTTGTACATATAGCCCGTTCTCCGGAATCTGACGGCTGTGGTCGTAAAAGAAGGTCGGAGCTCGGTAAGTAGGGGACGTAATATTTTTTATCTCAAACCAATCTTTGTTGAGAAGTACTGGTGTAAAAGTGCGTATACCAATAGGAGCGAAGGACAGTAATAAATGTATGGGATGCAATTAGACAAACCACCAATATCTTTTCTTCGAGGGTGCGTCGATCCTCAGGGCGGACCGACCGTTTTACGACCTCAGCCGTCAGATTCCACCGAATAGACTATATATTCTTAGCTATAGTCCGTTCTCCGGAATCTGATGGCTGTGGTCGTAAAAGAGGGTTGGAGTTCGGTAAGTAGTGGACGTAATATTTTTTATCTCAAACCAATCTTTGTTGAGAAGTACTGATGTAAAAGTGCGTATACCAATCGGAGCGAAGGACAGTAATAAATGTATGGGATGCAATTAGATGAACGACCAATACCTTTTCTTTGAGGGTGCGTCGATCCTCAGGGCGGACCGACCGTTTTACGACCTCGGCCGCCACATTCCACCGAATATGCTATAGTAATTCCAAGTCTGTCGCTCCGACTGTTATTGGTGGACTAATTTCATATTTGTCTTACGTCCACGAGAGGGGATGGTTTCACTGCCAATGAGTCGGGGTCGTCTTGTCGACACTTTTGGAAAAAATGGAGTCGCAGTCCATCCCCACCATCCTAAATTACGAAACGAAGATAGTAGGGCCGGCCACCCAGCGACCAATGACAATGGTGTATAGGTCCAGGTAGAAAGCCCAACCGAGTCACAGGCCGACAAGACGGGGGTGCGTGACGTTTTGTCGACACTCTTTTGGCTCATCTGTTAGATATTAAAGAATATTATTATTACTATTAAACATTATATAATTAATACCTTTGGTCATATAACGGACACCTATATTTTTAAATACACTTCTTAACGGCGGCCGTCGCCCTAGAAAAGTAAACCGCCCCCACTCGGTTTCATATTCAGTCCATTACATTGCCACTCTTTATATAATCCTCTTTGGTTGTAACTTAAATTATCAAACTCACCAAACTGTTCCTGTTATTTTCCATAATTTTAGTGGTTATGATGCTCATTTAATCATTAAGGAACTTGCTACTGGTTTTGATGGAAACATATCTCTTTTACCAATGAATAAAGAAAAATATATATCTTTTTCAAAATATGTTGCAGGTTCTAGAATTGTATTTAAATTTCTAGACTCTTTTAGATTTTTACCATGCGGTTTGGATAAATTAGTACCATATCCTGATAATAAGAAAATTATAAAGCGTTATTACAATACTAAGTTACAATTTAATTTGTTATCACGAAAGGGAGTATGTCCGTATGATTACATCGATTCATGGGAAAAATTAGATCAAATTCATTTACCAGCAAAAGCAGAGTTTTATAGCTCATTAAAAGATGAGCATATATCTGAAGAGGACTATAGACATGCTAAATTAGTTTGGAATACTTTTGATATAAAAAACTTAGGTGAATATAGTGATTTATATCTGAAAACCGATACCTTATTATTAGCGGATGTGTTTGAAAATTTTAGATTAAATTGTATACACACTTACAATTTGGACTGCGCCCACTATTACACGTTACCTGGTTATACTTGGGATGCAATGTTAAAGTACACGGGTATAACTTTAGAATTATTAACAGACATTGATATGATTACATTTATTGAAAAGGGTATTCGTGGTGGAGTTTCGCAATGCTGTAACAGATATGCAAAAGCTAATAATAAATATATGCAAAAAGATTATGATCCTGATAAACCTGAGTCATATTTAATGTATTTTGATGTAGTTAATTTGTATGGTGCAGCAATGTGTGAATATTTACCTTATAAACAGTTTGAGTGGGTTGACATAACTACATTTACAATAACAGAATTAATGAACGTATCATCTACATCTGAAATAGGTTATATACTTGAAGTAGATTTAGAGTACCCTAGAGAATTGTTTAGTGCATATAAAGATTTACCATTGTACCCTGAACATATGTGTCCTCCTGGATCTAAATTATCAAAATTAATGACTACATTATACTCTAAAGAAAAGTATGTTATACATTACCGTAACTTACAACAATATATAAAATTAGGTTTACAATTGAAAAAAATGTATAGAATTTTGAGATTTAAACAAAATGCATGGCTTAAACCCTATATAGATTTAAATACAAGCCTACGAGCTAAATCAACAACAGAATTTGATAAAAATCAGTATAAGTTGTTTATCAACGCTTCATTTGGAAAAACAATGGAAAACGTTAGAAAATATAAAGATGTTAAATTGGTAACCAAATGGGAAGGGCGATATGGTGCTAAATCCCTAATCTCAAAACCTAATTTTCATAGTTGTGTCATTTTTGGAGAAGATATGGTGGTGATTGAAATGAGTAGATTGAATATAAAATTTAACAAACCAATTTATGCTGGATTTTCTATATTAGATATATCTAAAACTTATTTATATGATTTTCATTATAACTACATTCATACAAAATTTACACCATTTGAAGCTAAATTATTATACACAGATACAGATTCATTAATTTACGATTTTAAAAAGGATATATATACATTTATAAAAAATGATATTCATAAATTTGATACATCAGATTACAGTAAAGATAATATTTATGGTATACCACAAGCTAATAAAAAGGTAATTGGTTTAATGAAAGATGAAAATTTTGGAGAAGTTATGCTTGAATTTGCAGGACTCCGATCGAAACTTTATGCATATAGACTAAAAGATAAAGAATTTAAAAAATGTAAAGGAGTAAAAAATTCAACTGTGAAAACAATTCACTTTGAGGATTATTTAAATTGTCTTTTTAATTGTAACGATATATATCGCACTCAGAATTTAATTAGATCAAAGTTACTTGAAATCAGTTCTATAAGACAAACTAAATTAACACTTAATTCGTTTGATGATAAACGAAATGTATCCAGTTCGAAAACAGATACAGTACCTTGGGGATATACGCTTAATTGAATATAAATTTTAATTATATTTCAGTTTGAGATTAGTGTGCAATGGATAAACATCAACATTATCAGCTTCAATATGATGTTCATTCGAATCTTAAAGAGCTATACATTCGATACTTCAAAAATTATATTTATGAGAATAAAATTGATTCAATTAAAGAATTACTAAATGTCATGTATATACCTGATGAAATTATAACAATAAAGGTTTCAGAAAATGCAAGCAGTGATATTATAAAACTTATTTATAAATCAAAGCAAGATTTGGACTTATTTGCTTCTCAAATTTTAAATTTATTTAAAAATTATAATGGAAAAATTGAAATTGATGACATTGAATCTAATCTGAAATGTTTAGTCTGTAAATATTCCAATAATTATAAAATATATTTGGTACAACACTTATTAAATTCAGACAAAAATGGAGCGGTGAGGAATATGCATATTTTAAACACATTGAAGAATTATCAAAACACACGGTATTTCTTCAACAACCTTATATGTGAGGCAGCTTACTATGCAAATCATCGATTGTTAACAACTTGTCTGCATCTGCCAGAGGAGGAAGGAAACAGTCCATATCAGTTTGAACCACTATCTAACCAATCACATAAAGATATTGCTACATGGTTGTTAAAAAACATATCTCGCTCAGAAGAAAGAAAAGATGTAGGATGGAGATCAGGTCCTGATAGCGGTGTTTGGCCATATAGCTGTCCAGAGGATTATGTTGTTACGTATAATTTGTATAAATCATATGTTAAGCTATGAAAAAAAAAATTATAATAAAATATGTTGAAACATGATTGTGTAACGATAATTTGATACCCAACGTATGCACTGCCCTCAAGGTCCCTAACCTCAAACATTCCTGAAAAGTTGATTTAAAAAATCGAAATTTTTACTTTATCTTGACCGGTCATTGTGCTCACACATCTCCTGGTCTGTCATTCAACCCAAAATTTAATTAATTTCAGAAAGTTGATTTAAAAAATTGATTTTTTGCTTTCAAAGGCCTTGAACGGTCATTTAACCCAGCATTAAGACAGGTATTTCATCTCCTTGGCCGGTCATTCAACTCAAATTTTTTTATTAAAAGTTAATTAATTCCGTCTTTTTTCTTTTTATAAAAATTTAATTCGCACGCCTGCCACCGGTTAAGGTGAGTGCCCTCAGATGATCGAACGACAACTTGGCCTACTTTGCGGACTTAGAATTCGCTCGCAGAGTTTTTGATCCAGAAGCATCTCTGTAAGACTACTTAGACTTGAAAAAATACAGAAATAAATTTTTGAAGAAAAATTAAATTTAATCGTTTTTCGGCGTTTCCTGCAGTTGTACGAACGATTTACGCCAAAATGAATTTTGCTTGTCTCAGTTTCTGTAAGTCTCACAAATAATTTACATAACCAAATGGGGTTCAGAATGTGATTCTAGACTTGAAAAAATACAAAAATAAATTTGGAAGAAAAATCAAATTTAACCGTTTTTCGGCGTTTCCTGCAGTTGTCCGAACGATTTACATCAAAAGAAATTTTGTTGGTCTCAGTTTTTGTAAGTCTCACAAATAATTTGTATTACCAAATAGCGTTCAGAATGGGATTCTAGACTTGAAAAAATACACAAATAAATTTTTGAAGAAAAATTAAATTTAATCGTTTTTCGGCGTTTCCAGCAGTTGTACGAACGATTTACGTCAAAAGAAATTTTGCTTGTCTCAGTTTCAGAAGGTCTCACATATAATTTTTCTAACCAAAAGTGTTCAGAAAGGGATTCGAGACTAGAAAAATGCAAAAATAAATTTTTGAAGAAAATATGAATTTAATCGTTTTCAGTTTCTGTAAGTCTCACAAATAATTTTTATAAACAAATAGTGTTTAGCATGTGATTCTAGACTTAAAAAAATACAAAAATAAATTTTTGAAGAAAAATTAAATTTAATCGTTTTTCGGCGTTTCCAACAGTTGTATGAACGATTTACATCAAAAGAAATTAGGTTGTCTCAGTTTCTGTAAGTCTCACAAATAATTTTAATAACAAAAAGTGTTCAGAATGGGATTCGAGACTTGAAAGAATGCAAAATAAATTTTTGAAGAAAATATAAATTTAATCGTTTTCAGTTTCTGTAAGTCTCACAAATAATTTTTATGAACAAATAGTATTGAGAATTTAATTCTTTACTTGAAAAAATACAAAAATAAATTTTTGACGAAAAATTAAATTTAATCGTTTTTCGGCGTTTCCTGCAGTTGTTCGAACGATTTACATCAAAAGAAATTTTTCTTGTGTCAGTTTCTGTAAGTCTCACAAATAAGTGTTATAACCAAATAGTGTTCAGAATGGGATTCTAGACTCGAAAAAATACAAAAATAAATTTTTGAAGAAAAATTAAATTTAATCGTTTTCGGCGTTTCCAGCAGTTGTACGAACGATTTACATCAAAAGAAATTTTGCTTGTCTAAGTTACTGTAAGTCTCACAACTAATTTTAATAAACAAATAGTGTTCAGAATGGGATTCTAGACTTGAAATAATACAAAAATAAATTTTTGAAGAAAATTTAAAATTAATCGTTTTCAGTTTCTGTAAGTCTCACAAATTATATTTATAAACAAATAGTGTTTCGAATGTGATTTTAGACTTAAAAAAATACTAAAATAAATTTTTGAAGAAAAATTAAATTTAATCGTTTTTCGGCGTTTCCAGCAGTTGTACGAACGATTTACATCAAAAGAAATTTGGCTTGTCTTAGTTTCTGTAAGTCTCACAAATAATTTTTATAACCAAATAGTGTTCAGAATGTGATTCTAGCCTTGAAAATATACAAAATTAAATTTGGAAGAAAAATTAAATTTAATCGTTTTTCGGCTTTTCCTGCAGTTGTCCGAACGATTTACATCAAATGAAATTTTGTTGGTCTCAGTTTCTGTAAGTCTCACAAATAATTTTTATTACCAAATAGTGTTCAGAATGGGATTCTGGACTTGAAAAAATACACAAATAAATTTTTGAAGAAAAATTAAATTTAATCGTTTTTCGGCGTTTCCAGCAGTTGTACGAACGATTTACGTCAAAAGAAATTTTGCTTGTCTCAGTTTCTGAAGGTCTCACAAATAATTTTTATAGCCAGTGTTCAGAATGGGATTCTAGACTTAAAAAAAATCAAAAATTAATTTTTGAAGAAAATATAAATTTAATCCTTTTTCGGCGTTTCCAGCAGTTATACGAACGATTTACATCAAAAGAAATTTTGCTTGTCTTAGTTTCTGTAAGTCTCACAAATAATTTTTATAATCAAACAGTGTTTAGAATGGGATTCTAGATTTGATAAAATACAAAAATAAATTTTTCAAGAAAGTATAAATTTAATCGTTTTCAGTTTCTGTAAGTCTCACAAATAATGTTTATAAACAAATGGTGTTTAGAATGTGATTGTGGACTTGAATAAATACACAAATGAATTTTTGAAGAAAATTTAATTTAATCGCTTTTCGGCGTTTCCAGCAGTTGTACGAACGATTTACGTCAAAAGAAATTTTGCTTGTCTCAGTTTCTGAAGGTCTCACGAATAATTTTTATAGCCAAATAGTGTTCAGAATGGGATTCTAGACTTAAAAAAATACAAAAATTAATTTTTGAAGAAAATATAAATTTAATCCTTTTTCGGCGATTCCAGCAGTTATACGAACGATTTACATCAAAAGAAATTTTGCTTGTCTCAGTTTCTGTAAGTCTCACAAATAATTTTTATAACCAAACTGTGTTTAGAATGGGATTCTAGACTTGAAAAAATGCAAATTAAATTTTTCAAGATAAGTATAAATTTAATCGTTTTCAGTTTCTGTAAGTCTCACAAATAATGTTTATAAACAAATGGTGTTTAGAATGTGATTGTGGCCTTGAAAAAATTGAAAAATAAATTTTTGAAGAAAAATTAAATTTAATCGCTTTTCGGCGTTTCCAGCAGTTATACGAACGATTCACGCCAAAAGAAATTTTGCTTGTCTCAGTTTCTGTAAGTCTCACAAATAATTTTTATAGCCAAATAGTGTTCACAATGGGATTCTAGACTTGAAATAATACAAAAATAAATTTTTGAAGAAAATATAAATTTAATCGTTTTCAGTTTCTGTAAGTCTCACAAATAATTTTTATGAACAAATAGTGTTTAGAATGTGATTTTGTCCTTGAAAAAATACAAAAATAAATTTTTGAAGAAAAATTAAATTTAATCGTTTTTCGGCGTTTCCAGCAGTTGTACGAACGATTTACGCTAAAAGAAATTTAGCTTGTCTCAGCTTCTGTAAATCTCACAAATAATTTTTATAACCAAATAGTGTTCAGAATGTGATTCGAAAGTTGAAAAAATACAAAAATAAATTTGGAAGAAAAATTATATTTAATCGTTTTTCGGCGTTTCCGGCAGTTGTACGAACGATTTACGCCAAAAGAAATTTTGCTTGTCTCGGTTTCTGTAAGTCTCACAAATCATTTTTATAGCCAAATAGTGTTCTGAATGGGATTCTAGAATTGAAGTAATACAAAAATAAATTTTTGAAGAAAAGATAAATTTAATCGTTTTCAGTTTCTGTAAGTCTCACAAATTATTTTTATAAACAAATAGTGTTTAGAATGTGATTCTAGACTTGAAAAAATACAAAAATTAATTTGGAAGAAAAATTATATTTAATCGTTTTTCGGCGTTTCCGGCAGTTGTACGCACGATTTACGCCAAAAAAATTTTTGCTTGTCTCAGTTTCTGTTAGTCTCACAAATAATGTTTATAACCAAATAGTGTTCTGAACGGGATTCTAGACTTGAAATAAAACAAAAAAAAATTTTGAAGAAAATATAAATTTAATCGTTCTCAGTTTCTGTAAGTCTCACAAATAATTTTTATTAACTAATTGTGTTTAGAATGTGATTCTAGACTTGAAAAAATACAAAAGTAAATTTTTGAAGAAAAATTAAATTTAATCGTTTTTCGGCGTTTCCAGCAGTTGTACGAACGATTTACATCAAAAGAAATTTTGCTTGTCTCAGTTTCTGTAAGTCTCACAAATAATTTTTATAACCAAATAGTGTTCAGAATGTGATTCTAGACTTGAAAAAATACAAAAATAAATTTGGAAGAAAAATTAATTTTAATCGTTTTTCGGCGTTTCCGGCAGTTGGACGAACGTTTTACGCCAAAATAAATTTTGCTTGTCTCGGTTTCTGTAAGTCTCACAAATAATTTTTATAGCCAAATAGTGTTCAGAATGGGATTCTAGACTCGAAAAAATACAAAAATAAATTTTTGAAGAAAAATTAAATTTAATCGTTTTTCGGCGTTTCCAGCAGTTGTACGAACGATTTACATCAAAAGAAATTTTGCTTGTCTCAGTTTCTGTAAGTCTCACAAATAATTTTTATAACCAAATAGTGTTCAGAATGTGATTCTAGACTTGAAAAAATACAAAAACAAATTTTTGAAGAAAAATTAAATTTAATCGTTTTTCGGCGTTTCCAGCAGTTATACCAAAGAGGATTATATAAAGAGTGGCAATGTAATGGACTGAATATGAAACCCAGTTTTCGATCCGATGATATATCTGTTTCAATCATTCTTCTCCGTTGCTCAATCCGTGATTGGCAAAATAATGGGAGAGATAACACCCCGCTGATGATTGGCAGTGAAACCATCCCCTCTCGTGGACGTAAGACAAATATGAAATTAGTCCACCAATAACAGTCGGAGCGACAGACTTGGAATTACTATCAATCAAAGAGGATTATATATAATCCTCTTTGTATCAATCCTTCCCTCTCTGTTCTTAGTTAGTACCGAATCCGGAAACTAGAGGCTCGGTTCTAAAACTGGATCCAAAATCAGTCCATTACGTTGCCACTCTTTATATAATCCTCTTTGGTTATACGAACGATTTAAATCAAAAGAAATTTTGCTTGTCTCAGTTTCTGTAAGTCTCACAAATAATTTTCATAACCAAATGGGGTTCAGAATGTGATTCTAGACTTGAAAAAATACAAAAATAAATTTGGAAGAAAAATCAAATTTAACCGTTTTTCGGCGTTTCCAGCAGTTGTCCGAACGATTTACATCAAAAGAAATTTTGTTGGTCTCAGTTTCTGTAAGTCTCGCAAATAATTTTTAATACCAAATAGTGTTCTGTATAGGATCTAGACTTGACAAAATACACAAAAATATTTTTGAAGAAAAATTAAATTTAATCGTTTTTCGGCGTTTCCTGCAGTTGTACGAACGATTTACGTCAAAAGAAATTTTGCTTGTCTCAGTTTCTGTAAGTCTCACAAATAATTTTTATAACCAAATAGTGTTCAGAATGTGATTCTAGACTTGAAAAAATACAAAAACAAATTTTTGAAGAAAAATTAAATTTAATCGTTTTTCGGCGTTTCCAGCAGTTGTCCGAACGATTTACGTCAAAAGAAATTTTGTTTGTCTCAGTTTTAGTAAGTCTCTCAAATAATTTTAATAACCAAAAGTGTTCAGAATGGGATTCGAGACTTGAAAAAATGCAAAATTAAATTTTTGAAGAAAATATAAATTTAATCGTTTTCAGTTTCTGTAAGTCTCACAAATAATTTTTATAAACAAATAGTGTTTAGAATGTGATTTTAGACTTGAAAAAATACAAAAATAATTTTTTGAAGAAAAATTAAATTTAATCGCTTTTCGGCGTTTCCAGCAGTTGTACGAACGATTTACGCCAAATGAAATTTTGCTTGTCTCAGTTTCTGTAAGACTCACAAATAATTTTTATAACCAAATAGTGTTTTGAACGGGATTACAGACTTGAAATAAAACAAAAATAAATTTTTGAAGAAAATATAAATTTAATCGTTTTCAGTTTCTGTAAGTCTCACAAATAATTTTTATAAACAAATAGTGTTTAGAATGTGATTTTAGACTTGAAAAAATACAAAAATAAATTTTTGAAGAAAAATTAAATTTAATCGTTTTTCGGCGTTTCTATAAGTTGTACGAACGATTTACATCAAAAGAAATTTTGCTTGTCTCAGTTTCTGTAAGTCTCACAAATAATTTTTATAACCAAATAGTGTTCAGAATGTGATTCTAGACTTGAAAAAATACAAAAACAAATTTTTGAAGAAAAATTAAATTTAATCGTTTTTCGGCGTTTCCAGCAGTTGTCCGAACGATTTACGTCAAAAGAAATTTTGTTTGTCTCAGTTTTAGTAAGTCTCACAAATAATTTTTATAACCAAATAGTGTTCGGAATAGGATTCCAGACTTGAAAAATACAAAAATAAATTTTTGAAGAAAAATTAAATTTAATCGCTTTTCGGCGTTTCCAGCAGTTGAACGAACGATTTACATCAAAAGAAATTTTGCTTGTCTCAGTTTCTGTAAGTCTCACAAATAATTTTAATAACCAAATGGGGTTCAGAATGTGATTCTAGACTTAAAAAAATACAAAAATAAATTTGGAAGAAAAATCAAATTTAATCGTTTTTCGGCGTTTCCAGCAGTTGTCCGAACGATTTACATCAGAAGAAATTTTGTTGGTCTGTGTTTCTGTAAGTCTCACAAATAATTTTTATTACCAAATAGGGTTCAGAATAGGATTCTAGACCTGAAAAAATACACAAATAAATTTTTGAAGAAAAATTAAATTTAATCGTTTTTCGGCGTTTCCAGCAGTTATCCGAACGATTTACGTCAAAAGAAATTTTGTTTGTCTCAGTTTTAGTAAGTCTCACAAATAATTTTTATAACCAAATAGTGTTCGGAATAGGATTCCAGACTTGAAAAATACAAAAAAATATTTTTGAAGAAAAATTAAATTTAATCGCTTTTCGGCGTTTCCAGCAGTTGTACGAACGATTTACGCCAAATGAAATTTTGCTTGTCTCAGTTTCTGTAAGACTCACAAATAATTTTTATAACCAAATAGTGTTCTGAACGGGATTACAGACTTGAAATAAAACAAAAATAAATGTTTGAAGAAAATATAAGTTTAATCGTTCTCAGTTTCTGTAAGACTCACAAATATTTTTTATTAACAAATAGTGTTAAGAATGTGATTCTAGACTTGAAAAAATACAAAAATAAATGTTTGAAGAAAAATTAAATTTAATCGTTTTTCGGCGTTTCCAGCAGTTGTACGAACGATTTACATCAAAGGAAATTTTGCTTGTCTCAGTTTCTGTAAGTCTTACAAATAATATTTATAACCAAACAGTGTTCAGAATGGGATTCTGGACTTGAAAAAATACTAAAATAAATTTTTGAAGAAAAATTAAATTTAATCGTTTTTCGGCGTTTCCAGCAGTTGTGCGCACTATTTACGCCAAAAAAAAATTTGCCTGTCTCAGTTTCTGTAAGTCTCACAAATAATTTTTATAGCCAAATAGTGTTCTGAATTGGATTCTAGACTCGAAAAAATACAAAAATAAATTTTTGAAGAAAAATTAAATTTAATCGTTTTTCGGCGCTTGCAGCAGTTGTCCGAACGATTTACATCAAAATAAATTTTGTTGGTCTCAGTTTCTGTGAGTCTCACAAATAATTTTTATTACCAAATAGTGTTCAGAATGGGATTCTAGACTTGAAAAAATACACAAATAAATTTTTGAAGAAAATATGAATTTAATCGTTTTCATTTTCTGTAAGTCTCACAAATAATTTTTATTACCAAATAGTGTTCAGAATGTGATTCTAGACTTGAAAAAATACAAAAATAAATTTGGAAGAAAAATTAAATTTAATCGTTTTTCGGCGCTTCCAGCAGTTGTCCGAACGATTTACATCAAAAGAAATTTTGTTGGTCTCAGTTTCTGTAAGTCTCACAAATAATTTTTATTACCAAATAGTGTTCAGAATGGGATTCTAGACTTGAAAAAATACACAAATAAATTTTTGAAGAAAAAATAAATTTAATCCTTTTCGGCGTTTCCAGCAGTTGTACGAACGATTTACGCCAAGAGAAATTTTGCTTGTCTCGGTTTCTGTAAGTCTCACAAATAATTTTTATTACCAAATAGTGTTCAGAATGGGATTCTAGAATTGAAATAATACAAAAATAAATTTTTGAAGAAAATATGAATTTAATCGTTTTCAGTTTCTGTAAGTCTCACAAATAATTTTTATTACCAAATAGTGTTCAGAATGTGATTCTAGACTTGAAAAAATACAAAAATAAATTTGGAAGAAAAATTAAATTTAATCGTTTTTCGGCGCTTCCAGCAGTTGTCCGAACGATTTACATCAAAAGAAATTTTGTTGGTCTCAGTTTCTGTAAGTCTCACAAATAATTTTTATTACCAAATAGTGTTCAGAATGGGATTCTAGACTTGAAAAAATACTAAAATAAATTTTTGAAGCAAAATTAAATTTAATCGTTTTTCGGCGTTTCCAGCAGTTGTACGAACGATTTACATCAAAAGAAATTTTGCTTGTCTCAGTTTCTGTAAGTCTCACAAATAATTTTTATAACCAAATAGTGTTCAGAATGTGATTCTAGACTTGAAAAAATACAAAAACAAATTTTTGAAGAAAAATCAAATTTAATCGTTTTTCGGCGTTTCCATCAGTTGTCCGAACGATTTACGTCAAAAGAAATTTTGTTTGTCTCAGTTTTAGTAAGTCTCACAAACAATTTTTATAACCAAATAGTGTTCGGAATAGGATTCCAGACTTGAAAAATACAAAAATAAATTTTTGAAGAAAAATTAAATTTAATCGCTTTTCGGCGTTTCCAGCAGTTGTACGAACGATTTACGCCAAATGAAATTTTGCTTGTCTCAGTTTCTGTAAGACTCACAAATAATTTTTATAACCAAATAGTGTTCTAAACGGGATTACAGACTTGAAATAAAACAAAAATAAATGTTTGAAGAAAATATAAGTTTAATCGTTCTCAGTTTCTGTAAGACTCACAAATAATTTTTATTAACAAATAGTGTTAAGAATGTGATTCTAGACTTGAAAAAATACAAAAATAAATGTTTGAAGAAAAATTAAATTTAATCGTTTTTCGGCGTTTCCAGCAGTTGTACGAACGATTTACATCAAAGGAAATTTTGCTTGTCTCAGTTTCTGTGAGTCTTACAAATAATATTTATAACCAAACAGTGTTCAGAATGGGATTCTAGACTTGAAGAAATACTAAAATAAATTTTTGAAGAAAAATTAAATTTAATCGTTTTTCGGCGTTTCGCCAAAAAAAAATTTGCCTGTCTCAGTTTCTGTAAGTCTCACAAATAATTTTTATAACCAAATAGTGTTCTGAATTGGATTCTAGACTCGAAAAAATACAAAAATAAATTTTTGAAGAAAAATTAAATTTAATCGTTTTTCGGCGCTTCCAGCAGTTGTCCGAACGATTTACATCAAAAGAAATTTTGTTGGTCTCAGTTTCTGTGAGTCTCACAAATAATTTTTATTACCAAATAGTGTTCAGAATGGGATTCTAGACTTGAAAAAATACACAAATAAATTTTTGAAGAAAATATGAATTTAATCGTTTTCATTTTCTGTAAGTCTCACAAATAATTTTTATTACCAAATAGTGTTCAGAATGTGATTCTAGACTTGAAAAAATACAAAAATAAATTTGGAAGAAAAATTAAATTTAATCGTTTTTCGGCGCTTCCAGCAGTTGTCCGAACGATTTACATCAAAAGAAATTTTGTTGGTATCAGTTTCTGTAAGTCTCACAAATAATTTTTATTACCAAATAGTGTTCAGAATGGGATTCTAGACTTGAAAAAATACACAAATAAATTTTTGAAGAAAAAATAAATTTAATCCTTTTCGGCGTTTCCAGCAGTTGTACGAACGATTTACGCCAAGAGAAATTTTGCTTGTCTCGGTTTCTGTAAGTCTCACAAATAATTTTTATTACCAAATAGTGTTCAGAATGGGATTCTAGAATTGAAATAATACAAAAATAAATTTTTGAAGAAAATATGAATTTAATCGTTTTCAGTTTCTGTAAGTCTCACAAATAATTTTTATTACCAAATAGTGTTCAGAATGTGATTCTAGACTTGAAAAAATACAAAAATAAATTTGGAAGAAAAATTAAATTTAATCGTTTTTCGGCGCTTCCAGCAGTTGTCCGAACGATTTACATCAAAAGAAATTTTGTTGGTCTCAGTTTCTGTAAGTCTCACAAATAATTTTTATTACCAAATAGTGTTCAGAATGGGATTCTAGACTTGAAAAAATACTAAAATAAATTTTTGAAGCAAAATTAAATTTAATCGTTTTTCGGCGTTTCCAGCAGTTGTACGAACGATTTACATCAAAAGAAATTTTGCTTGTCTCAGTTTCTGTAAGTCTCACAAATAATTTTTATAACCAAATAGTGTTCAGAATGTGATTCTAGACTTGAAAAAATACAAAAACAAATTTTTGAAGAAAAATCAAATTTAATCGTTTTTCGGCGTTTGCAGCAGTTGTCCGAACGATTTACGTCAAAAGAAATTTTGTTTGTCTCAGTTTTAGTAAGTCTCACAAACAATTTTTATAACCAAATAGTGTTCGGAATAGGATTCCAGACTTGAAAAATACAAAAATAAATTTTTGAAGAAAAATTAAATTTAATCGCTTTTCGGCGTTTCCAGCAGTTGTACGAACGATTTACGCCAAATGAAATTTTGCTTGTCTCAGTTTCTGTAAGACTCACAAATAATTTTTATAACCAAATAGTGTTCTAAACGGGATTACAGACTTGAAATAAAACAAAAATAAATGTTTGAAGAAAATATAAGTTTAATCGTTCTCAGTTTCTGTAAGACTCACAAATAATTTTTATTAACAAATAGTGTTAAGAATGTGATTCTAGACTTGAAAAAATACAAAAATAAATGTTTGAAGAAAAATTAAATTTAATCGTTTTTCGGCGTTTCCAGCAGTTGTACGAACGATTTACATCAAAGGAAATTTTGCTTGTCTCAGTTTCTGTGAGTCTTACAAATAATATTTATAACCAAACAGTGTTCAGAATGGGATTCTAGACTTGAAGAAATACTAAAATAAATTTTTGAAGAAAAATTAAATTTAATCGTTTTTCGGCGTTTCCAGCAGTTGTGCGCACTATTTACGCCAAAAAAAAATTTGCCTGTCTCAGTTTCTGTAAGTCTCACAAATAATTTTTATAACCAAATAGTGTTCTGAATTGGATTCTAGACTCGAAAAAATACAAAAATAAATTTTTGAAGAAAAATTAAATTTAATCGTTTTTCGGCGCTTCCAGCAGTTGTCCGAACGATTTACATCAAAAGAAATTTTGTTGGTCTCAGTTTCTGTGAGTCACAAATAATTTTTATTACCAAATAGTGTTCAGAATGGGATTCTAGACTTGAAAAAATACACAAATAAATTTTTGAAGAAAATATGAATTTAATCGTTTTCATTTTCTGTAAGTCTCACAAATAATTTTTATTACCAAATAGTGTTCAGAATGTGATCCTAGACTTGAAAAAATACAAAAATAAATTTGGAAGAAAAATTAAATTTAATCGTTTTTCGGCGCTTCCAGCAGTTGTCCGAACGATTTACATCAAAAGAAATTTTGTTGGTCTCAGTTTCTGTAAGTCTCACAAATAATTTTTATTACCAAATAGTGTTCAGAATGGGATTCTAGACTTGAAAAAATACACAAATAAATTTTTGAAGAAAAAATAAATTTAATCCTTTTCGGCGTTTCAAGCAGTTGTACGAACGATTTACGCCAAGAGAAATTTTGCTTGTCTCGGTTTCTGTAAGTCTCACAAATAATTTTTATTACCAAATAGTGTTCAGAATGGGATTCTAGAATTGAAATAATACAAAAATAAATTTTTGAAGAAAATATGAATTTAATCGTTTTCAGTTTCTGTAAGTCTCACAAATAATTTTTATTACCAAATAGTGTTCAGAATGTGATTCTAGACTTGAAAAAATACAAAAATAAATTTGGAAGAAAAATTAAATTTAATCGTTTTTCGGCGCTTCCAGCAGTTGTCCGAACGATTTACATCAAAAGAAATTTTGTTGGTCTCAGTTTCTGTAAGTCTCACAAATAATTTTTATTACCAAATAGTGTTCAGAATGGGATTCTAGACTTGAAAAAATACTAAAATAAATTTTTGAAGCAAAATTAAATTTAATCGTTTTTCGGCGTTTCCAGCAGTTGTACGAACGATTTACATCAATAGAAATTTTGCTGGTCTCAGTTTCTGTAAGTCTCACAAATAATTTTTATAACCAAATAGTGTTCAGAATGTGATTCTAGACTTGAAAAAATACAAAAACAAATTTTTGAAGAAAAATCAAATTTAATCGTTTTTCGGCGTTTCCAGCAGTTGTCCGAACGATTTACGTCAAAAGAAATTTTGTTTGTCTCAGTTTTAGTAAGTCTCACAAATAATTTTTATAACCAAATAGTGTTCGGAATAGGATTCCAGACTTGAAAAATACAAAAATAAATTTTTGAAGAAAAATTAAATTTAATCGCTTTTCGGCGTTTCCAGCAGTTGTACGAACGATTTACATCAAAAGAAATTTTGCTTGTCTCAGTTTCTGTAAGTCTCACAAATAATTTTAATAACCAAATGGGGTTCAGAATGTGATTCTAGACTTAAAAAAATACAAAAATAAATTTGGAAGAAAAATCAAATTTAATCGTTTTTCGGCGTTTCCAGCAGTTGTGCGCACTATTTACGCCAAAAAAAAATTTGCCTGTCTCAGTTTCTGTAAGTCTCACAAATAATTTTTATAACCAAATAGTGTTCTGAATTGGATTCTAGACTCGAAAAAATACAAAAATAAATTTTTGAAGAAAAATTAAATTTAATCGTTTTTCGGCGTTTCCAGCAGTTGTCCGAACGATTTACGTTAAAAGAAATTTTGTTTGTCTCAGTTTCTGTAAGACTCACAAATAATTTTTATAACCAAATAGTGTTCTGAACGGGATTACAGACTTGAAATAAAACAAAAATAAATGTTTGAAGAAAATATAAGTTTAATCGTTCTCAGTTTCTGTAAGACTCACAAATAATTTTTATTAACAAATAGTGTTAAGAATGTGATTCTAGACTTGAAAAAATACAAAAATAAATGTTTGAAGAAAAATTAAATTTAATCGTTTTTCGGCGTTTCCAGCAGTTGTACGAACGATTTACATCAAAGGAAATTTTGCTTGTCTCAGTTTCTGTCAGTCTTACAAATAATATTTATAACCAAACAGTGTTCAGAATGGGATTCTAGACTTGAAAAAATACTAAAATAAATTTTTGAAGAAAAATTAAATTTAATCGTTTTTCGGCGTTTCCAGCAGTTGTGCGCACTATTTACGCCAAAAAAAAATTTGCCTGTCTCAGTTTCTGTAAGTCTCACAAATAATTTTTATAACCAAATAGTGTTCTGAATTGGATTCTAGACTCGAAAAAATACAAAAATAAATTTTTGAAGAAAAATTAAATTTTATCGTTTTTCGGCGTTTCCAGCAGTTGTCCGAACGATTTACATCAAAAGAAATTTTGTTGGTCTCAGTTTCTGTAAATCTCACAAATAATTTTTATTATCAAATAGTGTTCAGAATGGGATTCTAGACTTGAAAAAATACACAAATAAATGTTTGAAGAAAAAATAAATTTAATCCTTTTCGGCGTTTCCAGCAGTTGTACGAACGATTTACGCCAAGAGAAATTTTGCTTGTCTCGGTTTCTGTAAGTCTCACAAATAATTTTTATTACCAAATAGTGTTCAGAATGGGATTCTAGAATTGCAATAATACAAAAATAAATTTTTGAAGAAAATATGAATTTAATGGCTGAAAGACCTCCGGTCGATAGCCAATTAAGAATTGCGGAAAACCATAAATTTTTATATGTATGTATATATATTTGTATCAATTCTTAAATAAAGATGTTTGTATATATATGAATTTAATCGTTTACAGTTTCTGTAAGTCTCACAAATAATTTTTATTACCAAATAGTGTTCAGAATGTGATTCTAGACTTGAAAAAATACAAAAATAAATTTGGAAGAAAAATTAAATTTAATCGTTTTTCGGCGCTTCCAGCAATTGTCCGAACGATTTACATCAAAAGAAATTTTGTTGGTCTCAGTTTCTGTAAATCTCACAAATAATTTTTATTACCAAATAGTGTTCAGAATGTGATTCTAGACTTGAAAAAATACAAAAATAAATTTGGAAGAAAAATTAAATTTAATCGTTTTTCGGCGCTTCCAGCAGTTGTCCGAACGATTTACATCAAAAGAAATTTTGTTGGTCTCAGTTTCTGTAAGTCTCACAAATAATTTTTATTACCAAATAGTGTTCAGAATGGGATTCTAGACTTGAAAAAATACACAAATAAATTTTTGAAGAAAATATAAATTTAATCGTTCTCAGTTTCTGTAAATCTCACATATAATTTTTATAAACAAATAGTGTTTACAATGTGATTCTAGACTTGAAAAAATACAAAAATAAATTTGGAAGAAAAATTAAATTTAATCGTTTTTCGGCGCTTCCAGCAATTGTCCGAACGATTTACATCAAAAGAAATTTTGTTGGTCTCAGTTTCTGTAAATCTCACAAATAATTTTTATTACCAAATAGTGTTCAGAATGGGATTCTAGAATTGAAATAATACAAAAATAAATTTTTGAAGAAAATATGAATTTAATCGTTTTCAGTTTCTGTAAGTCTCACAAATAATTTTTATTACCAAATAGTGTTCAGAATGGGATTCTAGACTTAAAAAAATACAAAAATAAGTTTGGAAGAAAAATCAAATTTAATCGTTTTTCGGCGTTTCCAGCAGTTGTACGAACGATTTACTTCAAAAGAAATTTTGCTTGTCTCAGTTTCTGTAAGTCTTAAAAATAATATTTATAACCAAAAGTGTTCAGAATAGGATTCGAGACTTGAAACAATGCAAAAATAAATTTTTGAAGAAAATGTAAATTTAATCGTTTTCAGTTTCTGTAAGTCTCACAAATAATTTTTATGAATAAATAGTGTTCAGAATGTTATTCTAAACTAGAAAAAATACAAAAATAAATTTTTGAAGAAAAATTAAATATAATTGTTTTTCGGCGTTTCCTGCAGATGTACGAACGATTTACATCAAAAGAAATTTTGCTTGTGTCAGTTTCTGTAAGTCTCACAAATAATTTGTATAACCAAATAGTGTTCAGATTCGAAAAAATACAAAAATTAATTTTTGAAGAAAAATTAAATTTAATCGTTTTTCGGCGTTTCCAGCAGTTATACGAACGATTTACGCCAAAAGAAATTTTGCTTGTCTAAGTTTCTGTAAGTCTCACAAATAATTTTAATAACCAACTAGTGTTCACAATGGGATTCTAGACTTGAAATAATACAAAAATAAATTTTTGAAGAAAATATAAATTTAATCGTTTTCAGTTTCTGTAAGTCTCACAAATAATTTTTATTAACAAATAGTGTTTAGAATGTGATTCTAGACTTGAAAAAATACAAAAATAAATTTTTGAAGAAAAATTTAATTTAATCGTTTTTCGTCGTTTCCAGCAGTTGTACGAACGATTTACTTCAAAAGAAATGTAGCTTGTCTCAGTTTCTGTAAGTCACACATATAATTTTTATAACCAAATAGTGTTCAGAATGGGATTCTAGACTTGAAAAAATACAAAAATAAATTTTTGAAGAAAATATAAATTTAATCGTTTTCAGTTTCTGTAAGTCTCACAAATATTTTTTATAAACAAATAATGTTTAGAATGTGATTCTAGACTTAAAAAAATATTAAAATAAATTTTTGAAGAAAAATTAAATTTAATCGTTTTTCGGTGTTTCCAGCAGTTGTACGAACGATTTACATCAAAAGAAATTTGGTTGTCTCAATTTCTGTAATTCTCACAAATAATTTTTATAACAAAAAGTGTTCAGAATGGGATTCGAGATTTGAAATAATGCAAAAATAAATTTTTGAAGAAAATATAAATTTAATCGTTTTCAGTTTCTGTAAGTCTCACAAATAATTTTTATAACCAAATAGTGTTCAGAATGGGATTCTAGACTTGAAAAAATACAAAAATAAATTTTTGAAGAAAAATTTTATTTAATCGTTTTTCGGCGTTTCCAGCAGTTGTACGAACGATTTACATCAAAAGAAATTTTGCTTGTCTCAGTTTCTGTAAGTCACACATATAATTTTTATAACCAAATAGTGTTCAGAATGGGATTCTAGACTTGAAAAAATACAAAAATAAATTTTTGAAGAAAATATAAATTTAATCGTTTTCAGTTTCTGTAAGTCTCACAAATATTTTTTATAAACAAATAATGTTTAGAATGTGATTCTAGACTTAAAAAAATATTAAAATAAATTTTTGAAGAAAAATTAAATTTAATCGTTTTTCGGTGTTTCCAGCAGTTGTACGAACGATTTACATCAAAAGAAATTTGGTTGTCTCAATTTCTGTAATTCTCACAAATAATTTTTATAACAAAAAGTGTTCAGAATGGGATTCGAGATTTGAAATAATGCAAAAATAAATTTTTGAAGAAAATATAAATTTAATCGTTTTCAGTTTCTGTAAGTCTCACAAATAATTTTTATGAACAAATAGTATTGAGAATATCAATCTTAACTTGAAAAAATACAAAAATAAATTTTTGAAGAAAAATTAAATTTAATCGTTTTTCGGCGTTTCCAGCAGTTGTACGAACGATTTACGCCAAAAGAAATTTTGCTTGTCTAAGTTTTCGTAAGTCTCATAAATAATTTTAATAACCAAATAGTGTTCAGAATGGGATTCTAGACTTGAAAAAATACAAAAATAAATATTTGAAGAAAAATCTAAATTTGATCGTTTTTCGGCGTTTCCGGCAGTTGTACGAACGATTTACGCCAAAAGAAATTTTGCTTGTCTAAGTTTTCGTAAGTTTCACAAATAATTTTTATAACCAAATAGTGTTCAGAAAGGGATTCTAGACTTGAAATAATACAAAAACAAATTTTTGAAGAAAATATAAATTTAATCTTTTTTAGTTTCTGTAAGTCTCACAAATAATTATTATGAACAAATATTGTTCAGAATGTGATTCTAGACTTGAAAAATTCAAAAACAAATTTTTGAAGAAAAATTAAATTTAATCGTTTTTCGGCGTTTCCAGCAGTTGTACGAACGATTTAAATCAAAAGAAATTTTGCTTGTCTCAGTTTCTGTAAGTCTCACAAATAATTTTTATTGCCAAATAGTGTTCAGAATGGGATTTTAGACTTAAAAAAATACAAAAATAAATTTTTAAAGAAAACATAAATTTCATCGTTTTTCGGCGTTTCCGGCAGTTGTACGAACGATTTACGCCAAAAGAAATTTTGCTTATCTCAGTTTCTGTAAGTCTCACAAATAATTTTTATAACCAAATAGTGTTCAGAATGGGATTCTAGACTTGAAATAATACAAAAACAAATTTTTGAAGAAAATATAAATTTAATCGTTTTCAGTTTCTGTAAGTCTCACAAATAATTATTATAAACAAATAGTGTTCAGAATGTGATTCTAGACTTAAAAAAATCAAAAACAAATTTTTGAAGAAAAATTAAATTTAATCGTTTTTCGGCGTTTCCAGCAGTTGTACGAACGATTTAAATCAAAAGGAATTTGGCTTATCTCAGTTTCTGTAAGTCTCACAAATAATTTTTATGAACAAATAATGTTCAGAATGGGATTCTGGACTTGAAAAATACAAAAATAAATTTTATTGTACGAGCGATTTACGTCAAAAGAAATTTTGCTTGTCTCAATTTCTGCAAGTCTCACAAATAATTTATATGGACAAATAGTGTTTAGAATGGGATTCTAGACTTGAAATAATTCAAAAATAAATTTTTAAAGAAAAATTAAATTTAATCGATTTTTGGCATCTCCAGCAGTTGTACGAACGATTTAGGTCAAAATAAATTTTGCTTGTCTCGGTTTCTGTTGGTCTCACAAATAATTTTTATGAACAAATAGTGTTCAGAATGGGATTCTAGACTTGAAAAAATTCAAAAATACATTTTTGATGAAAATATAAATTTAATCGTTTTTCGGCATTTCCAGCAGTTCTACGAACGATTTAGGTCAAAAGAAATTCTGCTTGTCCCGGTTTCTGTCTCACAAATAATTTTTATGAACAAAAAGTGTTCAGAATGGGATACTAGACTTGAAAAAATACAAAAATAAATTTTATTGTACGAACGATTTAAGTCAAATGAAATTTTGCTTGTCTCAGTTTCTGTAAGTCTCACAAATAATTTTTATAATCAAATGGTGTTCTGAAAAGGATTCTAGACATGAAAAAATACAAAAATTAATTTTAGAAGAAAAATTAAATTTAATCGTTTTTTCGTCGTTTCTCGCAGTTATACGAACGATTTACGTCAAAAGAATTCTTGCTTGTCTCAGTTTCTGATGGTCTCACAAATAGTTTTTATGTACAAATAGTGTTCAGAATGGGATTCTAGACTTGAAAAAATTAAATAAATTATTGAACAAAATTTAAATTTAATCGTTTTTCGGCATTTCCAGCAGTTGTACGAACGATCCACGCCAAACGAAATTTTGCTTGTTTCAGTTTCTGTAAGTCTCACAAATAATTTGTATGAACAAATCGTGTTCAGAATGGGATTCTGGACTTGAAAAATACAAAAATTAATTTTTGAGGAAAAATTAAATTTAATCGTTTTTCGGCATTTCCAGCAGTTGTACAAACGATCCACCTCAAAAGAAATTTTGCTTGGTTTAGTTTCTGTTAGTCTCACAAATAATTTTTATGAACAAATGGTGTTCAGAACGGGATTCTAGACTTAAAAAAATAAAAAGATAAATTTTTGAAGACAATATAACTTTAATCGTTTCTCGGCATTTCCAGCAGTTGTACGAACGATTTATTTCAAAAGAAAGTTTGCTTGTTTCGGTTTCTGTAAGTCTCACAAATAATTCTTATAAACAAAAATTGTTCAGAATTGTTTTCTTGACTTGAAAAATACAAAACTAAATTTTTTAAGAAAAATTAAATTTAATCGTTTTTCGGCATTTCCAGCAGTTGTACGAATGATCCACGTCAAAAGAAATTTTGCTTGTGTCGGTTCCTGTAAGTCTCGCAATAGTTTTCATGAACAAAATTAAATTAAATTTAATCGTTTTTCGGCATTTCCAGTCGATGTGATAGCGATCCACGTCAAAAGAAATTTTGCTTGTCTCAGTTTCTGTAAGTCTTACAAATAATTTTTTGAACAAATAGTGTTCAAAATGGGATTCCAGACTTGAAAAAATACAAAAATAAATAAATTTTTGAAGAAAAATTAAATTTTTTTTTTTTCGGCATTTCCAGCAGTTGTACGAACGATTTAGGTCAAAAGAAATTTTGCTTGTCTCGGTTTCTGTAGGTCTCACAAAAATTTTTTATGAACAAATAGTGTTCAGAATGGGATTCTGGACTTGAAAAAATACAAAAATACATTTTTGAAGAGAAATTAATTTTAATCGGTTTTCGGCATTTCCAGCAGTAGTACGAACGATTTACGTCAAAAAAAAATTTTGCTTGTCTCAGTTTCTGTAAGTCTCACAAATAATTTTTATGAACAAATAGTGTTCAAAATGTAATTCTAGACTTGAAAAAATACAAAAATTGTTTTTTGATGAAAATATAAATTTATTCGTTTTACGGCATTTCCAGTAGTGGTACGAACGATTTAGGTCAAAAGAAATTTTGCTTGTCTCGGTTTTTGTAAGTCTCACAAATAATTTTTATGAACAAATAGTGTTCAGAATGGGATTCTGGACTTGAAAAAATACAAAAATAAATTTTATTGTACGAACGATTTACGCCAAAAGAAATTTTGCTTGTCTCAGTTTCTGTAAGTCTTACGAATAATTTTATTAAACAAATAGTGTTTAGAATGGGATTCTAGACTTAAAAAAATACAAAAATAAATTTTTGAAAAAAATATAAATTTATTCGTTTCTAGGCATTTCCAGCTGTTGTACGAACGATTTACGTCAAAAGAAATTTTGTTAGTCTCAGTTTCTATAAGTCTCGTAAGTATTTTTAATGAACAAATAGTGTTCACGATGGGATTCTAGACTTGAAAAAATACAAAAATAAATTTTTGAAGAGAAATTAAATTTAATCGTTTTTCGGCATTTCCAGCAGTTGTACGAACGATTAAGGTCGAAAGAAATTTTGCTTGTCTCGGTTTCTGTAAGTCTCACAAATAATTTTTATGAACAAATAGTGTTCTGAATGGGATTCTAGACTTGAAAAAATACAAAAATAAATTTTTGATGAAAATATAAATTTAATCGTTTTTCGGCATTTCCAGCAGTTGTTCGAACGATTTAGGTCAAAAGAAATTTTGCTTGTCTCGGTTTCTGTAAGTCTCACAAATAATTTGCATGAACAAACAGTGTTCAGAATGGGATTCTGGACTTGAAAAAATACAAAAATAAATTTTATTGTACGAACGATTTATGCCAAAAGAAAAAATGTTAAATTAATATTTATAGAGAGAGAGAACATATTTATTCAATAACTATATAATATACATTAAAGTTCTTACATCTAAAAAAGTTTTATTTAATATATTAAATTATTATTGAACGGGCCATCGACCGAGGTCTTTCCGCCCCTGAAATATTATGTATATTAATTTATGGTTTACAATATGGTGCAGATGAAAGTTGACAACTTATATGTGACAGAAATGATTATGAGATAATATGGCATGATTGATGATTATGTTAGTTGTTAGTGTATTCACTGTCCGTGATGTCTTGTGTTAGTAGTTCTAGGAGAGTCTGATTGGAGGTTTTAAATCTGGGTGGGATATTTGGATTACGATGGATGCATAAGGGTTCAATTGATTCTAAGTTACTAGTTTTGTTGCGGAATCTATTAAATAGTGTTTTTTGGCGTTCATGACGTGGAGTTAAGTTTGTTAGACTATACAGTGTTTCGATGTTTATGTTATGAAGGGGGTTTTGTGGATGTCGGATTTTGGTAATTATGCGCAGAGAGGCGCGTTCGGCTACTTGTAGATGTTGCAGAGAGGATTTGGATGCTAGGGTGAATAGGATTAATCCGTAGTCCATGATTGGCCTGCATATTGATTTATAGATGTTAGCTGCGACCTTTCTATTTATTCCTTCTCCTTTATATGTGAGGGACCTAAAGGTCTTGGCTCTTATTTTGGCTTTTTGTTTGGCATTTTTTGTGTGTTGTGTAAATTTAAGTTTATGATCGAGTGTGATGCCCAAATACCTGGCGGACTGTTGCGGGAATACCTGAACTTGGTGCATTGTGACATTTGGAGAGGTTGGTGTTAATTTGTGCTGGAAGATGAGCAGTTGCGATTTATTCGGATTAGCATGAAGTCGCCAGGTATTTAGCCATCCCTCGACACTGTTCGTAAGGTTTTGGAGTTCTTGCATTGACTTTGCTAAGTTGCAAGCATGTGCAACTAGTGCAGTATCGTCGGCATATTGGAGAACGTATGCGTTTTGGTTAAAGTGGTTTGGGCTGTTACTGTAAAGATCATGGCAGAATAAATTATACAACGTGGGTGATAGAGGAGAGCCTTGAGGGACCCCCTGCTGTGGGCTAAATTCATAGGAAAAGCAGTCTTTGATTTTAACTTTAATTTTGCGGAAATGTAGTAAATTATTGATAAGAACGACTATAAACGGTGGTAAATCCAATTTGTTTAATTTGTAGAGTAATCCCTTGAGCCAGATATAGTCAAACGCTTTATTTATGTCTAAAAATAAAGAGGCAGACTTGAAGCCCTGAAGATGAGCGCTTTGCACATTAGATGTTAAAATGGTAAGGGGGTGAATTGTAGATTTATTTGCTGTAAAGCCAAATTGACAGTTAGGGATAACATGTTGGGCGTAGGATAATAATTTATTTTTAATATGCGTTTCTAATATTTTTCCAATGACGGGTAAAAGGGTAATGGGACGAAACTTGTATGGTGATGATTGGTCTTGTCCCGACTTGGGTACACAGACTACAATGCCTGTTTTAAATTCTGGGGGAATATATTGATTGAGTAGGCAGTAATTAAGAATTTTGATAATATACAGGTGGATGGGAGATATCTAGTTGTTTTAAAATAGAGCGAGGAATATTGTCAATACCAGGTGCCGTGTTACTACCTGAATATAAAATTGTGAAGTACTCTTCCTCTGACATTAAATCCTCCATTGGAGTTATATAACTGTTGTTTATGAAGTTGGAATACCAATCGTTGACAATGTTTAATGTATTGTTGTCATATTGATTATTGTCTGTAAATGAAAACTGTGAATTGTAATGATCTGCGAATGAATTTGCAATGTCAGTATTGTTGGTATATTTTTCATTGCTATTTGGATCAATAATATTATATGTGGAGGAGGTTTTCCGGTATTTACTTAACTTCCTAACTTCGTTCCAAAATGTTTTTCCTTTAGCAATGTTAATTCGTTCACATGCATTTAGCCATTTGTTTTGACGGAATTCTTTAATTAACAGTTGAATTTGTTTATTAAGTATGTTAAATTGTCTTTTAAGAGCTCTGTTATCGGTTTGCTTAAAGTCTCGATAGATTTGTCGTTTATGCTTTATTAGTCTTAAAATGAAGGGAGGTATTGGGTAGTTGTATAAGTGTTGTTTGACTTTAGGACTATTATCTTGTATTGCATTAGTAAATACCTCCAGGAAGTGAGTGATTATGGATGGGTGGTCAATATTAGGATTTTTAGATTCAAAGTTGTTTAAGATTTGATTAACTTTGCTTATATCACATTTACTGTAGACGGTCTTGTATACAGGCGGAAGTGTGCATATATTTGTTGCTAGATCAATTTCAAAAAGTATTGATAGGTGATCGGATCCTAGGTCTGGAGTTAGTTCTACATTAGATATTAATGGCTTTATATTTGCTGTACACAAGAAAATATCTGGAGTGGTGTCGGGATTATTGGGCATAATGAAGGTAGGAGGAGTATGAATTTTTATGAAGCTGGAGTTATTTAGGAATACGTCGATGGTTTTCTTTTTTGAAGGGGGGGTTATATTGAAATCTCCAATAATAATGGCATAATCACAAAGTGCTGCTTTAATAAAGATGCTATCATCTATCCGACTGTGTGGGTGTATATATACCAGAAATATATGTAACAGGTTATTACGAAACGGCAATGTAAAATGTAGGCATTCATTTGATCGGTTATTAATTTTAGGTGGATTGGATTTACCAAGTTTTAACGTTGGATGGGCCATTACCATGGCTCCACCGCGATGGTTCTTATTTAAAATTGAAGAGGATTTTTGCAGGATATTCCAGTCACGATAGAGAATTGGATTTGGGGTTTTGGTTTCAAGGAAAAGGGCACAGGAGATATTGTTCCGGGATATATAATTGAGGATTTGGTGGGATTTATTATGAAAAGAGTTAATATTGTTATATAAAAGCTTAATGGGCGCCATTTTAATGCAGGGAGATTGGTGAGGATTCGTGAAGTTCGATACCATGAATGGGCATTGTGGCTTGAGGAGCTTCCATATTTTTCAGGTCAAACATTAAAATATATACTCTGTTACCTGAGAAACTAACGACAGTATCGATGTTAAATGATTGAATAAATCGTTGTCTGAGTTTGGTTAGTAATGCTTGTCTGTCAATATGATTACTGGAGTTAATTTTTGTAATGTATGTATCAAGAATGAAATCATGAATAGAAATTTTGAGATGTATACGACTAGCATCTTATAGCATATTTATATTTTTGGTGAAAATATAAATTTAATCGTTTTTCGGCATTTCCAGCAGTTGTACGAACGATTAAGGTCGAAAGAAATTTTACTTGTCTCGGTTTATGTAAGTCTCACAAATAAATTGCATGAACAAATAGTGTTCAGAATGGGATTCTCGACTTGAAAAAATACAAAAATAAATTTTATTGAACGAACGATTTATGCCAAAAGAAATTTTGCTTATCTCAGTTTCTGTACGTCTCACAAATAATTTTATTAAACAAATAGTGTTCAGAATGGGATTCTAGACATGAAAAAATACAAAAATAAATTTTTGTTGAAAATTCAAATTTAATCGTTTTTCGGCATTTTCAGCAGTTGTACCAAAGAGGATTATATAATCCTCTTTGGTTGTACGAACAATTTACGTCAAAAGAAATTTTGCTTGTCTCAGCTTCTGTAAGTCTCACAAATAATTTTTATAAACAGAAAGTGTTCAGAAAAAGATTCTTGACATGAAAAAATACAAAAATAAATTATTGAAGAAAATATAAATTTAATCGTTTTGCGGCATTTCCAGCAGTTGTACGAACGATTTATGTCAAAAGCAATTTTGCTTGTCTCAGTTTCTGTAAGTCTCACAAAAAATTTTTATGAAGAAATAGTGTTCAGAATGGGATTCTGGACTTGAAAAAATTCAAAATTTAATTTTTGAAGAAAAATTAATTTTAATCGTTTTTTAGCATTTCCAGCAGTTGTACGAACGATCCACGTCAAAAGAAATTTTGTTTGTGTCGGTTCCTGTAAGTCTCACAAATAATTTTTATAAACAAACAGTGTTCAGCATGGGATTCTAGACTTGAAAAAATACAAAAATTAATTTTTGATGAAAATATAAATTTAATCGTTTTTCGGCATTTCCAGCAGTTGTACGAACTATTTACGGCAAAAGAAATTTTGCTTGTGTCAGTTTCTGTAAGTTTCACAAATAATTTTTATGAACAAATAGTGTTCAGAATGGGATTCTAGACTTGAATAAATACAAAAATAAATTTTTGAAGAAATCATATATTTAATCGTTTTTTGGCATTTCCAGCAGTTGTACGAACAATTTACGTCAAAAGAAATTTTGCTTTTGTCGGTTCCTGTAAGTCTCACAAATAATTTTCATGAACAAAATTAAATTAAATTGAATCGTTTTTCGGCATTTCCAGTCGATGTGAGAGCGATCCACGTCAAAAGAATTTTTGCTTGTCTCAGTTTCTGTTAGTCTCCCAAATAATTTTTATGAACAAATAGTGTTCGGAAAGGGATTCTAGACTTGAAAAAATAAAAAAATAAATTTTTAAAGTGAATATAACTTTAATCGTTTCTCGGCATTTCCAGCAGTTGTACGAACGATTTACGTCAAAAGAAAATTTGCTTGTCTCAGTTTCTGTAAGTCTTACAAATAATTTTTATGAGCAAATAATGTTCAGAATGGGATTCTAGACTTGAAAAAATACAAAAATAAATTTTATTGTATGAACGATTTACGTCAAAAGAAATTTTGCTTGTCTCAGTCTCTGTAAGTTTCACAAATAATTTTTTATGTACAAATAGTGTTCAGAATGGGATTCTAGACTTGAATAAATACTAAAATAAATGTTTGAAGAGAATATAGATTTAATCGTTTTTCGGCATTTCCATCAGTTGTACGAACGATTTACGTCAAAAGAAATTTTGCTTGTCTTAGTTCCTGTAAGTCTCACAAATAATTTTTATGAACAAATCGTGTTCAGAATGGGATTCTAGACTTGAAAAATACAAAAATAAATTTTTGAAGAAATCATATATTTAATCGTTTTTCGGCATTTCCAGCAGTTGTACGAACGATTTACGTCAAAAGAAATTTTGCTTTTGTCGGTTCCTGTAAGTCTCACAAATAATTTTCATGAACAAAATTAAATTAAATTGAATCGTTTTTCGGCATTTCCAGTCGATGGGAGAGCGATCCACGTCAAAAGAATTTTTGCTTGTCTCAGTTTCTTTTAGTCTCCCAAATAATTTTTATGAACAAATAGTGTTCAGAATAGGATTCTATACTTGAAAAAAATACAAAAATAAATTTTTGAAGAAAATATAAATTTAATCGTTTTTCGGCATTTTCAGCAGTTGTACGAACGTTTTACGTCAACAGAAATTTTGCTTGTCTCGGTTTCTGTAAGTTCATAATTTTATGAACAAATGGTGTTCAGAACGGGATTCTAGACTTGAAAAAATAAAAAAATAAATTTTTAAAGTGAATATAACTTTAGTCGTTTCTCGGCATTTCCAGCAGTTGTACGAACGATTTACGTCAAAAGAAAAATTTGCTTGTCTCAGTTTCTGTAAGTCTCAGAAATAATTCTAATGAACAAATAGTGTTCAGAATGGGATTCTTGACTTGAAAAATACAAAAATATTTTTTTGAAGAAAAATTAAATTTTATCGTTTTTCGGCATTTCCAGCAGTTGTACGAACGATCCACGTCAAAAGAAATTTTGCTTGTGTCGGTTCCTGTAGGTCTCGCAAATAATTTTCATGAACAAAATTAAATTAAGGTGACTTCACCGGCTCCTGTTTAGAAACTTTTTTATTTAAGGTCCAAAAAATTTGAAATTTTTTGGGCATACACTAGATTTAATTATAAAACATTGTAAGGATTTTTTTTTAGCAATTATAACTTTTGTGTAACACATTTTTATTCCAGATATTTAAATCCAAATTCAAATTTAAATCTTTAGAAGTGTTTGCATAAAATTAATAAATATAAATCAACTAAAATCACTAAAATATTTGAGTAAATAAAGGAGATTTTGCTATTTAAATGAAGTACAATATTTACTAAAATCTTTACTTGATACGTGGTAAATGTAGGTTACCGCCGCAAACGTAGCAGCCAATAGAATCGAACGAGAGATACGTTGTGTGTGAGACAGATGAAATGAAAACAAACATGTGCACATGGTATGGTGGTGAATTTCTAGCAGAGAAGGGCGAAATGACTCCTTTTTGTGAGCCAACATTATTAGATTTGCCCCGAAAACGTTGTGCACACCAACAAAAAGGCCTCGCTTCCACAGTTGTTTAACTACTTTCTTATTACTCAAACTGAGTTACATATTTTCAACTGGAGTCACTTGACTCCGCGACTCACTTCACGGAGTTAACTCTTTGAGTCGACTCACTCATGAATTACCCATGTCAATGTTGATTAGGGTGACGTTAGAATGTGTTCTGTTTGTTTCGCCGCAATTATTTCTTCTTACTTCCCATGTTTGACCTTAGTACCTGCTTTTCTGACAATTCAAAGGGCGCACAAATGTTCGGAGATATTATCTGTGCACAATTCGGCCCGATACTAATTTTCTCCGAATTTCATCGTGAAAATATCGGAAAAATCATGTACGTTTTAAAACAGCTATATAGAGCAATTGCTACTAGTCCATGGTAGATGTATGTTTTTTACAAGGAATAATAATAAAATGGAATAAGGCCTCAACAAAAGTAGGAATACTGCATTTATCCGTGATTCAATGTATCAATAACCAATCAACAAATGTGTATTTAGTTTGAGTTAGCTCTTTGTGATAGCGTTGACAATTAGGTCATCTGCCACAACCCTTTGTCCATTATGAGACGTATTATATTTTTTTAAATAAAAGTATTTAAAATGCATATTTTTGCATATTTTCCATATTTTGCACATTTACCCAAATAATACATATTTCGTCTTCTAATGCATATTTTAACATATAATAATAATATTTAACATTTTGTCGGACGGCACATTACAACACGTGCAATTTTCAATGAACCAACATCTAGTCATTCAAGGAAATACTGGGAAATGCTATCAAATCAATTGCCAATTCGTCCTGCGATAAACAGTAATTTATGCGTTCACATGTTTTTGTCGGTTTACTTTGAAATATGTGAAATATGCGCATAAAGAGAAATTTGAAGAATTGAAGAAAACTAAATTTTTGCAAAGTATGATTTGCGATTAGTTTATTGACATTTTTAATTTATGCACATAATTTCAGTTTAAAGATAATGACGTCAATTTCCTATTTTAGAAAATATCGGAAGAAATGAAATCCATAAGTATTCAGGTTTATATTATTTTATGGTTTAGTGTGAAAGAAAACGGCTCTGTGTTGAGGGTCGTAATTTTCAATAAAGTAAACAAGCTGCGATAAGCCATTCATTCAAGGACCCATTGACACAGATGAAGAATGGATGTGATGCACATGCTCAAGCTGCCACAATTTCATGTGGCTGCATTTAAAGGATATACATATTTATCTTCTAATGGACTAGATAAAGGCAATGCTACTTCTATAATTGTTCTGGTCTCTGTCGGGTCTCTAGGCCTTCGCCGCAGGCCACAGGTATTAAAGATAATAAATTTTGAAGGTGGGTTGGGCTTCGAGCATCTATAGCAGGACGGATTTCTCGTGAACCGAAAAGGCGAGGTCGCGCACGGTGGGACGGCTCGAAGGGAAACTGTTTACGGCCAAATACAGTCAGTAACATAATTTATACGAAGCGCCACACGTCTTTGTAATGAATACCATTTAATACGGTGTATTTAAAAAACTTTTACAACAGACTATACCATTAAAACAACAAATAGGCGTGCATCTGGAATGAGGTCCCCTCCACTTTGCCAGTGCGCACCCGACCTTCCAGTTCACGAGAAATCTGTCCGGCTTTAGTTCCACGGAGCACAGATAAGAGATGTAAGTGATCCATCCATCAAAAATCGCTCTGACGTCATACCGGTGAAACCCCCTTAAGGCTCCTGGAGCGTACCTCTAAATTCATTTAAAACATTATTCACAAACGGATAAAGACTTAAAAGTGAAATTTTGAATTCACCTCTATAAATATATTCTAAAGAGTAGCACGGATTTATTTTTTTTATAATAATGTTTATAAACAATTTTAATACTAATATTACTGTAATTTAGAAAAAAAAATCCGTCGTACCCTGGGGTAATTTATTTAAAATTTATTATTTAAATCATATTTTTTCATATTTTCGAAACTGTATCCGAAATTTGAATAATAAGTTATTCATTTTAATACTCTGTCGTGGTGCGACCTCTGCGGCTTTCTTGTTTAACAGGCTGTGCATATGAGAGGAGGCGTTCCCAAGGCGGTTTCTCGCTGTAACTTTAGCCGCGTTATCTAAATTACACAGTGGTGTTACTAAACATATACCTCTTTCGTGGCAAGAGGGATTAACGACTCATACAAAAACACTTGTATGGAATTATTGGGTTTCAATAAATATATAACAAATCTTTATTTCCAATATACAATGTATTTAATTAATGTATGATTAAAATTTCTTCTCTTCGGTCCTTACAACCGGCTATCTACCCGAGGGCTTTTCGTTGATTTCTGCGTATTTCATTGAAATATTTTAGATTAGCCTGTAATGTACTACAAAATTAAGAAATGAAATTAATAATTTGTATCTCTTGCATCAATGCAAAAAATATGTTTAGATTAATTAAAAATTAAAAATTAAAAATTAAAAATTAAAAATTAAAAATTAAAAATTAAAAATTAAAAATTAAAAATTAAAAATTAAAAATTAAAAATTAAAAATTAAAAATTAAAAATTAAAAATTAAAAATTAAAAATTAAAAATTAAAAATTAAAAATGAAAAATTAAAAATTAAAAATTAAAAGTTAAAAATTAAAAATTAAAAATTAAAAATTAAAAATTAAAAATTAAAAATTAAAAATTAAAAATTAAAAATTAAAAATTAAAAATTAAAAATTAAAAATTAAAAATTAAAAATTAAAAATTAAAAATTAAAAATTAAAAATTAAAAATTAAAAATTAAAAATTAAAAATTAAAAATTAAAAATTAAAAATTAAAAATTAAAAATTAAAAATTAAAAATTAAAAATTAAAAATTAAAAATTAAAAATTAAAAATTAAAAATTAAAAATTAAAAATTAAAAATTAAAAATTAAAAATTAAAAATTAAAAATGAGTTTCTTTAGATGGTTTGTTACAGAATTTGGCCTATGGTATTTAACTCCTCTATGGGATTTTGTTAGCCTCAATTTGGACTTGCTTAAATTTAATTTGTTAAGTTCCTCTTCAAGCGAGTGCATCTTATCTAGCATAATCGAATTAGTGTATTTTAGTTCACTTATTCGTTCCCTTAGGCTAGCGAATTGAATTAACCTTCCCTAGGGAGGGAAATTATTACTTCACTCCCTGTGAGGTTCCATTATTTATTTTAACTGTCACGCCTGACAGATTTTTGTTCAAGGTTGGATTTTAGAAACGAACGTTTTATCCTTAAAATATCCCGTTTGTGAAAAAATGGTATATACAGAGTGTCTACGCTAAACCGTTCGTTAAAAGTTGAAGGGGTTGCCGTTGTATTAAAAATTTGAAAACAAATCTTTGTCATACGATTGAATCAGTTCTCCTCGTGAAATATTTTCTACTTCGGTTCCACCGCAAGTAGCACCAAATTTGTTATTTTAAATGGAACACCCTATATATTAGTATATTTTTGGATTCCTCTTTTAAATTTCAATATATTTTGTAGGAACGCTTGTATACTTGTCTGTTTTAGTTTTCAAGAAAATTAATTATTTCTAAAATTTTGTACTCAAAAGGGCAACTTTAAATCTGCCTATAACTTCTTTAACAGTTTCCAATTATATTACTCATAGAGGCATCCTCTAGGTAGAATTAGAGGTACAAATCATATTTCTGTCTTATTCTTACGAGAAGTTTCAGGCAGATTTCTAGAAGCCTTTTTGAAGTCAAAATTTTAGAAACAATTAATTTTCTTGAAAACTAAACGAGATAAGTGTACAAACGTTCTTACAAAATATGTTGCAATTTAAACGAGGAATTCATAATTATAATAATATATAGGGTGTTTCATTTAAAATAACAAATTTGGTGCTAGAGAGTTGAAAATATTTCACATGAGGAGAACTGATTCAATCTTGTGATAAGTTTTTTTTTCAAATTTTTAGTACAACCACAATCCCGTAAACATTTAACGAACGGTTTAGCGTACACACCCTGTATATCTCGGGTGAGAATGCTATTTTGCCCTCGGTGCGTTCTATCCCTTAGGCTTTCGCCCACGGGATACAAATTTGCACCTCGGGAAAAATCACTCACTTCTCTCCCTTGATATACAACCTACTGTTATTGTTCACTTTGAAAAGTCGGTCATGATGGTATCGCATGAAGACGCTATTAATGTAGAATACTTTAATTGTTTTAAAATTGATTGGTGGGAAAAGAGTAAATTTTTCAAAACATAGGCAATACGAAACACGATGTGAAGCAGCAGTAACGTTTCGTTTTCAGAACAAATGATGATACAATAAAATTAAACAGAAATAATCATTACTACCAAAATCAGGGACAGCTTAATATAACAGGAAGGGTGATCTTGTTATTTTATTATTCATACTCATCAAGGAATTCTCGTAGAGGTATATTAATATAAAATTAAATTTTTTTGCGTATTTTTTTTTTAATTATAGAATGCCACAGATACAGAGATATGAAGTAACAAAATGGTAAAACTTTTAAAAGACTTTTTCCTTAGTCACATGTCACTAGAATGAATAGACTCTAGAAAAGCTAGAAATCACGGATTAGATAAATCAATTGGCCTAACTTCTCTTCTGAATTACAAATTAAATATGTTCTTTTTTATTTAACAAAACGATTAAAATAAAAAAAACACTTGATATGTTTCACATATTAAATTATTAATTCCGACTACTTTCGGCTGCAAGCCATTTTCAAGGAATGTGCATATCAAATGATTTTTCTTAAATTTAATCGTTTTTTAATTCATGTTTTATCAAGTGATTAATGAGAACCAAGTCAACCCTCTATTGCATATTGTTCCCAAATGGGAACATAATTTTTGTTAGGCAAAGTTCTGCTACCTTACAAAAAAAAAAATTACTAAAATAAATAAAACAGATTCGAAAATTGTAAAAGATCCTCAACAAAATTTATTTTTGAGGAAATCCTTCAGAAGACTTTATTTTTTTCTTTATTTCTCAACTGGTAGCGCAAACGTGTTCGTACAGCGCACAGAAACAACTAAACAAACCAATAACAAGTAACTAACGAAATGGAGCAATTTTTAGGAATATTGATTTGGATGTCCTCTCATCAGACAACTTTCCTCAAGCAGGTATTGGACCACTAAAACCAGAATGTTTCAAATTACGGATGTTGCTTCTAAACAAGTTAGAAGACCTCAAACGCTTTCTTCATTTCTTTGATAATTGTGTTGCTGCCTAAAATATTGATAACATTACGTCAGTACTAAACCAAACAAAAGATTAACACGTTTTATAAAAAATATAATTTTGCCTTATTGCTTTAACCATTTAATCTAAAAACTTATATTTTTATGTTTAAATAAATCGTGCAATAGAGGGTTAAAAACTAAATATGGTATTATTTTAAGTAATTAAATAAATATGTTTTATCTATTTTGCGTCTAAAACGGAGTCATTAACGCACTCATATTTTCGGCGGGATAGTTTTGAGGTTATGTGATGTGTGGAAATCGCAAACTAATTTCAAATTTAAAAGTCAATTATTAGTGTTACCAACCACTATACAATTTTCTGAATATGTATGGACGATTTTTTAATTTAGAAATGAAATAAAAAGGACAAAATAGAAAAAATACTGTAAAAAACTCGTTTAAAAGGCGTTTTTTTCGCACTTGTCCATTAGAAAACTCCTCGCTACGCTCGTCGTTTTCTAAACTTGGACGCGTGCGAAAAAATCGAGCTCATTGAACTCGTTTTTGAATATACTATTTAGGTATTAAAAAATATATGTGGCCACCATCATTACTTTCTCCTATTTATCTATACTAGGGTTTTTTCGAGATATTTTTTCATATTTATCGATTTACCAAGGGGTTAATTGAAAATATTTATTAATTTGTTCATTTTTACTTTGTGTTCAAAATTTGTTAAAATGTTTTTGTAATATTTTTCATATTTAGAAAAATATCGAAAATAAAAAAAAACTTCCTTAAAAAAATTATACGTTAATTTTGCAAAAATAACAAGAATAGTGAATTCATCACCGAAGCCAACACTACGGAAATACTCTGAACAAGCGCGCTTGGAGCTGAGATTTTCTGTTAATGATTTACATAAATCTGTCGTCACTTCAGATAAGACGGTCCCTCCCTTTGACAAACATACACAAGATTCTAATAGTCAGTCAAGTCAAATAAGTATAATAGTGCTGAGCGCCAATATTTCATTCAAGTGACTGGTCCACTCTTGACGACCACATCCTTGTCTCGCTACATTAATATCACATATGGTGCTCTTCTAGGGCTTTCGCGGGTTAGATGCAAGAGCAAGGGGTTGGTTTGTTTACATTTCGATTTCTTCGTCGGTATCCAATGCCCTTAAGGCTCCTGGAGCGTACCTCTAAATTCATTAAAGACATTATTCACAAACGGATAAAGACTTAGAAGTGAAATTTTGAATTCACCTCTGTAAATATATTCTAAAGAGTAGCACGGATTTTTTTTTTTAATAATAATGTTTATAAACAATTTTAATACTAATATTTCTGTAATTTAGAAAAAAAAATCCGTCGTACCCTGGAGTAATTAATTTAAAATTTATTATTTAAATAATATTTTTTCATATTTTCGAAACTGTATCCGAAATTTGAATAATAAGTTATTCATTTTAATACTCTGTCGTGGTGCGCCCTCTGCAGTTTTCTTGTTTAACGGGCTGTGTATATGAGAGGAGGCGTTCCCAAGGCGGTCTCTTGCTGTAACTTTAGCCGCGTTATCTAAATTACACAGTGGTGTTACTAAACATATACATCTTTCGTGACAAGAGGGATTAACGACTCATACAAAAACAGTTGTGTGGAATTATTGGGTTTCAATAAATATATTATATTGCCAAATATTTATGATTAAAATTTCTTCTCTTTGGTCCTGACAACCGGCTATCTACCCGAGGGCTTTTCGTCGATTTCTGGGTATTTCATTGAAATTAAGAAATGAAATTAATAATTTGTATCTCGTACATCAATGCAAAAAATAATATGTTAGATTATCGCGGGGCGGAGAGTCAATTAGATTATGAAACTTTCATGGGCCTACAAATGTGCCAACAAGATAAATTAAAAATTAAAAATTAAAAATTTAAAATTAAAAATTAAAAATTAAAAATTAAAAATTAAAAATTAAAAATTAAAAATTAAAAATTAAAAATTAAAAATTAAAAATTAAAAATTAAAAATTAAAAATTAAAAATTAAAAATTAAAAATTAAAAATTAAAAATTAAAAATTAAAAATTAAAAATTAAAAATTAAAAATTAAAAATTAAAAATTAAAAATTAAAAATTAAAAATTAAAAATTAAAAATTAAAAATTAAAAATTAAAAATTAAAAATTAAAAATTAAAAATTAAAAATTAAAAATTTAAAATTAAAAATTAAAAATTAAAAATTAAAAATTAAAAATTAAAAATTAAAAATTAAAAATTAAAAATTTAAAATTAAAAATTAAAAATTAAAAATTAAAAATTTAAAATTAAAAATTAAAAATTAAAAATTAAAAATTAAAAATTAAAAATTAAAAATTAAAAATTAAAAATTAAAAATTAAAAATTTAAAATTTAAAATTAAAAATTAATAATTAAAAATTAAAAATTAAAAATTAAAAATTTAAAATTTAAAATTAAAAATTAAAAATTAAAAATTAAAAATTAAAAATTTAAAATTTAAAATTTAAAATTAAAAATTAAAAATTAAAAATTAAAAATTAAAAATTTAAAATTTAAAATTTAAAATTTAAAATTTAAAATTTAAAATTAAAAATTAAAAATTAAAAATTAAAAATTTAAAATTTAAAATTTAAAATTTAAAATTTAAAATTTAAAATTAAAAATTAAAAATTAAAAATTAAAAATTAAAAATTAAAAATTAAAAATTAAAAATTAAAAATTTAAAATTTAAAATTTAAATAAAGGCGTAAGGAATAAATATTGCGCAGTGTGTGCCAAAGCCCAATCTTCTGATGAAAATGCAATCGAGCACCAATGTTTTCTTAACTGGCAAGGGCCATCTACAGCAATGGAAAGTGATATCATTGCAGAAGGCTTTAAGACAAGCATTACTTTGCATGGTCTAATATATAAACGTCTAATAGGAGATGGCGACAGTAGCGTGTATAGCAACCTTTTAAAAATTAGACCGTATGGCCAAAATTTGGTTTCCAAAATTGAATGTAGAAATCACCTACTCAGAAATTTTTTTAACAAATTAAAAGAAGTTTCAAACCGAAAAAAAAGTAATTCCAAAAATGTTCCGGTACCTCCAATATTGCGAAATACACTTAAAAATAATATTATGCGCATTCGTTCAAGTATAAGAAAAGCCACACTGCATAGAATGAAAGACGATAATTCTTTTTCTAATAAAATTGAACTGCTTGGTGGTGACATATTAAATTCGATTTCGCATATATTTGGGGAGCATGAAAAATGCAAAGATTTGAAATATTTTTGCACCGGAGACCCTAAAGATGGAGAAGAAAATTTGGTTCCTGCGATGAAAGACTGCGGTTTATATACTGATATGAAACAATGTTTATACCGTCTAGTCCATCATTGTTCAAGCCTCCTAACAGATATGGATAATAATGCCGCAGAATCATACAATTCTATTCTTTGTAAGTTTGTTGGAGGAAAACGTATTAATTTTTCAATAAAGGGCTCCTACTTGGCAAGAGCAGAGGCAGCTGCTTTATCTTTTAATTGTAAGGGGAATTATCACTCCGTAATACATAGTGCATTTGAAGAAAAAGCATATATATCACCGAAAATGTATCTCAAAAAATATGTATCGAAAACATTGTCGAAGAAAAATGCTGCAAAAAAACATTTAAAAATCAATAATATTTTGCTCAAGAGGCGGAAAAGAACTTTTGCACCACCCGATAGCAATTACGGAAGAACGGAAAATATTGTATGTTCTGCAGCCATTGCAAACAAAGATGTTTTTTTGTTGGAACTAGAAAAAACCAAGGAACAGATTACATATACTGAAATCCATACTCGCGGACAATCTTCAACATCCCTATGGTACGAGGAAAGATCAAAACGCATTACCGCTTCCCATTTCGGTGAAATATGTAAGATGCGCGAGAGTACATCACCGGAAAGAAAAATAAAAAATATGTTATATTCAAAATTTCTGGGAAACGAGTGTACCAAATATGGAAAAGATAATGAGCCGTTGGCTGTTGAATGTTTCGAATCTTTACTTAATATTTCAGTGGCCAAATGCGGCCTATTTATAGATATCGAATATTTTTACTTAGGAGCCAGTCCTGACGGTATTATTGACAACACAATAATAGAGATTAAATGCCCCTCCACTTGCTATAAACTACATCCCAAAGATGCAATAGAAAGCGGCATCATTAAATTTGCAACAATTAATAACGATGGCGATTTGCGTTTAAACAGAAACCATAATTTTTTTTACCAAATTCAAGGGCAATTACATATTTGTAACAAACAATTTTGTTATTTTGTTGTCTGGTCACCTAAGGGTATTATTTTTGAAAAGGTGGGTTATACAGAGATGATAATAATATATAAAATTAATGATTTTTTAAATATATTTTACAGATTGAAAGAGATGATCATTTCTGGAGAGAAATGGAGCCCAAGTTGACAGCGTTTTATTTTGCATCACTTTTGCCCGAAATCATCAATCCACAATTAAATAAATAATAATAAATTTATAATAATTATTATATGCATATTTTTAAAATTCCAAGTTTGTTTATTTTTCCCATATTAAATTTAATTAAGGGTCCTCCTTATGATTCCAACTACTTTTGATCGTTGATAATTTTCTGCAAGTGTCAACCAAATGTTAATACAGATTGTGTTATAAGGTAAATACGGAAACTAAGGAAGTGAATATTTATTCTAAAACGTTTTTAAGGATATTGGTAAAATGTAAAAAATATATAAATAGTGTTAAAGATAACGCAACTTTGAGTCATTTATTTACTATTATTTGACTCTAGCCCTATTTTATACGTCCATTTTGCAAAAAATAACAAGAATACGGAATTCATTACCGAAACCAATACTTGGAAAATAAAATGAATAAGCGAGGCTGGAGCTGAGATTTTCTGTAAATGAATTTATGTATAAAGCTGTCGTCACTTAAGATAAGACGGACCCTCCCTTTTACACAAGTTTCTAATAGTCAGTCAAGTCAAATAAATATAATAGTGCCGAGCGCCAATATTTAATTAAGTGGCTGGTCCACTCTGGACGACTATATCCTTGTCTCGCTACATTAATATCACATATGGTGCTCTTCTAGGGCTTTCGCGGGTTAGATGCAAGAGCAAGGGGTTGGTTTGTTTACGTTTCGATTTCTTCGTTGGTATCCAATGCCCTTAAACGATTAAAATAATGATGTCCTGGGGTGCGTGAGGCGACCGCGTGGTGATGAGGTTAAGAAGTTCGTCATGGTGATAGTGTGTAGACGAGGCGTTAAAATTTAAAAATACACAGCACATCGCAAATAACATGTGCGCGTAACGTAATAGGGGCGCAACAAACCACTTAAATCAGAAAATACACAGTGGACAAACAGATTAAAAACACAGTCGGTTGGTGTAAAATTGACAGTGCAAAATGACGTTCAACAAGTACGACACTGTTGTGGTTCGATCCGGTGGAATTTCGCGGTGGGAAAAGGAGATGGGCGGGGCAACGTCTATCGAGGCCGGAGATGTTGGTGGGAAATAGTGTACGAAAAAGCGCGGCAAAGATTGTTTTCCTTTCTCCATCCAAACCGTCGAGTAAAACCGACAACGGTCTAGATGAAAGAAGGAGAACAACCCCTGACTCGAGTACCAAGAGGTAATGTAGGTCCTGTGTACCGTTGTACTATTGCGACTACATTACCGCTGTGTATTTTTAAATTTTAACGCCTCGCCTACACACTAGCACTGACGCAAATAAGGTCTTTATATTACAAAAAAAAGCTTTTAGAATTTTATATAAATTAAAATACCGCGAAAGCTGTAGAGGTATTTTTAAAGAAAATAATTTGTTAACAACAATTGGCATATATATTTACGAATGTGCAAAATTTGTTTGGAGTCACAGTGATATTTTTGTTAATACCTTACTTCGGAACACATATAATAGTCGTCATGGACAACAATTTATTCTGTCGGCCCACAGATTGAATGCATATGAGAAAGGTGCTTACTATTCATGTGTAAAAATAGTAAACAAACTTCCGAAGTCAATAAAGGAGATCCCAATCCTATCAAGTAGGAAAAATGCGCTATTTAAATGTATTTGTTCATTGGAGCCCTATACGATGTCGGAGTATTATAATAATACTAGTATTTAAGATAATTCGTATTATAACAGTTAAATGAGACCTACATTCTTTTTTGACAATTTTTTCATGTGCAAATACAATATATGTGTATGTATGTATGTAAGTTGTACATAGAAAAATAAATTTGGTTTATTATAATTATTTATTATCACCATGACGAACTTATTAACCTCATCACCACGCGGTCGCCTCACGCACCGCAGGACATCTTTATTTTAATCGTTTAATAGTAAGTTTAACCTCTTTTGTTTTCTTGTTCACTGCCCTCAGCTTTTACTTTGTTAAAAAAAAAATTGCAATTTTGATAATTTTACTTTTGACAATTAATTTTAGGCCCTGATGATGCGTAAATGTTACGCGAAACGTTGGCTACTTATAGCGAAATATAGTGACTGAGCACACACTACATCTGGTTTATTGCTCCCTGCGGACTACATATATCGAAATTCTGAACCTTTCTCCCGTTACACCTCACACTTCACTACATAGCAGCGTCCGTTACTTCTTGCCGTTTTATATATATATATATATATATATATATATATATATATATATATATATATATATATATTAGAGTGGTTCTTATTTTCGAAGTATGTGAAAATTAACGGGACAACCCGGAAACTTGTTCGTATAGATAAAAAACTAATAACTGTAAATTTTGAGCCATATCGAACATTGCGTAACCGGGCCCTAGCCCTCTAAAATTTGAAAAAGTCGTTTTTTTATTTTGGTTAATCCTAATATAAAACGGTCCACCTAAATGGCCAAAATATATATTTTGTGGATAAAGGACAGTAGTGTAGTAAGGGGGATTCTGGCTCAACTCAATTGATTCTAAGTCGGAGAAGTAGGTCAAGCGAGGGCATTAGCTGAACGGAGGAAGTAAATGCAAATCAAATAAAAATAAAAATTATATAAAACTTTTAATTAACTTTTAAAAATAAAAAAAAAAATAAAAATTAAGTAAAAGCTAATCAATTAACAAAGATAAAAATGAGAGGCAAATGACCTGTCATGCGCATTCACGTTAACTGTATGGTATGTGTGCATTAAAAATAAATAAAAACGAAAAATTCCATCTGAATGTTGGGTTAAATGACCGTTCAAGGCTAAGTCCCTCTGGAAGCCAAATATTTCGATTTTTAAATTAACTTTTCGTGTAATGATGGAATTAATTAACTCTTAATAAATAAAAATGTTGAGTTGAATGACCGGTCAAGGAGATGAAATACCTGTCTCAATGCTGGGTTAAATGACCGTTCAAGGCCTTTGAAAGCAAAAAATCTATTTTTTAAATCAACTTTCTGGAATTAATTAAATTTTGGGTTGAATGACAGACCAGGAGATGTGTGAGCACAATGACCGGTCAAGATAAAGTAAAAATTTCGATTTTTTAAATCAACTTTTCAGGAATGTTTGAGGTTAGGGACCTTGAGGGCAGTGCATACGTTGGGTGTCAAATGATCGTTTAAGGCCTTTGGAAGCAAATGAGTTGAATGACTGGTCAAGGAGATGAAATACCTGTCTGAATGCTGGGTAAAATGACCGTTCAAGGCTATCAACCTTTCAAGCAGCTGTGTAATGGGATTTATTGAAACAAAAACAAAATAAGATGCATGCTGGAATATATAAATAAAATATTTATAGATGAAGCAAACACTTCATTATAAAACATGGCATACGATACATTCGCTAAACTTAAAAGAAAATATAATTATGAGTTAATTGAAGATGAAGCTAAGTTTCAAATTTAAGATTGAATAATGTTACTTAGTGTAAACTTTTTATAGAATATAAATCAAATTTCGATGGTGGAAGATGTCCAGTGTGTCTAATAAATGTCGTAAAATATGCAATGAATTGCGGGCATCTCTATTGCACATCTTGTTTAACAAAATTAACTTCTTGTGCTATGTGCCGAATGGATAAAATTTTTGTGCATCGTATATATTTACCAACATATGAAAAGAACGAAGAGGATATTTCCAATTCAGCTAAAAGAAAAAAGATCGAAGAATCCATACCTGTGATAACAATTCTAACAACAAATCAAGTTACACCTGACAGTTTAAGATCATTACTTGAAGAAGAACTTATAGTTACCCATAATGAAGATATAGTTTTTTTCAATTTATAATTTTAAATAAATCTAAAGGTAGATATTAAAGTGATGGAGGGGGATTGGAAATCTTATATAAGTAAGTAATATAGACATAAAAATAGTTAGTTCAAGATGGTTAAACTGCAAGTTGGTGCACTTCATAATTCAAAATATTATAAACTTGATGGTAATGGATATTTTCGTGATATTGCGGAAAATGTGTATATGTATATGATGGATAAACATAAAGATGCTATTTTCCCAAACATTGATGTATCTATAGTGTTCACTGATGACATCGAGTTATTGTTTGATTCTGATAATAATACGATTCAATATGTTGGAGAATTTGATGGGCAATTATTGATGTTGGAATTATATACAGAGAGTATTGTTTATTACATATACAAAAGTGAAAATACATTTTACGACTTAATAAAGTCCTGTTCCATATCAGGACTAAAACATTTTCCACAAGAAACCACATCGTTGGAAGCTGACAGTTCTATTTTTTCACTAGAAGAAATTTTAAATGGAAACATGGTAAGCATATTGTTTGGCCACCCCATCATTGGAAAAAGTCAAGAGCAGAATGTACAGTCTACTTCAATTCAATTATCAGCAACCACACAGGCAATGGAGGAGGAAGAGGAGGAGGAGGACGAGGAGGATGAGGAAGAATGGTAGTTGTCTTCATTCTACGTTAGTCATGGACCAACGTAATATGAATTTCTTGAAACAAGAAAAAAAAGACATCAACATTCGTTTAGAATTGCTACGTTTGAATATAAAACTAGTTAAGAATAAGATTCGACAATACCATAACTCTAAAATACTTGTAATGAAGTTTAATCAATTAAATATATAATAACCTGTATTTTTGTTTTATTTCTTAACCCACACCCAATCTAATCGTAATATATAAAAGACATATAAGGTAAGTATAAAGCATTTTATTTATTAACATTAACATCATTTATAATTCAAAATCACTTTTCTTGATCCAAGTGTTATGTTCTGGTCCAAAGCCCAACCATTTCACATACACCATATTTCCTTTCCTTCGAATAATTTTCTCGATTAAATGAATATCTGGATATTTTGCAGTTTGTAACTCGAACTCATAAAATCCTCCTAATATTAACTCCCCTGCTTGGTCCATTAAAATATATGTTGTTGGATTCGTCAGTTTAACCTCTTGATTTTTGAAAACTTCGTTAGACCAGTTTGGTGTATATCCTTTATCAAAAATTCCTCTGTATTTGCTTATACGAACTTGGTCACCAACTTTAAATTTAGTTTTCAGTGTTGCTACTTTGATATTGTTGTAGGATGTGTCCAATATACGTTTCTCGTTTGCAGAATTTACATCTGCTGGCTTCATGTTTATAGTTGAGTGTTTCGTTGAGTTGTATTTCAAAACTATTTTAGGTAATAATTGTAACCACTTGTAATTTCCCTGCAAACTGAAATCTTTCCACATCATAGATTTTAATGTTCTATTTACTCGTTCTACTATTGATGCTTTCATTGTGCTAAATGTAGAATAGTGATTGATATTAAATTTTTCATGTAAACTTTTGACTTCCTTGTTATAAAATTCTTTTCCATTATCTGTTTGTAGATTTTTTGGGATAAAAGGTGGCTTTAATATTGTTTTCATAGCTTTACAAACATCTTTACTTGTTTTATTTTTTACGGGTACTGCCCAAACATATTTTGAGAAAGTATCAATTATGACTAAGATGTATCGAAATCCTCGATTAAATCGAGCATAAGGGATCATTTCAACTAAATCAGCTTGAAATAAATCATTCAAACCTTTAATAATAACTTTTCTACGTTTAAAATTCCTTCTAGCAGGTTTATGTAATTCTTCAACAATTTGCTTTTTAAAACTCATAACTCAATCGAACATTTAATTACAAATGGTAAACTACTGCTCGATTGGATACTTAACAATTAATTCTACAAATTGTTTACTATAAGTATTTTTAGGTTTTATAGTTATTTCATCACCAAATTTCAACTTATATCCAACTAAATTTTTTCGGTTAACTTGACTATGGTTCACATATACCTGTGTATCACCAGGATATATATATATAAATGTGACTTATTTCACCTGAATTAAACGGAACTGAGTAAATATGAGATCCTGATGATAATATAGTAAATACGTTTTGGCTAGGATTTCCTTGAAGTATAGTATTTATTAGACCAAATAAATTAGGTTTTTTTATCGATGATATTATTTTATTTATATGATGTTCACTATCACGATGATAGTGTTCAATCTTTTTACCGAACTTATCAATAGTCATGTCACTTAACAAATGCCATTTTTTTCAAATTTATTCTATTATATCTGCTTCTTTCAATTCTTCTAGAATACTATTTATTTCATTGGTATGAGAATGATTTCCGGCCATCTGGGAAGCAAGTAAAAGCTGCAATCGATCCACTAATTCATTGGGGTCATCCCAATACATATAATCAATTGAATTATTATTATATTCTATTTGAAGTCCTTGACCTCCTCCACGAAATACAGCAGGTTGTTGTTGTTGAATATTGGAAAATAAAGGTTGTACAATGTGTTTGTATTTATTAGATCTATTTCCTGCAATTTGCCCCTCTGGTAAATAACCACGTCGGTGAGCATTAGTTCTATTTACAATATCTCTGTAATTTCTGGAATCTTCAGGTGTATAACCTATAGGTTCTTTTTTAAATAAAAGTTCATATAAACCTGGAGTACCTTTGTAATCGAGACCACGTATAGATATATCATTTCCGTTAAATATCAGTTCACTGTTTCCTATATAGAATTTTTCAGTTTCTAAATTATGTCTAATGCCGTAAAGAGTATCAAAATTATTGCCTGTATCTCGGATTTTTGCTTCTATATATATTCTAGGTAAATCATCGAAAGCATTTAAGTACATTTGAAATGTATCTTCAGGTATCATATCACCTAAATATGTTGTATCTAATGTTTGTTCTATTCTTGTTTGATCTAACACAGATTCGTTATCATCATAAGAAGATCTTTCTGCAGGTATATTTTGAAATATTTCACTATCATCGATAAATCTAGCTTGCTTTGGTGATGATACCGATTGCGGTGGTCGAAAAATTTCATCTTCAGGTAAAGCTTGAATTGTTCTATCAAAAATTTGTTTGCGTTCACTTTTGATTGGTTCCTTGAAAACTGTTGCCTCATCATTTAAATGTTTTTCAAGCTTTGGGCTAATGAGTTTGCTTATAGATTTTGTAATTGGTAAATATGACTCCTGTAATGAGATTTCGCTAGATTTCAAATCTTCCAATTTCTTCCTAATAGCTTTCCTTTTCTTTATTAGTTTACTTTTAATACCTTGTTCCTTCATGTTTGAATATACTCAAATTAATAGGTTCGACAGCTCTTAAAACAGGTTTATTTAACTACAGATCAGCTTTTAAACAGGTCTGTTTAACTAACAAACAGCTTTTCAACAGGTTTGAACAGCCATTAAACAGGTTTAAACAGGTCTGTTTAACTGAAAACAGTTTTTAAACAGGTCTGTACTGTGATATTGATGAATTTCAAATGATTATAAATATACACACTATATATTTATATAGTAATTGAACCCTTTTCTAAATCGTCCATTATTAATGTCACTATCTTTATCAATTAAAATGAAATCATGCTTCTTAATCCAACACATTGAACACATCTCCTTAAACTTGTTAAATGTTATATCAGTATTTACATGATCTTCATACACATGCTTCAAGTTCATATCATCTTGCTTAATTAAAATAATCATATTAGCATTATCCCGAATTAAATGCTTAGGAATTTTAGTATATGTTTGACACAAGTAAAATGAATCTATGGTTTTGTGTCGCCCCATGCTAAAGTAATCTCGAATTGCATTCTGTTTACCACATGCCACATCATCAAATATAAATACAGAGTTTTCCTTTGCATCTGAAGGTTCAATAACATTTACGTTCTCTGAAAATTCATAATATCCTATTCCTTTTATTGGTGATAATAAATTTCGTAAATATTCATATTTTGGTTGATATAAAGATTTAGAGTATATGTAAATATTTTTAAATCGAAGCCCATTTGGGTCCTCAAGTAAACTGATCATAACATTTGTTTTTCCACAATTCGATGGACCCGCATTAATACATCTAATACTTGATGGAAGTAATGAACCATGACGATGAACAATTTTATTATTATAATAATTTTCATCTATATTATTAACGTGAATCGTTTGTAGTTGTTTCACCAACTTCATTTTTATAACTACTATATTATATGAAAATATAAGTAATATAAACATTTGTTATTTAGTATTTATACCTGTAACACATATAATGAGACGATATCAAGCAGATCAGCTTAGTTCAAGACAATATTTCAAGAAGGTAGGATCAGGACTTTTAAATAAAGTAATTAATAAATTACCCTTTGAGTTACATATCCCTGGCTACAAATTTTGTGGACCTGGAACGAATTTGGAGAAACGCTTAAATAGAGGTGATATCGGTATAAATAAATTCGATGAAGCTTGTAAAACACATGATATTTCCTATTCACAATTTAAAGATTTAGAAAGTAGACACAAAGCTGATAAAATATTAGCTACCGAAGCAATAAAACGAATTAACGCATTTGACTCAAGTATCACTGAAAAAGCTGCAGCTTTAGGTGTTGCAGGAGCTATGAAGGCGAAAGTTAAATTAGGAATGGGTCTACGTAAGCAAAATAGGAAAAAGAAGACTAGAGGTAAAAGAGGACGCGGGTTATCATTTAATTCAGCGGTAAAAAAGGCTCGTGCTGAACTTAAACGATTTAAGCCAACTGATTTAATATCAACATCGAAAATTGCACTGAATGCTGTTAAGGAAATTAAAAAAAGAAAGCCCACGAGGATTATTCCGATTCCAAAAAGTGGTGTTTTTTTACCACTAATTCTACTCTTTGCTGGATTGAGTGCTTTGGGAGCACTAGGTGGCGGTGCTGCCGGAATTGCAAAAGCTGTTAATGATGCAAAAGCTGCTGCTGCAGATCTTAAGGAAAAACAGCGTCATAATCAAGCAATGGAAGGAATAGCTGTGGGAAAAGGATTGTTTCTGAAACCATATAAAACGGGATATGGGTTGCACTTAAAACCTTATTCAAAAAACCCTTAAAACTACCACAACGTGCTCTCACCAATATAGATTTAAGAAGGTATGCAAAGGAAATAGCTTCGTTTCGAGGTGTTTTTATGCGTGATAATTTACCTAAAAGTATAAGAGAACATGAGTGTGGTATTGTTAATTTAGATACTAATAAGGGTCAAGGAACTCATTGGGTTGCTTATATAAAAAGATTTAATAATGTGCAATATTATGATAGTTATGGTAACTTAAAACCGCCTCCAGAAATTATAAATTATTTTAATAGTGGTGGACAAGTTAAAAATTTTTATAATCATGCTAGAATACAAAAATTTAATACCGTAGTATGTGGGCACTTGTGTTTAGAATTCCTATATAAAAATATTTAATTTTTGTAACTGTTCACTAGTGGTATGGTTGTTGCAAAATGCAGTCGTTCACTCTTACTGGTGCAACATCATTACTTAGAGCACATTATCATCCACCTATTGATTTAACGTCAGAGGAAAAAGTTATAGCTTAGGTTTAATAAGTTTTGAAACTTATAATGCTATTCCAAATATTGATGAAGATAATAATAAATTTTATATTGGTGATAAAATCATTAAAATACCAACCGGTTCATATGAATTACATGATATTAATCAATTTATTAGCAATGAAATTAAGAAATTAAATAACGAGGATGTTACTTTTAAAGCTGTTTGTCACATATCAGCTAATAATAATACTCTAAAATGTCACATAAAATGTTCAAAATCCATTGATTTTACTAAACCACAGTCAATAAACAGTTTGTTAGGCTTTGAAAACAAAATTTTGAAAGAAAACATGTCACACATATCCGATTTACCTGTAAATATATTGAAAGTAAATAGCATACGCGTAGAATGTAACATAACCACAGGAGCATACAATAATAATCAATTAGTTCATACTCTACATGAATTTTTTCCATCAGTACCACCTGGATTTAAAATTATTGAAGTTCCCCAAAATGTACTATACATGCCTATAAATACGAGAATAATCTCAGAAGTTGTGCTTAAAATAGTAGATCAAGATGGAAACGACATCAATTTTCGTAAGGAAGTCATAACGATAAGACTACATCTCAAGGAAGTCTGAGTAAAATGGTTGTGCGGTACAATAAGAATTATTTAAATAAGACTGCTTCACCACAACCACTCATTATTAGAAAAGCTATAAAACGGTTAACACCTGAAAATCGTAAATTTCTGCAACAGCTTGGTTTAAAACTTAAAGATGACTATATTGAACGTAGGAGAAAGGGCACTTTTTGATAATTCCATTATTAATGCCGAAAAACATTCACACCTTCCATACGCGTCAACTTCATTTAATAACAATTATGAAATTAGAATTCCAATTCAACAACAGGATATTTACACTTTACCATCTGAAAGTTATATTTACATAGAGGGTCGCTTGACAAAAGAAGATAACACAATATCGGGTACTGCTAAATTTATTAATAATGGATTTGCTCATTTATTTGAAGAGATTCGCTATGAGATCGGTGGAAAAGTTATAGATCGTGTCAGAAATTCAGGCATTACTACAACACTGAAGGGTTACGTTTCATTTAATGAGAGTGATAAAAATAAATTTAAAAATGCCGGTTGGTCCATTGATACTTATAATTTAGAAGTTGCATTAGGTTATTTCAATGTTTGTATTCCTTTAAAAATACTAATGGGATTTGCTGAGGATTTAAAAAAAATCTTATTGAATCTTCGCCAAGAACTTGTTTTAATTAGAAGTAATTCAGATCTGAATGCAATATATAATACTGCAGTTGATAAAAGAATTAAAGTTAATATTAATAAAATAGTTTGGCGGGTACCACATATCTCTGTAGCAGATGTAGAACGTTTAACATTATTAAATTATATTGAGAAGGGAACAGATCTAGAAATCGGTTTTCGCAGTTGGGAATTACATGAATATCCTTTGCTGCAACAGACAAAACAGCATACTTGGACTGTTAAATCTGCAACTCAAATGGAAAAACCGCGTTATGTAATTATAGGTTTCCAATCTGATCGCAAAAATAAAAGCAGTGGTAACGTCAGTAAATTTGATCATTGCACTCTAAAAAATTTAAAATTATTTTTAAATTCTGAAATATACCCTTATGATAACTTAAATTTAGATTTTTCCAGGTGGTAGTTTGCATCTTTGTTTGAAATGTATTCACAATTCCAAAGTTCATATTACGAAAAAGAAAACGAACCATTATTTGATCCTACAACATTTAAAAACACAGCACCGTTAGTAATAATCGATTGTTCTCGGCAAAATGAAATTCTAAATTCGGGAACAGTTGACATTCGTATAGAATTTGAAACTAATGATAACATACCTGCACAAACATCGGCTTATTGTTTAATATTACATGATAGAATTATAAAGTATAATCCATTGACGGGTACTATTAGATCGTTGTAAACTTTCAATGTGCACAGACGTGATAATGAATAAGAAAACAGTTATTCTTGATATTCAAGGGTTTCAATATAAAAACGGAGAATTTTTATGTAAAGAACTAGCATTAATTACTTTGGGTGATTGCTGTTGTAAATTTCATACACTTTTTAATTTTCCTTTAGAATTTAAATGTTTAAATAGTAACGTTAAATCACAAATCAATTGGTTAACTGATAATATTCATGGTTTAAAATGGTTTACCGAAATTTCAATGACTTATTCAAATCTAACTTCATTTTTATTAAAATCATTACATCTTTGTACACTTGTAATTGTTAAAGGTTTACAAAAGAAACGCTGGTTAGAACAACAATTACCTGGAATAGAAATAATTGATATTGAGTCTCAAGGATGTCCAAAATTATCTTCTCTCGTACAGAAATTAGAATCGTCAAAGCAATATCATTGTTTAAAACATAGTCACAATCACTTACAGTGCGCAAAACAGAACGTTTACGCAATTAACAATTGGATTTTACAATCATCTTCTTTACAGTACTTAAATGATTTATATGGAATAGGGTACATATATACTACATAAGGTATATACATGCAAGATATTTTTTTTATTAAAATTTTCTTATATAAATAGATGTTGGCTACGTTCTTAGTTCAGTTAATATTCTACATCCAAAGTAGTAAATCCAAGAAAGCAAGAAAGTAAAACATAAATAAAAATCACCATGTGGATGGCATACAGTGATAACAACCAGACAGAAGCAGTGGACGTAAACAGTGCAGTGGAGAACCTGCAGCAAATATTCTCAAATTTGGCGTTTGACAGTTGTCAACGTCAGAACCGGATTGGTTTAGATCAGGAGACGATGGACCAATTTCGGATTATGGAGGACACATATTATAAAGCAGCAGAAGAGTGCCAGCTATTTTTAGATCAAGAAAAATGTATCCAGTGTTTATGTGCGGCGTTAACTAAATTAGGATTAACAAATTATTTAGATTCAATAGAATCTTTCATGTAGAAACATATGTATATATATTTTTATAATAAAAATATTATTGTGAATTATTCGTATTAAATGTTTTATATTTTCCTTGATAATAGATAAGATAAATGTTGTGAGGATCATGGGGTATTAAAAACAAGAAAAATAATTATTAAGTTTAATGTGTGGAAACGACAGATATTATTATCAAACAGGTAATAATCAAGCAAGTTTTATAGTGTTATTGTACGATCAACTCTTCCAAGTCCGAGAAGTAGGTCAAGTTGTCGTGCAGTCATCTGAGGGCACTAACCTTGACCGGTCGCGTACAATTTTAGCATCGTCATTAGTACGCGTATCAGGGATTTCTAGTCGACATACAAAGTAATAAATAAGTTTCATACGTACATAAATAAGTATCTAGCTTAATGTGTGCGCGAACGTAAATTATCAAATTCTTTTATAAAACAAGGTATAGACAAAGTATGCGAAGCAATCAGATATTTTTATAGAGTGATGCGAACATTCCTGATGGAAATAGAATTTATATGTAAAGTCATTATCAATCTAGTTAATAGTGCAAGGTAGGTGTGTTGGAAGATTTGCGTATAAATAAGCATGGATTCCTGCACTAGGGCTGTGCAAAATAATCGATTAATCGATAAATAATCGATTAATCGATTAATCGACAGTTCGATTAATTCTAAAAAATAATCGATTAATCGATCATTTGATTAATCGATTAATCGATAATTTAATTGATCGATTAATCGATAATTTGATTGATCGATTAATCGATTAATCTATTAATCGATTAATCGATTAATCGATAATTTGATTGATCGATTAATCGATAAATTGATTAATCGATTAATCGATAAATTGATTAATCGATTAATCGATTATTTGATTAATCGATTAATCGATCATTTGATTATTTGATTATTTTAATAACCGCCCAATCTGTTATATTAACATTAAGCCATCATATCCACTTTATTCATTACATTTATTAAATTGGTAAGCTGTAAATATGTGGGTATAAATACTAATGCAAGCGTATTACAAGTTTTCGAGTTTCATCCGAGAAAAAAACGTCCGTTTATAAAGAAACCCATGATTCGGCCGCCGCCGCCGTAGACTTCAATGTTGCTTAATCGACAAAAAAGTAATAAGAACCATGTGTGAAATGTACACTTTGGTATGTCAATAGAGTTATAAATCATGTGAATATAAATAAATACACCGGTGTTTATACTTTCTGCGAAGAAAAGTCTGCACTAGCAATGCATATCAATGAAAAACAATTGTAGTCTATCGGTTAAATCTCATTTTTATGATGCCGAGCTTATATTAACATACTGTGACAATTATTTATAATAATTTATTAATATGAATTAATATCTCCATATTAAGTGCGTGTTTCTAAATATTGTCTATTTTTATTCGAATAAAGATTATTATTATCAAAATTACAGAATTTTGACTCCAGTGTCCAGAGAATAATAAATTGATTCATTATTGTTAATGATTATTTTAATAATCTATCAATAGATTATTTATTTTTTTAGATCCTTTGAATAATAGATGTATTTGAATTATCGGACTAAACGAACTTATAATAAGAAAAACAAAGAAAATTGGGAACATTATAAATATTTACATAAGACTAATACTAATGAGATCGTTGGCCTTTCATTTTGGCAATATTTTCAAAGGCGGGATCATCCGATAAAAGAGATATTTATAGACACTGATCGGATAGTTAAATAGTTATTAGTTAAAGAATTTCTTTTTTTTAATTCTAGAATACTCGTCAGAAAATGAGGATTCCGCCAAATAAATCCAGCCAAAGCAAGACATTTGTCAAGATTGGGTATTTCCTAAAACAATTTTTGTATTTCAAATACAAATAAATTTGAAGTTTGATTATTTCAATTTCTATCAATTCTGATTTGCATCAACTATGGTAGAGATTTGTCTTACAATTCCTTCTATGTTGATATGTTATTGAAAAACATTTGAAGAAGATAGTGCAATATTTTCAATCTTACCAAAATCTTCAAATTTTCTATTGAATTTTTCTCTTCTCAGCAACTTTAATTTCAAGAATTTTGCTTGGGTTAAAGCAAATCATTGTTTGTTTGTCTGGATATATTTTTCAATGCTTGGGAAATGCTTGAATTTTGTATCCCTTAAATTCGCTTTCAACAGTATCATAAGTTGCTGATGAGCACAATTGTAACGTACTCCACTCACTTTATTCATTATTATTATTCTTATATATATTTAATTATTCTACTATTAGTGTTCTATACATTTAATATGCATTTAATTATTCTATCATTATTATTATATGTTTTCATATCTTTCTGTTTTAGATAAACCATTAATATTATTTACATAGTAATTGTAATCACCAATCTATTTTTAATATCTATGTTTAATTTAGGAAGTCATGCGGATGCCAATTATGTTACTCATGATTATATTTACTCTTACTACTGCTATGTAATAATCCGCATTATTTATTACCGTTATAAAGGTTCTAATAGTGTAAAATGTATTATCTATATGTACCCGAGACGGACGCACCGATCATGAAGACCATTCAATTGTAACGTACTCCACTCACTTTATTCATTATTATTATTCTTATATATATTTAATTATTCTACTATTAGTGTTCTATACATTTAATATGCATTTAATTATTCTATCATTATTATTATATGTTTTCATGTCTTTCTGTTTTAGATAAATCATTAATATTATTTACATAGTAATTGTAATCACCAATCTATTTTTAATATCTATGTTTAATTTAGGAAGTCATGCGGATGCCAATTATGTTACTCATGATTATATTTACTCTTACTACTGCTATGTAATAATCCGCATTATTTATTACCGTTATAAAGGTTCTAATAGTGTAAAATGTATTATCTATATGTACCCGAGACGGACGCACCGATCATGAAGACCATTCAATTATCAATCAATAAATAATACTTTGACCATCAATAAATAATACTTTGACCACAGCTAAACGAGTCTCTGATCACGTGCGCCCGCCTCGATTTTTGTACTTCGACCGAACACATTACATTAACAACACTTCTCTTCTAAGCTCCGGTCGAAGAACAACGATAGTTTTTCGGTTAAGTCTGTAAATTGTTATAAACGAGAAATAAAAACCAACGTAAAGAATCCGATTTAGTAATTTCGACTAACAATAACAGAAGAAGTAACCCCTCTCTGGCAGCATCGCGGAGTAACCCACGGTTCCCAGGCAATACTAAAGAACCCTATATAAAAATCATCACAAAATTGGCGCAGTCGGTAGGATTGTCTGGAAATTGAAATCTGTGTATGTACACCGCCGTCAGAGACGAGTTCGAGAGGACCAAGCCACCAGCTGAAGTAGACCACCTGGAGCAGACGTGCAGGTACTGAGGAGAGAACCGAGACCCCACATCGAAGTCGAGTCCGAGAGGAACGAGTCCACCAGCCGGAATAGACCACCTGGAGGAGACGTGCAAATACTGAGGAGAGAACCGAGACGCCTCATCGAAGTCGTGTCCGAGAGGATCGAGTCCACCAGCCGAAACCGACAACTAGAGACGCATGATGTCACCATTATATATATTTTTTTTGTAAGTCGAATTTTCTTACTATTACGGAACCAACCATTTAATTACTTTCTATATATATATATTTTTTTTTTTCTCTCACTTTTATTATTACTTTTTATCGTTACAATGGCAAACAATGATCTGACTATGTTAAATTTTGCATTTAATATCCTAATTGACACCAGGTTTGACAACTCTAAATTATCACCTCATAATAATTTAGAAGATTTTATAAATCAATGTAGTGACGCAATCCAGTTAGTTCCCGACGCTCAAAAACCACAGTTATTAATTGCTATAAAAAATAAAATAATTGGCGACGCTGGCCGCTGTACTAGGAGTAGACAAATTGACACGTGGGATGATTTAAAAACATTTTTACGTGATAATTTTTCAATAAAACGAAGTTACAGTGCCGTTTTAGCAGATTTAAATTTATGTATTCAAAAACCTAGCGAAATCGTTTCTGATTTCGGATTACGTGTTGAAAAATGTCGTCAAAATTTAATACTCACTCTACCCAGAACTTTAACTCAAGAGGCGCGTGAAGCGCAACTTCAAATGGTTAATGCACAAGTTCTTAGTGTTTTTCTTACTGGTCTAAAAGGTCAGTTAAATTTCTTGGTAAGAGCGATGAAACCCACCACTTTAGAAGAAGCAATTAGCTATGCAACTAATGAGGAATATATTAACACAAAACTTACACCTGATCTTATTAATTCAACAAAATTTTGTCACATTTGTAACAAAAACTCCCATGTCACATCAAATTGCAGATTCAATTCTTTAAATCATGTACCAAATCAAAATTACCCTGAAACCCACAAGTCACGACCTATTAATTTTAATATACAGTGTCATTATTGCAAAAAGGGAGGACACTCTATAAACGAATGTCGAAAAAAACAATATCAAGATTCGCTACAAAATTATTCTAATAGAAATTCCCAATTCCCAAACAATGTGACTAACCAACATAATTCTAATCGTAATTTTTCAAATTCGAATATTCCGAGGTTTAATCAAAACCGCCCAGATTTCCACGACCAAAGCACACGAAATTACAACTCACCTTCTCAAAACAACAGAAATAACTTCCAAAATTATCATAATAAACCGCAAAATTCACGCTATGTTAATTCTCCAGATCAATTTAATCGATCAAACACCCCAAACACTTCTTATCAAATGTCCAAACAACAAGCTTCTTTAAACTCGTTATCGACCGAGGCGGAGGCAACACCCCGGTCGTCGACAACAGTACAAGCCGAATTTATACGTTGAATTTATTAGCTGCATCAACCTATACTATATTAACTATTCCCGAATTAATTAATGACCCTTCATTTTTATTAGACACAGGTTCAGAAGTTTCGTTAATAAAATTATCGAAGTTGAAACGTCACGTACCTTGTCACCTTGACAATCTTATTACCTTACGAGGTATAAATAATTCCAATGAACCATATAAAACAAAATGTTATTGTACATTTAATGTTATCATTAACGATCAGGTTATCTCTCACATTTTTCATGTAGTTCCCGATTCATTCCCTATAAAACAAGATGGTATTCTTGGTAACGATTTCTTACTCAAGGTAAATAGCAAAATCTGTTATCAAGAGAAAAAACTTTTTATTGGGAACAATTACCTACCTCTGTATGTTATCCAGAGATCCTTAACTTCATTAAATGACTCGGATCATTCGAGTAATGATAGTTCTGTTCCTGATTTTGATCTAAATAATGGCAATAATCATCTTAAAATTCCTATTTGTAATAAAAATTCTGAATTTCTAAATTCTCCTAACAAAACTAGCAAAATCGCTCAAAACTGTAGCAATAATAACGAAATCAATGATAATATACATAAGGTTTTAAGTCAATCATCAGGTAATTCGGATCATTCGAAGGACGATAAAACTAACATTGATTATAACACAAGTCAAAATAATAATCATATTAAAATTCCTATCCCTTGTCAACGAGATCACAACATTAAGATCAATAAAAATAAAACTAACATTTCACCACAAACAATTGTGCGGACAAATAGAAAAAATATTGTAAGTAAATTTCTGAATTCATCTCGCCTTTCGGGTGATGATCTTTTTATTTCTAATTTCAATGCAAAAGATAACAATAAAACTAGTGAACTCGTAAGTTCAGAACGAATTGTAGAAATTAAAACTATCCCAAAGTATAGAATAAAATTTTCTGATAATTACGCAAATAACGAAATTGATCTTAATCACCTCAATACACATCCACCTATTAATGATAATCCTACATATTCTTCCGATACAACTAATATTAATAATAATAACAAAATGGATCCCATGCCTAATAGAGAATTTAACAATTCCTCTAACAATAATAATGAAATCGTTTATAATCCTAATGATAATAAAAATTATTTACCTATTAATAGTAATTCCCGTCAACATAATGAACGTAAAATTTCTTCTAATCAACAGGATGATTTTCCAATTAATGAAACTAACAAAACTAACAAAACTAACAAAAATCATCAAGTACTTATAAAAAATAATTTTACTAATTTCCAGAACAAAATTAACTCTAACAATAATTTTAAAATAAATCCTAACCATCATGATAAACTCAATAATTTCCCAAATCAAATTAACGAAATTGATTTTAATCCTGCTCACAGAAACAACAAAACACTTATTAACAATAATCCCACTAATCCTCATGATTTAATTAACTCAAACTATAATAATAACATAACTAACCCTGACCCTTTAACGAATGCCAACCTAACCTTACCTAATCCTGATAGTAATACTATTTTTAAACACGAAGCCATTAATAATATTGAAAACATTTCCCAACCCTGCCTTCCTTGCAATGATCAACATTTCGCTAACTCAAACCAATTAAAAAATAAAATAACTCTAAAAGCTCGATCCGAAACGGTCGTGTCAGTAACAATCAATAACCCTGAAATAAATGAAGGAATTATAAATAATATGGAAATCTGTCAAGACGTAATTTTTTGTCGTAGTCTAGTGGTAGTCAAAGACAACAAGGCGATCACTACTGTTTTAAATATGTCCCCTGAGGATGTAATAATCGATCATTTTTATGCAACAATCGAACCTGTAAATGTAAGAAGGACAGAAGTTTTCAATCCTACTCTAATTCCCGATACTGATTTCCCTAATATAAATAAAAATCGGCTGACAACTCTAGTGGATACTTTACAATGCGACCACCTTAACTCAGAAGAAAAAACCGCTTTGACAGAACTATGTCTTGAATATAATCACATATTTTACCTGGAAGGAGATGTTTTAACATCGACCGACCTAGGTCATCACGAAATTCACACTAAAACGGATATGCCCATAAATACAAAAACATATAGGTACCCTCCGGCTTTAAAACCCGTCGTCGACGAACAAGTGGAGTCGATGCTTCGTCAGAATATTATTAAACCTTCGCAAAGCCCCTGGAATTCACCTGTATGGATTGTTCCCAAGAAAAGCGACTCCGAGGGTAACAAACGATGGCGGTTGGTCATCGACTATCGTAAGTTAAACGAAATAACCATCGGCGACGCCTATCCTTTACCAAACATCGAAGAAATTCTAGATGAACTAGGAAGTGCTAAATACTTTACCACTCTCGACCTTACCTCAGGTTTTCATCAAATCAAGATGCACCCACGCGATGCACCAAAGACAGCATTCAGTGTTCCGCAGGGACACTTCGAGTTCAATAGGATGCCTTTCGGATTGAAAAATTCACCTGCTACCTTTCAGAGATTGATGAATTTAGCCTTATCAGGTTTACAAAATAATCATCGATGTTTTGTGTATCTAGATGATATAGTCATCTTCTCCGACAACTTACAAAATCACATAAAGAAAATTCGAGAAGTTTTTGATAGACTCGATCGACATAACTTAAGAGTCGAACCAAAGAAATGTCAATTCTTAAGACATGAGGTAGTTTACCTAGGACATTTAATTACGGAAAATGGAGTCCGGCCAGACCCAAAGAAGACCTCCTGTGTTGAAAATTTTCCCGTGCCAAGAAACCCTAAGGACATTAAATCTTTTTTAGGACTCGCAGGTTATTACCGACGTTTTGTTCCTAATTTCAGTAGGCTCGCACAACCATTGACGAAACTGCTGAAGAAAAATTCTAAATTCATGTGGACTAGTCTACAACAGGATGCCTTTGAGACGTTAAAAGAACTACTTTGTACACAACCTGTGCTACAATTCCCGAATTTCGAACAAGAATTTACCTTGACAACGGACGCGTCCAATTATGCAGTAGGAGCTGTACTTTCGCAAGGACCAAAAGATAGGAATCTACCAGTTGCTTATTACAGTAGGACTCTTAATAGGGCTGAACAAAACTATGATGTGTCATCAAAGGAGCTTCTCGCAATCGTTTCAGCCGTCAAACATTTCCGACCCTACCTCTTCGGACGGAAATTCAAGGTGATTTCCGACCATATCGCACTGAAGTATTTGGACAATGTCAAGGACCCCAGTTCCCGATTGCTAAGATGGAGACTGACGCTAGAGGAATATGAATACTACGTGGAATATAAACCTGGAAAAGCTAATAAGAACGCGGATTCATTAAGCAGGATTTTACCAGAGGATGACTGGTGCACTTTCGAAAAAAACAGGAAAGGAAATAATATTATTAATAACAATGTTGTAGAAATTTATGGTAATTTATTCGATGCTGAAGATGACTTCTCTTTATGTCATTGTGTCAGCCAAGATCTAAAGTTAGGAGCTGGATTGGCCTTAGAATTTCGTAAGAGATTCTCAAAATTGACTGACCTTAGAGCACAGAACGCACAGTTGCATTCGTTTGCTTATTTGAAATTTCACCTAAGATATGTATTCTATTTAGTAACTAAACAATATTTTTTCGATAAACCCACTTATTATGACCTTTTTAGATCTTTGATGAACCTAAAACTATTTTGCGAAGACAATAAAATTTATAAACTTGCTATGCCGCGACTAGGCTGCGGTTTAGATCTTTTAGATTACAGTATTGTACTACCAATGATCAAGTATATTTTTCAAGGTAATTTTAGAATAAAAATATTTATCTTTGTCACAGAACCCTCAAATAACTTGTCGTTAAAAGACTCTGATAATCCAGGTGATAATCTGACATCTGTGGTTCCTGATACTAAAATTTCGTTAAACAAATCAGAAAACTTAAACTCGGAATGTCCTATCGTAATAAACCGAGCCCAACCGAAACAAAATGTTTTAAAAATATTTTCCACTTTACCCAATTCAGGTAACTACCGTTTTTCTTCCTTTTGTATCGAACCTCATTTAACAATGGTCACCGTACCGGTACCACCCGATGGTAATTGTTTCTACCATTCTCTCATTAAACTACTACCCCATCTTGATAGCATAGAAAACCTAAAAACGCTGCTCCTTACTTCTAAATACCTAGAGACATGTCTGTCTCCAAATGAAGCAAAAGCCGACCTCGCTACTCCGAATGCATGGGCAACAGATGATATAATTAAAGTCGCAGCCTCTACCCTCAATATCTCCATTTGTGTACATATAAAAATCAACGAATTCTTTGTTTTTGGAGATAGTGATAACAAAATTCACCTACGACACCTTCTCGATCATTTCGAACCTTTAGTAGAAACCAATTCCTTAAATATTTCTGGTAACGACCCAACCGTTAATCATCAGGAACAAGAATCCTATCAAAATTTCCTAAGGAAACTCGAAACCACAGTCATTGCCGCGAATAACATAATTGAACACCAAAGTAATATCTCAACGTCACGCTATGGTAAAGCTATCTTAATTTCTGCCGACTTAGAAGAAGTAGAGAATTATCCTAAGGACTTTTATCACTTTGACAAATTAAAACTGAAGGAGTTATTAATACCTGCCATTCATACCTTTGAACATAACAAAAACCTGATAGCTTACCTTGTTTATAAGGACCATTTCTGGGAACAACCTACATACGAAGATATTTACAACGTTTTTATCCTCTTAAGAAACCTTTTATTAGAAAATAATATAGAAAATTTTAGTATACCCAAAATTCAAAATTCATTTGACAAATTGGAATGGCATAAAATTCGTTCTATCCTGCGTTACATTTTTAAATCATCCAATATAACAGTCCACGTCCACCTAAATACTATCATAACACCTTCCCCGCATGAAATACCAACAATTCTAAAAGAGAATCATGATGTACCCAGCTCAGGACACACAGGATTTCATAAAACTTATAAAAAGATAAAACAGCATTTCCTGTGGAAAACTATGAAAAAGGATATTGATAATTATATCAAACAGTGCCAATCGTGTCAAACAAAAAAATTAGTACGGCGAAAAAACCGTGCACCAATGGAAATCACGACTACATCCTGTAAACCTTTAGAAAAACTATTCCTCGATATTGTAGGTCCCTTACCTATAACAGAAGATGGCAACCGTTTCATCCTAACACTTCAGGATGACCTGAGCAAGTTCTCGCTAGCTTTTGCAATCCCCAATCACGAAGCCCTTACCATTGCTAAGATTTTTGTTAACAATGTCATTTGCAAATTCGGCATCCCAAAGTACATTTTAACAGATAACGGCCCCGAGTTCGTTTCCACTCTTATGAAACAAATTTCGAAATTATTTCAAATAAAAAACATTACTACAACAGCTTATCACCCCCAAACCAACGGCGCCCTAGAAAGGAGCCACCTTACCCTGGCCGATTACCTAAAACATTACGTACATGATCAAACCGATTGGGATAACTTTCTAGATTTTGCAATGTTCGCATACAACACAAGCGTACACACAACCACAAAATTCACACCTTTCGAATTAATGTTCGGTTATAAACCTGACCTACCCTCAAGCCTAACCAGAACCCCAGAATTTAAATATACCTATGACGACTATTTAGATGAATTGAAAATTCGGTTCCAACGATCTCATGATATTGCTAGAAAACATATTTTAAATTCAAAAATTACCAATAAAACTTATTACGATAAAAAAGCGAATCATTCTCGTTTTCAAATTGGCGATTTAGTTTATTTGGAAGACAACCTCAACAAACCAAACACTTCAAAGAAACTGGCACCCCGATATTCCGGTCCCTACGAAATTGTAAAAATTAATTCAAATGTTAATTATACGTTGAAAATAAAGAATAAAGAGCATTTAGTACATTATAATAGACTAAAAAGAGCAATTGTTTCAGGCTAATCAACCCAGCCCTTGCCGCGGTACCTGTATACAATGTCACTCACATCAGGACATCTCCTGGACTGTACTACGAAACCTTGTCCCCAGTGAGCTTGTACCAAGATAGCTGGAAAATCGTTACTTACCTTGACATCTCTGCATTTGCAGAAAAATTAAACCTAATAGACAATTATTTGCATAAAACGGAAAACTACTGCCAGAATAGTAAAGTTTTTAATACATATCCGAGTTGCAATCGCACACTGATTATGTTAAAACAATTTATTCCCCCATTATTTGCGAAAGACAAGTACCTCCGCCAAATAATAGGAAACACCCAGAAGCGGGCTTGGCTAAACATTGGTGGTTCAATTTTCAAAACTATATTCGGTACATTGGATCAAGACGATGCCGACCGTTATAACACAATAATAAACAACATTAATAACAAAGATCACTCTTTAGTAAACCTTATTCACGATCAAGCAAAAATTGTTAAATCAACAATTACAAATTTTAACGAAACCATTGCCAATTTAAATCATAATGAACAGCGAATTAATAAAAACTTTGAATTATTGTATAACGTCACCTCAACTAACTCAGAAAAATTGCATCACTTACAAATGAAGTACGAGATCGAAGATCACGTGACCTTGTTAACCTTAATGACTAATGAATTAAGCCAACAATATTCTACATTAATTAATGCTATCCTTTTCGCTAAATCCAACATCCTTCACCCTTTTATACTGAGTCCGGAACAATTCCTAACAGAACTCACTTCCACATTGCAACATCTACCGGTCTCTACATCTTATGCACTTCCATTGACTAGGGAAAACGCTGTTAAACTTTTACAAATAACCTCTCTAGCAGTTTATTTCCGGGAAAACAAAATTATTTTTGTAATTTCAAACCCGCTAATTTCTCCATTAACTTATAGATTCTATAAATTATCTCCACTTCCTACATCTCATGACAACTCGTCATACATTTTCATTCAACCAAGTTCCAATTTCATTGCAATTTCTTTAAACAAATTGAACTATATTTCTTTTCATGATTTAAGTTACTGTCATAAGTTACCCGAAAAATATATATGCTTTCAAGATCAACCACTACGATCTAACTTACTACAACCCAGTTGTGAATCAAACATATTATTAAACTCAAAAATCTCCAAAAGTTGTGATACAAGAATCATCAAATTTATTTCTGCTTATTGGAAAGGTCTTGAACAAAGAAATTCATGGCTTTTTATCCTTCCCAAAGAATTACTAGTTACCCTTACCTGTAAAAACACCGTTAGTACCGACATTCTATTGAGTAATGCTGGAATTTTAACCCTAGCTCCAAACTGCAAAGCGTACACAGGTACAAGCACTTTAACCTCGTCCTCCAGTTACTTTGAGAGTGAATTAACATTTACCTTGCCTTCGTATAACATTTTAGTCGACAATTGTTGCGACAAAATTCCGAAACTAAATATCAGCCATCTGATTCCAATTCCATTAACTCAGGTCGATGAGAATAATTTGATCACTGCTAGTCACAAACTTGATGATATTGTAAAACTATCGGACAATATCTCGAAAGACTCTCAACTTTCTATGACTTCACCTTCCTATTTAGCTTACCTATTATCCTTGCTGATTCTCATTTTCTTTTTATTCAAATGCTACAAAAAACTATCTACGTTTTACAAACAAAAAATTTCGCGCAATGTAACCCCTGCTGCTATACCATTGAACCAACTTGCCGATCAAATCCAAATTGCAAACAATGAACCTAATGCTTTTAATGGCGAAGCCGCTCCAGAACTTAGACGTAGTCAAAGAATTATAGCCAGATTTCGTAATGATTAATAACATTTTTAATGGTTCCTTTATAGTAAGATTTTTCATTTATTTTTGAAAAAAAAGTTATATAAAATAATTTTTTTTTCTCTCTAAGGGGGGGAGTGTAACGTACTCCACTCACTTTATTCATTATTATTATTCTTATATATATTTAATTATTCTACTATTAGTGTTCTATACATTTAATATGCATTTAATTATTCTATCATTATTATTATATGTTTTCATATCTTTCTGTTTTAGATAAACCATTAATATTATTTACATAGTAATTGTAATCACCAATCTATTTTTAATATCTATGTTTAATTTAGGAAGTCATGCGGATGCCAATTATGTTACTCATGATTATATTTACTCTTACTACTGCTATGTAATAATCCGCATTATTTATTACCGTTATAAAGGTTCTAATAGTGTAAAATGTATTATCTATATGTACCCGAGACGGACGCACCGATCATGAAGACCATTCAATTGTAACGTACTCCACTCACTTTATTCATTATTATTATTCTTATATATATTTAATTATTCTACTATTAGTGTTCTATACATTTAATATGCATTTAATTATTCTATCATTATTATTATATGTTTTCATGTCTTTCTGTTTTAGATAAATCATTAATATTATTTACATAGTAATTGTAATCACCAATCTATTTTTAATATCTATGTTTAATTTAGGAAGTCATGCGGATGCCAATTATGTTACTCATGATTATATTTACTCTTACTACTGCTATGTAATAATCCGCATTATTTATTACCGTTATAAAGGTTCTAATAGTGTAAAATGTATTATCTATATGTACCCGAGACGGACGCACCGATCATGAAGACCATTCAATTATCAATCAATAAATAATACTTTGACCATCAATAAATAATACTTTGACCACAGCTAAACGAGTCTCTGATCACGTGCGCCCGCCTCGATTTTTGTACTTCGACCGAACACATTACATTAACAACACTTCTCTTCTAAGCTCCGGTCGAAGAACAACGATAGTTTTTCGGTTAAGTCTGTAAATTGTTATAAACGAGAAATAAAAACCAACGTAAAGAATCCGATTTAGTAATTTCGACTAACAATAACAGAAGAAGTAACCCCTCTCTGGCAGCATCGCGGAGTAACCCACGGTTCCCAGGCAATACTAAAGAACCCTATATAAAAACCATCACACAATATGAACATTGCTGAGTATACGCAGAAGTCCTAATTTTAACTTCTGTCAAAGCCAAGACTATTTTAAACTGATTCCAAATCAATAATCAAAAAGCATTGCGACATTATTATATTACGTCTGTTACATTAATTTAAAAATTGTGCGATAGTCTTCCGAATATCCCGCGTGCTGGATATTTTTTTGCTCGTGCATTTTTACCATTGTAATCGGTTCTTGTCTTCGTCTCGTGCCTCGTGATTATGAACGCAAAGCAAAAAATGATCCGTAATATTTGAAGCACTACGGATGTTATATGTGATAATGTCCTAATTCAGTCGAGTTGATTACAGCTTCCAATTTACATTAATTAGATAGACAAACAGTATTCACGAGGCTGTGCAAAACTTTCATGTTTTGATTATTACTCGAGAAATATTCAATTAATCGATTAATCGATAATTTGATTTTTCATTAATCGATTAATCGATTAATCGATAATTTTATTTTGATTAATCGATTAATCGATCATTTCGATTAATCGGTAATTTCGATTAATCGATTAATCGATAATTTCGATTATCGATTAATCGATAATTTCGATTATCGATTAATCGATCAATTCGATTAATCGATATAATCGATAATTAAAAATAATCGAAAATCGATTATTCATTTCCATAATCGAACACCCCTATCCTGCACGCATAAATATTAATGTGTGGGAACGGAAATCATCCAATTATCTTATAACATACAAGGTATAGACAAAGTAAAGTGGAGAAGTTAATAACCGAGAGTGACCACTACTTGTTTATAAAAATGTTTTAGTGAGCAGGTTATAAACTGAAATGGAAATATAATTAAGTTGATCACCCACGGGCGCTGCCCCTATGCAATGTGCATATTGTATAAATGAGATAATGATTCCTAATGGGCATACAAAATAGTACTAAACAAGTTGTATGCATGATTAAATATCTACTTTAATGTGTAGGAACGGATATCATTTAATATTTTTTTAAACAAGGTATAGACATATGGTGGGAATGCTTCTGTTCCCACCATATGCTTTTATTTTTATAATGTGCGATTCACGTTTTAATCTATTTCAAACGTGTGGTGGTGGTGGGGTATAGCTGCATTTTTAGAGAGAATCTACTTTAAATACGAATTTAATTTCTAATGGACATACACAGTTCTAAGTCTTCATCGAAGAAGATACCAGCAGCAACAGCAACAGCAACAGCAACAGCACACCAACAGCAACAGCAACATCAAAACCAACAGCAACACCAACACCAACACCGACTCCAACTCCAACTCCAAGAGCAACAGCAAGGTAATGGATATTTTAAATAAAATTGGCGGGGAGTCACAATGCGTAATTACACCTATTAGATCGTTAACAATTGGTGAAAAATATCAGTTGGAGCGTCTTCGGAAGGTGAGGACGCAACACGGCGATGCTGTCCAGGCTGTGCTGCTCCATCCTCGATGTATTTGCCTCAACGATTCGCGGCATTAACCGAGCAGAACATTTCTGATATAAATGTAAAAACTGTGTATATGACTGTAACAAAACATGTAGGACAGTTGATATAATGTTTAGTGAGTGTTAGATTTTAAATTTGTTTGTGTGTGTGACTGGTATATTCTTTATGCAATAAGTTTTATATTTTAGTGTTTTTAAGTTTCATTAGAAATGATAAATAAATATTATATGGTGTCGGGTACTTTGCAATTCATACATATCTGCTTCTTGTTTTCAATTTTATATGATAAATAAATATTTAATTACTTAGTGTTGGGTAATTTTTAATCCCCCTCCTCATTCACCCATTTTTTTTTTTTAACAAGTTATATCGTAGCTCTTAGTATAAATTCAGAGTTGCACCTATATTCCTACATACTATTGAAAATAGCATCAGCTCCTTTATAATTGCTACCATCAACTACTTTTTAAATAAAAGAGGTATGTATTATTGTTTCTCTTAAAATAATTTATTCATCCTAATAAACTCTACTTATTTTGTTACAGTGTATATAATAACAAATATGTCAAACATTTCAGAAATTAGTGACAATTTCCAAATCTATTCATTTATTCAAACATAATTATGAAGTTAAGAATTTCATCAAGCATATAAACAAAATAATTTTTTTAGTGAGAAAAGCAATAAAAAGTCGTGAATTCCAACCACAGCAATCAAAATTGGAAGGAAACTTATCCTTATTAAAGTATTTTAAAGTAAAATTACAGCAAAAAACGGGGTCAATTCGAAAATTAGTCTGGCAGGATGTCGAATCTTGTTTTCAGAGTAGAATATGCACGGGTATTATTATTAATTTACGTTATAAAGACCCACAAAGTTTTCTAAAAAATGCATTTAAAAGTTTCTCAATAAAAATAAATCGTAAATTAACATCATTGTTAAAAGTTAATACATTATTATGTGGAAAATTCATTTTACCTTCTAAAAACATAATTGAAAACAAAACATTCAGTACCAGAAATAAAGTTATTGATAAATCTACTAATATTAAAAAATGGTATCAAGATAATATTTATGATAAATTATTAAATCGCGTAAGCGAATTTCAAGAGAAAGATTCAGGATGGGCATTATTAGAAATTATGTTTATAAAAGTAAATATTAATAATTACAATCCAATTACAATAGGTTTTTATCTTAAGTTACCCCTTCACATTCAAAATAAGAAAGCTGTAATTAATGTTCAAAATAATGATGACTTTTGTTTCTAATGGGCTGTTACATCTGCAATTTATCCTACACAATCAAACCCAAATAGAATTAAATCATATCCTCATTTCAGTACTGTTCTCAAATATGATAATATTAGATTTCCAATCTCTTTAGATGACATATCAAAATTTGAGAAATTAAATGATTTAAATATTAACGTTTACACATTAGAGCATGAAAAACTTGATATAGTTGTACCAATTAAATTAAGTAACAATATATCGAAACAAGTTATAGATTTATTGTTAATTACGTCAGGTGAAATAAGTCATTTTGCTTGGATAAAAAATATATCAAGATTGGCACGAAAACAAATCACTAAGAAGAAGTGTAAATTATATTTTTGTAAAAAATGTTTAAATTCGTTTTCTACTAACGCAATATTAATGAATCATTAAGAAATTTGTACTAGCGGGTATAAATTAGAGTTACCGTCTGACGCTGATTAATATGTAAAATTTAAAAATTTTAATTATGAAGAGAAGGTTCCTTTCATTATTTATGCAGATTTTGAATGCATTTTAGAAAAAACTGAGAACCACGGTGGTGAATATCAAAAACATATTCCCATGAGTAGCGCATTTTACTTACATTGTTCATATGATGAATCTTTATCAAAATTTAATTCATACAGAGGTGACAATTGTGTCTCATGGTTTGTTCAACAATTAAAGCAGTTAGCTGAAGATATTGAAACTGTATTTATGGTGACAATTCCTATGGATACATTAACATGTCAACAACAGTTTGATTTTTCAAAGCAACAAATTGTCATATATGTGAAACCAAATTTGAGTTGGATGATTTTAAAGTTCGTGATCACTGTCATTTTACTGGAAAATACCGTGGACCTGCACATAATAGTTGTAACTTAAATTATCAAACTCATCAAACAATTCCTGTTGTTTTTCATAATTTTAGTGGATACGATGCTCACTTAATCATTAAAGAACTTGCTACTGGTTTTGAGGGTCAAATATCTCTTCTACCAATTAATAAAGAGAAATATACATCGTTTTCTAAATATGTTGCAGGTTCGAGAATTGTATTAAAATTTTTGGATTCTTTTAGATTTATGCCATGTAGTTTAGATAAATTAGTATCATATCTTAATCCTCGTAATAAAAAAAATTATAAACCGTTTCTGTGACACCGAGTTAAAATTTAATTTGTTATCGCGAAAGGGAGTATTTCCATACGATTACGTTGTTTCATGGGAAAAATTAGATCAAGATCATTTATCTTCTCAAACAGAGTTTTATAGTCTATTAAAAGACGAGCATATATCTGATGATGATTATAAACATGCAAAATTAGTTTGGGACACATTTAATATAAAAAACTTAGGTGAATACAGTGATTTATATCTTAAAAGTGATACATTGTTATTGGCTGATGTATTTGAAAATTTTAGATATAATTCTATAAAAACCTATAATTTAGACCCTGCTCATTACTACACATTGCCAGGCTACTCCTGGGATGCGATGTTAAAATATACAGGTATTACTTTAGAATTATTAACAGATATTGACATGATTACATTTATTGAAAAGGGTATTCGTGGTGGAGTTTCACAATGTTCAATTAGATATGCTAAAGCAAATAATAAATATATGGAAAAAGATTACGATCCAAGTAAATCTGAATCGTATTTAATGTATTTTGATGTCGTTAATTTGTATGGTGCAGCAATGTGTAAATACTTACCTTATAAACAGTTTGAGTGGGTTGATATAACCACATTTGAAGTAACAGAATTACTGAACTTATCATCTACATCTGAAATAGGTTACATACTTGAAGTAGATTTAGAGTATCCTAAAGAACTGTTTAATGTACATAAAGATCTACCATTGTGTCCTGAACATATGTGTCCTCCAGGATCTAAATTACCAAAATTAATGACTACCTTATACTCTAAAGAGAAGTATGTTATCCATTACTGTAACTTACAACAGTGTATAAAATTAGGTTTGCAATTGAAACAAATTCATAAAATTTTAAAATTTAAACAAAGTGCTTGGCTTAAACCCTACATAGATTTAAATACAAACTTACGAGCTAAATCTACAACAGAATTTGATAAAAATCAATACAAATTGTTTATTAACGCGTCATTTGGAAAAACAATGGAAAACGTAAGAAAATATAAAGATGTTAAACTAGTAACCAAATGGGAAGGACGATTTGGTGCTAAATCTCTAATTTCAAAACCCAATTTTCATAGTTGTGTTATTTTTGGAGAAGATATGGTTGTAATTGAAATGAGTAGGTTGAATATAAAATTTAACAAACCTATTTATGTAGGATTTTCTATATTAGACATATCTAAAACATATTTATATGATTTTCATTATAATTACATTCATACCAAATTTACACCATTGGAAGCTAAATTATTATATACTGATACAGATTCATTAATTTACGATTTTAAAAAGGATATATATGAAATTATAAAAACTGATATACATAAATTTGATACATCAGATTATAGTGCTGATAATATATATAATATACCACTAGCTAATAAAAAAGTAATTGGTTTAATGAAAGATGAAAATTCTGGAAAAATAATGCTTGAATTTGCAGGACTCAGATCGAAACTATAAAAAAAAAAAAATAATGTTTATTGGTGCTAGTAACTTGGAAGTTTTACACAGGTCACATAAACTTTGCTTAAAATATGAAGCTCATTTAATTAATTGTTTATCAAGGTAATAGCACATAAGTGAAGATACCTGCAGTGTGCGAAACTAACATTATATTATATAATGAATATTAAAAATATATAAAATAATCGATACATAAATAAAAAATATATAAATAAATATATATATATATATATATATATATATATATACATATACACGTACACACATACACTTACATAGATGTATAGATATAGATAGATAAAACCGCAAGACCGACATTACACATTAAAACTTTTAAATGATGACACGTTAAAATTACTAACATAAGTACTTAAAAGATACAAAAATATACATAAATAAAATTGCATGATGAACATTACACATTAAAACTTATTGACTAATAAAATCCTTGTTAAAGTTGCATTACAGTTATAGTTATTTAAAAGTGAATAATACTTATCACAATACAAAACAACTAGACTATAGCAGTTGCCAAATACTCTTCAAACGAGTAGAATGCTTGTTTAATTAAGTAGTTTTTGCACCACGTTTTATATTTCCTAATGTTTAGTTGCTGAATATTGCTGGGCAATACGTTAAAAAAATTGATACAATAATATTTTGTGCCAGTCTTGGCCTTCGATAAGCGGAACTTAGTGATACGGAAATCATTTCTCGCACGCGTTTCATACATATGATAGTCCTTGTTGCAGGTATATGTATTAATGTTGTTTCTAATATACACAAGACACTCCAAGATATAGATACAAGGAACCGTTAGGATATTAAGGAGTTGAAATTGTTCTCTGCAGTCAGCCCTATAGCCGAGACCTGACATTATACGAATGGCTCGCCTCTGTAGCTTAAATACATCTGCCATTATTGGCGAGTGACCCCATAGTATGATACCATACCCTATATGTGTATGTATGTAGGCATAATATGCATTTAATACTAGTTGAATATTAACTGACCGCGAGAGATTTCTCAGTAGATACACATTCCTTGCCAATCTTTTCTCTAACTCTACACCATGAGCATCCCATGTCAGATGTGTATCTATTACAATACCCAAAAACCTAGTTGACTGTTTTTCGCCTGATTCGTTTTTCTTTAGTGAAAAGGTTAATTCTACTGTCTTATTGTCATTCAGTTTTAGTTTGTTGCAGTCAAACCATAAGTTAGCTCTCCTAATTGCAACTTCTAGTCTCTCTCTCGTTTCTTCAGTGTGATTGCCACTCAGTGATATAGTTGTGTCATCAGCGTACAGTACTGTTAGAACATCGGGACACTGGGCTGGGAGGTCATTTATGTATATTAGAAACAAAAGCGGTCCCAAGATAGACCCTTGTGCCACACCATGCATGATTTTGAGTTCTTGTGACATATCATTATTAAATACAACACTTTGGCTTCTATTTGACATATAGGACATAAGTAATCTACAGCTTTCCGGACTGAAGTTGTAAAAGTATAACTTTCTTAATAGAATTGATCTTGAAATACAATCGAATGCTTTACTTAGGTCTAATAGCTTACTAATCATAACATTGCCTTTTTCAAAAGCATCTATGACATTATTTACAAGAGAAGTGATTGCAGTTGTTGTTGATCTTCCTTGCCTAAAGCCGAACTGAGAATTTGTTAAGATTTGATTATTTTCTAAGAAATAGGTTATTTGTTCCGCCAAAATTGACTCGATTATTTTAGAAAAAATAGGCAAGATAGAAATTGGTCGATATTGGTTTTTGTCATGTTCATCTCCTTTTTTAAAAACTGGAATGCACTTGGCGATCTTTAAGGAATCTGGAAAAATTCCTGTTCTTATTGATTTATTGATCAAAAATGTGATAGGGCTTACCAGGATATCAATTACAAACTTTATAGCGCAAATATTAAGGTCGTATATGTCTCTACTATTCTTATTTTTAAGGTTTAATATTGTATCGCGAACTTTAGTACAAGATATTTCTTGAAATTTAAAATACTGCCAGTTTGTTTGGGCGCACGAACGGGACATTAAGACTATCGGATCATCGTCAGAATCAGGTATAGTATTAATCACTGTTTCTGCAATGGATGCAAAGTACTCATTGAATTCATTCGGAGTAATCACGACCTCTTTAGAATTATCAGTTTTATTATGCTTTTTGGATTTAATAACTTCCCAGATTGCCTTTGAGCAATTTGTGGATGAGTTTATGTAATGTTCGTTAGCTTGTTTTTGTTGTTCTCGTATAACTGATTTATATTTTTTATGCAGAGCTTTATATTCCGACTCTGTGTGTTCGTTTTTATGTTTGTTTCGAATGTCACGGAGCAAATGCAATTGGTCTCTCATTTGTTTCAGTTTGGGACCAAACCATTGAATATTACTATTATTACTGGTAAATTTGATTAGCCTTTCCGGAAACGCAATTTTATATGATTGACTGACTATATTAATAAGAGTTGCCCAAGCGACATTTATATCAATATTTGGGTTTCGTATCTCCCTCCAGTCATAGCTGTTAATAATGTTATAAAATTTATGTTGCCCTGATTGTGTGACTGGTCTTACTCTTCTTTTTGTAATTGATTTAGCGTGATCAATTTCAACACACAATCCTAGATGATCCGAGACTCCAATGTTTACTACTTTAGCCTTGTTAGTGTCAGTATCATTATAAATATTTGAAAATATGTTGTCTAAACAAACCCCTTGTCTAGTAGCTTGATTTGTTGCTTTATATAGCCCATAAGTAGCAAACAGGTTACATAATTGTGAAACTTTCCTATCAATTGAATTAAACGATACATTAAAATCACCACACACATAAATTACATTTGTACTCACGCTTAAACGTTCTAGTGCATTTTCTAAAATGCTGATAAAATCTGAGTAGTTACCGTTTGGAGATCTATATAAAGCTACAATAATAATATTAGATCTTTTTAACTTTACTCCTGACATTTCACAAGTCATTTCCACTGATATTTCAGTAAGAAAACTCAAAACGGTATACTCGATACTACCTCTCACTAGCACAAGAGATCCCCCATTTTTACAAATGTTTCTAGTATAACACGCCGCAACATGAAAATCATTTATTGTATAAGCGAAAGCTTCGTTTAAAGTTAGCCAATGCTCACTCAGTGCTATTACCTTGATATTACTATTGATAGTGTATGCCTCTAATTCCTCTAATTTATTTTTCAAGCATTGGATGTTAATATAGAATAACGACTGCTTCGCATTCAATTTTGCTTCTGCTCCATTTGTGAACTCCCCGTTGATGGATCTGGAGGCGTTTTGAATAAAAAACGCCTAATCTGTACTCCATTGGGCCACATGTTAGGGTTCTTCATCTCGTCTAATTTCTCAAAGGGAACTGTTAGCTTGAATGACGAATATTCTTCGGGCCGTCTGGAATTTAACTTGTCGCATTGGATAATTTGGATATTATTATTCATCAAATGTGTCGCTATCTCATCGGTTGTGGTATCCGGGTGGACTCGATACAGATGTAAGTGCGCCCGTTTTTGAACGCCTTTCAATGGACATTTTTCGGTGTTCGCAGCAGTGCCCGAGACCACATTGTGCCTGCGCGTGTTTCGCCGGCGTCTCCTCTGGAATTCAAAGCCGTGCTCCGCATTATCATTTGTTGTCATTGGATTTTTTTGACGATCTTGGATATTATCAGTCGCCGGTTCATTGACGCCACGTGCAGTATTACCAACCTCAGAGTTGTCGCTTATTATATTTCGAGAACTTGCAAATTTCATTTCATTTCTAATACTGTTGTTTTCCTCCGTTATAATTGGAATTTGTTTTGTTACTGTGCATATAGGTTAAAAGATAAAGACGATAATGATTGCAATGTAGATAAAGAATTTAAGAAATGTAAAGGAGTGACAAATTCAACTGTAAAAACAATTCACTTCGATGATTATTTAAATTGCCTTTTTAATTGTAAGAATATATATCGTTCCCAGAATTTAATTAGATCAAAGTTACATGAAATCAGTTCTATAAAACAAACTAAATTAACTCTAAATTCATTATATGATAAACGAAATATGTCCTGCTTCAAAACAGATACAGTTCCTTGGGGGTATACCACTGAATAAGGAAGTTTTTAAATGCATTCACTGATAAAGATCTATTTCAGTTTGAGGTTAGTATACAATGGATAAACATCAATATTATCAGCTTCAATATGATGTTCATTCAAATCTTAAAGAGATATATATTCGATACTTTAAAAATGATATCTATGAGAATAAAATTGATTCAATTAAAGAATTACTAAAAGTCATGTATATACCTGATGAAATTATAACAATAAAAGTTTTGGAAAATGCAAGCAGTGATATTATAAAACTTATTTATAAATCAAAGCAAGAATTGGACTTATTTACTTCTCAAATTTTAAAAGTATTTAGAAATTAAAATAAAGAAATTGAAATGAATGACATTGAATCTAACCTGAAATGTTTAGTCTGCAAATATACCGATAATTACAAAATATTTTTGGTACAACACTTATTAAATTCAGACATAAATGGAGCGGCGAGGAATATGCATATTTTAAACACATTGAAGACTTATAAAAACACATGGTATTTCTTCAACAAGCTTATTTGTGAGGCAGCTTATTATGCTAATCATATATTGTTAACAATTTGTCTGCATCTACTAGAGGAGGAAGGAAACAGTCCATATCAGTTTGAGCCACTATCTAAACAATCACACAAAGATATTGCTACATGGTTGTTAAAAAACATATCTCGCTCAGAAAAAGGAAAAGATGTAGGATGGAGATCAGGTCCTGATACCGGTATTTGGCCATCTAGCTGTCCAGAGGATTATGTTCTTACATATAATTTGTATGAATCATATGTTAAGCTATGAAAAAAAAATGTATAATAAAATCTGTTAAAACACATTAATACCTTTGCATTATTCACTAATAAATCCCATTACACAGCTGCTTGAAAGGTTGATAGCCTTGAACGGTCATTTAACCCAGCATTCAGACAGGTATTTCATCTCCTTGACCGGTCATTCAACTCATTTGCTTCCAAAGGCCTTAAACGATCATTTGACACCCAACGTATGCACTGCCCTCAAGGTCCCTAACCTCAAACATTCCTGAAAAGTTGATTTAAAAAATCGAAATTTTTACTTTATCTTGACCGGTCATTGTGCTCACACATCTCCTGGTCTGTCATTCAACCCAAAATTTAATTAATTCCAGAAAGTTGATTTAAAAAATAGATTTTTTGCTTTCAAAGGCCTTGAACGGTCATTTAACCCAGCATTGAGACAGGTATTTCATCTCCTTGACCGGTCATTCAACTCAACATTTTTATTTATTAAGAGTTAATTAATTCCATCATTACACGAAAAGTTGATTTAAAAATCGAAATATTTTGCTTCCAGAGGGACTTAGCCTTGAACGGTCATTTAACCCAACATTCAGATGGAATTTTTCGTTTTTATTTATTTTTAATGCACACATACCATACGGTTAACGCGAATGCGCATGACAGGTCATTTGCCTCTCATTTTTATCTTTGTTAATTGATTAGCTTTTACTTAATTTTTATTTTTTTTTTATTTTTAAAAGTTAATTAAAAGTTTTATATAATTTTTATTTTTATTTGATTTGCATTTACTTCCTCCGTTCAGCTAATGCCCTCGCTTGACCTACTTCTCCGACTTAGAATCGGTTGAGTTGAGCCAGAATCCCCCTTACTACACTACTAAGGACGTTAACATGTATCCAAAAAGTATTTATTTGTTGAAATTGGACAAAAATGGACGAAGTTATGAATTTTTTAATGCCCCTCTATTCATTGAAATTGAAGTTGCACTATAAGAAAGCCATGACCAAGTGAACCAGACGCTTCACTTCAATTGGTAACCCCATCTTATTTTTATCTTTTGACATTTGGTAATATTAGTTTGATGCACCACAGCTCGCAAGAGATAATCCGTGCGTGCCCTTATGTGCGTAATAGAGTGAGTGATTTTCTTGCGGCCTGTGGCGCAGATTAACACCTGGTTAATCTGGTTTGATGTTTTCGGCGGCATTTTCTAACGATATTATAGTTAGTTGCTTTTAAAATGAGTGGAAGAACCATATTTGATTAGAATACCGCATTGCCAAATACTTTGCTCAAAACTACCATCTAGGAAGCAAGTGGTATCTTTGTTTTTCTCCAATCAGCGAGCACTTAATAAATTTACGCTTCAGTGAAACGCTAGTTGTGGAAGTATTGTCTGTAGGTCAAAAGCTCATATTCCGATTCAACGCAAACAACGCCGCATCGATAAAATGTAGTTATGGCATAAAAATTGGCAAAATCTTAGTAATCGTTCTTCTGGAGAAACTGCAGCACATATAAATAAAGAAAAATAATTTGTTAAAAGTTTCAATGATTTGTTTGTTTTTGCTTCTGAAAATGCATTGCAAACAATGACAATTGAAGACGACAAACCATTTCTATTATTGCAGAGAGAGAATGGAAGATAAGGATCAATCAATGGCATTGAAAGTTTCGCAGTGCAAGTGGAAAGACATTTGAAGCGGTTAAAAGTAGAAAATCTGATCAGTCCATCTGATTTGAATATTAATCCTACCTCAGATCTGGATCAGGACATAGAACCACAACCACGAGGAAAAATTGCATTTATCCATAAAAGGTTCTCATCTGCTTTAGACAAGTGTAAAATAAGTGACATAAATGCCGTTCATCTTCTGATTACCGTCCCTGAAGGATTAGGTCACAATGTAAACGATTGAATTATTATTACATATTATTCATCAGTACGGGCTATGAAATTTGAATCCAACATTTGGCCCCAATTTCAGGATTATATTGCCGGCAGTGAGATTCTTAGCAAAATTCTTGTTGCGAATGATATTTTAGAATGAAAAGTCAAATTAATCGAAGAATGTAATACTCTATTAACGAATAACAAGGAACAAAAAGTTTTTATTATTAAACTTTGAAGAGTATCACAAGAGATTTTACCTACTCCCACTTTGTAATTGATGAATTACCGAACTGTTTTCATCAATCGTAAGCGACCCATTACGAATATATAGAGCATATACCGGGTGTGGCACTTAAGACGCCTCGGACCATAGCTCCTTTACGATAAAAGCTATCGAAAAAAATCTAAGAACAAAGTGGTGCATAGTTACCGTCGCTATGTTTCAAAAATATTTCTAATCATCAGTGGCGTGCCGTACTCCAGTGGCGTACCAAACTTATGTTTTTTTAAATGGAATGCCCTATTTTTTATTGCAGATTTGGAAAGTGCTCGACGAGTACTTATTTTTTTATCTAACATGTTATACCCTTCACTTTAGCGGTTTCGCTGTTATAACCCCTTCTTTCAAAATTGCGCCCCATTTTTGAGATTTTTTTGTAGAGAAACTAATTGACGCCGGCTCCTAAATTTTGAATTGAGGTACAGGTTAAGACCTCGTATACCTTCACATAATTTTTTTTCGGGTAATTTATGGAAAAAAAATAATTTTTGATTGATCTTCGCATATTGTCATTTTTTCCGAAAATTTCAAATGGCACCCCCCTAAAAAAATTACGGCGTTGTACAGCCAAAACTCTAAATTTTTCATTGGTGTAAAAAAATACACATTGCATAACAAAATTTCGGAGAAAAAAGGAATTTCATCGCAAATGTCGGGAAACGTTTTCCGTTCCCAAGTGTGCCATGAGAAAACAAAAGATTGGTAATTGTCAAAGTAAATTATTAGACGTCAGTAGCAGCCTTAAGTCATTTTTGATAAACGTTCTAAAAATGTTCCGAACTCAAGAGGAAATGGTTGACATGATATTTATTCTTGGAGAATGTAACAAGAATTGTTTCTTGGTATCACGAGTGTACGCTGCGAGATATCCGCACAGGGCACATCCAAATGAACGTGCGTTTCAAAAAGTGTTGGAGAGATTTACTACTACGGGAAGTGTGAAACGGCCAAGGAGAGTTAGAAAGAAGGCAGTTATTACCGAAAATAATGAACTGCAGGTTCTGGAGGCAGTTATTGAAGATCCTCATACCAGTATCCGTGATATTAGTAGGAATCACGATATTTCAACGCGATTCGTACATCGTGTTCTTAAAAAGTACAAATTCCGTCCATTTAAGATTCAACTGCACCAAGAATTGCAACCTCAAGATTTTTATGCGAGGCAAGATTTCTGCATGTGGGCTATCAACAAAATTGAGCAGGAGGTTTCATTTCTTATGCGCGTATTATTTTCTGATGAAGCAACGTTCCATAGAAATGGGCATGTCAATCGCCACAACTACTATTATTACGCCGATGAAAACCCACAAGCCATGCGAATGATAAACCACCAGCAAAGATGGTCGCTGAATGTTTGGGGAGGCATACTTGGAGAACACCTTTTGGGTCCTTATTTCATCGAGGGGCACCTGAACTGCAACAGTTATTTGAGGTTCCTTCGCGACGACTTGGATGATCTCTTGGAAAATGTCCCTCTAGCCGCTCTTCGACAGATAGTTTTCCAGCACGATGGAGCTCCTGCACATAATAGCTGTGTCGTTCGGGAATTTCTTTATGAAACGTTTCCGGACTCCTGGATTGGTCGTGGGGGTCCTGTGAGGTGGCCGCCAAGATCACCAGACCTCACTCCCCTTGACTTCTTCCTTTGGGGCCATATCAAAGACGAGGTTTACAGGACGGTACCAACTACTGTCGAGGATATGAGGGAGAGAATCCGAGCGGCTTTCCGCGGTATATCACCAGAAGTCCTTAGGGCAGTGTCTAGAGCCTGTGAGTCGAAGTTGCGGTTATGCCTCCAGAAGGAAGGTCGTCATTTCGAAAATTTAGTTTGTTGTTAAATTTTCTTTATCTGCATTTTTCACATCATATTGAATAAATAGGTACATACTATTATGTTAACCGTATTTGTGTATTTGTTTTCTCATGGCACACTTGGGAACGGAAAACGTTTCCCGACATTTGCGATGAAATTCCTTTTTTCTCCGAAATTTTGTTATGCAATGTGTATTTTTTTTACACCAATGAAAAATTTAGAGTTTTGGCTGTACAACGCCGTAATTTTTTTAGGGGGGTGCCATTTGAAATTTTCGGAAAAAATGACAATATGCGAAGATCAATCAAAAATTATTTTTTTTCCATAAATTACCCGAAAAAAAATTATGTGAAGGTATACGAGGTCTTAACCTGTACCTCAATTCAAAATTTAGGCGCCGGCGTCAATTAGTTTCTCTACAAAAAAATCTCAAAAATGGGGCGCAATTTTGAAAGAAGGGGTTATAACAGCGAAACCGCTAAAGTGAAGGGTATAACATGTTAGATAAAAAAATAAGTACTCGTCGAGCACTTTCCAAATCTGCAATAAAAAATAGGGCATTCCATTTAAAAAAACATAAGTTTGGTACGCCACTGGAGTACGGCACGCCACTGATGATTAGAAATATTTTTGAAACATAGCGACGGTAACTATGCACCACTTTGTTCTTAGATTTTTGTCGATAGCTAAAGTAAAGGAGCTATGGTCCGAGGCGTCTTAAGTGCCACACCCTATAAATGTTAAATGTCGTACATAAATGTGTAACATGTACTATTACCGCTTATGCACCTCGGTATATTATATACTTATTAGCCAATTACAATTAACGTCCGCCCAGTCCCCTGCATTCGTCTGTTCATCTTTAAATATTAAAAGTGACAGTGACATTTAAACGTCAGATTGCAACTTATTGGTTAAAAGAATAACCGACACAATAAACTCCACGCTATGCCTTATTGGTACTTCCATCGCAATGGTATCTTATTAGATTAACATTTCAGAGTGAGTACAACGATCCGTATCTCTAAATTTGTACAATAAATGTATTGGACAATATATTATTCGACGAAAAATTGTCGAACGGTAATTCGTTTGTTTAGTTGGTAGTCGTCCTTCATAGCCATTACCGGACAATTGCATGCAAATTTAAACGTCACCCTGACAAGATGCAGTTTCAATATTTCTTTAGTTCAAGCGAATAAATGTAAGGTCGAAGGTAAAGCATAGTACCAGGGTGGTCAACTAAGGAATTCCGATTTAAAAGAGAAATAAAACAAAAACTATCAAGTCAATTATAATTTTTTTTTTTACAAATAATGTTCAGCTCTTTGGAAATTCATTTCTTAAAAATTACGCTGTCCAAATGTCCACCGTTTTTCTGCTGGCACTCTTCGAGTCGAACCCCGACATTTAGAAAAACACGTCGCAAAGTTTCTGGACCGATGGCTTGAATTTCCTGGCGGATATTTTCCTTCAACGCAATTAGAGTGCGGGGATTGTTGCGGTAGACTACACTTTTGAGGTATCCCCATAAGTAAAAGTCGCAAGGTGTCAAGTCCGGGCTTCTGGGGGGCCATGGATGGTCTCCACGCCGAGAAATCAATTTTTCAGGAAAAAGCGCCTGAATAACAGGTAAAGACCGATTTGAAGTGTGACAAGTGGCCCCGTCTTGCTGAAACCAAGTGTCCCGATTGTATCCATCAAAGTCTTGAAGGGCTGGTTCAAAAAAATTGTTCAACATGTCCACATAACGATCAGAATTCACTGTTACTGCTCGGCCGCGTCCGTCTTCGAAAAAGTACGGGCCTATAATGCCTTGTGCGTGTATTGCACACCAAACTGTGACCTTCAGACTATGCAATTGAGTTTCATGTTGCTGTTTGGGGTTTTCTGAAGACCAATACCGGCAATTCTGTTTGTTTACATAGCCGTTCAGATGAAAATGGGCTTCATCAGAGAAAAAAATGTTGTCGTACGCTTGAAATCGGTTCACCATTTCATTGACGTAATCAAGGCGTTGTTGATGGTCCCCTGGCTTTAACTCCTGCACTAATTGGATCTTGTAGGGGTGCATGTGTAAATCTTTATGAAGAATGTTTATCAATGACGATCTCTTCACATTTAGAGTGGCCGCGCGCCGGCGTGTCGAGAGGCCCGGTTGGTTGCGAACAGATGCTCTCACTCGCTCTACGTTTGCATCGTTTCTCACAGACCGTCGACGGTTTATCACTCGCTGGGGCAATGTCGAACCTGTTTCTTCGAATGTTCTGACCCATTTCCGAATGAGTTGAGCACTCGGACATTGGTTAAGATTGTGCAAAGCATAATGTGCACGAAAACGACGACGCACAATAATGCAAGAATTTTGATTTTGGTAATAAGCGCGCACACAGAACGAACGCTCCTCACCCGTCCAGCGAACCATGGCGACTGAATTTCCATGAGCCCCTCCTTCGTTTAAGACCAACCCCACTTCTCTATTCCTATTCAAAACAATTTTAGAGCGCTTGTAAATCGAAATTCCTTAGTTGACCACCCGTACATAACGCGAGTTGTAACGCAATTACGCGCTCGTGAAATTACGTTACTCGCCGCTACGCGGCTCGTACGCAATATCTTTCACTTGCGCGTAATTTGCTACTTACAACTCTAGTTATGTAATATACTATTAATAAAAATGCATTAATTGGTAATATCTAAAAACATGAAATATCGAAATATACAAGTATGATGTAATTAAACAATCATAACTCCATTAATTTTAGTCCAATTTAAAAAAATAAATTAATTTTGTATTCGTATTAACCTCCTCTGTCGACACAATATATAATTTCACCATTAGGTTGGACTGTTTAATTATAGGGGGACCAAAATAAAATAAAAATAAAATTCAAATTTTAGAGGGCTAGGGCCCGGTTACGTAATGTTCGATATGGCTCAAAATTTACAGTTATTAGTTTTTTATCTATACGAACAAGTTTCCGGGTTGTCCCATTGATTTTCACATACTTCGAAACTCCACCATATATGCTAAAACCACTCTAATATATATATATATATATATATATATATATATATATATATATATAATGTTGAAAAGAAGTAACGGACGTTTACTTGTAATGAGGAGAAGTAACGGGAGGTTATGTCCATACAGGGAGAACACTAGTTGATGGGTGGTTCACTCAAGCCTTTATTTCCATGTAAAGCTAATATTTCGCTAAGACTGTTGTTAGCATCTTCAGAGCTACAATATGATGACAAAATAAAAACAATGGGATATGATTTATAAAAAGTGAGTTACATACCTCGGAAAAGGGGCTACCCTATTGTAAAGTTACGCAAAAATATAATTTGAAGTATACATGTTATGTATATTGGGACACCCGGTACAAAAACATACATATTTTTAAAATATGTAGAATAAGTGTGGGTACCAGTTCAAGATAACTAGAAGTCGATATCTATATATATATATATATATATATATATATATATATATATATATATATATATATATATATATATACCGGGTGACCCAGGGATCTGTAAAAGCCCCATAACTTATTTGCTATTTAAGATATCGACTTCTAGTTTTCTTGAACTGGTACCCACACATTCTACATATTTTAAAAATATGTATGTTTTTGTACAGGGTGTCCCAATATACATAACAGAACAAATGTTTTTTTAAATGGAACACCCTATATTCTATACTTTATTTTCAACCCTCTTGAGAAGCTGATAAAAATAGTATCAGATAGTATTATGGACGGTTGGTTAGTTATAGGCAAATTTGTGGCAAAAACATGTACACATTGAAAACATTGCTGAAGCGCTCCTAGCGAAGATACCATCATTATTTATACACCAGAAAATTTCCCACATCATAAAAAATAATACACATTGGCTTTGGTTCTCTTTTATTCATTGTGCTATACAGGGTGTCAACATACGCAAAACACCCTATATTCTATACTTTATTTTCAACCCTCTTGAGAAGCTGATAAAAATAGTATCAGATAGTATTATGGACGGTTGGTTAGTTATAGGCAAATTTGTGGCAAAAACATGTACACATTGAAAACATTGCTGAAGCGCTCCTAGCGAAGATACCATCATTATTTATACACCAGAAAATTTCCCACATCATAAAAAATAATACACATTGGCTTTGGTTCTCTTTTATTCATTGTGCTATACAGGGTGTCAACATACGCAAAACAATGGATAACTATTTTTTTTCAAATGGAATACCCTATATATCTTGGTACCAATGCATGGAATTTTTAATAAGCTTTCTAATGATGTACAATTTGTATAATGAAATATTAAGGATTCTTGAGATTTATCGATAAAAACATTTTTCTTTTGTCACCTCCTGCTCATTTTTGAATTTTCAGCCAAAACTATGCATTTTCTGAAAAAATAATAAGAAACCAAAGTTGTAGAGCGGAAAATTTTCGATCGACATAAGTCTTTCGACTTTTCCAATAATGCGTGCATTGCCCACCAGAGTGCGCAAAATCGTGACCGTATTTGCATTTTTGCGTTTTTCTCAATTTTTTTGTTAATTAATTGCACTATACTTTATTTTCCACTTCCTCTAGCAGAAAAACGGGTAATTATAGAATTATTCAAATAACCTACATAGATTGAAAATATTCCGCTCTACAACTCTTAAAAGAAGCAATTTTTGCCCAAAATGTATAGTTTTCGTTAAAAATGCAAAAAACCATTGAAAAACGCAAAAATTGATATATACATTTTCAATTTGCATTTTTAGGGAAAACTATGCATTTTTGGCAAACATTGCTTCTATTAGGAGTTGTAGAGCGGAACATTTTCAATCGATATGGGCTATTTTAATTTTCCTATATTTTCCCGTTTTTCCGCTAGAGGGTGCAGAAATAAAGTATAGTGCAATTTATTAATAAAAAAGTTGAAAAGAAAACGCTAAAATGCATATACGGTCACGATTTTGCGCGCTCTGGCAGGCAATGCACGCATTATCTTAAAAGTTGAAAGACCTATGTCGATCAGAAATTTTTCGCTCTACAACCTTGGTCTCTTATAATTTTTCCTGAAAATGCATAGTTTTGGCTGAAAATCCAAAAATCAGCTGAAGGTGACAAAACAAATATGTTTTTATTGATACATCTCAAGAATCCTTAATATTTTGTTATACAAACTGTATATCATTGGAAAGCTTATTAAAAATTCCATAGAGTGGTGGCAACTTATATAGGGTGTTCCATTTGAAAAAAATAAGTTATCCATTGATTTGCGTATGTTGACACTCTGTATAGCACTATGAATAAAAAAGAGCCAAAGCCGATGTGTATTATTCTTTATGATGTGGGAAATTTTCTAGTGTATAAATAATGATGCTATCTTTGCTAGGAACGCTTCTGCAATGTTTTTAATGTGTACATGTTGTTGCCACAAATTTGCCCATAACTAACCAACCGTCCATAATAGACCCATACTATCTTATACTATTTTTATCAGCTTCTCAAGAGGGTTGAAAATAAAGTATAAAATATAGGGTTTTATTTAAAAAACATAACTTTGTTCTGTTATGTATATTGGGACACCCGGTACAAAAACATACATATTTTTAAAATATGTAGAATAAGTGTGGGTACCAGTTCAAGATAACTAGAAGTCGATATCTCAAATAGCAAATGAGTTATGGGGCTTTTACAGATCCCTGGGTCACCCGGTATATATATATATATATATATAAAGTGAAGAAATTGAATGTGGGTGATGCAACACGGCAAGGATGGGACTTCCACGTTCATGGGGTTCACAACACAGTGGTGAGAGACCTGTTTTGTGCCCCCCATGATACGCCCCCTTCCCTACGTGTCCTACATGCTCCCACTTCAGTCCCTTGACTGTGGATTGTCCTGATCATCTTTTAGTTCTAAACTTTTTTCTGCATTTTTTTCTCATCTGTCAAATGTTCACTAACTTAGGTCCCTCAGACGATTTTACATTACTTACGGTTAACCAGGTTAACAACTTTCATATTAAATATTCATAACATAGTTTTGATCCCATTATTAATTCAATATATTGCACTCATTGGGTACAGGGGTTTTCATTTCACACATTTTTTCACACAACTATTGCCTTCTGCTTGTTGTGTGTGCTCAAATTCGCAAACAAATAACCACAAATTTATTCTTTCTCAAATTCAAATTTTCGCGCTTTTTTTGGACCGGTTGGCGCGCCGGCACTAATACTCTTCATTCTTAGGTTGGTAATTGGCGTTGATAACGACGTGAACAATGCAGTTTCTTCACGTCCTTGTCAACACCAATAACGCGCACATGTTCACTTAACCTCTGTGTCGCCATGTTTTTAATTGTGAATCGTCGAATAATTTTTAATCTGCGGACATCTTCTTGTAGATTGGTTTTTAATGTGTTTTATTAAGTTGTACACATAATGCAATTAGTGTTCTTAGCTTTTTTACTGAAATTTACTCAACTTGTAAGTACTTTCTATCTTTTTCACCCATGTAAATTCTGACGGTGCAATTTAATATTGGAACTTGAAACTAGAGTTTTATTGGATTGAAGTCCCATCCTTGCCGTGTTGCATCACCCACATTCAATTTCTTCACTTCATATTTTACGGCGTTACTTCCCTAAGTTTTATATATACATATATTTATATATATATATATAAATTACGTTTTTCACGGTGGACTTTAAGTTTTTAAAAACACTTTATTTCTAATGTACAGGTTGTAACGCTACAGAGCTCTAATTAAGACTAACTATTATAATAAAATACAAAGCTATTTATGTGAACAGAAACTAAAACGTAAACATAATATCTAACTGCGTAATAGATTAATACATATACACTTATGAATAATAAAGGGCATTGTTAAATAACAATTAATGTCTTTGTGTGGACGCTAGGTAACTCCTCACCCCCTAGATTTTTGCACACCCTGGGAGCAAGAAAGTGGTGTTCTGTGGTTCCTTCTCCAAATGTTTGTTGTGAAACCATCTGTAATACACAATAACACAAGCACCGATAACTGAAAGTAAATATAAAATAATCGTCCATGCACTTGGTTTTAGGGCGATAAAGTTTTGGGTGTCGATCGGTGTTTGGGCGAACACAGGCATGTCTTGAAGCACTAATCTTTTTAAATTTATCTTTGTGTCACTCAGGTTATAGTTTTTAAGTTGTAGTTCTGAGGCACTAATGATGACAGGGCTTCCAAAAGTTTCTTCCTGTTTCGGGAGGTTGTAATCCTTGTATGTTACAACACACTCATCCGCAGTTATCAGGAAGATCCCACGCAGTTCCTTGGACTCTTCTTGTTTCGGACAATGGACCTTGAGGGTTTCCTTTTCAGGAAATACAGCGATGTATTGATTCGTAGTTGGTATAACCTCAAGATGGTTCTTTGTAATGTCCAATTTGGTATATTGACAGTTCGTTGATTTTCCATTGGTCAATATTTCATTTTCACAAATGCTTTGATGGTTAAGTAACATGTTGCTACTACATTGGAAATATTTATTCGCTTTGAGACATAAGCTGTTTAGAGGTCGTGTTTTACTTTCTAATTTTGATTTTAATATGAACTTTACATCAGGTATAATAGTTACATATTCAGACTCGATTTTTGAGGGAAGAGGATACAAGTAATATAAATCAAACATTAAATGATAATTTATAGGAATTGAAAGGAAATAATTAATTGTATTATCTATGATTTTACAATTTACTGTAATAATGGATTCAAAGTCCAAAATATTTTCATATTTTAATTCGAATGGTAACTCCTCTTCATAATGTTCTGAAATTTTTACTAATTCAGCAAATAAATCATTAGGACTAATAATGTCTGAATGAAGTACCTTTGATTTACAGAACGATATGGAATTTAAAATATTTTGCAATATATCTGAAATAATTCCATAAAGTAGAATTAACTGATTAAATAAATCTTTTACAAAAAGAATATGTTGATGATCTACCTCACTTTTCAAGAGTGCGTATAATTGCATTATTCTTGATTCTAATAAATTTTGGTTATGCTCTATGTCTCGTACAGTGTCATTGAATTTTTTTATTATTTGTGTGCTGACACTATATCCCAATTTCAATTGATCCTGTAATCTATTTTGTTTGGAATTTAAATCATTAAGGATTATGTTAATTCGTTTTTCATCATTGGCATCCATGTTGCCACTAATTATTTTGATTACTGATCCAAGCCCATCTACTAATCCTCGTTTACTTCTTTTATGAATTGCTTGGATTTTAATTGTATCAATTTTTGTAATAATATTACTTCTAGTATAATTTAAAATTTTGTTATAATTCTCAAAATCTCTTTTAAATGTTGATACATTATTAATTGTAGAAATTAAAAAATCATATTGTTTGTTCAACCTTCTAAACTCTTTATAAATTGGTTTTAAATTATAATGATGCACAAATGTGTGTTTAGATTTTTCAAGTCTTGCTGGTCCTAGATATGTTGGAAGTAGTCCGATATTTTCGGTAATATTTTTTATTTCGAACCCTTGAGTCACAGGGACGATGAGGAACCTGGAACCGAAAGGTCTATCTTAGGTTCACCTAAGTAAATATTTATTTGAATACCCGAATTATAAAATATATAATCAATCATTGCTTTGACCTTACTGTATTCTAATTCATCTAACCCACAACCAATTTTGGGAATTGCTAATTTTGTAATTTGATTAGTTTTACAAAATTCTTTTAAATTAATTAATGTCTTAAAAAGGCATTCTAAAGTTGGTTTGTTATTATATTTTTCTTTTGTTATGAGGTACATAATGTATCTACCGGCATCTTGTAAATAACATAATGAGTACAATTTAGGATTTTGTTTTAACAATTTTTTAACTCTGCCAAATCTTTGCTTGAAATCAAGGGCAATACCTGCGCCCATTTTTAAATCCTGGCTAACGCAATGGGCCAGTGAAAAATCATAAGGAGCGAAAAATAAATTATCCTGTACTTCAAGTACATTGTTATTCGTTTGTTTATTAGGATCATTGAAATATTTTTGAAATGATTCATAGTTTAATTCTTTCTCTTTTATACTTATTTTACTTTTTACCTTAGGTCTCTTAATATTAGACAAGTGGATTTTTTCCACTGTATTATGATGTTTTGCATCAATATTAGCAGTTTTGCAGTTTTTATTAATTGACTTGATTTTCTCCTTTTTGTATTTATTTTTCGTCTTGGCTTGTTTTTGTTTATTTCTTATAAATGTATTCTCAGGAATTTCAGGGAGTTCTTCACGTTCAATATTTCTGTTACTTATAGTTTTATTTTTATTTTCAACAATAGTTGAATTTATTTTCTCATATAACAATTTAACTTTACTTTTATGATTTTCAATATAGTTATTCACAAGGCGAGTTTCTAAATTAACGTTAAGAGGCGAATCATTATCTATGTGTCCTGAAATTATTTCGGACGGTTTCAATTTAGTTGCTGAATGAATTGAGTTATTATATGCTAAAATTGCATAAATAATTTTATTTTCGATTGGTTCTTGTTTAAATTTTACTTGATTATTTAATAATCTAATATGCTCAATAATTGTAGAATGAACACGTTCTACAATGCCATTGGATTCCGGATGCTGTGAACTTGTGAAGTGTAATTTGATTTTGTGAAGTTCCAATAATTCTTTAATGACTGTATTTTTGAACTCTAAATGATTGTCCGCAACTATTTGATTAGGTATTCCGTGATGTGAAAAGAATTTAATTAAGCTATTTGCTATTTCAACTGCCTGATATGAATTTAATTTATACAATTGAGTATACTTTGAAAATGCATCAATGATAGTGAGGAATTTAACATTTTCTAGGGCTATGCAATCGATGTGCACAATTTCAAATGGCTTAATCGCAGTTGGTGTTATATTGAACTTCAATTTTAATGGTTTGCGATCATATTTTGATACTAGACAAACTTCACATTCATTAATATATTTTTGGATGGATTTACGCATTTCCGGCCAATAATATGTTCGTTTAAGTTGAGCCTCGGTTTCATCTATGCCTCTGTGATTTGTTTTACCTTCATGGTAATTTTTAATTGTTTCAATGACATCATCCTCATTTTGGATGTCTGTTAAAATTTGTGAACATTTAATAAATTTAATTTGTGAACTTCTGAAATACTTTTGTAAGACGGTACAGAATTTCTCGTAAATAGGATCTTTAAAATACAAATGGTAATTTATAGTAGGTACAATATATTGTTTAACAAAGTTAATTACATTTTGCTCAAAATTTGCTTTAGAAAATTGTACGAGTATTCTCATTTTTTTATTATTAAACAAGCTTATATTTTTTGGTGTCGAAGGAGAATGATCAACTTCCGAAATGATTATTTGATTCTTAGCAATATTAATCGGTTTTTCCGATATGGGAATGTTGAAAATTGGATTTTCAATGCTAGAATGTATTGTAAAATTATCATTATTTTCTTCATCAATATCATTTAAATATTGAGATTGTGGTGGTTCCACAATTAAGGATGATTGATCAACTTGATCATTAATTAATTTTTCATCAAAATTTTCTATGTAATAATCCAGATTGACTGGTTTTTCATCATGAACATTAATTTCAATTCTGGATAGTGCATCAGCATTTTTGTTTAATATACCCTTTTTATAAACTATTGTATAGTCATATTCGGACAATTTCAACCTCCAGCGTACTAATTTCGAATTCGGTTCTTTTATTGACATTAACCACTGAAGTGGTTTGTGGTCAGTAACGATTTGGAATGTTCGTCCAAATAAATAGGGGCGAAAATATTTCACGGCCCAAACTATTGCGAGCAATTCTTTTTCGATCGTTGAATAACGAGTTTCGGATTCATTTAGGGTCCTGCTTGCGTACGCGACAGGTAAGTCGGAACCTATTTTACCTTGTGATAAAATTGCACCAATTGCATAATTGCTGGCGTCAGTTGTTAGCACGAAAGGTTTAGAGAAATCCGGATATTGGAGAAGTGGTTGGTTTGTTAACACATTTTTGCAAAGGTTAAAACAGTTTAAATATTCCGAGTTATTGATATCAATTGTTGCATCCTTTTTTAAGCATTTAGTTAATGGTTTAGTTAAACCGGCAAAATTTTTAATGAATTTTCTGTAATACCCTAGTAACCCTAAAAACCCTTTAATTTGTTTGGTGGTTTTTGGAATTGGAAAATTTTGAATAGATATAATTTTATCAGGATTCGGTTTAACTCCTTCAGGGGTGACAATATGTCCAAGGTATGCAACTTCCTTTTGCAAAAATTCAGATTTATCTAATTGTATTTTTAGATTTGATTCTCGTAACCTTTTGAAAACTTCTTTTAATCGTGTAACATGTTCCTGGAGACTAGTTGAAAAGATGATTATATCATCCATGTAAACAAGGCATGAATCATTTTGAATACCACGAAGGATATTATCCATGACACGCTGGAAAGTAGCTGGGGTGTTTTTTAGACCGAATGGCATCCTTAAAAATTCGTAGTGACCGTTCTGCGTGTTAAATGCAGTTTTTGGAATATCGCGCTCGTCTATTTCAATCTGGTGAAATCCAGACGCGAGATCTAGAGTAGTGAAATACTGACATCTACCCAATTTGTCTAATAAATCATTGATGTTAGGAAGAGGGTAACGGTCACCTACGGTTTTTTCGTTTAATTTACGGTAATCGACGACAACACGCCATTTTCTTTTACCGGATGCGTCCAATTTTTTTGGGTACGATCCAAATAGGGGACGACCAGGGACTATAAGAGGGTCTGATGATGTTTTGTTTTAACATCTCATTAATTTGTTTCTCTACTTCTATTTTATGAACCTCCGGATACCTGTATGTCTTCGTATATACCGGTATTTCATCCGTGGTGTTAATGCTGTGCTTAATTTTATTTGTAAATGTTAATTTATTTTCATTCGTATGAAAAATATCGGAATAATCCTTAATAAGATTACAAATTACGTTCCTTTCCTCATCGTTCATATGCTCTGAACGAATTTTGGTAATATCGAACTTAACATTTGCACTATTAATTAAATTAAAATTATTATTATTATTCATTTTATTATTATCATTTAATTGCTGAGGTGAAATGACATCATATTCATTGACATCATTTACAATTAAAGGTCTCTTTATTGTAACATTCCTATCTATATCAGAATTATTTATAATGGAACAAAGAGCCTTGTGGTTTTTAACCAACGTAATGCATTCTTGAATCTCAATATGCTCTAGTTTATAACAGGGAATAATTGCCGTACCGTTTTCAACGTTATCTATATCAACTTGTACTATTTGCTTACTCTGCGCAGGGACTAATATTCGCTTAGTTTCCTGGGAAGAAGAATTATTATATTCACCAATTTTTATGGGAATTTCGCAAGCTGGGCCAACCAATAGGTTGCGATCTAAATCGATACACATCTTCAATTTTGACAAAATATCTAACCCTAACAGGATGTCAAATGAAGAATGGAAATCGAATAAAAAGAACTTTAGTTTAGATGCAAAGTTACTTTTAAATAAATTTGCGAAAGAGATTTCGGTACTTTTATCACCGTACGATGTACCATGTGCGCTGGTTACATCAAATAAATTTCTCTTAATTTTTTTATTAAATAATTGGTACGCAATTTTCGGATTGACAAATGACCGAGTACTACCCGAATCAATAAGAATTCTTAATTTACGACTATGATCTAAAATATAAGGAAGATTGCTTGAGCAATTTAATCCCAACATCTCGATTGATGAGGGTCCAAGGCATCTTGGCCTAAAAAAATATTAATTGTACTGCTTGTACTTGGTTGTTCTTCCTCAACATTATTATTATTAAAATTAGGGAATTGTTCCGCCGGCTTATGAGTATAAGTTGTAGAAATCGACATGGGTGTCGGTTTGTATTGTTGCGATTGCTGTGGAGTTGGACCACTATTTTGGAAATTACCTGGGACAAAATTTGGCCTATTTCTATTATAATTAGAATTATTAAATCTCGGACGTTTGTTTGGAATAAACGTACGATTCGCATTACTAGTATGTTTACTAGTTGATGGAAGATTTTGGTTATTATTATTATTAGATTTTTGGGGCTGGAAAACAGGTTTACTGTTTAATTTTACTGTTGACATTTTATGATTTAATATCTCTACTTGGAAATCGTTAGTTAGCATATTTAATGCTGAATTTAGGTCAACGGGTGATTTTATACGGAGCTGGGATCCAATAGGATCACGGAGACCACGTAATAATACTTTAAGAGCATTTGTTCTAAAAAAAATAATTAAATGTTGACGTTCATTAATATTATTAACATGAGTTGTCACATAAGATATTTGCAAATTTAATAAATGTTGTAAACGGTTATAGAAATCAAACGGCGATTCGTGGATGGCCTGTTTAAGATTACATATCTCGAAATTTAGGCTATAGTGATCTCGTTTATCACCATATGCATTGAGCAACGCACTTTTTAAATCTTGCCAATTTATTATGACACTAGATGAGATATTTCGGGCGGCATCACCTTTTATTTTTGAAAGAATTGATGACATTAAGTAATCATTCTGAAAATCATTAGGATCCGTAAAATTATAAAATCGTGTCACTAATTTTTCTGATATATCTAAGAAACGCGAGAGGAGTTCAGCCTCACCGTGGAATTCTGGGATCATTCCCAAATATTCACTTTTTAAAGCCATTTTTAACGGAACTATATTTTTAATATTACGATTAACTTTATTTGGGGAACGCGAACGTGAACGCGGATTATTAACAAGGGGAAGTGAATCGGAATCGGAGCCTGAATCTGAATTACGACGCATTAAAACCTCTAAATAACTTAAATAAGCTCACCAAATAAACATCACGATGTCCATCTGCCTGCTTCCTGCTGTTGTCAGTCCAGGGAGTATGTTGTGAACTGGTGATATGTCTTCTTTGCGCTTGGTGCCCTCGGAGATGACTTCCTCGATGGAACTCGTTGGTGCGGCAGCGACTAGGAAGACGGTCCTTACGTATCGATGCCCTAGGAGCTGGTGTTTTCGATGTTTGGAAAACTCTTCGGTGCGGTGGTACGACTGGATAATGCAGAATCTCCTTTTTAATCGTTAAGACGAACGAAGACGGCTTGGATGCTGATATTCACTCAGCGCTGACTTCTTTAGGAGATCCTACCGACTGCGCCAATTACGTTTTTCACGGTGGACTTTAAGTTTTTAAAAACACTTTATTTCTAATGTACAGGTTGTAACGCTACAGAGCTCTAATTAAGACTAACTATTATAATAAAATACAAAGCTATTTATGTGAACAGAAACTAAAACGTAAACATAATATCTAACTGCGTAATAGATTAATACATATACACTTATGAATAATAAAGGGCATTGTTAAATAACAATTAATGTCTTTGTGTGGACGCTAGGTAACTTATATATATATATATTGTTAGCGTCTGAAGACGCTGAGCAGGAGGACGCCGCTGTAGCGGAGGGCGCGGACCGAGCGGACGCCGCTGGAATGGAGTACCCGAGCCGAGCGGACGTCACATACGACGGGGAGTCCCAAGAGCGAGATCGGATCGAGGAGGGAGGAGCTCGGGGCAATCGAGAGAAAGCAGTCGAGAGAGTAGCACGTACTACGCAGTAGAAATTAGTCATTGTAACCTGTTTATAAAATATATTTAAGTGAATAATCAGTGTCGCTTATTCGGGGCTAGGACCTTTTTCCCTGAACCTAACAGCAGCGGTGGGATAGTGCCAACATCTCCACGGATCGTCACCACGATACGTAATGGATCGATTGCTCCAGGAAGTATTAAAAACTTTGAAGGCGGGAAAAACAGCTCCCGAGCAAGTAGAATTACCGATGTTCCGGCCTAGCATAGACAATGCGGATACTTGGATAGAGCAGGTACAAGAGATTAAAGATGAATTCGAGTGGTCGGATTTGCAAACAGTGGTAAGAGTTGGACATTATTTAACGGATGATGCAAAATTGTGGTATGAAAATTGGTCCCCTGTAAAAAGGGATTGGTTAACTTTTCAAAGAGATTTTTCCGAGTGTTTTCCCAAAAAGAAAATTCTAGGGCGTTTGTTATGTGATGCCGCGGCATTTAATAGTTCAGCGTGCAACACTTACGTTTCATACGTTCATCGGAAACTAACGTTACTGAAAAATTTGCGCGCCAATTGGTCTACACCAGACTTAATTGAGTTAATTGTGTACGGCATTTCAGAACCAAAAATTAGGGATTCTCTAGTTATGCATGATTTCGATACGGTATCAGATTTGATTGTTTATTTAAGTTCGGTTACCAAAACCTGCGTTCCCGAGCGAACTGCGCATTATGACTCACCGGCCCTTAAACGGCCTCGCTTGAATAAAGACGCAATAGTCTCGCGTTCCAGGTCGCAAGAACCGAATTCGAATGTTTGTTTTCATTGTGGTAAAATTGGGCATATCAAACGCAACTGCATACAACTACTAAATATAAATAAAAACTCACGATATAATTCATACTCTCCTAAATTACCGATGACACATGCGAATGCAACTATTACTTCAGACTGCAAATTGCCTGTTAAAAAAGGCAACGATACGGCGTGTGAATTCTGTTACAAAAGGGGTCATTCGGCTGATGTTTGTTTTGTCAAGCGGGATATTGAGAAAAGAAAAAATGTTAATGTAGTAACTGCAAATAATAAATCTGTTGTTCCAATCGCAATCAGAATAGATGATCAAACTTTTATGGGATTAGTTGACACCGGCGCTGATGTGTCTCTAATTTCGGATAAATTTGTTGCAAATTTTCAACACAAACTAATTAAACACAGTTCCTTGTTGTGCGGCATTACGCCGGGACAAATTAAATCGAAACATAAATTTACAGCAAAAGTTGAAATTACGGGACAACAGACATGTTTATCTTTCATGATAGTTCCTGCGGAATATTTAGATTACGACGTAATTGTTGGCTGTAACTTATTTCAAAATTGTCAATTAGCCGCAGTAACGGATTTTGAGGGCACGCGTGTTGTGCGCCGACAATTACCTGGCATTTTACGCATAGCCGAGGTAGGATTACCCACTCAGTACAACGTACCCCCGGAACATAACTTGCGATTATCAGCGGTACTCAATAAATATTTAGATCTTATCCCCAAAGACAATAGTGTACCAGTAGTCAACAATGCTTCGCTAGAAATTAATTTGACTGATAACTTTATTGTTAATCGAAGGCCATACAGACTTGCAGCTAGCGAGAAAAGTGAAATTAATAATATTATTCGCGACTTATTAAAGAGTGGAATCATTCGTGAAAGTAACTCGCCATATTCGAGTCCAGTTTTGCTTGTAAAGAAAAAGAATAATACTTATAGAATGGTAGTGGACTTCCGCGAATTAAATGCCCACACAGTCAAAGATAGATATCCTCTACCTAGGATCGATGATCAGATGGATAGATTAGGCAAAGGAAAATATTTTACGTCATTAGATATGACATCTGGTTTTTATCAAATCCCCATTAATGCAGAGTCCATTCATAAAACAGGTTTTGTTGTACCCGATGGGCATTATGAGTTCCTGAGGATGCCGTTCGGGTTAGCAAATGCGCCTGCAGTTTTTCAAAGGTCCATTAATAAAGCTTTAGGCTCCCTTAAGGATAGTGTCGCCTTGATATACTTAGATGATATCCTTATACCATCACTAACTATAGAAGAAGGTCTGCATTCTCTCGAATTAGTATTACAAGCTCTGCGCGCCGCGGGTTATTCACTCAATATTGGGAAATGTTTCTTCCTTCAAACAAAAATTGATTATTTGGGGCAAGAAATTTCATCCGAAGGTATACGTCCTGGATTAAAAAAAATAGAGGCACTTCAAAAGGTGGCGGCACCCAAAAATGTAAGGCAAGTACGACAATTTATGGGCCTTGCTACGTATTTTCGCAGGTTCATTCCTCAATTTGCCACTAGAACTGCATGTATTACAGCGCTTACAAAAAATAATGTCGAATTTGGTTGGCGGGATGAGCATGAACAAGCCAAACAGTATGTAGTGGATTGCTTAACATCAGCCCCATTACTGGTCGCATGTAACCCCGCATTACCAACAGAATTACATACAGATGCAAGTGCTTTGGGTTATGGTGGTATTCTGATGCAAAAATATGATGGACAGAATAAAGTTGTTGGTTACTATAGCAAACGAACTACAACCTCTGAAGAGAAATATCACTCATACGAGCTGGAAACGCTTGCTATAGTTAATTCTTTGAAATATTTTCGAGTCTATTTGATTGGTATAAATTTCAAAATAGTTACGGATTGTAATTCAGTGAAGGCTACTGCGTCCAAAAAGGAGATCGTTCCGCGAATAGCTAGATGGTGGACGTATATGCAAGATTTCAACTTCGAGATAATTTATCGTAGGGGTACAATGTTGAGTCACGTAGATTATCTAAGTCGAAATCACATTTCCGTGAATCGTGTAACCCAACACGATACTTGGTTGCACATCGAACAAAAGAGTAATGCTGAAGTGCAACAACTTCTTACAGAGTTGCGCGAAGGTAGACTAGATCCTAATCAATATGTTGAGAGGAATGGTCTTTTGTGCCATCAATGTATATTACCCGATAAAAAAAAAGGTAGTACGTTATTTTGTGCCTCGTCATAGCCGGTTGGGACTGTTACGATTATTTCATGATGAGCAATGTCACGTTGGAACCGATAAGACGATCGATTCTATTCGTAAACATTTTTGGTTCCCGCGTATGAGATCTTTTGTACAAAATTACGTCAAGCACTGCCTGGTTTGCGCAGTAAAAAAGACCCGCACTGGACCCTTACAGGGCATGGTCAGGCAACCAGAAAAACCGAACGAACCTTTGCACACTATACACATTGACTGTTTAGGACCCCTGCCTATTGTTAATGAATATAAGCATGTTTTTGTCATAATAGATGCATTCACGAAGTACTGTAACCTGATTCCGATAAAAACGTTGAAGTCCGCTGAAACTGAACAGGTGTTACAAAATTTTATTTCTCTTTTTGGTACACCTAAATTAATTGTTATGGATGCGGGATTAAATTTTCATAATGCTAATGTATGCAAGCTTTTGGATACCTGGCAAATCCAGTATCATTTTATTACCCCCGATGTACATCGTTCTAATGGTCAGGTAGAACGATATATGCGAACTATCATGAACCTTATCCGTATCGAAACACGAGTAACAACAGAATGGCCGAGCACGCTATGGAAGATACAACTTGTGCTAAATACCACCGTTCAAAAATCTACCAATGTATCACCTATGCAAATCCTAATCGGAATTCAGACTAGTACACCGCTCATTCAGTCCGCCATTAAAGAGCTAGGTCGAGATTTAACACCGATCCGCAATTTGACGCTAGATCGTAAACGCGTTTCGGAAAGGTTAAGGCTAAGTCAAAAGGATGAACTAAATCTCAATGCTAAGAGACGAGACAGTGCTATGTATATAGTAGGTGATTATGTATTGCTACACCGTGCCAGCAAAATGCACGTGAGCAAAACAGATTTCGAGTTTATGGGCCCATATGAAATTTTGGCTATAACACTGGAGGGAAGGTACGAACTAAAGAGAGTTGGAAAGAATAAAATCGTTAAGGCTGCCAAGGAACAATTGAGACCTTGGCCTAAAGACTGGTGTGTATCTGTAGACATGACCGACTTGTTGCTATTGTTGGAGAATGACAACCAAGATGAAAGTGGTAAGCGTTTGTTTTCTTACTGAGCTAGTATAAAAAAAAGGAATGAGAGGTAATGAGTGAGTAGACTTGATCCACAGAGAGACTTGTCTAATAATTAATGGGTAGACTTGATCCGTAGAGAGACTTGTCTAATAATGAATGAGTAGACTTGATCCGTAGAGAGACTTGTCTAATAATGAATGAGTAGACTTGATCCATAGAGACTTGTCTAATAATGAGTGAGTAGACTTGATCCGTAGAGAGACTTGTCTAATAATGAATGAGTAGACTTGATCCATAGAGACTTGTCTAATAATGAGTGAGTAGACTTGATCCACAGAGAGACTTGTCTAATAATTAATGGGTAGACTTGATCCGTAGAGAGACTTGTCTAATAATGAATGGGTAGACTTGATCCGTAGAGAGACTAGTCTAATAATGAATCAGTAGACTTGATCCACAGAGAGACTTGTCTAGCGATGAATGAGTAGACTTGATCCACAGAGAGACTTGTCTAATAATTAATGCGTAGACCTGATCCGTAGAGAGACGGAAAATTAATCAGGCAGGCTCCAGAGAGAGAGTTGCTGCGACCAATTTTATTTTTTTTTCTCATTCCCATAGCAGAGGGTGAAGATGGCAATAGTTCCGAGAACGGAACTTCTGTCAGTTTGGCCGTGTTAGCGTCTGAAGACGCTGAGCAGGAGGACGCCGCTGTAGCGGAGGGCGCGGACCGAGCGGACGCCGCTGGAATGGAGTACCCGAGCCGAGCGGACGTCACATACGACGGGGAGTCCCAAGAGCGAGATCGGATCGAGGAGGGAGGAGCTCGGGGCAATCGAGAGAAAGCAGTCGAGAGAGTAGCACGTACTACGCAGTAGAAATTAGTCATTGTAACCTGTTTGTAAAATATATTTAAGTGAATAATCAGTGTCGCTTATTCGGGGCTAGGACCTTTTTCCCTGAACCTAACAATATATATATATATATATATAATGAGGAGAAGTAACGGGAGGTTATGTCCATACAGGGAGAACACTAGTTGATGGGTGGTTCACTCAAGCCTTTATTTCCATGTAAAGCTAATATTTCGCTAAGACTGTTGTTAGCATCTTCAGAGCTACAATATGTTTGTGTTTAATCTGTTTTTATTGCACCGACATATCCGGCAGTCGACGTTCTTTTAATATACTTTGACAACTGTTATTTGCAATAAGTTTTTTAAAATTTTAACAACAATAATGTTCACACCGTTGGATTTTTGTCTTGAACTTCAACTTCAAATTATATTTTTGCGTAACTTTACAATAGGGTAGCCCCTTTTCCGAGGTATGTAACTCACTTTTTATAAATCATATCCCATTGTTTTTATTTTGTCATCATATTGTAGCTCTGAAGATGCTAACAACAGTCTTAGCGAAATATTAGCTTTACATGGAAATAAAGGCTTGAGTGAACCACCCATCAACTAGTGTTCTCCCTGTATGGACATAACCTCCCGTTACTTCTCCTCATTACAAGTAAACGTCCGTTACTTCTTTTCAACAATATATATATATATATATATATATATATATATAGTGAAGTGTGAGGTGTAACGGGAGAAAGGTCCAGAATTTCGATATAGTCCGCAGGGAGCAATAAACCAGATGTAGTGTGTGCTCAGTCACTATATTTCGCTATAAGTAGCCAACGTTTCGCGTAAAACATTTACGCATCATCAGGGCCTAAAATTAAATGTTACAATAAATTTTAGTGAGGAGTGAAATGATCAAAATTGAGAAAAATTTTACAAAGTAAAAGCTGAAGGCAATGAACAAGAAAACAAAAGAGGTTAAACTTACTAGTAAACGATTAAAATAATGATGTCCTGCGGTGCGTAAGGCAACCGCGTGGTGAAGAGGTTAAGAAGATCGTCATGGTGATCGTGTGTAGAGGCGTTAAAATTTAAAAATACAAAAGCACATCGCAAATAACATGTGCGCGTAACTTAATAGGGGCGCAACAAACCACTTAAATCAGAAAATACACAGTGGATGAACAGATTAAAAGCACAGTCGGCAGGTGTAAAATTGACGGTGCAAAATGGCGTTCAACAAGTACAACACTGTTGTGGTTCGATCCGGTGGAATTTCGCGGTGGGAAAAGGAGATGGGCGGGGCAACGTCTATCGAGGCCGGAGATGTTGGTGGGAAATAGTGTACGAAAAAGCGCGGCAAAGACTGTTTTCCTTTCCCCATCCAAACCGTCGAGCGAAACCGACAACGGTCAAGATGGGAGAAGGAGAACAACCCCTGACTCGAGTCAGGAGAACAACCCCTGCCATATTCAACCCAACACACATCTGCAAATTTTTCGGAAGTAATATTTATAGTGTAGATACATGCCGGTAACGATAGACGAGAACCGAAATGTATCTTGATATTATTTCGGTTCTCGTCTACCGTTACCGGCATGTATCTACACTATAAATATTACTTCCGAAAAATTTGCAGATGTGTGTTGGGTTGAATATGGCAGACTGATGATTCTTAACAAAGATGAAACAGCTGTCTCTGTCTTTCGCCTCACACATTTGCAAATTTTTATCATCATCTGACCGAGAATCTCGTTAGCACTTTATCTACAGTTATATATATATATATATATATATATATATATATATATATATATATATATATATATACAGGGTTAGTCAAAATGAACAGGACAATAAGAAAACTATTTTTAGACGAATGTATGTTTATTGTAACCAAACTACAGCTACGTATGGACAGATAAATTATCAAAGTTTAATTTGGCAACACACATGTACGTTAATGCCGCTAGGAGACGCTGTTTTCAAAATGGCGCAATCAGGCAAGGAGAAGGCGTTTTGTGTGATGACATTTGCTAAAACAATGTCAGTAATTACGGTCCAGCGACAATTTCGAGCCAAGTATGCCAAGGAACCACCTCATTGACATTCCATGGCGAGGTGGGTAAAGCAATTTGAGGAGACGGGCTGCTTATGCAAGGGTAAAAGCACAGGACGACCACGTGTCTCCGAAGAAACTGTGGAATCCATTCGCGCATCCTTTCAACGAAGTCCCCAGAAGTCGACAAATCGTGCAGCCATGGAATTGGAAGTTCCGCAAAAAACTGTGTGGCGGCGCGTGTTACGCAAACGTTTGGAATTCAAGCCGTATAAATTCCAAATGGTGCAGGCTTTGAAAAATGCTGACTATTCAAAACGACACAATTTTTGCGAATCAATGCAGTGAAGACTAGAGGAGGAAGGCTTTGCCAACAGACTGGTCTTCAGTGACGAGGCAACGTTTCACCTGTGCGGGAAGGTCAATAGGCATAATCTCCGCTTTTGGGGCTCTGAAAATCCTCATGCAGTATTGGAACATGTAAGGGATTCGCCGAAGGTAAACGTTTTCTGTGCGATAACCAACCGTCACGTTTTTGGGCCATTCTTTTTCGCGGAGAAAACCGTAACAGGCATAGTGTACGTCGACATGTTGTCTGAATGGTTGATCCCACAGTTAGAAGAGAAAGTGCACGATTTTGTATTCCAACAGGACGGTGGCCCTCCGCATTGGCACAACAGTGTACGCGAGTACCTCAACGAACACCTTCCCAGACGTTGGATTGGCCGTGCTGGAGTGAATGATCTTCCATTCCTGTTGTGGCCCCCGAGGTTCCCCGACCTCACACCATGCGACTTTTCTCTCTGGGGGTATGTGAAAGACACTGTCTTCAAACCTCCATTACCGCTGACCTTGGACGAATTAAAACAGCGCATATGTGCTGCAATCGATGCCAACACGTCGGATGTGCTGCAACGGATTTGGAATGAACTGGACTATCGCCTGGACGTCTGTCGTGTCACATGGGGCGGACATATCGAACATCTGTGAAGGTGAGAAAAAACTTTGATAGTTTATCTGTCCATACATACCTGTAGTTTGGTTACAATAAACATACATTCGTCTAAAAATAGTTTTCTTATTGTCCTATTCATTTTGACTGACCCTGTATATATATATATATATATATATATATATATATATATATATATATATATATATATATATATATGGCGAGGGGAAGTAACGGTCGTCACTTGTTGGAGTTAAATGTGAAAATTCGTAATCTTATTCCGTAACGGGGATTCGACCAAGGGGCAAGAAAAGTCCTATTTACTTTATCATAAAACCAAGCTTTCGGAATTCGTTTATTCCTTCTTCAGGGAAATTACACTACAAAATGAAAATTTTGTTGAACATGTGCGTCAGCGATAAATTTGGAAAAAATTGAATTTAAGTGTACTTACATGCGAAATAGTTAAAAATAAAGGTTGCTACATCTAATTGTTACTTGAAGAGTCATGTTTGTTATTGTTGTTAATTAAATTTGTGGTAAAATACTGTGATGTAAAAAGATTTACATGGGGACGAACACGAACACGTTAAAAATGGCGTCAGCTGTCAATTGATATCGATGTATCGGAAATCGATTACCAACTCTGTCTGGAACAATACAGGCTCGCTAGTGTTGCCAACCCGCCTAGTGCGGGTGGGTGGGAGCCGTGCATGGTTCCAGCCAGGATTGTCTCGATGACGGTCTTAATTATAAATGTTACAATTGTATGACTAGTTAATATTATAAAAGGTTAGGTGTAAAGTAAACAGGAAATTAATTAAAAACTGCCGTATATGTTCAAATTCATTTTCATAACTTAAATTCATATTTCGGCTTCACATTACAAATTTTGTCAAAATTATTTATACATTTAAAATATTACCCTCCACCTGCCATTGTTAAGATACTCCTCCCCCCTGTTGACATACTCATCGATACAAACTTATAATTATCCAATGGATAAATAATTACTCAGTACGTTTAACGTAGAAACTTGTATCAAGTATGAGAATGGGGTTGCCTACCTTACATAATGGAACTATTGCCCACAATCTATGGCCTCACCATAGTATATTAACAGTTAGATTCGCACCACATATACGGCAGTTTTTAATTAATTTCCTGTTTACTTTACACCTAACCTTTTATAATATTAACTAGTCATACAATTGTAACATTTATAATTAAGACCGTCATCGAGACAATCCTGGCTGGAACCATGCACGGCTCCCACCCACCCGCACTAGGCGGGTTGGCAACACTAGCGAGCCTGTATTGTTCCAGACAGAGTTGGTAATCGATTTCCGATACATCGATATCAATTGACAGCTGACGCCATTTTTAACGTGTTCGTGTTCGTCCCCATGTAAATCTTTTTATATCACAGTATTTTACCACAAATTTAATTAACAACAATAACAAACATGACTCTTCAAGTAACAATTAGATGTAGCAACCTTTATTTTTAACTATTTCGCATGTAAGTACACTTAAATTCAATTTTTTCCAAATTTATCGCTGACGCACATGTTCAACAAAATTTTCATTTTGTAGTGTAATTTCCCTGAAGAAGGAATAAACGAATTCCGAAAGCTTGGTTTTATGATAAAGTAAATAGGACTTTTCTTGCCCCTTGGTCGAATCCCCGTTACGGAATAAGATTCCGAATTTTCACATATATATATATATATATATATATACTGGAGGGAAGTAACGGCCGTACTTGTTGGAAAATAGCAAAAAGATCTCTCCTATGTGGGTCAAACTTCACAGTGGCTCAAGTCACGTTTGACACAACACAGGAGCGATTACAGACTGGGCAAGAAGTCATGTGCTCTTTCTATTCACTGCAACTCTTCAAACCACAACCCAGACTTCAACAACGTAAAAGTTCTCGACACTTGTAAATCCTACAGGGGCAGACTGTTTCTTGAGATGTATCACATTCAGAAGAACCGTGGAAAAACAATGAATTTCAAATCAGACACAGATCACTTAAGTAACAACTATTCCTACCTTATCAGTCTTTCAGACCATCATTAAACTAATAACGATCCCTTGATTGATAATTCACACAACTCCTTAGTTTCTGCTGCTTAATTTTCGTTTGCATCTAGTTAATTGTTCTCGTTATCAGTAATCACACCTAATTATTATTATACATCTCACATTTTCTCTCTTACCCCCCAGCAATTTATTGAAATTGCTGTATTACACTTAAATAATTTAAACTCTTAAACACTACTTTTTACATATCTTTAATATTACGTAACTTATACGTTTTCAATAACAACCCTGCAATGTGTTATAATACTACAATGACCTGTACATTGTTAATATTACAACTTACAATCTGGGGGTTACATTAATCCACATTTTTTCACCATAAATGGTGTGCTCACCATTTAACCACCACCACTTAACTACCACCGCTAACAATTATTTTTAACTCATCTATTAATCCTAACCCCTACATTTTATTATAGCGTTAAAATGATTCGGTAATTGTTAATGTTATAATCTACATTTGTAAAGGTTAAATTGATAGCCACAGACAACACGACCCCCCTTTTTTCTTATACATTTTTACACTTTTACTCTTTTACACTTAAAAATGTCAAATTCAAATTTTACCGCCATTTTGACGGCATCAATTCCCAGGGTTGGCACTAATTGTGTAGTGCTCTCCCTCCAGTTTGGCTTGTACCTCGGCCATTACAATCTAACCTAGTTCACAATCACTGTTAGTCATCGCCTCGAACCAACATGTCCGGCGATGTGTGTTTGTAAAGTTTGTAAATTTTAATCTTGTGACATCAGCGTTTTTAACAAGTTTTAATATGTTTAACTATTATTGCATCGAGCCATTTCATTAATCCCGTATGTTCAACGGTTTAGTTTTTCACATCTTCCATGTAAGTAAATTTTCGCCAACACGTGCGTCGCGAACACGTGCATAACCTCAATTCATTAACTTATAAAAAAAATTTCTCTTGTAAATTATTTTGTAGCGTTATCCCTGAAGAAGCTAATAAACATTGGCGAAAGCTCGGTTTTATGATAAATAGATGATTTATTAACCACCCTTTTTGGTCGGATTCCCTGATACGAGGATTTTTCTTCGACTTTTTTACTATTATATATATATATATATATATACCGAGTGTCTGGGATAAGGGGCGAACATAGGGATTTAACATGTAAAATTAAATATGTGTAATTATTAGCTCCCCTATTCATTTTAGAGAAAAATCGTAAAGGAATATTTTTTAGAGATTTAAAAATTGTAAATGTATCATCCATTTAATTTACGTTTGTACTAGAATTCACCTTAGAAATAGTAAAAATAAGTTAAAGCATTTACCTTTTAATAAAAACCCTTGCCATGACTTTGACAAATGTCATGTTACGGTGAGAATAATTTTGCTAGTCAAATATCAATTCACGCATTGACTGTGAACAATAATCTGAGTTATTCCAATGAAGAGAGCGTATTCATTACCAAAATATTTTGCAGTGGCTTCAGTTTACTCAGAGTTCGTGACATTACATGCAAACGGAACAGAAGGAACAACGATGAATTGGAAGAAACAGTTTTAGGTTTGATAAATGCTAAACCAACAACTAGCATACGATGCATTGCTCGTGAATGTAACGTGTCTAAATTCTCTGTACAGAGAATTCTAAAGAAGCATGGTTATCATTCTTAAAAACATCAATGCCATCAGGAGATACTGTTAGTGGATGAAGAAAGAAGGCGTATATTCTGCAAAATAATGTAGGATCGATCAAATACAGACCATAATGAATACTAATAATTGACTTCCATATAACAATAAAACAGTAAACATTCAGTTTTTTAATAGAAAGACACCAATTGTTAATTTAAATCAGTGCACCAAATTGCTAAGGACGAGCAACTCCCCTGTTGTCAGCATGTTGATTATAAGTGTAGTAAATTAAATACTGCTTACTATGCAGTTCTTAAACTAAAACCAATTTTACCACCAGAGTCAATTATAACTCTCTTCTACTCATAGGTATATCCTTATCTCTCCTATAATATACCAGCGTGGGAAAGAAGTCATATTCAAAGGAAATTCATAGCCCAGAAAAGAATATTAAGATTAATTTTTAACAAAATTAGATTGGAAACTTGCCGTAGTTTATTTAAGGAGAACAACATACTTATATTAATATGCATTTACATATTTAAAATAGCAACATCTGCTGCGAATTAATAAACTAACTAAAAACTAAACTAAGCTTAACTTTTTGCAGTCTGTTTGTTTCACCGAAGAATGCTAGTTCACACTTTAGAACGAGCCAAACGTTATTATTCATAGTAATAGCAATGCGTGAATTGATATCTAGCAAAATTATTTTCACTATGACATGACATTTGACAACTCATGGCAAGGGTTTTTTTTTAAATGGTATACTGTTCAACTTATTTTTATTATTTCTGAGGTGAATTCTGCTACAAACGTAAATGAAATGGATGATTCATTTACAATTTTTAATTCTCTAAAAAATGTTCCTATACGATTTTTTTCTAAAATGAATAGGAGAGCAAATAATTACACATATTTAATTTCACATGTTAAATCCCTATGTTCGCCCCTTATCCCAGACACTCGGTATATATATATATATATATATATATATATGTAGAAATTGAATAACGGGTATTACGGCGGAGGGCTTTGTGGAGAAAGTAGAAACTCTTTTTTCACGTGTAATATTTCGCAATTGGTTTTATTGCTTCATCAGACACAACTAAAAATTAAGAGTAGAATAAACAATTTGACAGTGATTGTGAAGTTAACATTCTATGAGTTAAGTGAATTTACCAATTTTGGTTTGAAATTTACATTCTATACAAATAATATAAAATAGTATATAAAAAAATTTAAAAATTTAAAAAAAAAAAAAAAAAAAAAAAAAAAAAAACTTACGAATTGAGTGATAAGGGTGTAACTAGCTAGGTATGCCTTACAGATTAACATGGTAACATCAACGGTGGTGGACAATTACCAACATGGTACATGGTGCAGCAACACACGGCGAAAACATGTTAAAATCGGGGAACATGAGGACTATCGTCCATCTCCCGAGCGGTTAAAAATATATTACTTGTAATGATCAATTTATAAAACTGTTTGTAATAAGCATTTTTGAAAACTTGTGTATGTAATAAAATTAAAAAATTAACGTTAAGTTGTTCGTTAATTGCGTGTTGAAAACAAAATGGAAACGATGAGAAAGGTAAAATTGCAAAAAACATTGATTAGGAAGACGAAAAACGGGAACGACGACTCGGTGTTATCACGTGAGTTTTGGTCGGGAAGGAAAACGGCGGTAAGTCACGAGTGTGGCTGTCAACATTTAAAAACTGGCGCGATGTTAGGTTACCGAGTGAGCCGGGGAGAAATGTATGTGAGGTTGCCTAGATGTACGAGCGTGAGGTGTAATAGACGTTCGTAATTTCCAAAATGGTTAAGATTGAGTAACCATTTTATTTACTCTTCCGGACAGGCAGCAGGGATGATGAAAGCCACGTAAGTAACATTTGGTTTATATGGGGTTTTGTTTTGTTTAGCGTAGAAATTGATATCTCAACGGGTAATATTTACAGTCAAATTTAGGGAATGTCTGAAGTGATAAAAAACTAAGGGGTTATGTTTTGTGTTGTTAGGTTAGGGGAAATACTACCGGAACTACCACCTACATTTAATAAATTGGCGTAAATGCTGCTGAGGCCGGATACATCAGTTCTTGCGTTCATTGTATTCGGAGTAATGAAAATGTGAGCCATTTCAAGAAACAGCCTATTATGTAAATTAGGGTCGGAGTCTAAAATTTTAATTCTATCATAGTCCATGCGGTGGTCGTGCGTGTTGGAATGTTCGGCAAGAGCGCAGGAATGTTTCCCTAAACGGGAGTCGCTCCTGTGCTGAATAACGCGATTTTTTAGCCATTGTGCTGTTTGGCCAATGTAACAACGATCACAATCTGCACATGGAATACAGTAAATTAAACATGATTTAAATTTGTTATCGGTATTAGATTTTAGTTGTGAAAAAAGGTTGTTGACAGATTTAATACTATATGATGCAATTTTTAAGTCTTCTTTTTTTAAAATGTTGATTAGTTGGGGTGTGAGTTCTAGAATGTGGGGTAGTTTCCTGTATTTGATGATTGCAGGTGTGTTGGATGGAATATTCGATGGGTCAGGAGGCAAGGGAGTAATTAGAGCAAAGGAGCGGTGGAATAAAATGTTATTTATTAAGGTGGGTGGATAACCGTTGTTTAGCAAGAGTGATTTTAATTTGTTTAGATTCTTTGTAATAAAAAGGGGGTGACATAGCTTAGTGATTCTATTTTTTAGAGCAGTTATAAGGTTAATTTTTTGTTGAAAAGGGTGATTTGATTGAAAATTTAAATATCTACCTGAGGCTGTTGGTTTTTGATACCAATCAAGGCGAATGATGTTATCAGTGCCACGTACCAGTAACATGTCTAAGAAGGGTACAGAGCAGTTGGATTCGACCTCAGTAGTGAATTGAATATGTGTATTGCAGGAGTTAAAGATATTAAGGATATTATTGATTTGGTCATTTGGAACTGCAGTGATGAGGTCATCCACATATTTTTTTAAAAAAGGGGGAGTGAAAGGAAGTTTGGGAAGGATCTGATCTAGGAGATAATCCATGACTAGACATGCAATGGAAGGGCTGAGGGGGGAGCCCATAGGTGTTCCAAAAATTTGACTGTAAAATTTATCGTTAAATATAAAGTAACTATTTTCGAAAATGAATGTTATTGTTTTTAGGAACCACTGCTTAGTGAAGGAGCAATGTTGTGAGATGGAATCCCACTTTTCGTCAATGATGTGTAGCACTAAAGGTAGTGGGATGTTAGTGAACAAGGAGACGACGTCCAAGGACAACAGGACATGGTTTGGAGGGAGTTTGAAATTGTTGAAATCCTTAGCAAAGTGGAAGGAGTTTGCAGGAGGATTGCATCATATAGTATTAAATCTGTCAACAACCTTTTTTCACAACTAAAATCTAATACCGATAACAAATTTAAATCATGTTTAATTTACTGTATTCCATGTGCAGATTGTGATCGTTGTTACATTGGCCAAACAGCACAATGGCTAAAAAATCGCGTTATTCAGCACAGGAGCGACTCCCGTTTAGGGAAACATTCCTGCGCTCTTGCCGAACATTCCAACACGCACGACCACCGCATGGACTATGATAGAATTAAAATTTTAGACTCCGACCCTAATTTACATAATAGGCTGTTTCTTGAAATGGCTCACATTTTCATTACTCCGAATACAATGAACGCAAGAACTGATGTATCCGGCCTCAGCAGCATTTACGCCAATTTATTAAATGTAGGTGGTAGTTCCGGTAGTATTTCCCCTAACCTAACAACACAAAACATAACCCCTTAGTTTTTTATCACTTCAGACATTCCCTAAATTTGACTGTAAATATTACCCGTTGAGATATCAATTTCTACGCTAAACAAAACAAAACCCCATATAAACCAAATGTTACTTACGTGGCTTTCATCATCCCTGCTGCCTGTCCGGAAGAGTAAATAAAATGGTTACTCAATCTTAACCATTTTGGAAATTACGAACGTCTATTACACCTCACGCTCGTACATCTAGGCAACCTCACATACATTTCTCCCCGGCTCACTCGGTAACCTAACATCGCGCCAGTTTTTAAATGTTGACAGCCACACTCGTGACTTACCGCCGTTTTCCTTCCCGACCAAAACTCACGTGATAACACCGAGTCGTCGTTCCCGTTTTTCGTCTTCCTAATCAATGTTTTTTGCAATTTTACCTTTCTCATCGTTTCCATTTTGTTTTCAACACGCAATTAACGAACAACTTAACGTTAATTTTTTAATTTTATTACATACACAAGTTTTCAAAAATGCTTATTACAAACAGTTTTATAAATTGATCATTACAAGTAATATATTTTTAACCGCTCGGGAGATGGACGATAGTCCTCATGTTCCCCGATTTTAACATGTTTTCGCCGTGTGTTGCTGCACCATGTACCATGTTGGTAATTGTCCACCACCGTTGATGTTACCATGTTAATCTGTAAGGCATACCTAGCTAGTTACACCCTTATCACTCAATTCGTAAGTTTTTTTTTTTTTTTTTTTTTTTAATTTTTAAATTTTTTTATATACTATTTTATATTATTTGTATAGAATGTAAATTTCAAACCAAAATTGGTAAATTCACTTAACTCATAGAATGTTAACTTCACAATCACTGTCAAATTGTTTATTCTACTCTTAATTTTTAGTTGTGTCTGATGAAGCAATAAAACCAATTGCGAAATATTACACGTGAAAAAAGAGTTTCTACTTTCTCCACAAAGCCCTCCGCCGTAATACCCGTTATTCAATTTCTACATATTTTAAATCCAACGGCGTTACTCCCCTTCTGGATATTATATATATATATATATATATATATATATGGTTCTGAATTTAGTGACCCTGATTAATATTTGTAGGAGTTTATTGGGTGTTGCAGTCGGAAAGCAATTATCAACACTGAATACTCTTTATTCCATACTTCCAATATTTCGGGAGACTATTCTCCCTTCTTCAGGGCGCTACAACATTATGACGTCAGTACAGGTAAAATTAACGATAAAATTTAAATAAACAGAATACATTTTAAAATTTTACTTACAGGAATTCGAGGTTAGTGTATTCTAATTTTGTCGGTGATGTTATTATACATCCGACAACTGGGCATCGATGTAAGTACACAAAACAGGAACATAAACACTTTAAAATTTGTTACTATTGTTAAAATTCACTAATATAAGTGGATGGTTGTAATGCTGTTAAAATATTGTCAATTAATAAAATTCGATTAAAAGATTATAAAAAATTATAAAAAATATATAAAAAAAATATTTTGTTGATTGGAAAAAACTCTTAAAATTATTGTAACTTGGTAAGCCTAAATATACATAATTATGAACTAGTGTGCGTTTTCATTTTTTGGTGGGGAATTAATAAATAATACAAAACAAACTATAACCCTAAGTATTGACAATTTCTTGTATGGAAAATTTCTATTTTTTTATAGGGGACTGAAAGGTGGCTTTATTCCAAGTCCAGGGGTATATTATGGGCCCTACCCATGTCGTGTATCGTTTAGGAGGTTCGTGTAAATAGTGCTCAACCCTTTTATGTCCATTTTTGCATTCATGGGTTGCTGCTCGTTATTGATGTGGCACATTTCCAGGAATAATCTCTTTTTTAGATTCTTCTCAGTGTCCAGGATTTCAACTGACCCATAATCAACGGTATGTTTCGTTGTTTGAACATGTGTTGCCAATGCACAGGAGCCTTTTTTCAATTTTGCGTCACTTTTGTGTTGTATTAATCTTGATTTTAAAGGTTGTGACGTTTGCCCAATATATGTGAGATTACACCCTTCGCATGGAATTTTATAAATTACGTCCGATCTCATGTTCATAGGGACCTTGTCTTTCGTATGGCTATACGAAATAACTTGCATTGAATAAAAACCTAATAATTCTAATAAACATTTCTTGGTCCATATTGCACTGTTCGCTTATTTTCTCCCATTGTTTGTCCACACAAACATACAATGGCAAATTTTACCAACAAACATTTGGGTGTCCTATGGGCTCGAAACTTAGTCCGGTTCTTGCGGACCTTGTCATGGACGAACTACTACAAACAGTAATACCCCAGCTTCCCTTTGAACTGCCCTTCATCAAAAAGTACGTGGACGACATCATCTGCGCCGTACCTGCTGAACATATTCAAACTACAGTTGACGTGTTCAATAACTACAACAACCACATACAGTTTACAGTAGAGGTCCCCTTTCTAGACACAAGGCTAATTAGAACCACAGACAATATAATAATGGTAGACTGGTATCAAAAACCCATGAGTTCAGGCAGATACATAAATTATAAATCATACCACCCAACACACGTAAAAATTAATACAATTTTAGCACTAAAAAATAGAATAAATTCAATCTGCCACCCCACCCTAGTAAACAAAAGCCTCAAGCGATTGTTTACAATATTAATCCAAAATTCTTACCCAAGCAAGTTACTCAACAGCCTGATTTGGTCGACCACAAATAGAGCACCACCAATAGCACAACCCACAGCGACCCCTAATGTTGAAACACCTCCTGCTCCTAGTTATGTTTCCATACCCTTTGTCGATGGACTTACTCAACAGCTCACGAAAGTCCTAAAAAATGATAGAGTAAATATTGCAAAACAAACCCTACTAACGGTAAACAAACTGTTTAGCCATACGAAAGACAAGGTCCCTATGAACATGAGATCGGACGTAATTTATAAAATTCCATGCGAAGGGTGTAATCTCACATATATTGGGCAAACGTCACAACCTTTAAAATCAAGATTAATACAACACAAAAGTGACGCAAAATTGAAAAAAGGCTCCTGTGCATTGGCAACACATGTTCAAACAACGAAACATACCGTTGATTATGGGTCAGTTGAAATCCTGGACACTGAGAAGAATCTAAAAAAGAGATTATTCCTGGAAATGTGCCACATCAATAACGAGCAGCAACCCATGAATGCAAAAATGGACATAAAAGGGTTGAGCACTATTTACACGAACCTCCTAAACGATACACGACATGGGTAGGGCCCATAATATACCCCTGGACTTGGAATAAAGCCACCTTTCAGTCCCCTATAAAAAAATAGAAATTTTCCATACAAGAAATTGTCAATACTTAGGGTTATAGTTTGTTTTGTATTATTTATTAATTCCCCACCAAAAAATGAAAACGCACACTAGTTCATAATTATGTATATTTAGGCTTACCAAGTTACAATAATTTTAAGAGTTTTTTCCAATCAACAAAATATTTTTTTTATATATTTTTTATAATTTTTTATAATCTTTTAATCGAATTTTATTAATTGACAATATTTTAACAGCATTACAACCATCCACTTATATTAGTGAATTTTAACAATAGTAACAAATTTTAAAGTGTTTATGTTCCTGTTTTGTGTACTTACATCGATGCCCAGTTGTCGGATGTATAATAACATCACCGACAAAATTAGAATACACTAACCTCGAATTCCTGTAAGTAAAATTTTAAAATGTATTCTGTTTATTTAAATTTTATCGTTAATTTTACCTGTACTGACGTCATAATGTTGTAGCGCCCTGAAGAAGGGAGAATAGTCTCCCGAAATATTGGAAGTATGGAATAAAGAGTATTCAGTGTTGATAATTGCTTTCCGACCGCAACACCCAATAAACTCCTACAAATATTAATCACGGTCACTAAATTCAGAACCATATATATATATATATATATATATATATATATATATATATATATATATATATATATATATATATATATATATATATAAGTTACCTATAGTGCACATAATGGACACTCTGTATATTTTAGTATTATAAATAATTGTATTCATTGTTCATATATTAATGTAGACGCTTAGGTTAGCATAGAACAGGAAATAGGAATATGTAGGCGTATCTCTCGTTATCTCTCATATAAATAGTTAACTGTAAACACTTTAGATCACTTCTTGTTACACCGCGTAGTGAGTAAGTCTGTAACTCGTAATTAATAAAATAAACCTTTTTAAAAATACATTTTCGGCACGAACAAAGTTAATTGGCGCAGTCGGTAGGATACCCAAAGAAGTATCTTAAAAAGAAAAAGTGCTTCGTTCGTATCAACGATTAATTGGGTATTCGAAAAAATAAGGAACCAAAGCGACGAGTCTCCAAAAATCGAGAAACAACTCCGAAGCAAGGTCCACACCAGGTATCCCGTACAACAGCATCTGAAGCTCCTCCAAACTTCGAGGTCAACAAGGCTCCAGAGCGACGATCACGAGATCCACCCTGAAATCCACCACTTCGAGACGTCTGGCTAACCGTTGACTCCATTGGGAAGGACCAATAGGCAGATCGATGGCAGCAATCGCAGAAGTGAAGATTTTTATGTAAGTGCTTAAAATTTTTCAAAGGTTCGCGTACATTTTAATTGTCGCGTTAAATTTTCAAAACGGGTTCACGTTCAGATTCGGATTCAGATTCACCCCCTAGTTCCTATAATAGGAATCGTTCTCGTTCCCCAGTAAATAAAATAATAAATACTAGTAAAATGGCGGTATTAAAACCGGAATATTTACACATGATCCCCGAATTTAATGGAGAGACCGCATTGCTTTCCAGATTTATTGAAGTAAGTGAGAAACTAGTAAATCGTTTCTTTAATGCGCAAGACCCCACCGATTTCCAAAATGATTATCTTATGAGTAGCATTTTATCAAAAATAAAAGGCGAAGCCGCAAAAAATATTTCATCATGTATTATTACTAATTGGAACGATCTCAAGACCGCTCTATTAAACGCGTATTCGGATAAACGCGATCATTACAGTTTAAACCAGGAAATAACAAATTTAAAACAAAATTCGACAGAAACGCATTTTGATTTCTTTAATAGGTTACAAAATCTATTGAATTTACAAATTTCTTATGTGATCAATCACATTAATAATGGTGGTCAACGACACCACTTGTCAAATTTCTTCCGCGAAAATGCACTTCGCGCTCTCCTAAATGGTTTAAGAGAACCAATAGGTTCACAAATGCGAATTAAAAATCCCGCAGATTTAAATAGAGCTCTGCATATGCTCACCAATGATTTTCAGCACGAAAATAGCAAAAGTCCAGATAAAAATAAGAATTTTCAGAAACCGGTGTTTCAACAAAAAACTAATCATAGCAACAATAATAATTTTTCTCAATTCAAAAACAGGAATGGTAATTATAATTATAATTTAAACAGGAATTATTTTCCAAATCAAAATGTGCCAAAGAATTATAACAGTAACTATAATAATGCAAATAATAATAGATTCGGTGGAAATCAAAATAGAAATGAAAATCCGTATAAACCGACACCAATGTCCGTAACGACGGGTAACACAATTCGACCTCAACAGGGAAGTCGTCCCAATAATAATTTTAATAATGCGCAAAATTCTAGGAATTATTCCGCACAGGAATTATATAATATTGAAGAACGCATCGAAGAATGCGTACCAGATACTTTTTTAGGCGAGATGGCCTCGGGCGAACGCATGTAAAAAATAATTGTTTTTGTGGTACTTTTAACAATATAAGTTTTCTACCACGCATTTACGATAGGGATAAAAATTTAAAAATATTGATTGATACTGGTAGTTCCCGTTCATTCATAAATCCAGTAATTGCAAATAAAATATTTAAAACAAATATTCATAACGATCCTTTCGATGTATCTACTTGTCACGGCACAACGCACGGTGACAAGAGTGCAATAATTTCTTTAAAAAATTTATTTAAAACTAATTATGCTTCAAAATTAAAATTTTATCTATTTAATTTTCACAGCAATTTTGATTTATTAATAGGGATCGATATTTTAATTAAGTTAAAAGCCAATCTTGATTTTGAGCAAAATAAATTAATTACTCCATCATGTGAGTTAATGTTAAAATACGATAATGATTTTCATTGTTCAGATAAGATAGAATTAAATTGTGTGGAAATACCTCCACGTACAGAGCAGATAATTGAAGTTAATATTGCGAATTTAGAATTCGGTGATGCAATATTTCCAGGTGTTAAAATGGAATTCGCAGAAATTCCTGAGTGCGCAGTTCGCGTATGCAATTATAAGGCACTGTGTCCTGTAATAAATTCTTGTGATAAGGTGTACAAAGTAACACAAATGAAGCCCATTGTTGTCTCACTTTTTAACGAAATGAAAAATGAGAAATGTAACTCAGCTCACATGCAACCAACGCATATGGTTGGCAGACGAGCTTGCCTTAACAATTTTGAGGCAGATAATGGTAATTTTTATGAACAAAATAATAATAATTTTTATGGGCGAAATAAAAATAATAATAATAATGGTAATTGTAAAATAAAAAGAGATAATTCTCAATTTAATGCTAATGACATTCGTACTTCTCACATGAACGATGAGGAAAAAACGGTGATCACAAAACTTATTAGGGAATATTCAGATTTATTCCACGAGGAAAATAATCCTCTTTCTTTTACCAATAAAATAAAACATTCGATTAAAACCACCGATGAAATTCCGGTGTATACGAAATCGTATAGGTATCCTGAGGTTCACAGGGAGGAAGTAAACAAACAAGTCAAACAAATGCTTGAACAAAAAATTATTAGGCCGTCATATAGTCCTTGGTCAGCACCAATTTGGGTTGTCCCAAAAAAAAAGGACGCTTCAGGTAAACAAAAATGGCGTGTAGTCATAGACTACAGAAAATTAAACGATAAGACGATCGGTGATCGTTACCCACTACCTAACATTACCGATTTGTTAGATAAACTTGGCCGGTGCCAGTATTTCACTACATTAGATTTGGCATCCGGTTTTCATCAAATCGAAATTCAGGAAAACGATATTCCTAAAACTGCCTTTAATACACAGAACGGGCATTACGAGTTCTTGCGAATGCCCTTCGGGTTAAAAAATGCCCCTGCAACCTTCCAAAGAGTGATGGATCACATCCTCCGCGGAATTCAAGATGAAAAATGTCTCGTTTACATGGATGACATTATTGTGTTTAGCACGAGTCTGCAGGAACATATTGAGAGCCTCAGACTAGTTTTCGACAGACTTCGCGATTCAAATTTTAAGATTCAGATCGATAAGTCAGAATTTTTGAGAAAGGAAGTAGCGTACCTGGGACACGTAGTTACCCCAGAAGGTGTAAAACCAAACCCGGATAAGATCAAAGCGATACAAAATTTCCCAATACCAAAAACAACAAAACAAATTAAGGGTTTCCTAGGTCTTTTGGGCTATTACCGAAAATTTATAAATAATTTTGCCGGTCTCACTAAACCGCTTACCAAGTGCTTAAAGAAAAATGCTATTATCGATATTAATAATCCGGAATATCAAAATTGTTTTAATGTGTGTAAAAATATTTTAATCAACGAACCGCTACTCCAATACCCTGATTTCACAAAACCTTTTATTCTGACCACCGACGCGAGTAACGTTGCGATAGGTGCAGTTTTGTCACAGGGCAAAATCGGGTCCGATCTCCCAATCGCTTATGCGAGCCGAACGTTGAATGATTCGGAATTAAATTATTCGACAATTGAAAAGGAACTTCTCGCGATAGTCTGGGCAGTCAAATATTTCCGACCGTATCTATTTGGTCGAACATTTCAAATTTTAAGTGACCATAAACCATTACAGTGGCTTATGTCTATTAAGGAGCCTAACTCCAAACTTGTAAGGTGGAAATTAAAATTAGCAGAATATGATTATACAATAACTTATAAAAAAGGCAGTATGAATAAAAACGCGGATGCTCTATCACGCATCGAATTAAATACAAATGACCAGACAAGGCAGATGTCTAATTATTATGTCGAAAATTTCGACGAAGATTTCTTAAAAAATAATAATAATGAAAGTGACTCCCTAATAGTTGAACCCAGAGAAACTGAAATTTCTAATATTTACGGAGGTGGAACGACAGTACATTCAAATGTGGAGAATCCAATATTCAATATACCAATCACTGATAAGCCAGTGAATGTAGGAAATAATCAATTGATAATTTCTCAAGTTAATTACTCACCTAGCAGACCAAAAGTTGTCTCTTTATATAACAATAAAAAAATGAGAATTTTTGTCCAGCTTTCAAAAAATAATTTTGAAGAAGATTTAATTAAATTTATAAAAGAATATATAACCCCAAAGGTAAAATACTATCTATATTTTGAAAATGAAATTTATGAACAATTTTGCAGTTTCATGCAAAAACATTTTAAAAATTCTCAAATCAATTTTATCAAGTGTACCGAAATTCTAATTGATGTCGATAACGACGAATCAATTTCAGAAATAATTAAAAGTTTTCATGATAGTAAAAATCATCGAGGAATCGATGAAGTAGAAAAAGAAATTAAGCGAAAATATTATTGGCCTGATTCAAGGCGTTCAATTCAAAATTACATTAATACATGCGAGGTATGCCTGTCTAGTAAATATGATAGGAACCCATTAAAACCAAAATTTAACATAACACCTACGGCTGTAAGGCCATTCGAAATTATTCACATAGACTCTATTACTTTAGAAAAAATTAAATTTCTTTCAATAATAGACCCATTTTCCAAATATGCCCAATTTTATAAATTGAATTCGCACCAAGCAATTGAAATTGCTAACAATCTAATAAAATTCTTTACACATCATGGAGTCCCCAAACAAGTGATTGCAGACAACCACTTGGAGTTTAAAAATTCAGTAATAAAAGAACTCTTAGCTCTTCATAAAATAAAATTTCATTTAATCAGTTCTCAGCACCCCGAGTCAAACGGAGTTATTGAAAGGTTACACTCCACAATAATCGAACATTTAAGAGTATTAAATAGTCAAGAATTATTCAAAAGAGAACCAGTAGAAATAAAATTAAATTATGCTCTCCTAGCATATAACAATTCAGTACACTCAGTTACAAATTTAAAACCGTCAGAAATAATATCTGGACATATCGAAACCGATGATCCATTTGATATCGATTTAGAATCTAGATTTATAAATAATTATGTTGTGTCTCACAAAGACAAAATGAAACTTTTATATAATGAAATGAATGAAAATATTCAAAATAAAAAAGAAAGGGTTATAAATAAAATTAACGAGAAACGTGAAGATATATCAATTATACCAGAAAATGTTTATATTAGAAATAAACAAAAACAGTCTAAGACTAAACCGAAATACAAAAAGGAAATAATTACATCAGTAAATCCTACATTAAAAACAGCCAAAATTAAAGGTGAACATCACAATACGGTAGAAAAGGTGCACATGTCTAATATAAAAAGACCAAGGGTCACTAAAAGTAATAAAAAAGGAATTTTAACATTCCAAGGTTTTAAAAATTATATGTTAAATTCGGATTCTCCATTTACAAATAACATTATAGAAAAACAAGATGATTTATTCTTTTCACCTGATGATTACTCATTAGGCCACTGCGTTAGCGCTGATATGAAGATGGGTGCAGGAATTGCACTCGATTTCAAACAAAGATTTGGAAAGGTTCAATTACTCCGATCACAAAGACCGGAATTACATAAAATATGTTACTTAAAACAAAATAATAGATACATACTATATTTGGTTACGAAATTAAATTACGATGATAAACCAACGTATGAAAGTCTTTTTAATACTTTAATTAATCTTAAGGAATTTTGTAATAACAATGAAATAATAAACTTAGCTATACCAAAACTGGGTTGTGGTTTGGATAGACTAAAATATGAAAAAATAAAATTAATGCTTGAATATGTTTTTAATAAATCTAAAACATTTGTACATATTTATTTAGGGTGTCCTAAAAGAGACAATTCTGTTCCAGGGCCCTCCTTCTCATCGCAGTAATACAATCTATCGAAATTAAAAATATTACGAAAAATGTCGGAATATTACCGATTAATTTGGGAACAGCCAAATTGCAAAAGAGTGAACACACTCTTGTTCATTATTATGACATCAGTTCAGTATATACAGAATTTAATAAATTAAATATCCAATATAAATACCATACTAAACCATTTAGGAAAGAACGAAATGAAAATAGAAGAACAATTAAAACTAGGATACAGCGTTAATTCCCAGGTCATTAAAAAATTTAATGAGACGATCCAAAATATAGCACATAATGAATTAACACTGAAATCTCGCATAATGCAGCTATCAATTGTTTTAGGAAAAGTAATTGAATTCCAACATATTTTATATGTCAAAGATTTATACAATCAATTAATTATCCTTTATAATATAATATTAAAAATATTTGAAAATATTGAAGATTCAATATCATTTTGCAAATTAGGAGTTTTGCATGCAGCCATAATAAAACCAAATGATTTATTAGTACAATTGAAAAATATAAAAAGATATCTTAACGAAAAATTACCATTTGAAGTAAAAATCGAGAACATTATAAATTTTGAGTCAATTGTTAAAGTTCATTGTAAAGTAGAATCCTCACGAATAACTTACCTTCTTTCAATTCCCTTAAATAATGAAAAAGATTTTGATCTATATTATTTAAATCCTATCCCGTCTCAATACGAATCTGAATATGTAACAATAATACCTAACGTTAAATTTATTTTAAAATCGAAAAATGATCAAATATGGCCTTTGAGGGATTTATGTACAAAAGGACCAGAGCACTATCAATGCTCTAATATGCTGCTTATTCATCAAAAATATAAATGCGAAAAAGAAATTATATTAAACGGAAAACCCTCTGAATGTAATTACACAAATTTAGAATTGGAAATGAACCACTTGGAAATGGTACCTTTTACCAACCAGTATATCGCTGTTTTCCCAAAATTAGAAGAGATACGAATAAACTGCGACCGTGACGTCGAAATAAAGAAATTAATTGGAATATACCTAATTAAAACGCAAGAATGCCAGGTATATTTTCGGAATCAAGAAATCACCACACAGGAAACCACAATTGGGAGCCCATTGGTACTGGACAGCCCGGAGCTTCAGCTGAAGGAATTAAAGTTCAGCGGTATGAAGATCGAATTAAAAAACTTGAATTTAGGGGATGTGTCTGTGCTACAGCCGATGCCAGTTCTAGACGATTTAATTGTGTCTAATAAACTTAGTGTTTGGACTGTACTTTTATATTTAACAGGGTTAGTTATCCTCGGATATTATTTAGTGAAGTGGATTAAGAAGAAGAAGAAGAACTTTAAACCAACGGACATGGACTCTACACCACAAGCAGCCATTCACCTTCCAGGTGATGCCTCTTTCCAGGAGGGGAGGAGTTACCTATAGTGCACATAATGGACACTCTGTATATTTTAGTATTATAAATAATTGTATTCATTGTTCATATATTAATGTAGACGCTTAGGTTAGCATAGAACAGGAAATAGGAATATGTAGGCGTATCTCTCGTTATCTCTCATATAAATAGTTAACTGTAAACACTTTAGATCACTTCTTGTTACACCGCGTAGTGAGTAAGTCTGTAACTCGTAATTAATAAAATAAACCTTTTTAAAAATACATTTTCGGCACGAACAAAGTTAATTTATATATACTGAGTGTCTGGGATAAGGGGCGAACATAGGGATTTAACATGTGAAATTAAATATGTGTAATTATTTGCTCTCCTATTCATTTTAGAAAAAAATCGTATAGGAACATTTTTTAGAGAATTAAAAATTGTAAATGAATCATCCATTTCATTTACGTTTGTAGCAGAATTCACCTCAGAAATAATAAAAATAAGTTGAACAGTATACCATTTAAAAAAAAACCCTTGCCATGAGTTGTCAAATGTCATGTCATAGTGAAAATAATTTTGCTAGATATCAATTCACGCATTGCTATTACTATGAATAATAACGTTTGGCTCGTTCTAAAGTGTGAACTAGCATTCTTCGGTGAAACAAACAGACTGCAAAAAGTTAAGCTTAGTTTAGTTTTTAGTTAGTTTATTAATTCGCAGCAGATGTTGCTATTTTAAATATGTAAATGCATATTAATATAAGTATGTTGTTCTCCTTAAATAAACTACGGCAAGTTTCCAATCTAATTTTGTTAAAAATTAATCTTAATATTCTTTTCTGGGCTATGAATTTCCTTTGAATATGACTTCTTTCCCACGCTGGTATATTATAGGAGAGATAAGGATATACCTATGAGTAGAAGAGAGTTATAATTGACTCTGGTGGTAAAATTGGTTTTAGTTTAAGAACTGCATAGTAAGCAGTATTTAATTTACTACACTTATAATCAACATGCTGACAACAGGGGAGTTGCTCGTCCTTAGCAATTTGGTGCACTGATTTAAATTAACAATTGGTGTCTTTCTATTAAAAAACTGAATGTTTACTGTTTTATTGTTATATGGAAGTCAATTATTAGTATTCATTATGGTCTGTATTTGATCGATCCTGCATTATTTTGCAGAATATACGCCTTCTTTCTTCATCCACTAACAGTATCTCCTGATGGCATTGATGTTTTTAAGAATGATAACCATGCTTCTTTAGAATTCTCTGTACAGAGAATTTAGACACGTTACATTCACGAGCAATGCATCGTATGCTAGTTGTTGGTTTAGCATTTATCAAACCTAAAACTGTTTCTTCCAATTCATCGTTGTTCCTTCTGTTCCGTTTGCATGTAATGTCACGAACTCTGAGTAAACTGACGCCACTGCAAAATATTTTGGTAATGAATACGCTCTCTTCATTGGAATAACTCAGATTATTGTTCATAGTCAATGCGTGAATTGATATTTGACTAGCAAAATTATTCTCACCGTAACATGACATTTGTCAAAGTCATGGCAAGGGTTTTTATTAAAAGGTAAATGCTTTAACTTATTTTTACTATTTCTAAGGTGAATTCTAGTACAAACGTAAATTAAATGGATGATACATTTACAATTTTTAAATCTCTAAAAAATATTCCTTTACGATTTTTCTCTAAAATGAATAGGGGAGCTAATAATTACACATATTTAATTTTACATGTTAAATCCCTATGTTCGCCCCTTATCCCAGACACTCGGTATATATATATATAATAGTAAAAAAGTCGAAGAAAAATCCTCGTATCAGGGAATCCGACTAAAAAGGGTGGTTAATAAATCATCTATTTATCATAAAACCGAGCTTTCGCCAATGTTTATTAGCTTCTTCAGGGATAACGCTACAAAATAATTTACAAGAGAAAATTTTTTTATAAGTTAATGAATTGGAGTTATGCACGTGTTCGCGACGCACGTGTTGGCGAAAATTTACTTACATGGAAGATGTGAAAAACTAAACCATTGAACATACGGGATTAATGAAATGGCTCGATGCAATAATAGTTAAACATATTAAAACTTGTTAAAAACGCTGATGTCACAAGATTAAAATTTACAAACTTTACAAACACACATCGCCGGACATGTTGGTTCGAGGCGATGACTAACAGTGATTGTGAACTAGGTTAGATTGTAATGGCCGAGGTACAAGCCAAACTGGAGGGAGAGCACTACACAATTAGTGCCAACCCTGGGAATTGATGCCGTCAAAATGGCGGTAAAATTTGAATTTGACATTTTTAAGTGTAAAAGAGTAAAAGTGTAAAAATGTATAAGAAAAAAGGGGGGTCGTGTTGTCTGTGGCTATCAATTTAACCTTTACAAATGTAGATTATAACATTAACAATTACCGAATCATTTTAACGCTATAATAAAATGTAGGGGTTAGGATTAATAGATGAGTTAAAAATAATTGTTAGCGGTGGTAGTTAAGTGGTGGTGGTTAAATGGTGAGCACACCATTTATGGTGAAAAAATGTGGATTAATGTAACCCCCAGATTGTAAGTTGTAATATTAACAATGTACAGGTCATTGTAGTATTATAACACATTGCAGGGTTGTTATTGAAAACGTATAAGTTACGTAATATTAAAGATATGTAAAAAGTAGTGTTTAAGAGTTTAAATTATTTAAGTGTAATACAGCAATTTCAATAAATTGCTGGGGGGTAAGAGAGAAAATGTGAGATGTATAATAATAATTAGGTGTGATTACTGATAACGAGAACAATTAACTAGATGCAAACGAAAATTAAGCAGCAGAAACTAAGGAGTTGTGTGAATTATCAATCAAGGGATCGTTATTAGTTTAATGATGGTCTGAAAGACTGATAAGGTAGGAATAGTTGTTACTTAAGTGATCTGTGTCTGATTTGAAATTCATTGTTTTTCCACGGTTCTTCTGAATGTGATACATCTCAAGAAACAGTCTGCCCCTGTAGGATTTACAAGTGTCGAGAACTTTTACGTTGTTGAAGTCTGGGTTGTGGTTTGAAGAGTTGCAGTGAATAGAAAGAGCACATGACTTCTTGCCCAGTCTGTAATCGCTCCTGTGTTGTGTCAAACGTGACTTGAGCCACTGTGAAGTTTGACCCACATAGGAGAGATCTTTTTGCTATTTTCCAACAAGTACGGCCGTTACTTCCCTCCAGTATATATATATATATATATATATATATATATATATATATATATATATATATATATATATATATATATATATTTACATCCCGATATCATTGCTGCGTCTATTCATTGTGTTTTTGTCATCATTGGTGCGTCCATATGCTAAGTTGCGTCCATATACGGACGCAATTTAAACATCACCTATTTTCAATTTTTTCCACATCAGTGCGACTTCCTGAATGCTATATTAAAAATACGTGTAGACGCAACAATGATGTTGAAATGAGTAATTTTAGTTTACACAATTTCTGCTAGAGGCGCCACCGTCGATGCGTAAGTATACGTCTGTACGTATTCTCTTGCGCCCACCGCGGTTCCGCGTCCCGATTTATCGGCAACGTCGCGCCGGCCTCGCGCTGACATGATGCGTCATTCTTCCTCCAAATTAAATTGCGCCGATTATCAGAACGATTTCGTTCCTTTACATTCATCTTCGCCACGCTGCGAGTTAATTTATGCGCGAAGAGTAATAGTAATAAAAGTGCTAAAGCGCTAATTTATTTTTCTATCATAAATAAATAAAATTATGAACTTAATTAAAAAATCACTTTGTTTTAACCACCACTAATTATTGTAAAACATATTGGGTAACGTCAGTTATTAATCAATTAATTAAATAAATAATGTTAATCTAAACAAATATTCACGACTCAAGTTTGGACGTATTACCGTCATCAAGAGAATTACCAATAGATTGATTTATGGTTAAAAAATAGTAGATGTTTCTAATGCAAATTAAGTATGGATTACCACGTAGTAACGGTCACAACCATCCTTGTTGGATAAAATATTATTTTCAAATAAGAGTTAATTTTTGCAATTGAATTTTGTTGCTACCAAAGTGAGAGGAGAATAACGGAAACAGGAGCCTATTTGTTTGAGGATTTATTTTAATCTCTATATCTCATTCCGAACATAAACAAATATTTGTTTTGTTCGTCTAATTTACTTGCCGAAAATTTAAAACACAATTGTTTAATCGTCATTTGAAATTCCACTAAAATTCAATATGCAGATATCCAAAAATTCATATAAATAATATATGATTTTAAAAATTCAACTAAAAATCATAATAAATTCTGGATCAAAAATCTTCATGCCATTTTGGCTTGTTTCTATAGAACACTTGAAAAATTAAATTATTTCTTAGACATATTTAATTCCTAGATAGAAAATGTCAAATTAAGGAAAATCTAAAATATTTTTTTAAATACAAAACTGTCTTATTAATACTTAGGGTTGTTAAAATGAGGCACACAGATAATTTTGTAAAAATCGAAACTAGTCGGAATAAAAAGTATCAGAAATTGTGAAACAAACCAAGTGCCTCATTTTAACAACCCTTAATATTAAAAATGTTTCACCATGTGATGAACGACAACCAAATTCAACAAAAAATACTAATTAATTTTAACATAAGCTATAATTTAAACCTGAATGCTCGAATTTACCTTATTATTATTTAAATATTACTAAAAATTAATTGTAAAATGTAAAGTAATTATTAAATATAATATTGTTTGTTATAATATATTTGTTGATATTAAATTTGTATCAATTTCCAGGACATTGATGAGTTTAGGGGTGAGGCCCTCTGCGTACGGCAACTTTCTGTACGCAGAGGGCCTCACCCCTAAACTCATCAATGTCCTGGGCCACGACAAAGTCAGAATCGCGCAGTCAAATATCAGTACCCTTAACAGACGTTTTTTCACAAAACTCAAAGACAAGAATCCCTCAGAAACTATGTCTAACGTCATTTACAACATCCCTTGCCGGGACTGTGATCTCTCTTACATCGGTCAGACATCTCAATGGCTGAAAACACGCCTCACCCAACATATGAGCGATTACAGACTGGGCAAGAAATCTTGTGCACTTTCCATTCACTGTAACTCTTCTGATCATAACCCTGACTTCACTAACGTAAAAATCTTAGATACCAGTAAGACGTATAAGGGAAGACTGTTTCTTGAAATGTATCACATTCAAAAAAACCGTGATAAATCAATGAATTTTAAATCGGATACAGATCGTTTAAGCAACATTTACTCTTACCTTATTAGTCTGTCTCATAAACAAATTAATATCAACTCGTCAGTCGATCACTCGCATAATTCATCTATTTAGGCTACTTGTCTTTTTGCTTTTTCAATTTAATGGTTTCGTATCAGATTATTCGTCTGTTTTTTATACATTTTTATACATTTGACACACCCCTCCTTTTATTGGAATTGCTTTAAACACTTAATTCATTATTTAACTTTTATATTATAATTATCTACGTTTCAACTTTAAACACCCCTATTATTATAATATTGCGATGGTTACGCCATTGCCAATATTATAAGTTATTACTGTCGGGTAGTCTCACCCCCCTTTTCACACTTACAATTATGTACATTTTACCTTTAAACACCCCCTTTTTTATTGTAATATTGCGATGGTTACGCCATGCCAATATTATAATTTATTATTGTCGGGTTATCACACCCCCTGTTCATATTGAACCTCGTAACAAGCGCAATCGCGATCACTTAATTAATACACAACACTTTTAACACTTATACCTTAACTCATCCATTAATCATTAACCACTACATTTAATTATGATATTATAATGATTCACGTCATTATTAATATCATAATCGACTATTGTAAATGGGTTAAATTGGCAGCTTCCCTGCGCTTAATACCAATATAGGTCACCCACCGAATTTTTGAATTTACCCGCCACCCGCCATCAGCGGACAGTAAATACGATTGGTACTACCGATCTCCCCACCACCTTTTCAGATATACGTTGGTAACACAACTGCAATTTAACCTATCCCATCTACCATGCAGTCATTGTTCAATAAGATGGCCGACGATGTTTACCCGTGTTTATCGTCCACCATGTGAATTTTAAATTGTTTTAATCTGTTAACATCCACGTCTTGTGGAAAGTTTTTAATGTGTAACTTGTTCATCGTTCATGGCCACGCTTAGTTCCTTAAGTGCGGTAGTTTATTTTTAATCTTACATGTAAGTAATCAACTCTTCAGCCTTCAGCACATGTGCTCACATAACCTTTCACTTTTTTTCTTTCACGCTAATTATACTTTTATTAATTGTAGCGTCACCCTGATAAAGCAAATAAAGATTTGCGAAAGCTCGGTATATGATAAATAGATGACTTATTAACACCCTTTTTGGTCGGATTCCCTGATACGAGGACTTTTCTTCGAAAAAATTTGTTACTATTCCCAACAAGTACGACCGTTACTTCCCTCCAGCATATATATATATATATATATATATATATATATATATATACCGGGTGACCCAGGGATCTGTAAAAGCTCCATAACTTATTTGCTATTTGAGATATCGACTTCTAGTTTCCTTGAACTGGTACCAACACTTATTCTACATATTTTAAAAATATGTATGTTTTTATACAGGGTGTCCCAATATACATAACAGAACAAAGTTATGTTTTTTTAAATGGAACACCCTATATTTTATACTTTATTTTCAACCCTCTTAAGAAGCTGATAAAAATAGTATAAGATAGTATGGGTCTATTATGGACGGTTGGTTAGTTGTGGGCAAATTTGTGGCAAAAACATGTACACATTGAAAACATTGCAGAAGCGTTCCTAGCAAAGATAGCATCATTATTTATACACTAGAAAATGTCCCACATCATAAAGAATAATACACATCGGCTTTAGTTCTCTTTTATTCATAGTGCTATACAGGGTGTCAACATATGCAAAACAATGGATAACTATTTTTTTTCAAATGGAACACCCTATATAATTTGCCACCAATATATGGCATTTTTAATAAGCTTTCCAATGATATATAGTTTATATAACAAAATATTAAGGATTCTTGAGATTTATCAATAAAAACATATTTCTTTTGTCACCTTCTGCTGATTTTTGGATTTTCAGCCAAAATTATGCATTTTCAGGAAAAATTATAAGGGACCAAAGTTGTAGAGCAAAAATTTACGGTCGACATAGGTCTTTTAACTTTTAAGATAATGCGTGCATTACCGGCCAGAGCGCGCAAAATCGTGACCGTATATGCATTTTAGCGTTTTTTATTAATAAATTGCATTATACTTTTTTTCCGCACCCTCTAGCGGAAAAACGGGCAATTATAGGGAAATTAAAATGGCCCATATCGATTGAAAATGTTCCGCTCTACAACTCTTAATAGAAGCAATTTTTGCCAAAAATGCATAGTTTTCCCTAAAATGCAAATTGAAAATGCATGTATCAATTTTTGCGTTTTTCAATGGTTTTTTGTATTTTTAGCGAAAACTATGCATTTTGGGCAAAAATTGCTTCTTTTAAGAGTTGTAGGGCGGAATTTTTTCAATCGATGTAGGTCATTTGAATAATTTTATAATTACCCGATTTTCTGCTAGAGGACGTGGAAAATAAAGTATAGTGCAATTAATTAACAAAAAATTTGAGAAAAACGCTAAAATGCATATACGGTCACGATTTTGCGCACTCTGGCGGGCAATGCACGCATTATTGGAAAAGTCAAAAGACCTATATCGATCGAAAATTTTCCATTCTACAACTTTGGTCTCTTATTATTTTTTCAGAAAATGCATAGTTTTGGCTGAAAATCCAAAAATGAGCAGGAGGTGACAAAAGAAAAATGTTTTTATGGATAAATCTCAAGAATCCTTAATATTTCATTATACAAATTGTACATCATTGGAAAGCTTATTAAAAATTCCATGCACTAGTGGCAAGATATATAGGGTGTTCCATTTGAAAAAAAATAGTTATCCAATATTTTGCGTATGTCGACACCCTGTATAGCAGTATGAACAAAAAATAACCAATGCCGATTTGTATTATTCTTTATGATGTGGAAAATTCTTCAGTGTATAAAAAATGACGATAGCTTTGCTAGGAGCGCTTCTGCAATTTTTTCAATGTGTCCTTGTTTTTGCCACAAAATTGCCCATAACTAACCAATCGTCCATTAGAGACCCATACTATCTTATATTAGTTTTATCAGCTTCTCAAGAGGGTTGAAAATAAAGTATAAAATATAGGGTGTTCCATTTAAAAAAACATAACTTTGGTCTGTTATGTATATTGGGACACCCTGTACAAAAACATACATATTTTTAAAATATGTAGAATAAGTGTCGGTACCAGTTCAGGAAAACTAGAAGTCGATATCTCAAATAGGAAATAAGTTATGGGGCTTTTACAGATCCCTGGGTCACCCGGTATATATATATATATATATATATATATATATATATATATATGGGGCAGTCCATACCAACCTGGTGCACTAAAAAAAAATTGGCGAGAAAACACATGAAATATGTTCCATCAAGACTCCTGAGTATTTCAGAATTTTTTCAGATTTTTTGGAACCATATTGACGGAGCTGTGGCTCCTAAAAGACACGTAGAAATCAAAATTTTGCAAAAATTGCATTTTTTGCACTCGTGATTCTGTTAAAACGATACACAGAATCAAAAAATTGATGGAGACTTTTTTTAAATGAAATTTTACGAGCTTTCAGTTGATTTGGTGCATTTTCCCTTATTCGCCCTTTTTAGCCCTTATTTTACCCTTTAAAGAGCAAAAATAGCCCTCTTAGAGCGGGGGACACTTTTTATTGTTCTGAAAGTGTGATTAGTCGATTCCTCGTCAAAAATTATATAAAAGACCCAAATTTCAGAATGGGCCGACCATTTTAAGGGGCGTTACAGAGATATTCTCAAAAAAGCATTGTTTCCTCAAAAAAAAAAATTTCAAAATTATTGTCTTTTTGAATTAATTATTACCATTTTACCGTTCTAGCTGCGATCGTGCATCCAGATAAGAAAAATATACTTTCGTTAATTTCTCAAACGTAGCTGCTGCACAGAATTTGAATATGTTTCTTTAAATCTCGTAATTCTTCATAAATAAATTGAAAACCGAAAAAAATCAAATGAAAATAATGATACAGTACTCAATACACAATATAAGTATTTTTTTATATTATACAATTTTGTACAGAAAATGTCTCCAAAATATTTTTTTGGCCGAGTGTATTGCGCAAGAATTTTATACTAATTGTATGATATAAAAAATTAATTATTCTATGTTAAATGCTGTGGAATTATTTATATTTTTATATTTTCTAGTTCATTTGTCAAAACTAGATAAAAAAAATCCAAATTTGGAATGGACAAACCTTTTTAAGGGACTGTACACAGATATTAATGAATACATTTTCACATTTGCTGTTTTAAATTGCTGGACGCAAGGAACACAGTTATTACAGATCCGTGCCCAATAAAAGTAGATAACGAATAATAACAATAAATAGAGTTTTTCGCGGATTGATCTGAAATGTAAGAATTTTCGGACTGCTTTTAGGCCGTGAAATATCACTTTTGCGGACTAGGCTTTAAAAATGCTTATTTATGCCTAGGCTGTAAAAGTAATGAGCCAATCACGTGAGACTACGTCACGCTATTTCGCCAATCAGATGTGACACCGCGTCGACCAATAGAAGCCGCCCGGAAATTTGTTTGACATTACAATGTATTTTTCGCTTAATTGAGAGTTGCCTTCCAATTTCCCATACCCGAAAGTCCAAAAACAGGTTCCCCGAAGTTTGAATAACACCGCGTGTGATTTCCCCGAACTCCATGCGAGTCCCTAACTTATCCACGCACAAAAATCGAGTCGCCGAACAGTTGCGAAATTTGTTTGTCGTGACCGGCTCCTAGCGGCCCGGCATTTGACGTTGAAACGTCGTCGACCGGTGCACTTATTTCCTGGCACAGTAGAACGAGAAACTTTCCTTCAGATGTTGCCTGTGAAAGAAGCCCAATAACGGCTTCTGAGAAGTATTAACAACCCCGCGTAAGTTTTCTCCGAGCACCGTGTGTTTACCTAACTTTCCCATGTAATTGAACCCGAGCAGCAATCGGAAAAATGATCAAAAAGGATTTGGAGGTTACGTATTATGTAAGTTTTATTTCAATTCAATCATTGAACAATAATAATATGAACATAATGACTTTAATATTTATAATCGTAAAGAAATGTGTGTGATACCAACAAAGTGCATTTCATTGAGAAGTTCCTGAATTCCTGAGTCAAAATGTATCACAAAGTAATGGCTTCTACCATCAACCATATCAGTAATGAAATGTATTGAAGAGTTTTACTCGAAATGATTATCCGGTTCGTCCGTTTTAAATATTCATTGCATATCACTTATGAAATCATGATCATTATGATTATAAATGATTCCACCATACACACCGTCAAAATGCGGACACCACAATATCTATTATAAATGTCAATTTTTGTTTTACTTAGGTACCTACGAAATTTTTACAAAGCTACCTGCGATATGTTGATAGAATTAAATATATTGAAAATTATTGCATTGCAAGTTATTAATAATTTCTCCTGAACAATCCGCGAAAAAATTATGTGTTTAACTCGGCAATAAAGCAGATTTCCTGACTTGGCTGGATTCACAGCCTCGCTCGCAAGCTCGCTCGTCGGTGAAACTCCAGCTGCGTCCGCAAATCTGTCACTTTATTGCCTTGTTAAACAAATAACTATTTTCGCGGATTGATATGAAATGTAAGATTTTTCGGACTGCTTTTAGGCCGCGAAATATCACTTTTGCGGACTAGGCTTTAAAAGTGCTTATTTATGCCTAGGCTGTAAAAGTAATGAGCCAATCAGGTGAGACTACGTCATGTTATTTCGCCAATCAGATGAGACACCGCGTCGACCAATAGAAGCCGCCCGGAAATTTGTTTGACATTACAATGCATTTTTCGCTTAATTGAGAGCTGCCTTCGAATTTCCCGTACCAAAAAGGCCAAAAACAGATTCCCAGAAGTTTTAATAACACCGCGAGTGATTTCCCCGACCTTCATGCGAGTCCCTAATTTATCGACGCACAAAAATCGAGTCGCCGAACGATGGCGAATTTTGTTTGCCCTGGCCGGCTCCGAGTGGCCCGGCATTTGACATTTAAACGTCGTCTACCGGCGCACTTATTTACTGGCACAGTAGAACGAGAGACTTTCCTTCAGATGTTGCCTGTGAAAGAAGCCCAATAACGGCTTCTGAGAAGTATGAACAAGCCCTCGTAAGTTTTCTCCGAGCACCTTGTGTTTACCTAACTTTTCCACGTAATTGAACCGGAGCAGCAATCGGAAAAATGATCGAAAAGGATTTGGAGGTTACGTATTATGTAAGTTTTGTTTCAATTTAATCATTGAACAATAATAATATGAACATAATGACTTAATATGTTTAATCGTAAAGAAATGTGTGTGATACCAAGAAAGTGCATTTTATTGAAAAATTCCTGAATCAAAATGTATCACAAAGTAATGGCTTCCACCATTAACCATATCAGTAAAGAAATGTATTGAAGAGTTTTACTCGAAATAATTATATGGTCCGACCGATTTAAATATTCATTGCATGTCACTTACGAAATCATGATCATTATGATTATAAATGATTATTACACCACACACACCGTCAAAATGTGGACACCTCAATGTCTATTATAAATGTCAATTTTTGTTTTACTTGGGTACCTACGAAATTTTTACAAAGCTACCTGCGATATGTTGATAGAATTAAATATATTGAAAATTATCGCATTGCAAGTTATTACTAATTTCTGCTGAACAATCCGCGAAAAAATTATGTGTTTAACTCAGCAATAAAGCAGATTTCCTGACTTGGCTGGATTCTCAGCCTCGCTTGCAAGCTCTCTCGGCGGTGAAACTCCAGCCGCGTCCGTAAATCTGTCACTTTATTGCCTTGTTAAACAAATAACTATTATTTCGTTTACATTATCTCGCACAATTTCTTCTTCCTCGGCTATATTTGAAGTATGCTTTAAACAGGACTGGCAGGGTTTAAAAACGGATCCATATTTTGCTTGGTTTGCAATCACGTTCTGAATCGTGGAAATACCGGGTATCGGCCGATCGGGATATAAACCAGCAAACAAGTTTCGAACTTCATTTACACTACTACCGGAATAAAACCACTTCAGAAATATGTTTTTTTCAGCAATTGTATAAGACATTATTATGAATTACTTAATTGAAAAGCGCACTTAAATATCGAAACGGATTTTACGAAAAGTCAAAACTGACAGTTGTTGATGACGCAAAATTTTTGTTGAAAAATCATTATTTTTTTCAAATTATTAATATCTTCGTTTTCTGCTACTATTAGTACTATTTTGAAAATAAATACGGACCTATCATATAGCATTTTAAATTCTGAACAACTTTGATCTCTTATGATTTTGCTCTAAAATAATTACGGGAGCAGGAAACTGCAAAAGTGTTATTTTACATGTAAATTCCTATTACCGAGCGGTTGTATCAGCACCCGGTATATATATACATATATATATATATATAGGTATATATATATATATATATATATATATATATAACCACTTCAGAAATATGTTTTTTTCAGCAATTGTATAAGACATTATTATGAATTACTTAATTGAAAAGCGCACTTAAATATCGAAACGGATTTTACGAAAAGTCAAAACTGACAGTTGTTGATGACGCAAAATTTTTGTTGAAAAATCATTATTTTTTTCAAATTATTAATATCTTCGTTTTCTGCTACTATTAGTACTATTTTGAAAATAAATACGGACCTATCATATAGCATTTTAAATTCTGAACAACTTTGATCTCTTATGATTTTGCTCTAAAATAATTACGGGAGCAGGAAACTGCAAAAGTGTTATTTTACATGTAAATTCCTATTACCGAGCGGTTGTATCAGCACCCGGTATATATATACATATATATATACCGGGTGTGGCACTTAAGACGCCTCGGACCATAGCTCCTTTACGATAAAAGCTATCGAAAAAAATCTAAGAACAAAGTGGTGCATAGTTACCGTCGCTATGTTTTAAAAATATTTCTAATCATCAGTGGCGTGCCGTACTCCAGTGGCGTACCAAACTTATGTTTTTTTAAATGGAATGCCCTATTTTTTATTGCAGATTTGGAAAGTGCTCGACGAGTACTTATTTTTTTATCTAACATGTTATACCCTTCACTTTAGCGGTTTCGCTGTTATAACCCCTTCTTTCAAAATTGCGCCCCATTTTTGAGATTTTTTTGTAGAGAAACTACATGACGCCGGCGCCTAAATTTTGAATTGAGGTACAGGTTAAGACCTCGTATACCTTCACATAATTTTTTTTCGGGTAATTTATGGAAAAAAAATAATTTTTGATTGATCTTCGTATGTTGTCATTTTTTCCGAAAATTTCAAATGGCACCCCCCTAAAAAAATTACGGCGTTGTACAGCCAAAACTCTAAATTTTTCATTGGTGTAAAAAAAATTACACATTGCATAACACAATTTCGGAGAAAAAAGGAATTTCATCGCAAATGTCGGGAAACGTTTTCCGTTCCCAAGTGTGCCATGAGAAAACAAAAGATTGGTAATTGTCAAAGTACCAAAACAAATACACAAATACGGTCAACATAATAGTATGTACCTATTTATTCAACATGATATGAAAAATGCAGATAAAGAAAATTTAACAACTTAAACTAAATGTTCGAAATGACGACCTTCCTGCTGGAGGCATAACCGCAACTTCTGGTGATATACCGCAGTTCATTATTTTCGGTAATAACTGCCTTCTTTCTAACTCTCCTTGGCCGTTTCACACTTCCCGTAGTAGTAAATCTCTCCAACACTTTTTGAAACGCACGTTCATTTGGATGTGCCCTGTGCGGATATCTCGCAGCGTACACTCGTGATGCCAAGAAACAATTCTTGTTACATTCTCCAAGAATAAATATCATGTCAACCATTTCCTCTTGAGTTCGGAACATTTTTAGAACGTTTATCAAAAATGACTTATGGCTCCTACTGGCGTCTAATAATTTACTTTGACAATTACCAATCTTTTGTTTTCTCATGGCACACTTGGGAACGGAAAACGTTTCCCGACATTTGCGATGAAATTCCTTTTTTCTCCGAAATTTTGTTATGCAATGTGTAATTTTTTTTACACCAATGAAAAATGTAGAGTTTTGGCTGTACAACGCCGTAATTTTTTTAGGGGGGTGCCATTTGAAATTTTCGGAAAAAATGACAACATGCGAAGATCAATCAAAAATTATTTTTTTGCCATAAATTACCCGAAAAAAAATTATGTGAAGGTATACGAGGTCTTAACCTGTACCTCAATTCAAAATTTAGGCGCCGGCGTCAATTAGTTTCTCTACAAAAAAATCTCAAAAATGGGGCGCAATTTTGAAAGAAGGGGTTATAACAGCGAAACCGCTAAAGTGAAGGGTATAACATGTAAGATAAAAAAATAAGTACTCGTCGAGCACTTTCCAAATCTGCAATAAAAAATAGGGCATTCCATTTAAAAAAAACATAAGTTTGGTACGCCACTGGAGTACGGCACGCCACTGATGATTAGAAATATTTTTAAAACATAGCGACGGTAACTATGCACCACTTTGTTCTTAGATTTTTTTCGATAGCTTTTATCGTAAAGGAGCTATGGTCCGAGGCGTCTTAAGTGCCACACCCGGTATATAGGTATATATATATATATATATATATATATATATATATATATATATATATATATATATATACCGAGTGTTTGGGATAAGGGGCGAACATAGGGATTTAACATGTAAATGTAAATATGTGTAATTATTTGCTCCCCTATTCATTTTAGAGAAAAATCGTAAAGGAATATTTTTTAGAGAATTAAAAACTGTAAATGTATCATCCATTTAATTTACGTTTGTACCAGCATACACCTCAGAAATAATAAAAATAAGTTTAACAATTTACCATTTAATAAAAACCCTTGCCATGACTTTGACAAATGTCATGTTTCATGTTATAGTGAAAATAATAATATTGCAAGTCAGATATCAATTCTAGTTATTACGATGAACAATAATCTGAGTTATTCCAATGAAGAGAGGGTATTCATTATTAAAACATTTTACAGTGGCGTCAGTTTACGCAGAGTTCGTGACTTATTTTCGGTTACATTTAACAATCGACCAATTCCGTCTGTATAAACAATTTCCAAATTTGTGAAAAAGTTCGAAAATACAGCAAGTGTAGCGGCAGATGATTCAAAAGGTATTTCAATAGTCCAATTTTAACAAATATTAATTCAAAAACATTAACATTGCAGGCAAACGGAAGAGAAGAAGCAACGATGAATTGGAAGAAAGAGTTTTGGGGTTGATAAATGCTGATCCAACAACTAGCATACGATGCATTGCTCGTGAGTGCAGCGTGTCTACATTCTCAGTGTATAAGATTCTGAATAAGCATGGGTATTATCCCTACAAACATCAATGCCATCAGGAGATATTGCTAGTGGATGAAGAAAGCAGGCGTGTATTCTGCGAGATAATGCAGGATCGATCAAACATAGACAGAAACTTTTTGCAGTCTATCTGTTTTACGGATGAATGCACGTTCACACTTAACAACGAGCCCAACACTCAGAACACGCGATACTGGACCCAAGAAAATCCGCGGATATGCCTTAGAACTAGAACCCAGTTCCCGCAAAAAATCAATATTTGGGCTGGTATTTTTAAAAATAATATTATTGGGCCGTTTGAAATATGTGAAAATTTAAATTCGAATTCTTATTTAGACCTTTTAATCAACCAGGTTGGCCCTGCATTAGAAGAAGTTGCACGTGACAGTCAGGAGATATGGTATCAGCATGATGGATGTCCAGCCCATTATGGTTTAAATGTAAGGGAATATTTAAATGCTAATTTTCCCAATTGCTGGATTGGTCGCGGTGGCACTATCAACTGGCCACCAAGATCTCCTGATTTAGCACCATGTGATTTCTTGTTGTGGGGTCACTTGAAAAACAAAATTTACAAAAAACATCCAAATATTGAATCTTTGCGGGAAGCAATTTTTGCGGAATGCACATTGATTACAGATAGTCAGTTGGCTAATGTTAGACATGCATTTTATAACCGATTGGGTTATTGTTTACACCAGAACGGAGAACTTTTTGAGTACTTGCTCTAAAATGTCCCGTTGGCCGCTGGTTACGGTAAAACCAAAAATATATCACGAACTGTGTGTAATCTGACACCACTTTAATTCAATTCATCGTTGCTTCTTCTGTTCCGTTTGCCTTTAATTTTAATATGTTTGAAATAATATTTGTTGAAATTGGACTATTGAAATACCTTTTGAATCATCTGCCGCTACACTTGCTGTATTTTCGAACTTTTTCACAAATTTGGAAATTGTTGATACAGACGGAATTGGTCGATTGTTAAATGTAACCGAAAATAAGTCACGAACTCTGTGTAAACTGACGCCACTGTAAATAGTTTGATAATAAATAATACCCTCTCTCCATTGGAATAACTCATATTATTGTTCATAGTAATAACAATGCGTGAATTGATATTTGGACGTGGATGGAACTGCGGGTTAAGGAGATTGAATGATTCGGGAAATTGGCGTCGGCTACGAGGCCATCTGCCATAATCATTGTATTGTAATATATCAGAAATTAAATGAATAACTGAATAATGAAAGACAAATGCAATGTCCATGGTCCCGAGCGAATATTCCGCGACCCCGAAATCGTTCGCCCGGGCTGGGATTCGAACCCTCGCGGCACGCGGTGCAACCGGCATAAGCGCTCGCTTGTACCCACTACACCAACGGGCCGCCCGAATTAATGTTTGACTAGTAAAATTATTCTCACCATAACATGACATTTTTCAAAGTCATGGCAAGGGTTTTTATTACATGGTAAATTGTTAAACTTATTTTTATTATTTCTGAGGTGTATGCTGGTACAAACATAAATTAAATGGATGATACATTTACAGTTTTTAATTCTCTAAAAAATATTCTTTTACGATTTTTCTCTAAAATGAATAGGGGAGCAAATAATTACACATATTTAATTTTACATGTTAAATCCCTATGTTCGCCCCTTATCCCAAACACTCGGTATATATATATATAGTAAAAATGTCCAAGAAAAATCCTCGTATCAGGGAATCCGACCAAAAAGGGTGGTTAATAAATCATCTATTTATCATAAAACCGAGCTTTCGCCAATGTTTATTAGCTTCTTCAGGGATAACGCTACAAAATAATTTACAAGAGAAATTTTTTTTATAAGTTAATGAATTGAGGTTATGCACGTGTTCGCGACGCACGTGTTGGCGAAAATTTACTTACATGGAAGATGTGAAAAAATAAACCGTTGAACATACGGGATTAATGAAATGGCTCGATGCAATAATAGTTAAACATATTAAAACTTGTTAAAAACGCTGATGTCACAAGATTAAAATTTACAAACTTTACAAACACACATCGCCGGACATGTTGGTTCGAGGCGATGACTAACAGTGATTGTGAACTAGGTTAGATTGTAATGGCCGAGGTACAAGCCAAACTGGAGGGAGAGCACTACACAATTAGTGCCAACCCTGGGAATTGATGCCGTCAAAATGGCGGTAAAATTTGAATTTGACATTTTTAAGTGTAAAAGAGTAAAAGTGTAAAAATGTATATGAAAAAAGGGGGTGGTGTTGTCTGTGGCTATCAATTTAACCTTTGCAAATGTAGATTATAACATTAACAATGACTGAATCATTTTAACTCTATAATAAAATGTAGGATTCATAGATGAGTTAAAAATAATTGTTAGCGGTGGTAGTTAAGTGGTGGTGGTTAAATGGTGAGCACACCATTTATGGTGAAAAATGTGGATTAATGTAACCCCCAGATTGTAAGTTGTAATATTAACAATGTACAGGTCATTGTAGTATTATAACACATTGCAGCGGGTGCAGGGTTGTTATTGAAAACGTATAAGTTACGTAATATTAAAGATATGTAAAAAGTAGTGTTTAAGAGTTTAAATTATTTAAGTGTAATACAGCAATTTCAATAAATTGCTGGGGGGTAAGAGAGAAAATGTGAGATGTATAATAATAATTAGGTGTGATTACTGATAACGAGAACAATTAACTAGATCCAAACGAAAATCAAGCAGCAGAAACTAAGGAGTTGTGTGAATTATCAATCAAGGGATCGTTATTAGTTTAATGATGGTCTGATAGACTGATAAGGTAGGAATAGATGTTACTTAAGTGATCTGTGTCTGATTTGAAATTCATTGTTTTTCCACGGTTCTTCTGAATGTGATACATCTCAAGAAACAGTCTGCCCCTGTAGGATTTACAAGTGTCGAGAACTTTTACGTTGTTGAAGTCTGGGTTGTGGTTTGAAGAGTTGCAGTGAATAGAAAGAGCACATGACTTCTTGCCCAGTCTGTAATCGCTCCTGTGTTGTGTCAAACGTGACTTGAGCCACTGTGAAGTTTGACCCACATAGGAGAGATCACAACCCGAGCAAGGTATATTGTAAATTACATTGGACAAGACATCAATTGAATTCTTGTCTTTTAGCCTAGTGAAAAAATGACTGTTAAGGGTGCTAATGTTAGATTGAGCTATTCTGACTTTTTTTTTTTTTACTATTTTCCAACAAGTACGGCCGTTACTTCCCTCCAGCATATATATATATATATATATATATATATATATATATATATATATATATATATATATATACAAGGTGTCTAAAAAAGACACCACCAAAATTATATGGTGTATTCCTGAGACAAAAAAAGAGCAAATTAACTAAATTTATCTATATGAAAAATTACATACTTTCCAAGATACAGCAATTCAAAGTTTAAGATTTTTAAAATATTTTAAAATATATCTCAAAAATGGCAGATGGGAATGATTTGTTTATTTTTTTCTGACAACTACATTAGGTGTACTACATTGTTTGAAAATTTCAAGAAATTTCTTTAAGTACAAAGGTGCTCCAGAGGACATGCTGTTTACATTATTACATAGAACTTTTTTGTTCTTCATATTTTTTACGATTTAAATTTTTTTTCAATGCAACTCATCACTTTTAAAGAATTTATAACTCTTAAAGTTTTTTTTGTTTACGCCTTATTTTTAACAAAAAAAAATAAAAAAGAACTTATTGTTCATTGTTTAATTGCGCTCGTCCTGCAAGAAAAGTCTTAAAAATAACTATAATCCAAAAACTGCTTCTATTTTAACATATCAAATTATTTAACAAATTACAAAAATTGTTCGAAATGACCCTCATAAAAAAAAACACAGTACACATTGTATGCGCGCGCGTCGCGTCGATGCGCTTCAGCCACCGGCGATACTTCGGTCACCACCACTCCACCTGTTAACCAGTTTTACTTGCATTGAAAGTTTTAATTGTACTGACACACGTTTTCAACCAATTGAGACCCGCCTACTTAGATTATTTCATTTATAACACGAAATTTTCCAAAAACAATAAGTTCTTTTTTAATTTTTTTTGTTAAAAATAAGACGTAAACAAAAAAACTTTAAGAGTTATAAATTCCTTAAAAGTGACGAGTTGCATTGAAAAAAATATTGAATCGTAAAAAATGTGAAGAACAAAAAAGTTCTATGTAATAATGTAAACAGCATGTCCTCTGGAGCACCTTTGTACTTGAAGAAATTTCTTGAAATTTTTAAACAATGTAGTACACCTAATGTAGTTGTCAGAAAAAAATAAACAAATCATTCTCATCTGCCATTTTCGAGATATAGATTAAAACAATTTAAAAATCTAAAACTTTGACATGCTGTATCTTGAAAAGTATGTAATTTTTCATATAGATAAATTTAGTTAATTTGCTTGTTTTTTGTCTCAGGAATACACCATATCATTTTGGTGGTGTCTTTTTTAGACACCTTGTATATGTATATATATATATATAGTTTAGGGAAGTAACGCCGTCAAATGTAAATGTAGGGAGAAGATATCGGGTGTGGTATCTAGGAACTAGATAAAAACCGTTTCATTTACTAGCCCAGGCCGTGACCACACCCGATATCTTCTCCCTATATATATATATATATATATATATATATATATATATATATATATATATATATATATATATATTTATTATTCTGTCTCAGATTTATTCTGCTATGAGCAGGTCCAGCGACAGCCTTTACCGTGCTGGAAATCTGATAGTGCCGGTCTACTCAGAGGAGTATCGTAGGGAGCAAATTGCGGCTCTGGATAAGGGGATGGCATGCTTCACCAAATTTATCGAGAATCCAGTATATATGGGACTATAATCTGGCTCGAGATGTGGTGGACCTCGAGTAGGAGGGCTGGATGGATGACATCCTAAACGTCATCCCATATGCCAGATCAGTAAAAATGAAAAAAGCTGTATGTTATCCTAATAATTTTATTTAAATCATTGTTAACTAATTAGTTTTTCTTCTTTAATAGATTGATGAATGGTGTCAATACCGGGACACCACCAAGAAAACAAATCCAAAGAGGACGCGTGAGGAGAAGGTTGAGGAGGAGGATGACGAGGGGGTCGATGAAGTTGACGGTGCTAAAAGAACAAAAAAACTTGTAATAATAAAAAATAATAATAATTGAACATATGTTTTTCTATTTACATATGCATATCCCCAGTGCTTTATGTTGTGTTACTTTTTCATGTCTTGTTTAAATAACCCATGCAATTGTTAAACTCACTAAAAAAAAATGTGATATTTTTCAATGCATAAAATAAAATTCTTGTAAGTGTTCACTTATTCTGCAACCATTTATTCACATAAAAAATCTGCAATTGGTACATAGTTCAGCTTTGGAGTATGCGGGGGCGGCGGGTGGCCATTTTGTGGGCGGCGGCCATTTTGTAGACAAGGCGGCCATTTTGTGGGCGGGGCGGTGGCCATTTTGTAGACAAGGCGGCCATTTTGTGGGCGGGGCGGCGGCCATCTTGGAGTGGTCGGGGCGCGGGTCGTGCGGGTCGCTGTTCAACCACTACTGCTATTAGCCTAAAATATATTCATTATCAAAAATGCGCAATATTTATTTTCTTAGAAAATAAAAATTTTAGTATTTGGCTTAATCAAATTTAACGGTACGGCCCGGCCGACCCTGCCGCCCCCAACGAGCCGTCACTGATCTCCTCCCTAGATTTTTGAGCCGGAAAACCGGGATACGGCTCAAAAAAATCGCCAATGCATTGGGACATAAGGATTGTTATCGGAAATTGCCGTCAACATTTCAGTTGCAACCCCTCAGGCGTTTTTATAAAAAAAACACATTTCGGATGCTTCTGGAAAAAAGGGTGCGCTTGCCCTTACGATTACGACTTCAATTTTCATAGAATTTTATAGAACCAGTTACTCTCTACATTTTATGTCTCTTACGCTTCTTTGATATCTCTAACCCTCGAGGAGTTATTCAAAGAAAACCACCCCAATTTCAATAAAAAAATCGCACAGTATTCAGAATTGCATTTTGCGTCAAAAAAGTAGGGGCTATGTTTTTGGTGGGGCGCACCGTTTACTATCCACGGCCGATTTTCGATTGATTACCGGGAAGTTTTTGAAGAATTTTTCGATTTTTTTTTCAAAAATTAAAAATCCGTCGACGGCATATCAGTCACCGAATTAATCCCTATCAAAGATCCCCATAAAGTTTTTTGATCAGATTTTTACTTTTCGAGATATGACGTTGTATACGGAAGCGGGAATTCTCACCATAACATGACACTTGTCAAACTCATGGCAAGGTTTTTTTTTTAATGGTACATTGTTCAACTTATTTTTATTATTTCTGAGGTGAATTCTGGTACAAACGTAAATTAAATGGACGATTCATTTACAATTTTTACTTCTCTAAAAAATATTCCTTCATGATTTTTCTCTAAAATGAATAGGGAAGCTAATAATTACACATATTTAATTTTACATGTTAAATCCCCCTATGTTCGCCCCTTATCCCAGACACTCGGTATACATAGTTTTTTTTGTTTTTGTAACATTAATATAAAAATAATATGGTATTGCCGTATTTGTCTTTCAATCACCTTTCCAAAAATTCATAAATATACACGGTGTCCCATTTGAAATTCTGAAGTTGATGTCATTTTTCCGGAAATGGAGAAACGGAAATGAAATCTATGTATTCAGAAAGAGGCATCATTTCAAACCATTAAAAGCCACCCAATTTCATTTTCGTACTACTAACCGTCTTCGAGATATCGGCTGTCTACTACCTGATGGGACACCCTGTATATAAAAAAAACTAGAGGTTCTGAATTGGCATTTCTTCAATTTTTCTTTCTATATAGTCATTTTATCGTAACTTGATTAAAAAAATTTCATACATAACAATTACACTGTTAAAAATCTCCACACAAGTGCATATATTAAATTAGTAAAAATCGTAAACAGACACGTTTCCATCGCTTCCGACAGTTGCGCTATTATTTTCTACATCAATACTGAATTGGTTAAATGTAGGATCTAAAAATTCCTAAACTTCGGGCAGACGTGGTTTGCCGTCTTTGGATTTATAATTTTGTAAGCTTGAGATGAGGGAATTTTAAGATGTGAGAAGACGGTAATAAGCATTTTCCATTATCTTCTCACGTGAGTATTTTCGAGAAAAACTTTCACAATAACGTCTATTGTCTTTGTTCCGGGCTTCTTCTGCATCATCTGATGACTGTCCAATTGGTATTATCCTGCAGAACAAGCCTGCCACTTTTTTTTCGGTTCCGTCATTCCGTCATCGCCGCATTTGTAGGCTATAGACCTATTCATGAGTAAGGGCGGTTTACGAACTAAGTTCGGAACATTCAAATAATATTGGTATCCTTTTCTACTACCTGATAACCGAGCGGATATTCCCAAGACGTACGATTTCGTCGGCCGTATCTAGAAAACACACACGCGGCCTGCGTAGCTCGGTCTTAGACCGAGCGGTAGAAGGAGAAAGAAATAGTTTACAGCAGTGGTGGGGAAACTTTTTTTAAGACGGGCCATTTGTAATAACTAGACAATCGTAGCGGGCCAAAGAATAATGCTTAATCGTTAACTAATTTATGTGTTCTATAAACATATACATATACAGGGTGTTTCAGAGCTCTGGGAACGGTCAATCACGTGCTTATTTGTCAAAATTTTGAAAAATGTTTTTTTATAAAAGTTGTGCAGAATAGTGATCTGCATGCCCTAAAAATATTTAAATTTATACAGGGTGTCTTATAACAAAGTTACAGACCAAACTTATTATGTTTTTTTTTTATGGAACACCCTGTATATTTTAGCATTTCTGGATTCCTCGTTACTTGGAGATTAAAATGACTTAGGTTTCGGCGATTGATACCGAGCCGTTTTTGTGTTATTCAGTTCTTTATACAAAAATTTGAACAAAATTGTTAAAGTACTGCCCTGAAACTAATAAAGATAATTCATTCTAATTTAGTGGTAAAGTTTAGTTGAACTTTAGTCTTTAAAATTACTATATCATCCAAAACATAACTCAGCGTATTATACAGGGTGATAGTTATTCGCAAACTGCACAATTTCTTAATTTTTTCAAATGGAACACCCTATATATTTTTTCATAATTTAAAAGTCCATTGAGTAAGCTTTCGTTTCATATAAGGTTTCGTATATCTGAAGTTGATGGTTACTCTAATATTTCAAAATTCATTGGTAATTTGCATGTTTTTTATTATCTTTATTTTATTTATCATTTCAAATAAACAAACAAAAAAATACAGGTGACAGTAATTATTATATTAGTCTCAAAAATAGATCGAACCACTTAAGTTGTGACCTTAGTTTATAATTATGAATTTCTCACAAGAAGAATTGGTTGACATGATTTTCATTCTTGGCGAATGTCACAAAAATTGTCTTTTGGCTTCACGAGTGTATGGACAGCGGTATCCCGATAGGCGGTGTCCACGACAAGGAGCATTTAGAAGAGTGCAAGAGCGATTTGAGACTACAGGTAACGTTAATTATTCAAAATCTGTGCAAAGCAAACCTGTAATTAATGAAGATAGCGAATTCCTGGTATTGGCATCGATAGTTGAAAACCCTAAATTAAGTTTATCCGAATTAAATAATCAGTTGGATATTAGTCGGCCCTCAGCGCATAGAATTTTGAAGAAACACAAATTTCACCCTTACCACATCCACTTAGAACAACAGCTTGGAGAAGCAGATTTTTCCGCTAGAACTGCATTCTGTAACTGGGACCTTAATATTCTGGGAAACAATGAACATTTTTTTGATTTTGTGTTGTTTACTGATGAGGCTTCATTTCACAATAATGGCAAGGTAAACAGACACAACCTTCATTATTATTCGGACCACAATCCTCATTTCACAAGGACAGTAAATAATCAAAATCGATCGAGCCTGAATGTATGGGGTGGTAGTCTAAGAACTCGCGTCATAGGACCGTGCCACGTGCCACGTGCCACGCAACGTAGTAAGAGATATGTGGATCCAGTTGGATGGTGCACCACCACATTTTGCTCGCAGTGTACGACAATTTTTGAATGACCGTTACCCTAATAAGTGGATAGGTCGCGGCGGACCTGTACTATGGCCACCTAGGTCGCCGGACCTCACGAAATTAGATTTTTTTCTATGGGGCTATATCAAGGACATGGTGTTCCGTATACCACCGACTACAGCAGAAGATATGCGAATACGAATTGGGAATGCTTTTTCTCCAGTAACGCCACAAGTTTTAGTTGCAGTTCATAAATCGTTCGTTGAACGTCTCAGAATTTGTTTAAATCAGAATGGTCGAAATTTTGAAAACATGTTGTAAACTTCTTTAAATTGTTATTTTTCATTTTATGTACTTATGTTATTAAATTGTTTTGTTATTTAAGTTGATTTATAAGTTTTTACTATAGTTCTCTATCTGTATTGAAACATAATTGTTTGTATAACTTATTGGGAATAATGCATCCAGATTTTGTTGAAATATGGTAGGATACAAGATTTGAATACATGTCTCAAAAACATAAAATACGATTTTGTAGGCAAACACAACGCTTATAAACGGATCCTTCTCAACCGAAACATGCAACTTACGAACGAATTCTGAAATACTCGAGTCACTATCAACTTCAGACATACGATACCTAACATGAAACGAAAGCTTACTCAATAGACTTTCAAATTATGAAAAAATATATAGGGTGTTCCATTTAAAAAAATGAAGAAATTGTGCAGTTTGCGAATGGCTATCACCCTGTATAATACGCTGAGTTACGTTTTGGATGATATAGTAATTTTGAAGACTAAAGTTCAACTAAACTTTACCACTAAATTAGAATGAATTATCTTTATTAGTTTTAGGGAAGCACTTTAACAATTTTGTTCAAATTTTTGTATAAACAACTGAATAACACAAAAACGGCCCAGTTTCAATCCCCACAACCTAAGTCATGTTAATCTCCAAGTAACGAGGAATGCAAAAATGTTAAAAAATACAGGGTGTTCCATTTAAAAAAACATAAGTTTGGTCTGTAACTTTGTTATGAGACACCCCGTATAAATTTAAATATTTTTGGGGCGTGCAGCTCACTATTCTGCACAACTTTTATATAAAACATTTTTCAAAATTTTGACAAATAAGCACCTGATTGACCGATCCCAGAGCTCTGAAACACCCTGTATTATTACATACACTTATTATTTTAATAGTAAAAAAGCAAAAGGTAACAAAATTATAAGCACAAAATACAAAATGAATTTAGTGTAGTTCTTGATGTGAAGTATTATCACTTTATTTTCTGGTGTCATTACTGGTTGATGGTGCATGAGAAAAATGAAATTGAGACTGTTTCATTAAAATTTCATCATAGCCCGGTTCCATTTGCGAAGCAGAAATTCTTGAAACTGATGAAAGGTGCTCATCTGTAATTCTGTTTCTTAAAGAAATTTTCCTAAGCTTCATTGTTGAAAAGATTTGTTCGCATATATAAGATGAGCCGAAAATTGTCATTATTTTCATTGCATGAGTAATTAGATTTGGGAAATTATCTGGACTTAAATTTTTATAAAATTCTAGTAATGGTACTGTATGAAAAGTTTGTTTCAGGAGAGTATTACAGTTCAGTTCTATTAACTCAAGTTGAAATTTTGCATCAACTTCTTCGTAATTAACATTGAATGGGGTCGCAAAAATACTAAACTCTGGTTCCATTTTTCTAAAGTCCTGAAATCTCTTTTCAAATTCTGTAGATAGTTTTCTCAAATTAATTTCGTATTTTTTAATCTTATTGTTTGATATAGTGAATTTTAAAGATTGTATTCTTGGAAAATGAGAAAAATCAGATTTAGAGATCTGATTAGCAAATAATAATAACTGTAATTTGAAACTTTTCAGGTATTGCCAAATATCGTGAAGAAACTGATGATTTTTTCCTTGCAATTTGAGATTAAGTTTATTCATGTGTACGAGGAGGTCTGTGAAAAAAGCGAAATCAGAAAGCCACGTTTCGTTTTCTAAGACGTCAAATTGATTATAAGTGTCTTTATCAAGAAGAAAATTCACAATATCGTCTTTTAAGTCCCAAATTCTTTCAAATACTTTTCCAGCATTTAACCAACGAACTTTTGAATAATACAGGATATCGGAATGCTCAGCATGTACGGACTCCAAAAACTGTTGAAACTGGCGATGTAATAATCCTCTGGAACGAATCATATTTACTAGTTTTACAACAATATTAAGTATATGGTCAATATCTAAAGCCGATTTACAGAGAGCATCCTGATGTATAAGGCAATGCAAAAAACAACATCATTTTCCGGATACTTAGAATTAAATTTCCCAACAAATCCTTCATTGATTCCAACCATATTAGGAGCACCATCTGTAGTTACATTACATAGCTTGTCAATAGGTAAACGAAGTTTATCGATGCAATTTTCAAATTCACAAAATATATCGGCACCAGTCGTTGTTCCTTTCATTGACTGCAGCCCTGCAAGTTATTCTGTAATTTCAAAGTGGGCGTTGATTCCTCTTACAAATATGAGTAACTGAGCAGTATCGCTGATATTTGTACTTTCATCCATGGTAATTGAATAAAAAATAATTTTTTGAGTTTTTGTAGTCAGTTGTGAAATTAGATTTTATCAATATTTTCAGTTCTCTCGGTGATTGTTCTTCTTGAGAGAGACAGTGACTGAAAATTATTTTTCTTGTCAGGGCACATAATATCGCACACATCTAACATGCACTGCTTTATAAATTCACCATCTGAAAATGCTTTATTAGATTTAGCAATATTATAAGCCAACACATAACTGGCTTTCGTAGCGCATCTTTGAGAATGATTAGCTCTCTGAAATAATTGTTGACTTGATAAATTTTTTATTAAATCTTTCGATTTAATTTTTTTCACCTCTTCACTTAACGATGAGTAGGAGTGGTTTTCATGTTTGCTCTTGAAATGGCGTTGAATGTTATATTCTTTTAAAACTGCAACAGTTGTATTGCAAAGTAAGCACACAGGTTTTTCTTTAAATAAAGTAAAGAAATATTTCCACGTCCATTCTTCTTTAAAAACTCGACATTCTGAATCCACTTTTCTTTTTTTAACATTCATTTTAGACGTTACCTACTACGGAGAACAACACACAGAAACGCAATTGACGAAAGCTTACTGCTAATTAATGCTCTTACGCGGGAGTTTGTTGAGGCACTGGGAGTTTGGGGGATTACACAAACAATTACTCGAGTCACAGCGGGTCGTTGCAGATGACTAAGTCGCTAACTAACTGATCTTCGGGCGGCCTCGCTTCTATCTATACCTACCTGCGAGAGTGTCTGGAAGTTTCGAGCGAAGATGAGTCATCTGTTTAGGTCGGATGGATTTGTCCAGAATACTATTGTGTTTTGAATATCGCCGCAGGTAGTTTTTATGCGGGTCGTCACATTACGAAGTAAGTACGCGTTCAAACATTCTCACGACGGTACTCTTAAACGGGCCGGATTAAACCTTTCCGCGGGCCGGACTTGGCCCGGGGGCCGTAGTTTCCCCATCACTGGTTTACGGCGTCTCTTACTTGGCGGTTAGTTCATAGTTAGTTCGCGCGCGATTTAGTCAAGCATTGCAATTACGCAGGTTAATTGAAAGAAAATATGTTTTTAATGAATTTATTTCATACGTTTTAACAAATATGGAAATGGATATTAATACAACATTAAAAAATACTTATTCTAATACAATAATATAAATGAAATGTGAAATAACTAATATGAAAACATAACAAATTTGTGACATTCATTTTATTTAAATTAATAGTATAAAATAATAATACATAAAAATAAATTAATCATTCATTATCGTCAAATTCTTCAAAATTATCAGTCACTTGAATCTCCTACATGTATGATAAACTCATACACAATGTCGATTATTTTCTCTTCCTTCCAATTATTCAATATGACAGCGTCCGTGTGTTTTATATATTGTTTCCAGCTTTCTTTCGGTACGTGTTTAAGCGCCTCTTTCCGCATTTTCAAAACTGATTCAGAACTATATCCCTCACAACCTATATGATGATCATAATATGTTTTGCATGTTCCCCAGGCAAGCTCTATTGGATTAAACTGGCAGTGATATGGTGGAAGTCTTAATATTCTATGTCCAAACTTTAATGCCATTTCATCTACAGCATATACATGTGGCTGCTTTCACATTTGGGGTGTTTGTAGCAAATCTGTTTTTAAATCGCTATCAGAATATGCAATATTATTTTCAGTCAGCCGGTTTTTTTATATCATTCTTCCTCCAATTTCCTGTGGGCTGTTTATTTAAAATTCGAGAGTGGTACCTCGCATTATCGATAATTATTAAACATGGTTTTTCTAATTGTATTAATAATCTCTCAAACCATTTTTCGAAACCTTCAGCATTCATATTATCATGGTAATCGGCACTTTTGGATGTGGTACAATAAATTAATCCACATCCTCGCCCAGACGAGGAACATGCGTGCACAATCATATAGCGCTTTCCAGTTGACGCAAAATGAATGTTTCACGCTATTCATAGATTCATCCTGCCAAATTTTCTTTGGTCCTACGTATTGAAAAATCCACGTTTCGTCCACAAAAATACATTTTAATGCATTCTCAGAATTTAAATTTCTGTGGTATTCTCGCAGAAAATTGATTCTGGCATTTACAACTGACTGTTTTTCGCAGAGAGCACGTCTGTTATCATGAGTTTTAAAAGACCACCCCATTGAATGCATAACTCGCAATAGACTAGCATTGCTAATTTGCACATTCCCTCCTTCTGTCAATTGTTCATTAATTAAAGCCACACTAACATGTTCTTTTTTTATGTACATGTTATAAATAACATTGCGAATTTCACTTCGAGCACATGCAGGTAGATCTTCGGTTTTTGATTTTTTTCTTCTTCGGGAAATTTTGCAGTTCTTTTTTCCATTTTCATATTTTCCGCGCTGAACTGTTCTCTCCACCGATCGTAAACTTATTTTTAAAGCTTCGGCTACTCTCTCTCTATCGAACGCGATTAATATTTGTAATTGGCCCTATATATTCTTTTTCCTTTTCAAAATATTCTAATAAGTTTAAAACTAAACTGTCACATTTAGAGTTTAAACACTTCGGCATTTTTAGACGTATCGGAGTACTAATGTTTGTATTGATTGCAGTTATCAAAACTAATGTAAATTACATTATTAAGTGAACATGTATATACAGGGTGCCCGGATTTCATAGGGACAACATGGGCAACTTCTGCATTTGAAGAGATGGTTAAATCAGAAAAAAGATGCAGGTTCGAGGGCTCGTTGAGAATCCACCCCCAAATCCCACTTGCCATGGCCTCCACAATAAAAATTAAAAGAAAATCTGAAATTGAAGAAATTGGGAGATTTTGTTTTAATTTTTATTTTGAACAAGTGAGCCATGACAAGTGGGATTTGGGGGTGGCTTTTCAACGAGCCTTCGAACCTGCACCTTTTTGCTAATTTGACCATCTCTCTATCTCTTCAAATGCAGAAGTTGTCCGTGTTGCCCATACGAAATCCGGGCACCCTGTATACAAGGGAAACAGGCAAATTTTTAATAAGGGAATTCCCAGATTTACTCGAGTTTTCTGAATTTATAATCCATTGCGAAGATTAATTTGCGTCCCTTTCAGCCTAATGTACTAAATACATTAACAAGCCCCAGGGGTTATTTGTTAAGATTTTCGTTACTTCTCGGTCATAGTATTATATCATTATTAAAGAACAATTAGGTCAACTAATCCGGTTATTTATTTCTGTTCAAAATTGGCCGAAGAATATTAATTCCTTTATAAAACGTGTTGCCAATTATATCCGCTATAAATCAAGTAATTTTATGTGGAATGAACTTATATGTTTTTTTTTAATTTGTAATATTTTCGGTTTCACTTTTATATTTAGCGTTTTTGCGCACGCCTATGGTGGAAAATTGCAACGGACACTACTTGATTCGGACGGACAAGACACCCCGACCGCCATCTCTGCTGAATAGCTCTATAATTGTAAGTGAAGAAACCATATCGACGCGCGCCGCTGGACAAAATGTCTCTCCAGAGCCGAGGTCGCAGCTCGTCGCAAGAAATGTTTGGCGATTTATATTTGTTATAGTAATATCTTGACTGTAAAATGTAAACCAGCGGGGGATCTCGTGGGTTGATAACTATTTTGATGCTTTTCGCAAGATAAATCTATACGAGATTATATTATGCAAGTGTTTATTCAACGCCATTTTAATAATAAGTAGAATATTTTTATGTAAGATTTCGAAGTATAGAAAGATTCTACATATCTTCAGAATCACACGTCGAATATTTCGGTACAAATAACGCATCGTGAGAGTCACTGGCAGCGCTAACTTCTGACTGAAATGCAGCTTCGGTGTACGTAGCTATAGTCTATTCGGTGGAATCTGACGGCTGAGGTCGTAAAACGGTCGGTCCGCCCTGAGGATCGACGCACCCTCGAAGAAAAGATATTGGTGGTTCGTCTAATTGCATCCCATACATTTATTACTGTCCTTCGCTCCTATTGGTATACGCACTTTTACACCAGTACTTCTCAACAAAGATTGGTTTGAGATAAAAAATATTACGTCCCCTACTTACCGAGCTCCGACCTTCTTTTACGACCACAGCCGTCAGATTCCGGAGAACGGGCTATACACTGGTTGGGACGCGAGGAACTAATTTCGGATTAATTCTTTTCACGAACCCGGGATACTGATTCGGAAACCGTTCGTTCGGTGATGATAAATACGACGTATTTTTATTGTAAAACAAATAATCAACTTTTATTTACACTATTTTACAAACATTACAATTTTATGATTAGAATGATCAATTGAGAATGATTCCTGGACTGAGTGCAGCAAGCCGTTTTTATCACCTTTGGTACCGCCTTCAATTGTTGGGGGTGAAGTTTTTCGAGTGCCTTGATTGGCCCAACTCTCCTTGAGATGTGCTCCCGTCATTGCCCTTTGGCGTTATTTTAAATACATTTCCTGTTTCCAGGAAGGACAGACTTTCTAAAATGTGTCACCAACTGGCCTTGCACATAAAAGGGATAATCTTCAAAAAGGTTTACTGCACCCAGCCCCTAATTCTCGGTAAACTGCTCGAATGCGATTACAATTTCTATGCACCCATTATACACAAAGAAATTGAGCATTACCCCACCGAATATTTACATAACAATAATCCTAAAGTAATATTAATATTAAACGAAAAACATGGTATTATTATTACAACTAAAAAAAGTAAACAAAACAGTATTTGACGCGCTAACATGCCCCCCGCCTTAAAGGAATTAATTTCCTTTAATTGTTTATTTCTTGATTGGGTACTACACAAATTTTGGTTACAGCGCGTTTCAAAATGCCACTCACGGTTTTCACTGACACAACACGCACTTGGCCGTCATCGCCAGGGAATAACTCCAGAATTCTTCCTAGTCTCCAAGAAGCAGGAGGTTCGTTGCGTTCTACGAGCAGAACAAGCATGCCAGCCTGTAATTGTAGCGGGCTTTCCTTTTGCCACTTGATACGTGCCTGGAGATGATGAACGTATTCATGTTTCCATTTTTTCCAAAATTGCTGCGTCAATTGCTGCATACGCTGAAAGACCGCGAGGCGATTTGTTTGGGTGTCCGAGAGGTCCTCGTCCGATGCGGATGTTAGCGGTCTTCCAATTAAAAAATGTGCCGGGGTTAGGGGATTTCAAATTCTTCGTGAGTAAGAATGGTTTTTCCAACTATCCGCGTAAGGTGGCGCTTCATACTTTTTATATTTGATTCCCAAATTCCACCCATATCTGATGAATTTGCTGGAATAAACTCCCATTTTATGTCAGTTCCCTCGTTTGACATGACGTGATCGACTTTTGAAATCCAGGTGGAAAATTCTTTGTTGAGATATTTTAACTCGGAACATGCTCCAACAAAGTTCGTTCCGTTATCAGATATAATTTTAATTGGTTTGCCATGGAAAAGGGAGCCATCATGGAAAAGGGAGCCATCAGGAAGGGCATTGATATACCCACTATCAGATGGATAAAAGCTGTACTTGAAAACCGTAAAATCACGGCAGGTATGGGGAGTGAGTCTGAAACGGTAACCACGGCGAAAGGGTGCCCGCAAGGCGGGGTTCTATCACCCTTGCTCTGGTGAATCGTGGTGGATGAGCTCCTCACGACCCTGACAGATAAGGGCTATAGTACGCAAAGCTACGCCGACGACATTGCGGTCGTCATAAGGGGTAAATACGATAGCATCGTATCGTCCCTAGCCCAAGAGGCCCTTAACACCATAACAAAATGGTGTCTGAGGGAGGGTTTCAATGTCAACCCGAACAAAACTGTGATTGTACCTTTTACTAATCGCAGGAAACTTTCAATCAAAGCTCCCAAAGTAAAAGGACAAGAAATTGCGCTTTCCGACCAAGTGAAATATTTAGGCTTAGTGCTTGATAGGAAGCTTAACTGGAACGCGCATCTGGAAAAAACGATCAGCAAAGCAACGGCGGCACTCTGGATAGGCCGCCGGCTCTTTGGCAGATCATGGGGGCTGAAACCTAAAATGATACACTGGTTGTACATCATGGTGGTCAGACCCATTATCACATATGGCTCACTAATATGGTGGACCAAAATAAAACAAGTAACGGCACAAAAGAAGCTCCAAGTTCTTCAAAGACTGGCCTGCCTTGGCATCACGGGAGCTGCGCATAGCACTCCCTCTGCAGCAATGGAAGCTTTACTAGACCTACTTCCTTTGCACGAACAAATCAGAAAGGAAGGTCTAATGAGTGCACTGAGACTAAACTGGACCAGTATAGGCCACAGAACCGGACACTCAGAAATTCTGGACCTCGTCACAAGCGAGTTCTTACAAACACCATCGGATATAATGCCGATCAATTATGACTTCGAATCAAGATTTGATGTGACTATTGATAGTCGCCAAAACAGTCTGTCCCCTCGGACATGGCCCTTCTGTCTTACAGGCTGAAATAATAGCTTTAGAAAGATGTGCTCAGGTGTGCACAAAAAGGGCTACAAAGGGGCACGCATATATCTAATCACGGATAGCCAGGCTGTCCTAAAGAGCCTTAAAGCGTACAGCTTTAACTCCAAGACCACTTGGAACTGTAAACAGGCTCTGAACCAACTGGCAAAGGGCAACAAGCTCACCCTAATGTGGGTATCCGGCCACGCAAGCATAAAAGGCAATGAGCATGCCGATATACTTGCTAAGGAAGGAGCCTCAACTACCATCATTGGATCAAAACCGACCTGTGGGCTACCGAAAGCATATAAAAAAGGCGTGATCCAAGAATGGGAAAAAAAGTGCAAAATAGACTATTGGAAAAATGCACCAGGTCAAAGGCAATCCAACATTTTTATTGACTTCTCGCCAAATAGAGCCAAACAGCTCTTACGCCTCACTAAAACCGAGATCAGACTAATCACCGGTCTCCTCACAGGACACTGCCCAGTGAAGTACCATCTTCACAATATGGGCAAAGTGGATGACACCACATGCAGATTATGTGAATCGGCAGAAGAAACGGCCGAACACATATTATGCGAGTGTGTAGCTCTAGCTACCACTAGGCAGGCCCTAACCGGAGGTATGGCGGTAACGCCAGAACGGATCAGGGCATTACCTCCCAGAAAGTTTATTGACCTTGTCAGGGAAGTTGAATTTCTGGGAATCAAATAGCAGTAGGGTACTAGTACAAAAGATCTAAACAGGTCACAGTGCTGTAAGGCTCACCACAGCCAATCGACCCCGTCTAATCTAATCTAATCTAATCTAATTGGTTTGCCACGACGGCGACGTGCTATAAATCTACGAAGTGATGCTAAAAATGCCTGTGCCGATAAATCAGACACTACTTCTAAATGAATCGCTTTTGTGGATAGACATATAAATAAGCAAACATACGTTTTAAATGTTTTATATCCATGGGATCGTCGGTCGCGCCCTTTGAATGGACCGGCAAAGTCGACGCCTGTGAGTGAAAATGTTGGAGATGGAGTAATACGAGATTTGGGCAAATTTCCCATAATTTGTACATATGGTTTTGGATTTGACTTGAAACATTTTAAGCGATTTCTTACGATTTGTCGTGTTAAGTGTCGTCCCTTTGTGGGCCAATAATTTTGCCTTAGTGCGAAAAGTAATTGCTGTGGACCACAATGCAAATTAATTTTGTGATAAAATGTGGCTAAAAGTGTGGTTAAATGATGATCTCACCGGAATAACCTGTCAGTTTTTTACATTTTTTAATGAAACGTAAACAGTATGGGGAAATACGAATTAATTTTGGTAAATTTGAGAATTTTGAAATGACATCAAGGTTGATTGTTACTGTTACTGTTAATGTAATGCAATTGACCTTTCTTCTTGAGTTTCCACGTACGAGTGACTTTCCTTATGATAAATATTTCCTTGGAGCCATAGTGGTCCATGCCACCATAGATTATGTGCAGCGCTACCCTCGGGGTACAAACCTCTGGATATTAAATCCGCGGGATTATCACCTGATTTTACATGATGCCAATTATTAGAGGCGGTTAATTGCTGAATTTGCGAAACTCTGTTTGCTACGAAACATTTCCACCGACTTCGAAAGGCCCTTATCCAAGATAGTGTGACCATTGAATCAGACCATAGATATATCTTGTCGAAATTAATTTCCAATATTTTACACACACGATTTGTCAATTCAGCTAATAGAACACCAGCGCATAGTTCCAATCGGGGTAGTGTGATTTGCTTGACTGGGGCAACTCTAGATTTAGCTGTTACTAATTCGATTTTGATATTGTTGTATTCATCGACACTCTTTATATAAATACAGGCTCCATAAGCCTTTTCTGACGCGTCAGCAAACCCGTGTAATTCAATAAATTTATAATTAGCTATAATAACATGACGCTTAATTTGTATTGAATCGATATTATTCATGTACGACAAGTACTGCTCCCATTTACTGCGAATCTGTACAGGAATTGGATCATCCCAATTACATTTTAATTTCCACAATTCCTGAATAATAAGTTTAGGTACGACTGTTATGGGACTTAATAAACCGAGGGGATCGAATAATTGAGCGGTTTGACTTAAGATGGAACGTTTTGTAGAGAGAGATTTACCTGCTTTACTATTGAAATTATATTTAAATTCATCTGCTGCTGGATTAAATACTATGCCGAGTGTTTTTGCTTCATTATCAAACATATTAATATTGGAGGACTCAATATCTGTGGTACCATCAAAATGACTAAAACTTAATTAATGACTAATTAATTGATTATTGTTTGACTTCCATTTCCTAAGTGGAAACCTGGCATGGTTTAAGATTTCGGCTACTTCTGAGCAGCGAATAATTAAAGTACTTAAATCATCGCAGCCAGTTAACAAATCATCGGCATACATGTTTTCTTTTATGATCTTAGCGGCTTCTGGAAATTCGGTTTCGTGAATATTAGCGATTTCGAAAAGACAACGAATAGCAAGTATAGTTTAATTGGTACACCTCAAGTTTTTCACTAGCATTTTCTCGCCATACGATTTTTTGCAAACACCACTGGCTTGGATCGATAAGTATCTGCCGGTACATCTTTTCAATGTCAGCCGTAGCGACAAAACGATATTTTCTGAAGTTAATTAATAATTGAAATATGTCAGGTTGAATCGTTGGGCCCACGCACTGAATGTCTTTAACGAAATGTTAGATGACGTTTTCGCAGAACCATAGAAAACAACTCTCAACTTTGTAGTAGTACTATCGATATCGTTGCGAATAACACAATGATGAGGAAGAAAATATTGGCGCGTTTCGACCCTTTCTGAGATTTTTGTCATGTGACCGAGATCTACGTATTCGTTCAAAATTGTGAATATAATTGTTTTTGTTCGGGATTTTTACTTAACCGGTTTTCAAGAGAAAAGAACCGTTTTATAGCCTGTGGTCGCGAATCACCTAACTCATTTTTAATTTCTCTGAATGGGATCGAGACAATAAATCGACCTGATTGATCGCGATGGATTGTATCATTAAAATGAGATTCACAGAAAATTTCGCAGATCTCAGATGTACAGAGCGATTTTTAAAATTCTCTAGTTTCCAAAAATTTTCGAGTTGTGAATTAATAGACAATCATGAAACTGATTTAATTTCATTATTGCAAATATCCATGTCACCTGATACAATCCAGCCCAGTTGTGTATTTTGTAGTTTCAATTTGGAATTATTGATTTTAATTTGGCCGTTTAAAACTAGGTTCCAACACGGGGTGGAACTAATTAACATATCTATTGGTTTTGATTGGTGGAATTCTTCATCAGCGAGCGACAGATTTGATGGAATATTAAGATTTCTTTCGAATGATATTTGTGGTAAATTACCAGTTATTTTATCAATAACTAAATAAGACAATTCGGTCGAAAAGGATGAATGCCTAGACGTTATTGTAATATTTGCACAGTGACTTATTTTTAAGGTATTTTGGCTTATTCCTGTTATTGTATGATTGATTGAATGTTTATTTAATCCCAATTTACTAATGAATGAATTTGTAATAAAATTTGACTGACAAGGGGAGGATCAGATGTGTGACTCACCGATTTCATCCATCTTTGGCACACGTGTAGGTCATGACTAGGAGTGTGACAGGTGCAAGTAATAGGGCGCACTATTCAGCCGTTTTCGAGAAAAAATGTTTTTTTAATTTGTTATTCATTCGTATGTTTACATACCTTTTGCGTTAACAAACATATACCGACCTTTTGGCGCATCGATAAAACCTCCGATTCGTAGTTAGAAGGTCGAAGGATCGAACCCCATTGTTGAAGTTGGGTTCATTCATTTTCTTTTTTATAGTTTTTATAAATCCATGTGTATTTAAATATATTAATTTTAGAATCAATCAATTTTTTTCTCGAAAACGGCTGAATAGTGCGCCCTATTACTTTCACCTGTTACACTCCTAGTCATGACCTACACGTGTGCCAAAGACGGATCAAATCGGTGAGTCACACATCTGATCCTCTCCTTGTGAGACCCAGGGTCTAATAAAACACGAGCATTGTGTTTATTTCCAATTTTATCAATAACATAAACCTGCGCTATGCATAATAATGACAAGTTATTTTGAATTGTTGAACAATTGACTACCGCTGAGGAGGGTCCTGGTTTCACGAGGTGTGATTCATTTAACTGAGGTGATTTTTTCTTTTCGAAGTGAAGAAGAGTGTTGTGTGGTAAATTGCATTTGCGGCATTGGGATGATTTACACTCTTTAACACTATGGCCCTTTCGTAAACAATTTAGACACAATTTTAATGATTTTGCTCAATTAAAACGATCACTAACTGACCTTTCAAGAAAATCTTTGCATTGATTTATGTAATGACCCTTTTCACATGCAGGACATGAATTCGATGAAAGTGTAGTATTTGCGAATGATTTGATTTGCGGCTTGTATTTTGATTGAACATTTTGTAGTTGTGATTTATTAATTTCGAATATATACGATTTCTCTAAGAGGTGTTTGATTAAAATTTGACAAGTAGGCAATTCATTTGTTTGGAAATGATTGTTCACATATAAATCCCAATCTGTATTGGCACGTTTATCCAATTTTGACAAAATGTGTGGAATTAAGAACACTTCAAAATTCTCAGCTGATATGTCTAGAGATTCTAAACTGCGAATATATTGTTCAAGAGAATTTGTGACAGATTTTAATGACGAACAATCGATATTTAAAATCTTTTTCGAGTGAGCATAAACGATTCTACGACGTTGATTAAAACAACTTTTTAATATATTGTAAGCGACATTATAATTGGTTGCAGTGGTGTCTAATGATTCAATTGCACTTAGAGCATCACTACGTAGCGCGGATCGTAAATAGCACATTTTTTGTACATCAGGTATTGAGTTATTTTCGTGTTAATGCATTCAATCCGTCTTCAAATGAGCGCCATTTTGTGAAGTCACCGTCAAACGAAGGTAAATCAATTGAGGGTAATTTAAGATTCAAACTAGGTCTAGAATTATTTACGATGTCGGGATTTTTAACGGTTTGTGATTTTAGGAGGGCCGACGCGAGACCTATAAGTTCATCAAAGAGTTTTGACTTCAATTCCAATTTTGGATTCACTATCAAAATCTTCGGTTTGAAGTTCAATGGATGATTGAATATTTTCAAAAGTGTCGGAATTATCCTCCATTCTTTTAACACGTCGTGATATGGTTTCTATATCCGTACCACTTAACGCCTGATTGGAAAAAACCATTTAAAAATTGTTCAAATGACCTAAGTAGCGAAATAATTTTGTTACGTTTATCTACTAAGGCCCGTTACACAGTCACGCGGATGCTCCGCTCTCCGCGCTCCGTGCGCGGATAGGATGCCATTGCTGTAATGGGAGTATACACAGTGAAGCGGAGGGCCGCGACGCGGAGGAACCGTCCGCGTGGCCCGTACGCCCCGCGGAGCAACCTCGGGGCGGACGGGCCACAGAATCAATTAGTGCATGCACAGTTCAGCGGTTTCCGCGCGCGGATGGAACAAAACCGAAGCCGATTATTTGATGTTTGACTACTTAACTTACAACATAGTTTTAATTTTTAATATGTGTAGTGATGATTGATGATTGATGGTTTGTGGAGGGCGACCAAATGGTCGCAGCGCTTAGACCATACGTTGGTCCTTTGTGCCGCCTCCTGGGCCCTACTCCTCAAGCCAACCTAAACTTCTTGTGAAGTCAAGTAGTTGGCCGTGTGGAGTGTTGCCCAGTTGTGACCAATCTGGCCACTCCTCTCCGAAAACGGACCACCTAAGTTGTTTGAGTGACTCGCATTCACACATGATGTGTCTTAGTGTCTCCTCTTCTTGCTCGCATTTCCGACATAGGGGGTCTTTTACCACCCCTATGTTGTGGAGGTGCTTTTTTAGTTTGCAGTGCCCAGTAAGTGTACCGACTAGCAACCGCAAGCTACTTCTTGGTAATTCAATGTATTTCCTGCTCAGCTTCGGTATTGGTGAGTGGATGAATTTTTTGGCGACCACATATTTGTCAGTCTGTAGCCATTCCTTTTTGTGTTCTTCAAGAGAGTTTCCTTTAAGTATTTGGGAGACAGTGAGTGGTGCCAGTGGCAAAGCCTTAGAGCCTTCCCTTTTCAGGGCAGCCCTTTTGGCAAGCCTATCGGCCCGGTCGTTCCCTTCATTATTTGAATGTCCCTTAATCCAGGAAATTGTGACTCTGTTGGTTGCGGCGAGTTTGTCTAAGGCTTGCTTGCACTCCAATATTATACTGCTGGCCACCCTCGGTCTCGAAAGCGCAGCTATGCTTGATTTGCTGTCAGTGAGGAACAAAATGGATTTGTTCGAGACTGCCAGTTCCGATAGTTTCCGAGCACCTTCAAGTATCCCGAAAAGTTCCGTTTGAGTGATCGTCGCATTCCTACCTAGGGGGATGCTGAGGCTGAGGTCAGGTTCCTGGCAATAGATGCCTGCCCCTGCGCCTTCATGGTTCTTGGCCCCGTCGGTATAGACGGTGATTTCTGGTTTGTCATTATCTGATCTTTTATTTCGTATTGCCGTTTAAACAGGTGTCTCGGTGGGACACTGTCGAGGGATTCTTTGAGTTCAGGCATGGTTAACCCCGCCTCTCTCAATATTTTCCCGTGTCTCACACCGTTTGCTGTCGGGCTCCACGTGCCATTTGCCTTTAGTCTTAAGGCTGTGCTTACTGCCACCTCCTTTACATGTATGTGAAGGGGCGTCAGGTTCAGTAGAGTTTCGATTGCAGCCGTGGGTGTTGTGCGCATTGCGCCCGTCATGGCCAGGCACGCCAATCGTTGTAGATGGTTTAGCTTCTACCTGGTTACCGATTGGTCTGTTCTCGGCCACCAGGTTATCGCTCCGTATGTCAGAGCTGGTCTGACAATTGCAGTGTAGAGCCACCGGGCCACCTTTGGTTTGAAGCCCCAGGTTGGTCCTAGCGCGCCCCTACACTGCCAGAAGATGACACATGCTTTTTTCAGCTTGTGTTCTAGGTGGTTCTTCCAGTTAAGCTTGGAGTCCAGTATAATACCGAGGTATTTCGCCTCGTCTGCCAAGCATAGCTGGTTGTTGAAAAGTTTGGGAAGTCTACCTGTGTTGATCTTCCTTTTTCTTGTGAATAGTACTAACTCTGTCTTCTTGGGGTTAACCGAGAGAGACGTTTTTTCGCACCAATCCTCTATGATTTTGAGGGCATTCTGCATAAGGCTGGACAGAATGCTCTCGTGTTTTCCGATAAGTAGGATTACCACGTCATCTGCGTAACCCACAGCATGGTATCCTGCGTTGTTCAGTTGCCGTAGTAAGCCGTCCGCAACGATGTTCCACAGAAGCGGGGATAGCACCCCGCCCTGTGGACATCCTTTTGTGGCAGCTACTGTTTGGCTTTCTTTACCTATTGAGGCAGTTACAGTTCTATTCCTTAGCATGGCCCCGACCCATCCAATGATGGTTGTGGGGACCGCGTGTTTGTTTAGACCCTGTTCTATGTTGGCGTAAGAGACTTTGTCAAAAGCCCCCTCGATATCTATGAAGGCTCCTAGGGCTGACTGTTTGTTAGCCAGCGATCCTTCAATCCTGCATACCACATGATGAAGGGCCGACTCAGTCGATTTGCCTGGCCTGTAGGCGTGTTGGCTTGGGTGCAGTTTGCTGTTCAAGCAGCACTGCTCCCTGATGTAGTTGTCGCACAGCCTCTCTAGGGTTTTCAGAAGAAAAGACGTGAGGCTGATTGGTCTGAACGATTTGACTGCCGTGTAGTCAGTTTTGCCTGATTTGGGAATAAAAATCACTCTGGCTTCCCTCCATAGTCTCGGTACGTACTGCATTGCAATACATGCCCGAAACAGTCTGCACAGTAGCGGCAGTAAGTGCTCCAAGCCCCACTGTAGTAGGGCAGGATACACACCGTCCGGTCCTGGCGATTTGAAAGGGGAGAATGATCTTATTGCCCATTCTATTTTGCTTTCTGTGACGATTTCCATGCTCATGTTCCAGTCCTCCGCTGTGGGGAGATATTCTGGGTCATTTTGATGGTTTGCATCAGAACCGCTTTTGGAGTCAGGGAAGTGTGACTTCAGAAGCAGACTTAGGGATTCTCGGAGGTCAGCAGTATAGGTGCCGTCCTCCTTTTTGAAGATGCCTGGCTGTGCACTACGGCACCCAGATAGTATTTTCCTGGTGCGGGCTGTTTCCGATACGGAGTTAATGCCCTCACAGAAGTTATGCCATGAGGCCCTTTGGTTTCTCCTGAGGGTCATTTTAAAGTCCCTCTGGGTTCTCTTGAATGTGGCCCAGTCCTCCTCAAGTCGGGAGTTCTTGGCTTTGTTAAAGGCTTTGCGAGAGTCTGACCTTTTTTGGTCGAGCTCTGGGCACCACCAGGGAGGTTTGGCAGATGTGCCTGCCTTCCTGGCGGGGCAGGCCTCGTGGAAAGAGTCTATAAGGCTGGTCTGTAATTTCAGAGACAGTCTCTCAACCGCCTCGCTGTTTACAGGGTCCTGCCTGAAGACGTCCTCTTCTAGATGTTTGGATAGGCAGTTGTTGAACAGTTCCGTATCCGTTCTTCTTGGGTTTCGAACCAGGGTTCGTTCCACGGTCGTAACTCCTATACTGAAGCAGATCCATCTATGATCCGAGAATGACACGTCTTGGTGGACGCGCCAGTTCTCTATCTGCTTTGCTGTGTTCGCATTTGCGAGGGTGATGTCTATGACCTCTTGTCTAGTGGGGGTCACGAAGGTGGGTTCGCGACCCCTGTTCACTATCTCTAGGGTCGTAGTTGAGAGGTACTCTAGAAGAGATTCTCCTCTGTGGTTGGTGTCGCTGCTGCCCCACACTATGTGGTGGGCATTGGCGTCGCACCCTATTATCAGATCTAATTTGCCGTCCTCACAGTGTTTAATGAGTGCCGCCATCTCCTTTGTGGGAGGAGGGGCCTCACTGTCGTACGGAAGGTAAGCTGATGCCAGGATCAGGGTCCTGCCCTCAGCACCCTCCACACTGACCACTGCAAGGTCCGGTGAGCTTAGTTGTGGTAGGAACACGCACTGCACATTCTTAGGAGTGTAGATACATGTTCTTGGCTTAGTGGAGTGAAAATAATTCACCTTACCTTTTAGAGTGCCCATACCGGCAACCCTTTCGCTTGTTAGCCAGGGTTCCTGTATGAGGGCTATGTTATCCTCGTGGTTGTGTAGATGTTGGCACAAGTGCGCCACAGCCATCTTGCAATGTCGGAGGTTAATTTGTATGATATTGAGTTTGCCTGTAATGGTTAAGTCAATTTCTTGGTTGTGTGGTTAGTACTTAATTGCTAATAAGCAAAAAGAGACTTACCTTTCTGTATTTCCCGGTCCGTCCTGGTCTGGCCTCGGACTTGGGGTTCTAGTTTTGGGAAGCATCCTGGACTGCTGCGGTCTCCATGGGAGGGTCCTCAACGGTCTGCGGGGTGTCTTCCTTTTCCTCTGGCTGCTTCAGGTGAAGGGTCACTTTCCCCAGGCCATACCATAGTTGGCATTTGCCTTGGGGGTGCTTGCCCTTCAGCAGCTCGATTTCTTGAAGTGGTATCCCGAACACCACCAGGATGCCATCTTCTTTTTTCTCGTGGTGGAAAATGCACCACTTGGCTGTTTGGGCCTCTCTGTTCTGGACGCCCAGACAGGTCAAGGCTTCATCCTTGTCCTGTGCATTGGGCAGCCAGGCTGAAGCTTTTACTAGCCTGGGCAGGCTGTCAACCTGCACCACTGCCAGTTCGGCTCCCACCCAGAGAGATCCAAGTCCGTTGACCGTTTCCTCGAGCCATCTCAAGGAATCGGTGTCCGCGCAGGTGATACGCAGTATCTCCCCCAAGTAGGACCACCTGGAGAAGTGTGGCGCGACCGTGCTGGCCGGGTCCACTCCCAGGATTGCCCTCATGAGGGAGTCGCGTACCAGCTTCTCCTGTTCCTCCTTTAGTTTACCTAGGAGGTTGCTTTTGTCGACGATGGCCATCTGCAGGTGTCTGTTGATGGCCTCCGTGTATGACTTGGGCTTTGAGGTTGCGTCTCTGGGTTTCTTCCTGGGGTTGAGCCCAGGCGACTTCCCAGAGTCGTCCGACCGGTTTCGCTTCTTTGTGGGGGGGACGGTCTGCTTGACCTTTCCCGGCAAAGGGCCTTGTTTGGTAGAAGGCCCCTTTTTGGGGATCGGTCTGCTGCCGTCGCCCCCTTTGGTATTGGTTTGGGGGGGGAAGCTGCTGTGACTTGTGCCACTCGTCCCTGGCTGCCCTTTTTGGGGGCTTGCCTTGGAGCTCGTGGTGGCCCGTTCCACAGTGGAGGCTTTCTTGCCAGCCCCCTTCAGCTTCTTCCTCCTTTTCTTTTCAGCCCCGCAGAGCTGTTTCCTCACCCTCACGCGAGGCGCCGCCCCAGTGTCCTTGTCAGGGACAGCCAGTTGGCCGGCCCTGAGCAGGGGGGACTGGTGCAGTGCACTCGCGATATGGTGGCTGAGTGTTGGTGGTGGGCCACCCGAAGGCGAGCCCACCAGGGTTGTTGTTTTTGGGCAGTCGATGGATGACGGTCGGTGGGTGCCCGCCCGAGCACACCCGTCTCCGACCGGAACTGGAGTTCCGAGCTCCTGCTCCGTAAGCTTGACATTGGTGGTGTCCATTCATAGAAGTATTTTGGTTTGTTCGGGTGTCCTTCCCTAGAAGGGTTGCCTTCACTGAGGCTGGGAGCCCCTTCTGCCCCATGTTGCGTGCTGCTTAGTCAGATCCATCACCTACGTCCTTCCCAGCATGGGTGGCCCTGCCGGGAGCTGACGCTCCCGCTGGTGTAGCACTTAGGATCATCTGGATACGCAAGCCCCCCCACCACGTCAAGGTGAGCACACACGGAGGAGATGTGTAGTGAAATTGATACTGTACCATTAGTAAGTGAGGTTGAGAAAAAGAAATACTTGTGGGATGCATCTTTGTTCTATAAGGGATGTACCCAAAATCTTCTCTCACGTTTTGCTTTTCTTTTTTTGAAAACGTAATACGCGGAAATAATTTGGTTCAAGCACATTACTGATTGTTAGTTCAAAAGATACTGGCGAAGACGCGGACACCGCGCTACTGTGCAAGCAAATTCATCGTCCAGATTGCGGGCCATCATCCGCGCGCGGAGCGCGGAGAGCGGAGCAACCGCGTGACTGTGTAACGGGCCTAATTGTTTCTCGGTTAACTTCGGCATTTTTGGAAATTGAGGCTGCACTAAGGCCCGTTACACAGTCACGCGGATGCTCCGCTCTCCGCGCTCCGTGCGCGGATAGGATGCCATTGCTGTAATGGGAGTATACACAGTGAAGCGGAGGGCCGCGACGCGGAGGAACCGTCCGCGTGGCCCGTACGCCCCGCGGAGCAACCGCGGGGCGGACGGGCCACAGAATCAATTAGTGCATGCACAGTTCAGCGGTTTCCGCGCGCGGACGAAACAAAACCGAAGCCGATTAGTTGATGTTTGACTACTTAACTTACAACATAGTTTTAATTTTTAATATGTGTAGTGAAATTGATACTGTACCATTAGGCCCGTTACACAGTCACGCGGATGCTCCGCTCTCCGCGTTCCGCGCGCGGACGTTGGCCCGCAATCTGGACGATGAATTTGCTTGCACAGTAGCGCGGTGTCCGCGCCTTCGCCAGTATCTTTTGAACTAACAATCAGTAATGTGCTTGAACCAAATTATTTCCGCGTATTACGTTTTCAAAAAAAGAAAAGGAAAACGTGAGACAAGATTTTGGGTACATCCCTTATAGAACAAAGATGCATCCCACAAGTATTTCTTTTTCTCAACCTCACTTACTAATGGTACAGTATCAATTTCACTACACATATTAAAAATTAAAACTATGTTGTAAGTTAAGTAGTCAAACATCAACTAATCGGCTTCGGTTTTGTTCCGTCCGCGCGCGGAAACCGCTGAACTGTGCATGCACTAATTGATTCTGTGGCCCGTCCGTCCCGCGGTTGCTCCGCGGGGCGTACGGGCCACGCGGACGGTTCCTCCGCGTCGCGGCCCTCCGCTTCACTGTGTATACTCCCATTACAGCAATGGCATCCTATCCGCGCACGGAGCGCGGAGAGCGGAGCATCCGCGTGACTGTGTAATGGGCCTTAGTAAGTGAGGTTGAGAAAAATAAATACTTGTGGGATGCATCTTTGTTCTATAAGGGATGTACCCAAAATCTTGTCTCACGTTTTCCTTTTCTTTTTTTGAAAACGTAATACGCGGAAATAATTTGGTTCAAGCACATTACTGATTGTTAGTTCAAAAGATACTGGCGAAGGCGCGGACGCCGCGCTACTGTGCAAGCAAATTCATCGTCCAGATTGCGGGCCATCGTCCGCGCGCGGAACGCGGAGAGCGGAGCATCCGCGTGACTGTGTAACGGGCCTAACACAAGGATTTGGATTAAAAAAAGGAAGGCACTCACGTAAGAATACCTCCGTGATGTCAACTGCAATGGCTTCTTTGACGATATTGTGGACTGTATTGAGAGCTGTGTAATGTTGCGGTGTGGTTCTCGAAGACCTGGGACTCGTTAGCGGCCTGGCGGTTACTTCGATGATGAGAACTAAATGACTTCTTCGACGACAAATCCGGTTCGACGAACCAATGGATGGGACGCGAGGAACTAATTTCGGATTCATTCTTTTCACGAACCCGAGATACTGATTCGGAAGCCGTTCGTTCGGTGATGATAAATACGACGTATTTTTATTGTAAAACAAATAATCAACTTTTATTTACATTATTTTACAAACATTACAATTTTATGATTAGAATGATCAATTGAGAATGATTCATGGACTGAGTGCAGCAAGCCGTTTTTATCACCTTTGGTACCGCCTTCAATTGTTGGGGGTGAAGTTTTTCGAGTACCTTGATTGGCCCAACTCTCCTTGAGATGCGCTCCCGTCATTGCCTTTTGGCGTTATTTTAAATAAATTTCCTGTTTCCAGGAAAGACAGCCTTTCTAAAATGTGACACCAACTGGCCTTGCACATAAAAGGGATAATCTTCAAAAAGGTTTACTGCACCCAACCCCTAATTCTCGGTAAACTGCTCGAAAGCGATTACAATTTCTATGCACCAATTATACACAAAGAAATTGAGTATTACCCCACCGAATATTTACATTACAATAATCCTAAAGTAATATTAATATTAAACGAAAAACATGGTATTATTATTACAACTAAAAAAAGTAAACAAAATAGTATTTGACGCGTTAACATACACGTCTTTCCCTTTAGTATAGTACGCTGAAGTGCCTCCATAACAATACTTTATAACGAATTTTCAATTTCAATTTTCGACTTTTGTCCAGCTTTTTTTTCACTTTGGACCACTGTGCGACGGATTATCATTGCACTATTGTGTGTACGTAAAAAAAACTTTGAATTTTTAAAATCGCCCGGTTATTAACCGAGACATGAATATATAAATTATTGTTGTTTTTGAACGTTGAACATTTTTCCCCTAAAAATCAATTTCGAAAAAAAAATATTTCCGGGAGGGTTAGAACAATGAAACTTTGGGAAATCATTAAGCGTTCCATTTGAAGCAGATCACCAAAGTTTGGTAACCTTTCGGTCACCCCGTCAGCCGCCTCAGCCGCAACGGGGTGCCAAAGACCAAAACAACCCCTATCTGTAGCCTAAATTTTATTTGTAAGTTGGTTTGTAATGTATATACAGGGTGTTTCAGAGCTCTGGGAACGGTCAATCACGTGCTTATTTGTCAAAATTTTGAAAAATGTTTTATATAAAAGTTGTGCAGAATAGTGATCTGCATGCCCTAAAAATATTTAAATTTATACAGGGTGTCTCATAACAAAGTTACGGACCAAACTTATGTTTTTTTTAATGGAACACCCTGTATATTTTAGCATTTTTGGATTCCTCGTTACTTGGAGATTAAAATGACTTAGGTTTCAGCGATTGAAACCGAGCCGTTTTTGTGTTATTCAGTTGTTTATACAAAAATTTGAACAAAATTGTTAAAGTACTGCCCTGAAACTAATAAAGATAATTCATTCTAATTTAGTGGTAAAGTTTAGTTGAACTTTAGTCTTCAAAATTACTATATCATCCAAAACATAACTCAGCGTATTATACAGGGTGATAGTTATTCGCAAACTGCACAATTTCTTAATTTTTTTAAATGGAACACCCTATATATTTTTTCATAATTTAACAGTCCATTGAGTAAGCTTTCGTTTCATATAAGGTTTCGTATATCTGAAGTTGATGGTTACTCTAATATTTCAAAATTCATTGGTAATTTGCATGGTTTTTATTATTAGTTTTAAAATCTAGTTACCAATCATTTCAAATAAACAAACAAAAAAATACAGGTGACAGTAATTATTATATTAGTCTCAAAAATAGTTCGAACCATTTAAGTTGTGATCTTAGTTTATAATTATGAATTTCTCACAAGAAGAATTGGTTGACATGATTTTCATTCTTGGCGAATGTCACAAAAATTGTCTTTTAGCTTCACGAGTGTATGAACAGCGGTATCCCGAGAGGCGGTGTCTACGACAAGGAGCATTTAGAAGAGTGCAAGCGCGATTTGAGACTACAGGTAACGTTAATTATTCAAAACCTGTGCAAAGCAAACCTGTAATTAACGAAGATAGCGAATTCCTGGTATTGGCATCGATAGTTGAAAACCCTAAATTAAGTTTATCCGAATTAAATAATCAGTTGGATATTAGTCGGCCCTCAGCGCATAGAATTTTGAAGAAACACAAATTTCACCCTTTCCACATCCACTTAGAACAACAGCTTGGAGAAGCAGATTTTTCCGCTAGAACTGCATTCTGTAACTGGGCCCTTAATATTCTGGGAAACAATGAACATTTTTTTTGATTTTGTGTAGTTTACTGATGAGGTTTCATTTCACAATAATGGCAAGGTAAACAGACACAACCTTCATTATTATTCGGACCACAATCCTCATTTCACAAGGACAGTAAATAATCAAAATCGATGGAGCCTGAATGTATGGGGTAGTATTCTAGGAACTCGCGTCATGGGACCACACTTCTTTGAAGGCAGCCTGAATGGAGAAATGTTTGAAGAATTTCTTAGGAATCATTTAGATGAGTACCTACTTGACGTACCACGCAACGTAGTAAGAGATATGTGGATCCAGTTGGATGGTGCACCACCACATTTTGCTCGCAGTGTACGACAATTTTTGAATGACCGTTACCCTAATAAGTGGATAGGTCGCGGCGGACCTGTACTATGGCCACCTAGGTCGCCGGACCTCACGAAATTAGATTTTTTCTATAGGGCTATATCAAGGACATGGTGTTCCGTATACCACCGACTACAGCAGAAGATATGCGAATACGAATTAGGAATGCTTTTTCTGCAGTAACGCCACAAGTTTTAGTTGCAGTTCACAAATCGTTCGTTCAACGTCTCAGAATTTGTTTAAATCAGAATGGTCGAAATTTTGAAAACATGTTGTAAACTTCTTTAACCCTTTAGCTACTAAAAAGTTTTCAAGAAACTGGCTGCCTGAACGCAAAAAAACAAAGACTGAAAATTTGGTAAATTTTATTCCATTTCAACCAACGTATCATGTTACTAGTGGTCGTCAATAAGCGATTCACGGCATAAAAGAACGGCAAAAAATATGTGAATCGCTTATTGACGACAAATTGTTTTGTTATTTTTCATTTTATATACTTATGTTAATAAATTGTTTTGTTATTTAAGTTGATTTATACATTTTTACTATAGTTCTCTATCTGTATTGAAACATAATTATTTGTATAACTTATTGGGAATAATGCATCCAGATTTTGTTGAAATATGGTAGGATACAAGATTTGAATACATGTCCCAAAAACATAAAATACGATTTTGTAGGCAAACACAACGCTTATAAACGGATCCTTCTCAACCGAAACATGCAACTTACGAACGAATTCTGAAATACTCGAGTCACTATCAACTTCAGACATACGAAACCTAATATGAAACGAAAACTTACTCAATAGACTTTCAAATTATGAAAAAATATATAGGGTGTTCCATTTAAAAAAATGAAGAAATTGTGCATTTTGCGAATGGCTATCACCCTGTATAGTACGCTGAGTTACGTTTTGGATGATATAGTAATTTTGAAGACTAAAGTTCAACTAAACTTTACCACTAAATTAGAATGAATTATCTTTATTAGTTTTAGGGAAGCACTTTAACAATTTTGTTCAAATTTTTGTATAAACAACTGAATAACACAAAAACGGCCCAGTTTCAATCCCCACAACCTAGGTCATGTCAATCTCCAAGTAACGAGGAATGCAAAAATGCTAAAATATACAGGGTGTTCTATTTAAAAAAACATAAGTTTGGTCTGTAACTTTGTTATGAGACACCCTGTATAAATTTAAATATTTTTAGGGCGTGTAGCTCACTATTCTGCACAACTTTTATATAAAACATTTTTCAAAATTTTGACAAATAAGCACGTGATTGACCGATCCCAGAGCTCTGAAACACCCTGTACAATAAATAAAATGGTGCCCATTGCAGAGCACTGCAGTGTTTTTATTTGGGCAATAAAATGAAATATATTTGTGGGCGCGCTAGGGTACGGCGCGTCCGACCCTGAGTATTCTCGCCATTCACGTGATTGTGTTTACAGGCGCTGCCGCTTGAAAATTGATGCACTTATAGATCTGATCATTTTTATTCTGGCGCACGCGCACTGGGGCTAAACGGCCTGCCGTACCGAACCAAACTCCTCCGCTAGAACGATACACACTAAATATTTCACATAAACCATCTAAAATATCTAGGATGTAGAAATAAATTCTTCTAGAATAAAAATCTTGCGCTTGCATTAATCTTAATATTCTAAAAATCTACGGCTGGCCGATTTTGCGGATACGAACTTGCGTAGTAAACATATATTAAATTAAAATTAATTCCCGCGTTTATCGGCCGTTTACTGTGTGCTTATTAATATTACCAGCTATTAGCCTAAAATATATTCATTATCAAAAATGCGCAATATTTATTTTCTCAGAAAATACAAATTTTAGTATTTGTCTTAATCAAATTTAACGGTACGGCCCGGCCGACCCTGCCGTCCCCGACGAGCCGTCACTGGTGCTTGAGACCGTAGATTGCCTGCAAATATGATTGGTATGTCAAACGCCAGCTGACACAAATCACAGGCCCATTTATTTATGGTCTCGTCTTCACACACCTTTTTAGATGTGCTGGGGTGCGGTTGGTCATTGTGGTGCCGCCGTTTTTGAGGTGCAACGCACTTTGGAGCTGCTGCTGATGCCGCTTCATTGCTAAATTGATGCTTAGTTCTCAGATGTCTCGGCATGTTGTCCCTTCTCGGGGAACTGTAGTCGCACTCGGGGCACTTTGTTCCGAATTTAGTCCCACTGGTGCAATCACCATGTCTCCTGAGAACATTAGGTCTCGAGAAGGATTTGTTGCATTTGTTGCATTCAAACATCTGAAATAATACATAAAATATAATGTAATGTGCGAGATTATTAGAAATTAAATATTAACTTCATAAATAATGGATAAAATTATTAGAAATAATATTGTACTCACCTTGACACTTGTAAATAAATATTTTACAACACCTAACAATATTATATGCGGAACTATGAAACTGACTGAGAAACTAACTGCACAAGAATAGCGTCTCAAATGAAGTCAAGAGTTCACCTCTTATTTTTTTATTTAATTAACTTTTGATGCATGTTCGCAGCATTAGAAAGCCTTTGAACACGTTATGACGTCTAACGTTTAATTATTATTTTAGTTTTAAATGTAGCGCTAATATTTTATGTTTCTCTACAATTGGAATTATTTTTAGCCGATATTTTTTGAAGTATTCCGCTTAGTGTGTGCTAAAATATATTCATAACTGTCATATTTGGATACAATATAAGGATTTTAAGTGGGTTCGCGAGAACGAAATCTCTATTTTAAACGTTGCTAATATACCCGACGACTCGTCAATGGGAGATATATCATGGATGTTGACTTGGAATGTCCTAAAGGCATACATTGTAAGCATAATGATTTTACATATTTAGATCGGAAAACATGATACCACCCAGGTGAAAATTCAAAAAAATTCATAAATCTTTAAAAAAATGATGACCCCTTCGCATCAATAAGAAAAAAAAGAAAACGTCCTCCATTATAGAGATTTGTCGCTTTGTTGAAAATAAACAAAATTCACAGAGTAATTGGTTCTAACAATCTGAATTTCTTCAAAAAATACTGATTTAAATACAACCATTAGAGTGCTTAAGTTCCATTTGTTATTTACGCGGATGTTGAGGGCATTTTAAAACCTCTAGAGTGAAACATCATTCAAAAACATAACACGTATACACCCGCCATACAGTGGGACGGATGAGTATTCTAGCGCGACAAACGTAAAAAAATTGATACTCGCAAAAGATGAAATAAATGTTGAAAATCTCTTTTTCTACGACCGATATAAAAAGAAGGCGTTTGCGCTTGCGTTTGTCAACACAAAGTAGACGTTTCCCGAGGAGCGAGCGACAAAGTACTTTGCACAATTTTTATTGACCTGTTACCATGGATACGACATTCCATGGCTGACCACGGTACAGTCTTTATGTATTATTGCTTTTTATATTTAATTATATTTATGTTTCTTTTTCAAAGCGGTCGTAGAAAAAATTTTATGTATAGTGTGAGCGCAAAGCTTCCTCTCTCAAGCGGCAATGTATCACTTTGCGCTCTTACCATACAAATAACTATTCTACAACACTTCTTCAATCATAATGACATTTAAGTCACCTGTCGCAGATACTCTTGCTGTGAAAAGCGACAATGACTATACTCATTATATTCATATTTTCAGTAATAATAAACGCATTAAATGTTGCTTTAAAAATCAGAATATTTACACTTTGGAAAGTTTTATTATATAGGATATTTCACGTTAATGAAGGCTCTGCAAAAATGGAGGTTTATAATGTACCGCCGCGTCGCATGTGTATGTATCAAAATTAGGAGGCCATGATTTGTTATTTTCTAATGAATCTGTCACAAAGATACAAATACAAATACCCACAAAAGGGTTGGTCGGTTACAAGTATTCTGTGATTAATAAGTACACTCAGATTTTACTGTAACCATAATAATAATAATAATAATAATAATAATAATATTAATAATAATATTAATAATAATAATAATAATAGGCCTTTATTTTTATAACCTGTACATACAAATACAAATAAACCAAAATTCAAAAATTATACATAAGTAATACAGGAATTTACAGGTTATGAAAACCACAAGTGCCAGTTCAGGATTCGAAATTAGAAATTTCCCTGTTCTTCTACTGGGACCTCGATTATATAAATAATCAATTCTTATAAATAAAATAATTTTATAATCTAATTTAATAATGAAAATATTTAAAATTAAACATAATTTTCTTTACTACCCTTCTAGCAAGAATGAATAATATTTGTTTTTAAAAAACTTTAATGTTTAGACTTTTAAACTGATGAAGAACTGAATTATAAAATGCGGCAATATTGTAAGCGAAAGACTTTTTCATCACAAACAATTAAGAGGAACACCCCGTACAGTACGAATTCCTGAAAGGATAGAAGTTCAGTCAAGAAGATGCTCCGGACACATGTTTAAGTACTATTTCTTTAGAGAAAAAATACTTCGTCTTATCTATAAAAATTAGGCTTCTCAGTGTTGTATTAATTATTAAAAAAATATTAATACCTCGCGAAGATTTACAATTAAAAAACTACTTGTACCGTCTTTTTTTGCCCATGGTGTATATTACCGAATTTTATTCCTTTTTTTCATAACTTGAACGAGTATGATTCACACTTTATTTTATTATTAAGAACTCAAATGTGATAGTGAAGACATTGATATTATTCCGGAAATTATGAAAAAATATATATCTTTCACGAAATCAGTTAAAGTCGATAAGTGCATTAATAAAAAAACGGTATGAAACATACCCGCAATTTTAAATTACAGTTCTTGGGCAGCTTTAAATTTATGGCTAGTTCAATAGACAAATTTGCAAAAAATATAAGTCGGGATCAATTAGTTGAAATTTTAAAATTGTTTGAAGTCAGATGACGAATTTAAATTATTAGTGAGGAAGGACGTTTTTCCATACCAATACATAGATTCAATTGAACGATTCCAATAGACTAAATTTCGGAACTTGATTTGGAATACCCTTATAGGAGCTTGCATTGTAAAACACAATGATTTATCGTTTTTGGTCGACAATGTGTTGACACACGGGTCTAAATGAAAAAAAAAAGAATGATTTAAATACAACCATGTGCCAAGCAGCTAAAAAACATTTTTTTTTTTTAATTGATGAACAATTTTGTTTTCGACAAAACAATGGACAATGTGGATAAACGAGTTGATGTCAAATTGATGACTCGTTGGGAGGCAATCAAATTATCTATAAACAAGGGCGCTCCGAGCGGGTTAAAATCGGTCTCGAGTTAGCCCTCCCCTAAAAATTTATGATAATTAATAAGTAAATTACCAGTAATTCATAAATCTCAATTGGAATTTATTTCCGCTAAACCCAAAAATTTTGTTAACACGCTGGACGTTGATAAGAGCGAAACATCGTTAATCCTGACTTTATGTGCTAATTAATATCAAATTATAGCGTTGGAAAATAAGAAAATTCTTTTTTAATATATTTATTAAATTAATATATTACAGATTTTATCTTGCTAATAGTCTACTATTATGTGTATGAATTATGTCATTTCATGAAACAAAATCAACTTTCAATTTATATTTTAATACAAGTTTTTTTAAACTAGCTGCTTTGTTTCATTTAATTTTTCTTACTCGACCTAATTTATTTTCTTCTTCATGACTGAAGTAATAATTATCTGTTAATTCCTCCAAGCCAATTGATTGTTGTGGTTTATTAGGAGTAATTTTATCAATATCTTGATTTATCAGATTATTGCTTAAACTGCACTACTTTGAATGTGTGGCTTCAAAAGACGATCTACAATAATGCTTATCGCATTGTAAACAGCACAATCGCACATTCTTAGTGAGATTTCAAGCCTTATGTCTTCCATGCTTCAAAACCGTGTGCTTATAACATTCCACAAATCTTCTTCTTTTTGTAGACGCAATCAGCTCGTGTTCATCTTTATTTATTAAAGGTCTTGTAATATAATGAATGCTAATTTCCTGTTTTTTATCAGGTACAACTTTTAGTGTTTTAATATGAGTTTGTTTTAATTTATAACGACGTTTGTCAGGCTCATCATTAATGTTCCGTTTTGTATCGCTTGCTATATGAGATGACTTATACTGCTGTTGTTTATCATACTCATTGATAATTTGTAAATGAGGTTCAGCTTCAAATTGTTTATAAGTTTCGGCTTCAATTTGATAGCGATTTTTCGTAATAACTTTATTTCTATAACCATTTCCCTCAGAGTTTTATTTGTGAAACTCAATTCCCATGATGTCGTTATTATTACTTCGTACTTATATGTTCAAATGTTTCTGAATTGGAAAGCACGACTATTTATAACATATAACCCTAGGAACAAGAGACAGCTATTAAGAGGCAAGTGTCGCACAGGTGTCGTACAGGTGTCGCACAGGTGTCGCACAGGTGTCGCACAGGTGTTGCACAGGTGTCGCACACTTGATGCAGTTAGTCACACAAGTGTCGCACAGCCTTGCCAAGGCTATTTATAACATATAACCCTAGGAACAGGGAGACAGCTATTTAGAGGCAAGTGTCGCACAGGTGTCGCACATCTGTCGCACAAGTGCCACACACTTAATGCAGTTAGTAGCACAAGTGTCGCACAGCCCCGGCTTTGAAGCATGGAAGACATAAGGCTAGAAATCTCACTAAGAATGTGCGATTGTGCTGTTTACAATGCGATACGCATTATTGTAGATCGTGTTTTGAAGCCACACATTCAAAGATGTGCAGTTTAAGGGTAGGGTACCCATTAAATTAGCCGCTCAAGAAATCGAATATATCGTTGTAAATATAAACTTTTTCGAAAAGTTTATTTTGATAACATATTATATAAAGATCCATTATTATTTCTGTGTTTAAGTTTTGATTTAATCGTTATTATTAACAAAGTTAGCAACATTTTACTTTAAACAGACAAACTGCAGAACCAAGTAAGTAACAACAGTGAAATTTGACTTGTAGCCAACCAATACATACATCTAGGCAATGAATTAATTTGAAGGCAAAATCATAGTTAATAAAAAAATTATGATCGAATTAGGAGACAAATGAATATTAAAATGATGTTTTTTGTGTCTATTTCCATTAGTATTGGTCAAAACTTGATAAAATTTTCTTACTGTCTAGACAGGAACATAATTGACATATGTGCAAAATTTGAAAATAATCCTGTGGCAACTTTTTAAGATAGTCAATCAGAAAGAAATAAAAAAGTTATGTAGATATTTCTTGCAGCGAGTCTATTGCTCTTCATCTTAGTACGGGCATTCGGCCACTTGAGCGTGATGGTAGTGTGCGCGGGGTTTAGGGGATACGTTATGATGGGGGAGTTTATTTAGCGCGACGTTCAAATCGTTCTTCCGTGCTAGATTTCGTATGCCATATGCATAATCACCTGCATGCCCAATAACATCGCATGTTATTCACATTTCTGCGTCACTCGCGACGGCGGCACTTACTCATATTAGTGTATCGAGTTACAACTGCACTAAAAAATAAACAAGGGACCTGAGGGCAGGGTACCTGCGACGATTACGATTTATAACATGTACATACTAGTAATGCGTTCAATAAAATTTATAAATTAATTACGTCATGTATATTTTTGATAAATAGAAGTTGTTGATCCCCTCATCATTGCAAAAGTAGTACAAAACTAACTTGAAAAGTATACAAGCTAATAAGAATAGTCACATGATCGGGGAATTCCACATATTTATTAGTAAATAATTTAAGACCGATACAGTGACGGCTCGCGGGGTGACTCATGGTACGGCCGAGGTAGCAATACAGATAGGTAGGGTCGGCAAAGACGGCTGGCGGCGTGATCTATCTGTATTACCATCTCTGCTACCTCGGCTGTACCAGAGTCACCCCGCGAGCCGTCACTGGTCCGATAATTTATAGAGTTTTAATTGGAAATTGTTTTTTTGTTTTGTTTGTTTTTGTTTAACGTTCGGTTGTTTATTATCTAATCTACAAATTTTTTTTATAGCAAACATTTTTAGGTCTGCTTTTTAAAAAGTATTTACCCACTGGTATCCCACTATATTGCCAATTAAATACTGGTACCCCGCTAGCACAGTGGTCCAGCCACCCTAAAAAGCTGGCCAAAATCCCAAATGAACTTACATTCGTGCAGAAATTGGTATATAGGGATTTTTGACGTCGCTGACTACAAGTCCTAATTCAAAATTACTATAAACACAACGGCGGATCCAATATGGCGGCAAAATATGTGGAAATGACATAAAAAATTGATGAAAATTAGTATATGGGGGTTTTCGACGTCGCAAATTACAAATCTAAAGTTAAAATTATTCTAAACAAAATAGCGGATCCAATATGGCGGCAACATATGTTGAAATGATATAAAAAGTGATGAAAATTAGTATATGGGGGTTTTCGAGGTCGCAGATTACGAATCTAAAGTCAAAATGAATTTAAACAAAATTGATGATCCATTTTTCATTCAGCGCGTTTTTCAATTTTTTTAAACTTCAAATAACTCTTATTGGGAACAATTTAGGGTTAAGTGTGATATTTCATTAATTTTGGTAGGTGAAAAGCTACTCAAAAATGAAATAAAAAATGATGATTATTGTGGGTATCTTAATAACGAAACGTCGTATTTTAGAAATAAAATTATTTTTTGGAAGAGCTTAATATTGTAAGAAACATAATGCAATATAATTTTCCACATAGGCCTTCTGTATGCTTTGTACACAAATATGAACATTTTATATTCGAAAGCCGTATTATTATTCATTCAAAACACTCACTACATCTTACGACTTTAACGGCTCATCATGGACTATGGGGTACTACTTTATTCTAATTATTAATATTTTATAATGCTATCCACGTTTATCTTTCAAACCACCTTAGTTTTGAAGCTTCTTTTCGACTTTGCAATTTAGGATTTTGGCCACATTTTGAGTGCAGCTGGACCACTGTGCAGTGGCGTAACTGTAATGAGGCAGAGGAGGGAACTGCCTCCGAACCCCGGGTCTAGAGGGACCCTGGCCTGATTTCGGGGTATAATATCCCAGCCGCACTGTAGTTCATATTGAATTTCAATGCAGAAATTATATGTTATGTCGGCGAGGTTTTACTTTGCACACATTTTGTATTTTTTAATTGATTATTAATTGGCTTGTAACTCAGGTACGATATTTTATTGCTAAGTCTCGTCTATAATAATTGTCGTAAATATGCCGTTCTCTAATTGGAAATTTGAGTCATAAAAAGGGACATAATAGAATGAATAACGTGTCTTTGTAATTGCCTAAAGAAAATTTATTTGACTTTGCAGCAACATGACAAAGCATGATGACCATAATTGCAGTTCTTACAGAAATTGCTTTAGGAATTCTACATTAACATTTTAACAAATTAATCTTAAAGCAATATGTCCAATCAAAATCATTTGAACTTTGCAGAAACTAGAATGGCTGGCTGACCAAAAATAGACTTTTTCCAAAATTGCTCTACAAATTCTACATTGATTTCAATAGATGATTGGAATTTTGACATAGTGATAGAGCCGACAACAGAACTTTGGGTTATAGTATGCTCTACTTTCATCACTATTGTATCTAAACTTCCGGCTAGATTCGCCACATTCAACATAGTAGCAGAGAAAGATTACGCAGAGTTCAGAAGCCTTTACATACATTAATTTTATAAGGTAGAAAGTAAAAAGAAATAAGGCATCAGTTTTAAAAACTTTTTAAACATTACAACTTATAATATAGGGTAATATTTTTAAGACTAAAACGAAATAATATAATTTAAAGGACTGAAGGACTCGATCGATGGCCCTTTCTAACATATGTATGTTTTGTATGTATGTTGTAATAAAGTTCATGTATGTAATATAATTTTACCTACTCCCACTTTGTAATTGATGAATTACCGCACTGTTTTCACCAATCGTAAGCGATCCATTACGAATATATAGAGCATATATAAATGTTAAATGTCGTACATAAATGTGTAACATGTACCAAAGAGGATTATATAAAGAGTGGCAATGTAATGGACTGAATATGAAACCGAGTTTTCGATCCGATGATATATCTGTTTCAATCATTCTTCTCCGTCGCTCAATCCGTGATTGGCAAAATAATAGGAGAGATAACACCCCGCTGATGATTGGCAGTGAAACCATCCCCTCCCGTGAACGCAAGACAAATATGAAATTAGTCCACCAATAACAGTCGGAGCGACAGACATGGAATTACTATCAATCCTTCCCTCTCTGTTCTTAGTTAGTACCGAATCCGGAAACTAGAGGCTCGGTTCTAAAACTGGATTCAAAATCAGTCCATTACATTGCCACTCTTTATATAATCCTCTTTGCATGTACTATTACTGCTTATGCACCTCGGTATATTATATACTTATTAGCCAATTACAATTAACGTCGGCCGAGTCCCCTGCATTCGTCTGTTCATCTTTAAATATTAAAAGTGACAGTGACATTTAAACGTCATATTGCAACTTATTGGTTAAAAGATTAACCGACACAATAAACTCCACGCTATGCTTTATTTACTTCCATCGCAATGGTATCTTAGTAGATTAACATTTCAGAGTGAGTACAACGATCCGTATCCCTAAATTTGTACAATAAATGTATTGGACAATATATTATTCGACGGAAAATTGTTCGAACGATAATTCGTTTGTTTAGTTGGTAGTCGTCCTACATTGCCATTGCCGGCTAATTTAATACAAATTCAAACGTCACCTTGACAAGATTCAGTTTCAATATGTCTTTAGTTTAGGTGAATAAATGTAAGGTCGAAGGTAAAGTATAGTACATAACGCGAGTTGTAACGCAATTACGCGCTCGTGAAATTACGTTACTCGCCGCTACGCGGCTCGTACGCAATATCTTTCACTTGCGCGTAATTTGCTACTTACAACTCTAGTTATGTAATATACTATTAAAAATGTCCATGCGGCCATCATGTTACTTTCTTTACTGTAGAGTATAAAATGGGGTTTTCGGATGTTTTGCATTTTCGTGGATTTTTTTCAAGTCTGATTTCGAACAAAAAATATTCATTATGTCAAAAAAGTCAAAATTTTTCTAATCAAAATTTTTTCGCATTACTTATATAATGGGCCCATAAACAGATATGGTTTCAAACTACATTATAAAATCTATTGGTAGCTTTAAGAGATTTGTTGTATGACAATAATGAAAATTTCAAGTTATAATCCCCAAGAGATTATTTCTTGGGAATTACTTGCTTCAGAGCCCTGCAGAAGCGGGTTTTTGAAAGCCCGGCCCGGCCCGGCCCGACAGTGAAAATGTAAAACCCGGCCCGGCCCGGCCCGTTGCAACGAAAATGTGTTGCGGGCCCGGCCCAGCTGAATATTCAAAGCCCGGCCCGGCCCGGCCCGTCTCCGAAAAATGTTGAATTAAATAAATAAAATTACTGGACCTATGTACTCCTTAAAATTCCAAAAATACATGTTAATTCATGTTAATAACATTTTTTCAATTCACTTAGTTGTTGCTTTCCAAATTATAATAAAATTAAATTCATCCAAGCCCGGCCCGGGTTAAATTATCCATCGGAAAGCCCGGCCCGGCCCGGCCCGGAGTTTGAAAAATACGGTACGGCCCGGCCCATGCAGGCCTCTGACTTGCTTATGTCGCCCTTCAACTGTTGTCGCTAGACCGTGAAATGGTTGGGTTGGGCGGGGTTTGGTGCAAACGCTACAGCAGAAGTGTTTTTTATAACTTCTCACCCGCCACCGATGCGAAAAAAATAACCACAATACATATTCCAATACGGTTCTCACGCTCGCGCTGTAGCAGGGTGCAGACGTATAATAGCCTCTCTCTTTTAGAATCGCAGGCGCAACCTTGAATGTATTAGATATACGGAAATAGCACTGAGTTAATTTACCCTCCCTGTAAGCTGGGTTGCCTACAGTCATACCAATTTGATTTAATCCCCCTCTCGCGGGTTTTTACCGTACTTTTGATGGATACCTTACCGTTAACGGGTCGGTACCCATCGGAAGTACGTTAAACGGTCCTCTAGAGGGGGATTAAATCAAATTAGTATAACTATAGGCAACACAACTTTCACTTTTTAGGGTAATGTTTCACTCTGCATGATTTCGCGATCGAGGACGAAAAAATATATATCACACGCCCCCAAGCACGGAGTGACCACGCCTCAATAAATTGGAGCTGACATGTTTATGCGTTTTTGACGGCAATACCAAAACTTGTGTTTTTTTCATCATATATAATTATTTTTGTGGTCTTAGTTTATCTGATTTGATATTACCAGGGGCAGAGGCCAGTACCCGCCTTGGCCATCCGGGCGCCTCTTAATATTTCTTTTAACGAAAATGATCAGTTTATCAATACATTTTATTATTTAAAAACGTCACTACAGGGACTTCCCCTTTCTCTGATTTGTGTTGTGGCGTCATTATTTCTGTTTGGTTCGAAGTCGGGGTGCCGCCAACGATAGCGCCCGGGAGGGGCTAAACCAGATCAAAGAAGTTGTGTACTAAATAAAATCAAAATAAGGCAATAGGCAGAAAAGGCCGAGAAAGGTAGTAAGAAAAGGCAAAATATTCAGAATAACGGTAGAAAACGCAAAAAGCAGTAGCCAATCCTGTTACGGCAGTAAAAACGGAACAATAAATAGACGTATACATAAATATAAGGTAAATATACTAAAGGAAAAATAAATGAAACACTTGAAATTCGTGAAATTTCGACCATTTTCAAACCTCCATAACTCGGCGTATTTTCAATCGATTTTGATGAATCTTTGAGTGCGAAAAACTTTGAAATGTCTTCTTTAATTAAGCGTACCCCCTTCCGCCCCTCTTTAGCGCCCCTGTGAAAAAAAATGTTTTTTTCTGGAAACCATGTCCAACTTTGACGATGTCTACGGAGTACACTCTATCCACCGTAAAAACAATAAAATTTGATCAAGTCCCTTTGCAGGACTCGAAGAACGAAGTTCCTACGACGATTTGGCACCAAGTTATGGGTATCTGAAAAAAGTGCATTTTGAGGTTTTTTGCACATAACTCAGTGACTTTTCAACCAAATTTGATGATTCTTTCGGGAAAAAATCCCATTTTGGCTCTACTTTAAGAGAGTAAACTCAAATTAAAATGATCCCTTTTCGAACCCTTTAACCCTCGAACAAAAACAACACGTTTTTGGGCAAAAAACGCCCAACTTTGGCAACGCGTACCGAGTTGGAAAAAATGTGTCTACTCGATCCAACAAAAGGGCATTGAAATGTGTTCAATCACCTGCGCAGGACTCAAATAACAAAGTTACTACGACGATTTGGCACAAACTTATGGGTGTTTAAAAAAAGTGCATTTTGGGGTCTTTTTATTAGTTCGTTTGGAGGGGCGTAGAGCCCTCTCTTTGAGTGGGGGATGAACACCCCCCATTTCGACGAAATTGTTTTCGTTTTCACGAATAAAATTTTCTTTGCATGTTCTTTGAGGTATGTACGAAAATTATTTGTTTGCGCGAAATCATGAATATCGCATTTTGTACTTTAGAACTCCATTAACAAAAAACTTTATTTTAGGTCAAAAAAGGCTTACTTTAACGATCCCTGAAGGGTCGGAAATAAATGTGGGCCTAACTCACCACCATTGGTCCAGTTTTCCATTCGTCCAATAAATACAAACAAATTACTCTGACGAAAAAAATAAATAATACACTTGAGATTTGTAGAAATTTGGGTAATTTTCAAATGGTCATAACTCAGCTTGTATTCAACCGATTTCGACCATCTTTTGAGAAATAAAAAGCAAAATGTGTCCTCTTTGAGAGGGTTCATCTCCCACTCAAAGAGAGGGCTCTACGCCCCTCCAAACTAATAAAAAGACCCCAAAATGCACTTTTTTTTAAACACCCATAACTTTGTGCCAAATCGCCGTAGGCACTTCGTTTTTGAGTCTTGCACAGGTAATTGAACACATTTCGATGTTCTTTTGGTGGATCGTGTCGACACATTTTTTCCAACTCGGTACACGTTGCCAAAAAACCTGTTTTTTTTTTGTTCGGGGGTTGAAGGGTTCCAAAAGGGATCATTCCAATCTGAGTTTACCCCGTTAAAGTAGGGCCAAAATGAGATTTTTTCATAAAAGAATCATCAAATTTGGTTGAAAAGTCGCTGAGTTATGTGCGAAAAACCTCAAAACGCACTTTTTTTCAAACACTCATGACTTAGTGCCAAATCGTCGTAGGAACTTCGTTCTTCGAGTCCCGCATGGGGAATTGATCAAATTTTTATGCCTTCATGATGTATCGAGTCGAAAAAAACTTTCCAACTCCATAGACATTGTCAAAGTTGGTTTCCTGAATTTTTTTTTCACAGGGTTGCTAGAGAGGGGCGGCAGAAGTTACGCTTTAGTTCGTATGCATGACTTTAAAGAAGACACTTCAAAGTTTTTCGCCCTTAAAGATTCATCAAAATCGATTCAAAATACGCCGAGTTATGGCGGTTTGAAAATGGTCAAAATTTCATGAATTTCAAGTGTTTCATTTTTTTTCCTCCAGTGTATTTTATCATCAGTAAAGAGAGGATTTTGTGCACTATAAAATTCCGAAATATATTTATTATTATTATTTGAAATATACATGTAATAAATTGAAATATATCAAAGAAAAAATACATAAGTTTGTCTATATACATTTTTAATAAAGAAAAAATAAGTCACATACTTTTATTAATGTTAATAATAAGAAATCAAACTTGCTGTAGATGATTAGTCGTATGAATACGACTACAATTAACAAATTACTTTTTGAAACAACTACTTTCCTGGCTAATACCACGACGAATATTGAATTATACAAAAATGTATAGTGGTAGTTTCGATTTAATAAATCATACCGAAAGTTTTATTTTCAGGACTGCTGCAGAAAAATGATTTAAATATGAATTTTATATGCGGTTTAATTAAAAATAAATGTTTAAAATTTAAAAAGAAAATGACAACAGATGACTATTTATTTATTTATTGGAATTACTACCACCTACAACCATTGTTACAAATATTTGGTTAAGGGTGCTACCATATCTCTTTTCTGAGTCCCTGTGCAACGGTGTTGATATTTGCTAGTTTTTGGGCAAAAAAAAAAACGGTACAAGTAGTTTTGTACTGTCATATCTGTGTGAGTTATTAATATTTTTAAATAATTAATATAACAGTGAATAGCCCGATTTTTATAGATAAAATGAAGTACTTTTGCTCTAAAGAAATAGTGCTTAAACTTGTGCCCGAAGCACCTTCTCGACTACAAATGCATGAATTTCTATCCTTGGATGTTTTTGTCCCCAAAACTAAAATGACTAATAGAAGTGACGGATAACGTCTGAGATTCATTAAAAACCAAAACAAATCATGGTCCACTAATTTTAGTACCTACAAATGAGACGCGAAAGTTCATTATAAACTCCCGCCTTTGCAGAGCCTTCATTAATGTGAAATAACCTCGATAAAGAAAAAACTTTTCAAAAATGCAATTAATCATTTTTGTAAACTACAAAGTGTAAACATTTTTTTTTTCAAAGCAATATTTAATGCGTTAATTATTATTGAAAATATGAATATTTCTAATAATTTTTTGGTCCACTGTGAGTGGTATTTATAGTACAAACAGAACAAAATAATTAATTTATTGAGATGTTTTTCAATCAGTACAGTTTTAGATCAAGATCATAAATACTACATTTTTTAATGTTATTTTATTTTTGGCTGTAAGTTAATCAATATTTCACATTTCCTAGCCCATACCGCAACCATTCCAAGTGTCCAAATGTTTTCTATTTATCTTTATAACTATTCGAGCGGTATTGAATTAATTAAAAATTAACTATCTTTTTAATTATAATTAAGATCAAAAATTTTTATACTACGTAACTTCCATTCTTATATGATCGATATACAAAATGCACTATGATCTGCTTCCTATAATAATGGTAAAAAACAACATTTAAAACCGTTTAAAAAGCATAGGTAACCTCCCCTTAAGTACTGTTTCTTTAGATCAAAAGTACTTCGTCTTATCTATAAAAATCGGGCTTTTCAGTGTTATATTAATTATTTAAAAATATTAATAACTCACGAAGATATATGAGTACAAAACCACTTGTACCATTTTTTTGGCCCACGGTGTATTAATAAAAATAATATTCTTTAAAAATATACAAATGTAAAAAAAGGTGTGAATAACAGCGCACAAATACACATGTGTATGCGTTAATGATCCAAGTGTGAGGCGTCATTCTCATGATTCACGTATCGGGGAAGTACAAACATGTGCCTCAATCTGTTTTCGCGTTTTCGTTCTCAGCGGTTTCGCATTCACGTATTCACAAATAAAATTAAAATCTGTTTACACCACACCACCACACCGTCATTTCATGCGCCTCCCCGTTATTCCATGCACCTCCCTATCCCCCACCAAATCGCACGTTTCATTAATAATTGGTATTATAGGCAACCCAAATAACATTTGCATTCTCACTCGATTTATAAAAAATTGAAACTATACTTTTTTGACATACAATGATAAAAAATCATATTTTATCCAGCGGTTTAAAAAATATCAACATAAACCAAGTACCTAGGTATTCAGTACATTCGTATAACCTAGAATGCTATATATTTCTAGAAATTATAAAAATTGTCAAAATTTGTTTAAAAAAATTAAGAAATAATTCAATAACTAATTAAGGATTAACCGTACTTTAACAAAAATTGCTGACCTCCTAGGTATGATAGCAACATACATATAACAAAAAATATAACATTCTAACTTTTACAGAAATTTAAAAATGCACGAAAATGCTATATTGTTTATTAGTAATTTGTTTACTTTTTTTTTCTTGCAAAAGGTAGAGTGAACAGTCATAAACAATATATCTTAAATCGGTATGTTCACATCTTATAATAAACAAGCTACACCCAATCTACCGCACCAAAATAGGTAGGGGTCACCTGCCCTTAAGCAATAATCTGATAAATCAAGATATTGATAAAATTACTCCTAACAAACCACAACAATCAATTGGCTTGGAGGAATTAACAGATAATTATTCAAAATTTATCAAATGATGAGGAGGATGTTAGTCATGAAGAAGAAAATAAATTAGGTCGAGTAAGAAAAATTAAATGAAACAAAGCAGCTAGTTTAAAAAAACTTGTATTAAAATATAAATTGAAAGTTGATTTTGTTTCATGAAATGACATAATTCATACACATAATAGTAGACTATTAGCAAGATAAAATCTGTAATATATTAATTTAATAAATATATTAAAAAAATCTGAAATTATTTTCCTTTAAGAATTTTCTTATTTTCCAACGCTATAATTTGATATTAATTAGCACATAAAGTCAGGATAAACGATGTTTCGCTCTTATCAACGTCCAGCGTGTTAACAAAATTTCTGGGTTTAGCGGAAATAAATTCCAATTGAGATTTATGAATTACTGGTAATTTACTTATTAATTATCATAAATTTTTAGGGGAGGGCTAACTCGAGATCGATTTTAACCCGCTCGGAGCGCCCTTGTTTATAGATAATTTGATTGCCTCCCAACGAGTCATCAATTTGACATCAACTCGTTTATCCACATTGTCCATTGTTTTGTCGAAAACAAAATTGTTCATCAATTTAAAAAAAAATGTTTTTTAGCTGCTTAGCACATGGTTGTAATTAAATCATTCTTTTTTTTTTCATTTAGACCCGTGTGTCAACACATTGTCGACCAAAAACGATAAATCATTGTGTTTTACAATGCAAGCTCCTATAAGGGTATTCCAAATCAAGTTCCGAAATTTAGTCTATTGGAATCGTTCAATTGAATCTATGTATTGGTATGGGAAAACGTCCTTCCTCACTAATAATTTAAATTCGTCGTCTGACTTCAAACAATTTTAAAATTTCAACTAATTGATCCCGACTTATATTTTTTGCAAATTTGTCTATTGAACTAGCCATAAATTTGAAGCTGCCCAAGAACTGTAATTTAAAATTGCGGGTATGTTTCATACCGTTTTTTTTATTAATGCACTTATCGACTTTAACTGATTTCGTGAAAGATATATATTTTTTCATAATTTCCGGAATAATATCAATGTCTTCACTATCACATTTGAGTTCTTAATAATAAAATAAAGTGTGAATCATACTCGTTCAAGTTATGAAAAAAAGGAATAAAATTCGGTAATATACACCATGGGCAAAAAAAGACGGTACAAGTAGTTTTTTAATTGTAAATCTTCGTGAGGTATTAATATTTTTTTAATAATTAATACAACACTTAGAAGCCTAATTTTTATAGATAAGACGAAGTATTTTTTCTCTAAAGAAATAGTACTTAAACATGTGTCCGGAGCATCTTCTTGACTGAACTTCTATCCTTTCAGGAATTCGTACTGTACGGGGTGTTCCTCTTAATTGTTTGTGATGAAAAAGTCTTTCGCTTACAATATTGCCGCATTTTATAATTCAGTTCCTCATCAGTTTAAAAGTCTAAACATTAAAGTTTTTTAAAAACAAATATTATTCATTCTTGCTAGAAGGGTAGTAAAGAAAATTATGTTTAATTTTAAATATTTTCATTATTAAATTAGATTATAAAATGATTTTATTTATAAGAATTGATTATTTATATAATCGAGGTCCCAGTAGAAGAACAGGGAAATTTCTAATTTCGAATCCTGAACTGGCACCTTGTGGTTTTCATAACCTGTAAATTCCTGTATTACTTATGTATAATTTTTGAATTTTGGTTTATTTGTATTTGTATGTACAGGTTATAAAAATAAAGGCCTATTATTATTATTATTATTAATATTACTATTAATATTATTATTATTATTATTATTATTATTATTATTATTATTATTATGGTTACAGTAAAATCTGAGTGTACTTATTAATCACAGAATACTTGTAACCGACCAACCCTTTTGTGGGTATTTGTATTTGTATCTTTGTGACAGATTCATTAGAAAATAACAAATCATGGCCTCCTAATTTTGATACATACACATGCGACGCGGCGGTACATTATAAACCTCCATTATTGCAGAGTCTTCATTAACGTGAAATATCCTATATAATAAAACTTTCCAAAGTGTAAATATTTTGATTTTTAATGCAACATTTAATGCGTTTATTATTACTGAAAATATGAATATGATGAGTATAGTCATTGTCGCTTTTCACAGCAAGAGTATCTGCGACAGGTGACTTAAATGTCATTATGATTGAAGAAGTGTTGTAGAATAGTTATTTGTATGGTAAGAGCGCAAAGTGATACATTGCCGCTTGAGAGAGGAAGCTTTGCGCTCGCACTATACATAAAATTTTTTCTACGACCGCTTTGAAAAAGAAACATAAATATAATTAAATATAAAAAGCAATAATACATAAAGACTGTAACGTGGTCAGCCATGGAATGTCGTATCCATGGTAACAGGTCAATAAAAATTGTGCAAAGTACTTTGTCGCTCGCTCCTCGGGAAACGTCTACTTTGTGTTGACAAACGCAAGCGCAAACGCCTTCTTTTTATATCGGTCGTAGAAAAAGAGATTTTCAACATTTATTTCGTCTTTTGCGAGTATCAATTTTTTTACGTTTGTCGCGCTAGAATACTCATCCGTCCCGCTGTATGGCGGGTGTATATGTGTTATGTTTTTGAATGATGTTTCACTCTAGAGGTTCTAAAATGCCCTCAACATCCGCGTAAATAACAAATGGAACTTAAGCACTCTAATGGTTGTATTTAAATCAGTATTTTTTTTTTTGTAAAGAAATTCAGATTGTTAGAACCAATTACTCTGTGAATTTTGTTTATTTTCAACAAAGCGACAAATTTCTATAATGGAGGACGTTTTCTTTTTTTTCCTATTGATGCGAAGGGGTCATCTTTTTTTAAATATTTATGAATTTTTTTGAATTTTCACCTGGGTGGTATCATGTTTTCCGATCTAAATATGTAAAATCATTATGCTTACAATGTATGCCTTTAGGACATTCCAAGTCAACATCCATGATATATCTCCCATTGACGAGTCGTCGGGTATATTAGCAACGTTTAAAATAGAGAATTCGTTCTCGCGAACCCACTTAAAATCTTTATATTGTATCCAAATATGACAGTTATGAATATATTTTAGCACACACTAAGCGGAATACTTCAAAAAATATCGGCTAAAAATAATTCCATAAAACATAAAATATTAGCGCTACATTTAAAACTAAAAATATGGCGTTCAGTGAGCAATATATAAAATTCAAGAAGAAGAAAACAATAAAAAAATATTTGCCAACGAAAGAAAATAGCTATGTAAATTAATAATATAAAAATTTTATTACAAAAATGGATGAAATTGTTATTATTATGGATAGGCAAAAACAAAATATGTTGATTGACCGAACCTAAAACTTAAATTAAATTAAAGAAGAGTAAATAGTTTTGGTTTTGAAATGTTCCGTTAGCAAAGTATGTGCGTTACAAAAGGAAAATTTTGAATAATAATTTAAATTTTTACAATTGAATTGAGCACATATTTTAAACATGCTTTTAGTTAGTGACGGAAATGTCGGTGTTTGCGGGGGGTCGAACAACAATTGTTTTAGCTGGAAATTTCATTTCTTGGAGTCGTCTAATCGAATCCATATACCCATAGAGAAAAAAAAAACACTTTCTCAAAAACCATTTAAATTCATCTGATTTGTAAAATTTCGAAACTAATTAATCGCAACTTAGATTTTTTTTGTTCATTAACTTCTTATTGAAATAGCAATCAATTTAAATTGTTCAAGAATCGTAATTTAGTATTGCGGGAATTATACATTCGTCGACTTTACTTGATTTCGACAAAGAAATATTTTTTCCTATTTTATGGAATAACGTCTATATCTACATTATCATAAGCAATATCTTGAATCATCAAGTGTAAATCATACCCACACAAGTCTAAATTTGATAATTAATATTACAGTTCGAATGAATTATTGTTCTTGGGCTAGTAATTTGCGGTTGAGTAGAGTGCAGATACTGTGGCACGCGGTCTTGGTATTCAACTATAGAATGGAGGACAGCAGTGGTGATGCTCTTGGCCAGGCACATCTCTTCATTGTTTTTAATATTTAGATAGGCTTTTTAATCTTAATTTGTCTTTCAAACAAAATAAATAATGCAAATAATATGTATTCAAAGTTACGATAATTACGTGATAAAAAATATACTTATAAATATTTACCTGGCAAAACAATATAGTTAGATCCATCGATATTTGGGATACTTTAATCAGTAGATGTAGGCTACTGCCAAGATCCAAGCGCTACCTCTTTCGTATAACAAACATTATGATATTTAATTTGATAAACATTATCATATTTAATAAGCACCCATAATTTATAAACAACAGAACTATAACCTGGAATTCTTCACTTTTCGTTTTAATTGTAGTGACTATTCCATAATATATTGGCTACCATATATTTTGCATTGAACATTTTAAACTAGCTTTTGTCGCTGTCCCTGCAATCTACTTGCCTGTCTGAGCTGTTAACTTTCGAAAAATAATTGTTGCACTTCAAACACCAGTAATAATACATAAAATTAGGATAATGTATAAGATTATTAGAAATAAAATATTAAAATAATGTAGATTATTGAAAATAATATTGCACTTACCTTGACATGTAAATCATATATGCTGATAATTAATAATAATAATAACTGCGGAACTAACTGTAGGTAACACGAGCGGGGCAACTTATGTTTAAGTTTCGAGCAACTGACGTTTTCCATTAATGCTGCTTTTACTTCCAACAAATTTTAATTATATATTTATTGAAATGGTAATGTAATGTGCTCTGACGTCATCATTGTTGTGGTAATTTTCCATAGTAAATTGGTTTTCGAAAATGTTAATCATCCGTAATATATTTATTACGATAAAGTGATTATTTAGGAATGTGGTATAACGACAATCGTTACTGACTCAAATATTTCGAGTAATTTTCCCCAATTAAGCTAACGTGACTTTCCAAAATAATACAATAAATACTAATGTAGAATTATGTTAACATACAGTTCACAGTTCATTCTTACAAACTGCACTTCCTTTATAAATTATATTTATATATATATAAATTTTATTTAAAAAATATAATTTATTAATTTATATTAAAAATACGTGATGTCTAGTAAGGCCAGTGATGTGGAAGCTGCAATTAGAGTGAGTAAATATATTTATGAATTATTGTCGATAAATCATGTACATTGTTAATATATTGTTGCTAAATGATGTATTTTACTTTAAAGGATTTTTACGCGGATGATGATCACATTTCAGCACTAATGGAGCTCGCCGACGATAGCCACGATCGAACGATGCTGCATGCGTGCCATATAATTGAAAAATTAAATATGCGAAATGTGAAGGAGAAAATAAAAAAAAGTTAAATAAATATTGCATGTTTTTCTATTTACAAATGCATATCCCCAGCGCTTCATGTTGTGTAATTTTTTCTTTATTTCTTGTTTAAATAACCTATGCAATTGTTGAACTTACTAAAAAAAATGTGATATTTTTCCATGCATAAAATAAAATTCTTGTAAGTGTTCACTTATTCTGCAACCATTTATTCACATAAAAAAAACTGCAACCATTGCTACATAGTTCAGCTTTCCGCCACCAGGTGACGCCCGTGAAAAAATGAAATCTGCAACTATTGTTACATAGTTTGGCTTTCCGCCATCAGGTGGCTACCATCTTGGAGTATGCGCGGCGGCCATTTTTAGGCGAGGCGGCCATTTTGTAGACAAGTCGGCCATTTTGTGGGCGGGGCGGCGGCCATTCTTAGGCGAGGCGGCCATTTTGTGGACGGGGCGGCGGCCATTTTTTGGGCGGTTCGGCGGCCATTTTGTAAGCAGGGCGGCGGCCATTTTGTGGAGGAGTGTGGAGTGTATCGAGCGGCGGCTAATCAACTCTAGTTATAGGTATATGGCTATAATATTTGTGTGTACATACGGGTGACCCAGGGATCTGTAAAAGCCCCATAACTTATTTGCTATTTGAGATATCGACTTCTGGTTTTCTTGAACTGGTACCCACACTTATTCTACATATTTTAAAAATATGTATGCTTTTGTACAGGGTGTCCCAATATACATAACAGAACAAAGTTATGTTTTTTTAAATGGAACACCCTATATTTTATACTTTATTTTCAACCCTCCTGAGAAGCTGATAAAAATAGTATAAGATAGTATGGGTCTATTATGGACGGTTGGTTAGTTATGGGCAAATTTGTGGCAAAAACATGTACACATTTAAAACATTGCAGAAGCGTTTCTAGCAAAGATAGCATCATTATTTATACACTAGAAAATTTCCCACATCATAAAGAATAATACACATCGGCTTCGGTTCTCTTTTATTCATAGTGCTATACAGGGTGTCAACATACGCAAAACAATGGATAACTATTTTTTTTTTAAATGGAACACCCTATATAATTTGCCACCAATATATGGCATTTTTAATAAGCTTTCCAATGATATATAGTTTATATAACAAAATATTAAGGATTCTTGAGATTTATCAATAAAAACATATTTCTTTTGCCACCTTCTGCTGATTTTTGGATTTTCAGCCAAAACTATGCATTTTCAGGAAAAATTATAAGAGATCAAAGTTGTAGAGCGAAAAATTTTCGATCGATATAGGTCTTTAAACTTTTAAGATAATGCGCGCATTGCCCGCCAGAGCGCGCAAAATCGTGACCGTATATGCATTTTAGCGTTTTTTATTAATAAATTGCATTATACTTTATTTTCCGCACCCTCTAGCGGAAAAACGGGAAATTATAGGGAAATTAAATAGGCCCATATCGATTGAAAATGTTCCGCTCTACAACTCTTAATAGAAGCAATTTTTGCCAAAAATGCATAGTTTTCCCTAAAATCCAAATTGAAAATGTATATATCAATTTTTGCGTTGTTCAATGTTTTTTTTGCATTTTTAGCGAAAACTATGCATTTTGGGCAAAAATTGCTCCTTTTAAGAGTTGTAGAGCGGAATATTTTCAATCGACGTAGGTCATTTGAATAGTTCTATAATTACCCGTTTTTCTGCTAGAGGACGTGGAAAATAAAGCATAGTGCAATTAATTAACAAAAAATTTGAGAAAAACGCTAAAATGCATATACGGTCACGATTTCGCGCACTCTGGCGGGCAATGCACGCATAATTGGAAATGTCGAAAGACCCATATCGATCGAAAATTTTCCGCTCTACAACTTTGGTCTCTTATTATTTTTTCAGAAAATGCATAGTTTTTGCTGAAAATCCAAAAATTAGCAGGAGGTGACAAAAGAAAAATGTTTTTATGGATAAATCTTAAGAATCCTTAATATTTCATTATACAAATTCTACATCATTGGAAAGCTTATTAAAAATTCCATGCATAGGTGGCAAGATATATAGGGTGTTCCATTTGAAAAAAAATAGTTATCCATTATTTTCCGTATGTTGACACCCTGTATAGCAGTATAAACAAAAAAGAACCAAAGCCGATTTGTACTATTCTTCATGATGTGGAAAATTCTTTAGTGTATAAAAAATGACGCTAACTTTGCTAGGAGCGCTTCTGCAATTTTTTCAATGTGTACATGTTTTTGCCACAAATTTGCCCATTACTAACCAATCGTCCATAATATACCCATACTATCTTATACTATTTTTATCAGCTTCTCAAGAGCGTTGAAAATAAAGTATAAAATATAGGGTGTTCCATTTAAAAAAACATAACTTTGTTCTGTTATTTATATTGGGACACCCTGTACAAAAGCATACATATTTTTAAAATATGTAGAATAAGTGTGGGTACCAGTTCAAGAAAACCAGAAGTCGATATCTCAAATAGCAAATAAGTTATGGGGCTTTTACAGATCCCTGGGTAACCCGGTATGTATACATGTAGAACAGATTAAAGAATTAACATATGAATAAAATAAATACAAGTTATGTACATTAACCAGCGCAAAAAGAATACAGGGTAAATAAAACATGAAGCAAATAAGTGCTAACGCAATACAATGTGGATTATATAAATAATATTAATCACATACTCTACTTTTGAGGAACTCGTCCCAAGAATAAAAAGCATGATCAGTTAGGAAATTCTTTGTATACGTTTAAAATTGTTTTAGTGGTAAGACTTTTATGTCTTGGGACAGTGCATTATAAAATTTTGGATTTAATGAAATATTTTGTATTATTATACCAAAAACACACACACACACGCACCGACACATTTTTTTACAGAAATTGTTGAAATGGCATCTAGGGACCCCAAAACGGATATTTCCGTAAAAAAAAATTGAAAAAAATTTCACGATCTCAATACTTTCGCGTACTTCGTAACGCAGAAAGTAAAAATGGAAACATTTTTCAGGAACACAATACTTTCCCTTACCGTGTGTGTGTGTGTGTGTGCGTCTGTGTGTCTGTTTGTGCGTGCTGTATCTCAAAAACTAATTTCCCATACCGAAAGTGCTGTTTACCTTTTTTGGGTTTTTTTCGTATATGAAAATTGCAAAAATAATTTTTTTCGAAATCTCATTGGGTTTTAAGGAAACTGTTGATAAAGATTATTAGAATTTGAAGAATATATATATACGATTCTCTTGATGCCAAATATCTTTCATTCATCAAATAAATATTTTTATTTCATATTTTTCGAAGAAAATAGTTTACCAAACTACCAAGTCAACTAAACTATTTTCAGGCAAATCAATTATTAGAAAGATGCATGTCGGGATCGTCAAACGCCAATCGGAGACGAGAGATTGCGTTAAATTACAAGTTGAAATATTTCGACGACGATTCATTCTTTATCCTCTTCCTTTGCACATAAATATATATCCAGATCATTTCACGTTTGTGTTTTCTTAAATAAGGCAAGAAGTATGTGAACGCCCATTTCAAATCGCACACAAACAAAACCGGGAGTATCGCCTTAATGTCTACGTTCTATGTCATAATAATCACCTCAACGCATTGCAATGCAGGCAACCATACTTACACTCAGTTTTATTTAATTCTCAAAATTGTGTTATTAATAAATAGTTATTTAAGCAACAAGGAACGTAAGGACGTATTAACATTTGAGGTAGGCGAATATGAGCCGAGGCGGAGCCGAGGCTCGTCGCCTGCCGAAAATGTTAATTGTCATTACGTTCCGTGTTGCTTATTAATTTGTTTCCGCTACCGGAAATATAATACCTAAAAAAGATCAGAAAATATTCTAAAATACGGCTTGTAACATTTGGGATTCAAATTTTTATAGTCACCTATGTGTCCTATGGCAACCCAGCAACCGAGAAAACAATGTCGAATTTTGTTTGTTTGTGTCAATCCAGTGACAGTTTTTACGGGCATGCATGCAAACGAAGCTGCGAATATTGCGTGTTAGAACCTGTTACCGACAAAATCGAAAAAGGTATGTGCCCTGTTACGACTCTTTTAAGCAGTGGTTATGTAAAAAGGATGCCGATACTATAGGTATAGACGAAAATGTGTTGCTCGCCTATATGTTGGAGCGTTACGTTTCTGTTTATTATTTTCCTAGGTCCGTAAGTAAAAATTAAGTTCCGTCGCCAAGGACAACAAACACCACGAATGTTATCAGCCACTTACGGTACCTGTAACTATGGATGCAATGCTTATTTACGTTGTCGGTAACGGAAAAAATGTATTACACCACCGAAGAAAGAATACAGATAATTAATTGGTACAAGAGTGGGAACAGCATTCGACGTGTTAGAGATTTGATTTCGGTTGAGTATCCGAGCAGACAAGTTCCATCCATCTCAACAATTTGTAATATTGTCCATCATTTTGACAATGCTGGCTGCGTGAGTAATTTTCACATTAAAAGGGCTAAAGGAAATCACATTTTAACGGAAGCGATGAAACTCAACATTTTATGTTACGTAGAGCAGAACCCCATATCATCGTTAAGAGTTATCGCAGCACAGTTTCAAATAAGTTCAGCTTCCGTTTACAAGACATTAAAAGAATTTAAATACAATGCTTACAAGTTTTCAAATCATCAGCAACTATCAAATGAGGACAATGGCAAACGAACAGAATTCTGTGAAACCGTATTCAATTTAATTAATAATGATTAATAATTAAATTTTACACAGAATATTATTTACTGATGAGGCATCATTTTCCTTAAATGGTGAAGTTAATCCACAAAATTATAGGTAAGTATTCTTCATTCCTTATCGATACCCATTCCTTACACCCATTCCTTCACCTTTTAGATTTTGGCCGTGCAATAATCCTCGCTTATAAAATTTGACGCAGACACAATACAATGCGAGAGTTGATGTGTGGGCTGGACTAATTAATGATACCCTTATTGGTCCTTTTTTTATTAATATAAATCTAAACAGTAATATTTACTTAGATCTTCTGCGAACTCGTATAATGGGAGAAATTCATACACTAAACATTCCATCCACATGGAATTTTAATTGTGGGATGGTTTGTTGGGGTAAGTGATAATCACCACTGGCTCATAAAAATGTCAGGGCAATTGCCGATCGGCACGAGGCCCCCGACGACATTTCATACTTTACGGTCAAGGCCATGCAGCCCTTTTTTCGGGTATGGCGAAGCGCAGGTAGTCCCAAAAAAAGGGATGTATCACAATACGTCGAGTATTTCTGTTACGAATTAGAACTCATTAACCATATGTCATAGATTTTGAAATTATTTTTAATAAAATAAAGTGCATTTTCAATTTCGTTCGATTTAGAAAAAATAGTAACTTGTAAAATATGTCATAGATGAAAACAATCATTTTGAATGGACATTTATTCACTTTAATTTAACAACATTTATCGTTTGTAGAAACTTTTTTTTTCGATTCATTAAACTCATCGACATATTGAAACGCTCAATACTTATTAAAATTAATATTTTAAAAATTGAAATAAAGAATATTATCTTTGTTAATATCACACTTGTTTATCATATAGTAATTATATTTTGAACTATGTACTGATCACTTTCAAACTTGAAGTAAATAGAGAAACAAGTATTTATATTATATCAAATTAGATAATGAAGAAAAAAAGTGGAACTGCTCATTAATTATGGAAAACTTAAGATTATGCTTCACTTTTTCAAGTAAGCGATTTGCGAATGAGAAATTGGTTTGATTCAATAAGGGAAGATATATTTCTAATTCTAATTTGTCTTAATGTTTCTGTAATATTTTTCATATTTAAAAAATTATGGAAAAGAAACTAAAAACAGTTAAGGTAAACACCCAGTTTCGGTGTACGAAATTTTACTAAAAGCTGTTTTATTTTTGGGATTATAAAATAAGACATGTTCAAAGTTTCATGTTATTTCCTGTATTAGTTTTTGATATACAACTCACATATTGATTTGCACCTGACCTTACATAGATATCATAAGGTCAAATCAAGGTCACTACCGTATGTTCCCCTCCAAACCGTTTATTTTTTATCTAAAACATTTTTCTTAATCATTGATAGTTTTAGAGAAAATCGATTTAATCCACCCTGAATTGTGTATCTTTCCCGTTGCGGCGTTAGGTAATAAAACGGGTTTTTTTTTAACATTCTCCTTTAAAAAGAAATTATACCACTATTACACGATGAATTATTGAACATTAACTTTGAACATTTTATGTTATTGTGACTTATGTGACTTTTCCTGTTACTTTTAGTGTATAGTGTATATATTTTTTTTCTTTGAACATTTAATTTTTGTGCCGTGTAAATATTTCTGTCTTGTAAATAATAGCGATTGTTATCGCGCCAATTAGCTTTTTTATGCCTCTTATCCCTTTCTTTGCATTCTGTGGTAATCTCATCACGATACCGGCTCCGTAAGCTAGCCGGAGGTCAACGAGGTGCGGCTCGCCCATTCTATGAAAATGTTTTTCCTAGAGAAAATAGTTTTGCATATAACCATATCATTACCCCCTGTTAGCTATCATTACCATTGTAATGTTTTATTTGCAAATTTAGAAAAAAACGTTATTAATACATACATTTAAACAAAAGGCATGTTGTTTAAACTGATTTTTCACGCATAATTACTTGTCAGATAATATAATAATTTAATTTAAATTATTTCTTACAATTGATAACCTTATTAAATTAAATTACCGAGTAACAGCAATTACATCTTATGGTTTGTTTTTTCATCGTATTGTGCTCTTGGCTCACCCTAGGCCAGGACTACCTGCACCGGGTAGCCCGTAAAGTATCAAATGAGGACCGGGACATTCCATCCACATGGAATTTTAATTGTGGGATGGTTTGTTGGGGTAAGTGATAATCACCACTGGCTCATAAAAATGTCAGGGCAATTGCCGATCGGCACGAGGCCCCCGACGACATTTCATACTTTACGGTCAAGGCCATGCAGCCCCTTTTTCGGGTATGGCGAAGCGCAGGTAGTCCCAAAAAAAGGGATGTATCACAATACGTCGAGTATTTCTGTTACGAATTAGAACTCATAGGCGGAAAAAATTAACCATATGTCATAGATTTTGAAATTATTTTTAATAAAATAAAGTGCATTTTCAATTTCGTTCGATTTAGAAAAAATAGTAACTTGTAAAATATGTCATAGATGAAAACAATCATTTTGAATGGACATTTATTCACTTTAATTTAACAACATTTATCGTTTATAGAAACTTTTTTTTTCGATTCATTAAACTCATCGACATATTGAAACGCTCAATACTTATTAAAATTAATATTTTAAAAATTGAAATAAAGAATACTATCTTTGTTAATATCACACTTATTTATCATATAGTAATTATATTTTGAACTATGTACTGATCACTTTCAAACTTGAAGTAAATAGAGAAACAAGTATTTATATTATATCAAATTAGATAATGAAGAAAAAACGAAGTGGAACTGCTCATTAATTATGGAAAACTTAAGATTATGCTTCACTTTTTCAAGTAAGCAATTTGCGAATGAGAAATTGGTTTGATTCAATAAGGGAAGATATATTTCTAATTCTAATTTGTCTTAATGTTTCTGTAATATTTTTCATATTTAAAAAATTATGGAAAAGAAACTAAAAACAGTTAAGGCAAACACCCATTTTCGGTGTACGAAATTTTACTAAAAGCTGTTTTATTTTTGGGATTATCAAATAAGACTTATGTTCAAAGTTTCATGTTATTTCCTGTATTAGTTTTTGATATACAACTCACATATTGATTTGCACCTGACCTTACATAGATATCATAAGGTCAAATCAAGGTCACTACCGTATGTTCCCCTCCAAACCGTTTATTTTTTATCTAAAACATTTTTCTTAATCATTGATAGTTTTAGAGAAAATCGATTTAATCCACCCTGAATTGTGTATCTTACCCGTTGCGGCGTTAGGTAATAAAACGGTTTTTTTTTACATTCTCCTTTAAAAAGAAATTATACCACTATTACACGATGAATTATTGAACATTAACTTTGAACATTTTATGTTATTGTGACTTATGTGACTTTTCCTGTTACTTTTAGTGTATAGTGTATATTTTTTTTTTCTTTGAACATTTAATTTTTGTGCCGTGTAAATATTTCTGTCTTGTAAATAATAGCGATTGTTATCGCGCCAATCTGCTTTTTTATGCCTCTTATCCCTTTCTTTGCATTCTGTGGTAATCTCATCACGATACCGGCTCCGTAAGCTAGCCGGAGGTCAACGAGGTGCGGCTCGCCCATTCTATGAAAATGTTTTTCCTAGAGAAAATAGTTTTGCATATAACCATATCATTACTTTTCTTTACTTTCTATACTAAGGGGAAATCGAGAAAATTTAAACTATTATGAAAATAGGTGGTGTCCTGGAATTTTTGAAATAAAAACCCCTGTTAGCTATCATTACCATTGTAATGTTTTAATTGCAAATTTAGAAAAAAACGTTATTAATACATACATTTAAACAAAAGGCATGTTGTTTAAACTGATTTTTCATGCATAATTACTTGTCAGATAATATAATAATTTAATTTAAATTATTTCTTACAATTGATAACCTTATTAAATTAAATTACCGAGTAACAGCAATTACATCTTATGGTTTGTTTTTTCATCGTATTGTGCTCTTGGCTCACCCTAGGCCAGGACTACCTGCACCGGGTAGCCCGTAAAGTATCAAATGTCGTCGGGTGGCACGTGTCGGTCATAAATTTCAATTTCTTCACGGTTTGGTCTTGAAAAGGATCACTAATGGTTGGTAGTAAACAAACCGCAAGTTGGACCCTTTGTTGCTGCCGCTGTGGATGAAACGTCATTTTCCAAGAGATCATCCAAGTCGTCGCGAAGGAACCTCAAATAACTGTTGCCGTCCAGGTGCTCCTCGATAAAATAAGGACCCAAAAGGTGTTCTCCAAGTATGCCTCCCCAAATATTCAGCGACCATCTTTGCTGGTGGTTTATCATTCGCATGGCTTGTGGGTTTTCATCGGCGTAATAATGGTAGTTGTGGCGATTGACATGCCCATTTCTATGGAACGTTGCTTCATCAGAAAATAATACGCGCATAAGAAATGATTCCTCCTGCTCAATTTTGTTGATAGCCCACATGCAGAAATCTTGCCTCGCATGAAAATCTTGAGGTTGCAATTCTTGGTGCAGTTGGATCTTAAATGGACGGAATTTGTACTTTTTAAGAACACGATGTACGGATCGCGTTGAAATATCGTGATTCCTACTAATATCACGGATACTGGTATGAGGATCTTCAATAACTGCCTCCAGAAACTGCAGTTCATTATTTTCGGTAATAACTGCCTTCTTTCTAACTCTCCTTGGCCGTTTCACACTTCCCGTAGTAGTAAATCTCTCCAACACTTTTTGAAACGCACGTTCATTTGGATGTGCCCTGTGCGGATATCTCGCAGCGTACACTCGTGATGCCAAGAAACAATTCTTGTTACATTCTCCAAGAATAAATATCATGTCAACCATTTCCTCTTGAATTCGGAACATTTTTAGAACGTTTAACATCTTGAGCTAATCGCATGACAACAAAAAGCTGCTACTGACGTCTAATAATTTACTTTGCCAATAGGTACATACTATTATGATGACCGTATTTGTGTATTTGTTTTCTCATGGCACACTTGGGAACGGAAAATGTTTCCCGACATTTGCGATGAAATTCCTTTTTTCTCCGAAATTTTGTTATGCAATGTGTAATTTTTTTTACACCAATGAAAAATTTAGAGTTTTGGCTGTACAACGCCGTAATTTTTTTAGGGGGGTGCCATTTGAAATTTTCGGAAAAAATGACAACATGCGAAGATCAATAAAAAATTTTTTTTTTTCCATAAATTACCCGAAAAAAAATTATGTGAAGGTACACGAGGTCTTAACCTGTACCTCAATTCAAAATTTAGGTGCCGGCGTCAATTAGTTTCTCTACAAAAAAATCTCAAAAATGGGGCGCAATTTTGAAAGAAAGGGTTATAACAGCGAAACCGCTAAAGTGAAGGGTATAACATGTTAGATAAAAAAATAAGTACTCGTCGAGCACTTTCCAAATCTGCAATAAAAAATAGGGCATTCCATTTAAAAAAACATAAGTTTGGTACGCCACAGGAGTACGGCACGCCACTGATGATTAGAAATATTTTTAAAATATAGCGACGGTAACTATGCACCACTTTGTTCTTAGATTTTTTTCGATAGCTTTTATCGTAAAGGAGCTATGGCCCGAGGCGTCTTAAGTGCCACACCCGGTATATAAATTACGTTTTTCACGGTGGACTTTAAGTTTTTAAAAACACTTTATTTCTAATGTACAGGTTGTAACGCTACAGAGCTCTAATTAAGACTAACTATTATAATAAAATACAAAGCTATTTATGTGAACAGAAACTAAAACGTAAACATAATATCTAACTGCGTAATAGATTAATACATATACACTTATGAATAATAAAGGGCATTGTTAAATAACAATTAATGTCTTTGTGTGGACGCTAGGTAACTCCTCACCCCCTAGATTTTTGCACACCCTGGGAGCAAGAAAGTGGTGTTCTGTGGTTCCTTCTCCAAATGTTTGTTGTGAAACCATCTGTAATACACAATAACACAAGCACCGATAACTGAAAGTAAATATAAAATAATCGTCCATGCACTTGGTTTTAGGGCGATAAAGTTTTGGGTGTCGATCGGTGTTTGGGCGAACACAGGCATGTCTTGAAGCACTAATCTTTTTAAATTTATCTTTGTGTCACTCAGGTTATAGTTTTTAAGTTGTAGTTCTGAGGCACTAATGATGACAGGGCTTCCAAAAGTTTCTTCCTGTTTCGGGAGGTTGTAATCCTTGTATGTTACAACACACTCATCCGCAGTTATCAGGAAGATCCCACGCAGTTCCTTGGACTCTTCTTGTTTCGGACAATGGACCTTGAGGGTTTCCTTTTCAGGAAATACAGCGATGTATTGATTCGTAGTTGGTATAACCTCAAGATGGTTCTTTGTAATGTCCAATTTGGTATATTGACAGTTCGTTGATTTTCCATTGGTCAATATTTCATTTTCACAAATGCTTTGATGGTTAAGTAACATGTTGCTACTACATTGGAAATATTTATTCGCTTTGAGACATAAGCTGTTTAGAGGTCGTGTTTTACTTTCTAATTTTGATTTTAATATGAACTTTACATCAGGTATAATAGTTACATATTCAGACTCGATTTTTGAGGGAAGAGGATACAAGTAATATAAATCAAACATTAAATGATAATTTATAGGAATTGAAAGGAAATAATTAATTGTATTATCTATGATTTTACAATTTACTGTAATAATGGATTCAAAGTCCAAAATATTTTCATATTTTAATTCGAATGGTAACTCCTCTTCATAATGTTCTGAAATTTTTACTAATTCAGCAAATAAATCATTAGGACTAATAATGTCTGAATGAAGTACCTTTGATTTACAGAATGATATGGAATTTAAAATATTTTGCAATATATCTGAAATAATTCCATAAAGTAGAATTAACTGATTAAATAAATCTTTTACAAAAAGAATATGTTGATGATCTACCTCACTTTTCAAGAGTGCGTATAATTGCATTATTCTTGATTCTAATAAATTTTGGTTATGCTCTATGTCTCGTACAGTGTCATTGAATTTTTTTATTATTTGTGTGCTGACACTATATCCCAATTTCAATTGATCCTGTAATCTATTTTGTTTGGAATTTAAATCATTAAGGATTATGTTAATTCGTTTTTCATCATTGGCATCCATGTTGCCACTAATTATTTTGATTACTGATCCAAGCCCATCTACTAATCCTCGTTTACTTCTTTTATGAATTGCTTGGATTTTAATTGTATCAATTTTTGTAATAATATTACTTCTAGTATAATTTAAAATTTTGTTATAATTCTCAAAATCTCTTTTAAATGTTGATACATTATTAATTGTAGAAATTAAAAAATCATATTGTTTGTTCAACCTTCTAAACTCTTTATAAATTGGTTTTAAATTATAATGATGCACAAATGTGTGTTTAGATTTTTCAAGTCTTGCTGGTCCTAGATATGTTGGAAGTAGTCCGATATTTTCGGTAATATTTTTTATTTCGAACCCTTGAGTCACAGGGACGATGAGGAACCTGGAACCGAAAGGTCTATCTTAGGTTCACCTAAGTAAATATTTATTTGAATACCCGAATTATAAAATATATAATCAATCATTGCTTTGACCTTACTGTATTCTAATTCATCTAACCCACAACCAATTTTGGGAATTGCTAATTTTGTAATTTGATTAGTTTTACAAAATTCTTTTAAATTAATTAATGTCTTAAAAAGGCATTCTAAAGTTGGTTTGTTATTATATTTTTCTTTTGTTATGAGGTACATAATGTATCTACCGGCATCTTGTAAATAACATAATGAGTACAATTTAGGATTTTGTTTTAACAATTTTTTAACTCTGCCAAATCTTTGCTTGAAATCAAGGGCAATACCTGCGCCCATTTTTAAATCCTGGCTAACGCAATGGGCCAGTGAAAAATCATAAGGAGCGAAAAATAAATTATCCTGTACTTCAAGTACATTGTTATTCGTTTGTTTATTAGGATCATTGAAATATTTTTGAAATGATTCATAGTTTAATTCTTTCTCTTTTATACTTATTTTACTTTTTACCTTAGGTCTCTTAATATTAGACAAGTGGATTTTTTCCACTGTATTATGATGTTTTGCATCAATATTAGCAGTTTTGCAGTTTTTATTAATTGACTTGATTTTCTCCTTTTTGTATTTATTTTTCGTCTTGGCTTGTTTTTGTTTATTTCTTATAAATGTATTCTCAGGAATTTCAGGGAGTTCTTCACGTTCAATATTTCTGTTACTTATAGTTTTATTTTTATTTTCAACAATAGTTGAATTTATTTTCTCATATAACAATTTAACTTTACTTTTATGATTTTCAATATAGTTATTCACAAGGCGAGTTTCTAAATTAACGTTAAGAGGCGAATCATTATCTATGTGTCCTGAAATTATTTCGGACGGTTTCAATTTAGTTGCTGAATGAATTGAGTTATTATATGCTAAAATTGCATAAATAATTTTATTTTCGATTGGTTCTTGTTTAAATTTTACTTGATTATTTAATAATCTAATATGCTCAATAATTGTAGAATGAACACGTTCTACAATGCCATTGGATTCCGGATGCTGTGAACTTGTGAAGTGTAATTTGATTTTGTGAAGTTCCAATAATTCTTTAATGACTGTATTTTTGAACTCTAAATGATTGTCCGCAACTATTTGATTAGGTATTCCGTGATGTGAAAAGAATTTAATTAAGCTATTTGCTATTTCAACTGCCTGATATGAATTTAATTTATACAATTGAGTATACTTTGAAAATGCATCAATGATAGTGAGGAATTTAACATTTTCTAGGGCTATGCAATCGATGTGCACAATTTCAAATGGCTTAATCGCAGTTGGTGTTATATTGAACTTCAATTTTAATGGTTTGCGATCATATTTTGATACTAGACAAACTTCACATTCATTAATATATTTTTGGATGGATTTACGCATTTCCGGCCAATAATATGTTCGTTTAAGTTGAGCCTCGGTTTCATCTATGCCTCTGTGATTTGTTTTACCTTCATGGTAATTTTTAATTGTTTCAATGACATCATCCTCATTTTGGATGTCTGTTAAAATTTGTGAACATTTAATAAATTTAATTTGTGAACTTCTGAAATACTTTTGTAAGACGGTACAGAATTTCTCGTAAATAGGATCTTTAAAATACAAATGGTAATTTATAGTAGGTACAATATATTGTTTAACAAAGTTAATTACATTTTGCTCAAAATTTGCTTTAGAAAATTGTACGAGTATTCTCATTTTTTTATTATTAAACAAGCTTATATTTTTTGGTGTCGAAGGAGAATGATCAACTTCCGAAATGATTATTTGATTCTTAGCAATATTAATCGGTTTTTCCGATATGGGAATGTTGAAAATTGGATTTTCAATGCTAGAATGTATTGTAAAATTATCATTATTTTCTTCATCAATATCATTTAAATATTGAGATTGTGGTGGTTCCACAATTAAGGATGATTGATCAACTTGATCATTAATTAATTTTTCATCAAAATTTTCTATGTAATAATCCAGATTGACTGGTTTTTCATCATGAACATTAATTTCAATTCTGGATAGTGCATCAGCATTTTTGTTTAATATACCCTTTTTATAAACTATCGTATAGTCATATTCGGACAATTTCAACCTCCAGCGTACTAATTTCGAATTCGGTTCTTTTATTGACATTAACCACTGAAGTGGTTTGTGGTCAGTAACGATTTGGAATGTTCGTCCAAATAAATAGGGGCGAAAATATTTCACGGCCCAAACTATTGCGAGCAATTCTTTTTCGATCGTTGAATAACGAGTTTCGGATTCATTTAGGGTCCTGCTTGCGTACGCGACAGGTAAGTCGGAACCTATTTTACCTTGTGATAAAATTGCACCAATTGCATAATTGCTGGCGTCAGTTGTTAGCACGAAAGGTTTAGAGAAATCCGGATATTGGAGAAGTGGTTGGTTTGTTAACACATTTTTGCAAAGGTTAAAACAGTTTAAATATTCCGAGTTATTGATATCAATTGTTGCATCCTTTTTTAAGCATTTAGTTAATGGTTTAGTTAAACCGGCAAAATTTTTAATGAATTTTCTGTAATACCCTAGTAACCCTAAAAACCCTTTAATTTGTTTGGTGGTTTTTGGAATTGGAAAATTTTGAATAGATATAATTTTATCAGGATTCGGTTTAACTCCTTCAGGGGTGACAATATGTCCAAGGTATGCAACTTCCTTTTGCAAAAATTCAGATTTATCTAATTGTATTTTTAGATTTGATTCTCGTAACCTTTTGAAAACTTCTTTTAATCGTGTAACATGTTCCTGGAGACTAGTTGAAAAGATGATTATATCATCCATGTAAACAAGGCATGAATCATTTTGAATACCACGAAGGATATTATCCATGACACGCTGGAAAGTAGCTGGGGTGTTTTTTAGACCGAATGGCATCCTTAAAAATTCGTAGTGACCGTTCTGCGTGTTAAATGCAGTTTTTGGAATATCGCGCTCGTCTATTTCAATCTGGTGAAATCCAGACGCGAGATCTAGAGTAGTGAAATACTGACATCTACCCAATTTGTCTAATAAATCATTGATGTTAGGAAGAGGGTAACGGTCACCTACGGTTTTTTCGTTTAATTTACGGTAATCGACGACAACACGCCATTTTCTTTTACCGGATGCGTCCAATTTTTTTGGGTACGATCCAAATAGGGGACGACCAGGGACTATAAGAGGGTCTGATGATGTTTTGTTTTAACATCTCATTAATTTGTTTCTCTACTTCTATTTTATGAACCTCCGGATACCTGTATGTCTTCGTATATACCGGTATTTCATCCGTGGTGTTAATGCTGTGCTTAATTTTATTTGTAAATGTTAATTTATTTTCATTCATATGAAAAATATCGGAATAATCCTTAATAAGATTACAAATTACGTTCCTTTCCTCATCGTTCATATGCTCTGAACGAATTTTGGTAATATCGAACTTAACATTTGCACTATTAATTAAATTAAAATTATTATTATTATTCATTTTATTATTATCATTTAATTGCTGAGGTGAAATGACATCATATTCATTGACATCATTTACAATTAAAGGTCTCTTTATTGTAACATTCCTATCTATATCAGAATTATTTATAATGGAACAAAGAGCCTTGTGGTTTTTAACCAACGTAATGCATTCTTGAATCTCAATATGCTCTAGTTTATAACAGGGAATAATTGCCGTACCGTTTTCAACGTTATCTATATCAACTTGCACTATTTGCTTACTCTGCGCAGGGACTAATATTCGCTTGGTTTCCTGGGAAGAAGAATTATTATATTCACCAATTTTTATGGGAATTTCGCAAGCTGGGCCAACCAATAGGTTGCGATCTAAATCGATACACATCTTCAATTTTGACAAAATATCTAACCCTAACAGGATGTCAAATGAAGAATGGAAATCGAATAAAAAGAACTTTAGTTTAGATGCAAAGTTACTTTTAAATAAATTTGCGAAAGAGATTTCGGTACTTTTATCACCGTACGATGTACCATGTGCGCTGGTTACATCAAATAAATTTCTCTTAATTTTTTTATTAAATAATTGGTACGCAATTTTCGGATTGACAAATGACCGAGTACTACCCGAATCAATAAGAATTCTTAATTTACGACTATGATCTAAAATATAAGGAAGATTGCTTGAGCAATTTAATCCCAACATCTCGATTGATGAGGGTCCAAGGCATCTTGGCCTAAAAAAATATTAATTGTACTGCTTGTACTTGGTTGTTCTTCCTCAACATTATTATTATTAAAATTAGGGAATTGTTCCGCCGGCTTATGAGTATAAGTTGTAGAAATCGACATGGGTGTCGGTTTGTATTGTTGCGATTGCTGTGGAGTTGGACCACTATTTTGGAAATTACCTGGGACAAAATTTGGCCTATTTCTATTATAATTAGAATTATTAAATCTCGGACGTTTGTTTGGAATAAACGTACGATTCGCATTACTAGTATGTTTACTAGTTGATGGAAGATTTTGGTTATTATTATTATTAGATTTTTGGGGCTGGAAAACAGGTTTACTGTTTAATTTTACTGTTGACATTTTATGATTTAATATCTCTACTTGGAAATCGTTAGTTAGCATATTTAATGCTGAATTTAGGTCAACGGGTGATTTTATACGGAGCTGGGATCCAATAGGATCACGGAGACCACGTAATAATACTTTAAGAGCATTTGTTCTAAAAAAAATAATTAAATGTTGACGTTCATTAATATTATTAACATGAGTTGTCACATAAGATATTTGCAAATTTAATAAATGTTGTAAACGGTTATAGAAATCAAACGGCGATTCGTGGATGGCCTGTTTAAGATTACATATCTCGAAATTTAGGCTATAGTGATCTCGTTTATCACCATATGCATTGAGCAACGCACTTTTTAAATCTTGCCAATTTATTATGACACTAGATGAGATATTTCGGGCGGCATCACCTTTTATTTTTGAAAGAATTGATGACATTAAGTAATCATTCTGAAAATCATTAGGATCCGTAAAATTATAAAATCGTGTCACTAATTTTTCTGATATATCTAAGAAACGCGAGAGGAGTTCAGCCTCACCGTGGAATTCTGGGATCATTCCCAAATATTCACTTTTTAAAGCCATTTTTAACGGAACTATATTTTTAATATTACGATTAACTTTATTTGGGGAACGCGAACGTGAACGCGGATTATTAACAAGGGGAAGTGAATCGGAATCGGAGCCTGAATCTGAATTACGACGCATTAAAACCTCTAAATAACTTAAATAAGCTCACCAAATAAACATCACGATGTCCATCTGCCTGCTTCCTGCTGTTGTCAGTCCAGGGAGTATGTTGTGAACTGGTGATATGTCTTCTTTGCGCTTGGTGCCCTCGGAGATGACTTCCTCGATGGAACTCGTTGGTGCGGCAGCGACTAGGAAGACGGTCCTTACGTATCGATGCCCTAGGAGCTGGTGTTTTCGATGTTTGGAAAACTCTTCGGTGCGGTGGTACGACTGGATAATGCAGAATCTCCTTTTTAATCGTTAAGACGAACGAAGACGGCTTGGATGCTGATATTCACTCAGCGCTGACTTCTTTAGGAGATCCTACCGACTGCGCCAATTACGTTTTTCACGGTGGACTTTAAGTTTTTAAAAACACTTTATTTCTAATGTACAGGTTGTAACGCTACAGAGCTCTAATTAAGACTAACTATTATAATAAAATACAAAGCTATTTATGTGAACAGAAACTAAAACGTAAACATAATATCTAACTGCGTAATAGATTAATACATATACACTTATGAATAATAAAGGGCATTGTTAAATAACAATTAATGTCTTTGTGTGGACGCTAGGTAACTTATATATATATATATTGTTAGCGTCTGAAGACGCTGAGCAGGAGGACGCCGCTGTAGCGGAGGGCGCGGACCGAGCGGACGCCGCTGGAATGGAGTACCCGAGCCGAGCGGACGTCACATACGACGGGGAGTCCCAAGAGCGAGATCGGATCGAGGAGGGAGGAGCTCGGGGCAATCGAGAGAAAGCAGTCGAGAGAGTAGCACGTACTACGCAGTAGAAATTAGTCATTGTAACCTGTTTATAAAATATATTTAAGTGAATAATCAGTGTCGCTTATTCGGGGCTAGGACCTTTTTCCCTGAACCTAACAGCAGCGGTGGGATAGTGCCAACATCTCCACGGATCGTCACCACGATACGTAATGGATCGATTGCTCCAGGAAGTATTAAAAACTTTGAAGGCGGGAAAAACAGCTCCCGAGCAAGTAGAATTACCGATGTTCCGGCCTAGCATAGACAATGCGGATACTTGGATAGAGCAGGTACAAGAGATTAAAGATGAATTCGAGTGGTCGGATTTGCAAACAGTGGTAAGAGTTGGACATTATTTAACGGATGATGCAAAATTGTGGTATGAAAATTGGTCCCCTGTAAAAAGGGATTGGTTAACTTTTCAAAGAGATTTTTACGTTTCATACGTTCATCGGAAACTAACGTTACTGAAAAATTTGCGCGCCAATTGGTCTACACCAGACTTAATTGAGTTAATTGTGTACGGCATTTCAGAACCAAAAATTAGGGATTCTCTAGTTATGCATGATTTCGATACGGTATCAGATTTGATTGTTTATTTAAGTTCGGTTACCAAAACCTGCGTTCCCGAGCGAACTGCGCATTATGACTCACCGGCCCTTAAACGGCCTCGCTTGAATAAAGACGCAATAGTCTCGCGTTCCAGGTCGCAAGAACCGAATTCGAATGTTTGTTTTCATTGTGGTAAAATTGGGCATATCAAACGCAACTGCATACAACTACTAAATATAAATAAAAACTCACGATATAATTCATACTCTCCTAAATTACCGATGACACATGCGAATGCAACTATTACTTCAGACTGCAAATTGCCTGTTAAAAAAGGCAACGATACGGCGTGTGAATTCTGTTACAAAAGGGGTCATTCGGCTGATGTTTGTTTTGTCAAGCGGGATATTGAGAAAAGAAAAAATGTTAATGTAGTAACTGCAAATAATAAATCTGTTGTTCCAATCGCAATCAGAATAGATGATCAAACTTTTATGGGATTAGTTGACACCGGCGCTGATGTGTCTCTAATTTCGGATAAATTTGTTTCAAATTTTCAACACAAACTAATTAAACACAGTTCCTTGTTGTGCGGCATTACGCCGGGACAAATTAAATCGAAACATAAATTTACAGCAAAAGTTGAAATTACGGGACAACAGACATGTTTATCTTTCATGATAGTTCCTGCGGAATATTTAGATTACGACGTAATTGTTGGCTGTAACTTATTTCAAAATTGTCAATTAGCCGCAGTAACGGATTTTGAGGGCACGCGTGTTGTGCGCCGACAATTACCTGGCATTTTACGCATAGCCGAGGTAGGATTACCCACTCAGTACAACGTACCCCCGGAACATAACTTGCGATTATCAGCGGTACTCAATAAATATTTAGATCTTATCCCCAAAGACAATAGTGTACCAGTAGTCAACAATGCTTCGCTAGAAATTAATTTGACTGATAACTTTATTGTTAATCGAAGGCCATACAGACTTGCAGCTAGCGAGAAAAGTGAAATTAATAATATTATTCGCGACTTATTAAAGAGTGGAATCATTCGTGAAAGTAACTCGCCATATTCGAGTCCAGTTTTGCTTGTAAAGAAAAAGAATAATACTTATAGAATGGTAGTGGACTTCCGCGAATTAAATGCCCACACAGTCAAAGATAGATATCCTCTACCTAGGATCGATGATCAGATGGATAGATTAGGCAAAGGAAAATATTTTACGTCATTAGATATGACATCTGGTTTTTATCAAATCCCCATTAATGCAGAGTCCATTCATAAAACAGGTTTTGTTGTACCCGATGGGCATTATGAGTTCCTGAGGATGCCGTTCGGGTTAGCAAATGCGCCTGCAGTTTTTCAAAGGTCCATTAATAAAGCTTTAGGCTCCCTTAAGGATAGTGTCGCCTTGATATACTTAGATGATATCCTTATACCATCACTAACTATAGAAGAAGGTCTGCATTCTCTCGAATTAGTATTACAAGCTCTGCGCGCCGCGGGTTATTCACTCAATATTGGGAAATGTTTCTTCCTTCAAACAAAAATTGATTATTTGGGGCAAGAAATTTCATCCGAAGGTATACGTCCTGGATTAAAAAAAATAGAGGCACTTCAAAAGGTGGCGGCACCCAAAAATGTAAGGCAAGTACGACAATTTATGGGCCTTGCTACGTATTTTCGCAGGTTCATTCCTCAATTTGCCACTAGAACTGCATGTATTACAGCGCTTACAAAAAATAATGTCGAATTTGGTTGGCGGGATGAGCATGAACAAGCCAAACAGTATGTAGTGGATTGCTTAACATCAGCCCCATTACTGGTCGCATGTAACCCCGCATTACCAACAGAATTACATACAGATGCAAGTGCTTTGGGTTATGGTGGTATTCTGATGCAAAAATATGATGGACAGAATAAAGTTGTTGGTTACTATAGCAAACGAACTACAACCTCTGAAGAGAAATATCACTCATACGAGCTGGAAACGCTTGCTATAGTTAATTCTTTGAAATATTTTCGAGTCTATTTGATTGGTATAAATTTCAAAATAGTTACGGATTGTAATTCAGTGAAGGCTACTGCGTCCAAAAAGGAGATCGTTCCGCGAATAGCTAGATGGTGGACGTATATGCAAGATTTCAACTTCGAGATAATTTATCGTAGGGGTACAATGTTGAGTCACGTAGATTATCTAAGTCGAAATCACATTTCCGTGAATCGTGTAACCCAACACGATACTTGGTTGCACATCGAACAAAAGAGTAATGCTGAAGTGCAACAACTTCTTACAGAGTTGCGCGAAGGTAGACTAGATCCTAATCAATATGTTGAGAGGAATGGTCTTTTGTGCCATCAATGTATATTACCCGATAAAAAAAAAGGTAGTACGTTATTTTGTGCCTCGTCATAGCCGGTTGGGACTGTTACGATTATTTCATGATGAGCAATGTCACGTTGGAACCGATAAGACGATCGATTCTATTCGTAAACATTTTTGGTTCCCGCGTATGAGATCTTTTGTACAAAATTACGTCAAGCACTGCCTGGTTTGCGCAGTAAAAAAGACCCGCACTGGACCCTTACAGGGCATGGTCAGGCAACCAGAAAAACCGAACGAACCTTTGCACACTATACACATTGACTGTTTAGGACCCCTGCCTATTGTTAATGAATATAAGCATGTTTTTGTCATAATAGATGCATTCACGAAGTACTGTAACCTGATTCCGATAAAAACGCTGAAGTCCGCTGAAACTGAACAGGTGTTACAAAATTTTATTTCTCTTTTTGGTACACCTAAATTAATTGTTATGGATGCGGGATTAAATTTTCATAATGCTAATGTATGCAAGCTTTTGGATACCTGGCAAATCCAGTATCATTTTATTACCCCCGATGTACATCGTTCTAATGGTCAGGTAGAACGATATATGCGAACTATCATGAACCTTATCCGTATCGAAACACGAGTAACAACAGAATGGCCGAGCACGCTATGGAAGATACAACTTGTGCTAAATACCACCGTTCAAAAATCTACCAATGTATCACCTATGCAAATCCTAATCGGAATTCAGACTAGTACACCGCTCATTCAGTCCGCCATTAAAGAGCTAGGTCGAGATTTAACACCGATCCGCAATTTGACGCTAGATCGTAAACGCGTTTCGGAAAGGTTAAGGCTAAGTCAAAAGGATGAACTAAATCTCAATGCTAAGAGACGAGACAGTGCTATGTATATAGTAGGTGATTATGTATTGCTACACCGTGCCAGCAAAATGCACGTGAGCAAAACAGATTTCGAGTTTATGGGCCCATATGAAATTTTGGCTATAACACTGGAGGGAAGGTACGAACTAAAGAGAGTTGGAAAGAATAAAATCGTTAAGGCTGCCAAGGAACAATTGAGACCTTGGCCTAAAGACTGGTGTGTATCTGTAGACATGACCGACTTGTTGCTATTGTTGGAGAATGACAACCAAGATGAAAGTGGTAAGCGTTTGTTTTCTTACTGAGCTAGTATAAAAAAAAGGAATGAGAGGTAATGAGTGAGTAGACTTGATCCACAGAGAGACTTGTCTAATAATTAATGGGTAGACTTGATCCGTAGAGAGACTTGTCTAATAATGAATGAGTAGACTTGATCCGTAGAGAGACTTGTCTAATAATGAATGAGTAGACTTGATCCATAGAGACTTGTCTAATAATGAGTGAGTAGACTTGATCCGTAGAGAGACTTGTCTAATAATGAATGAGTAGACTTGATCCATAGAGACTTGTCTAATAATGAGTGAGTAGACTTGATCCACAGAGAGACTTGTCTAATAATTAATGGGTAGACTTGATCCGTAGAGAGACTTGTCTAATAATGAATGGGTAGACTTGATCCGTAGAGAGACTAGTCTAATAATGAATCAGTAGACTTGATCCACAGAGAGACTTGTCTAGCGATGAATGAGTAGACTTGATCCACAGAGAGACTTGTCTAATAATTAATGCGTAGACCTGATCCGTAGAGAGACGGAAAATTAATCAGGCAGGCTCCAGAGAGAGAGTTGCTGCGACCAATTTTATTTTTTTTCTCATTCCCATAGCAGAGGGTGAAGATGGCAATAGTTCCGAGAACGGAACTTCTGTCAGTTTGGCCGTGTTAGCGTCTGAAGACGCTGAGCAGGAGGACGCCGCTGTAGCGGAGGGCGCGGACCGAGCGGACGCCGCTGGAATGGAGTACCCGAGCCGAGCGGACGTCACATACGACGGGGAGTCCCAAGAGCGAGATCGGATCGAGGAGGGAGGAGCTCGGGGCAATCGAGAGAAAGCAGTCGAGAGAGTAGCACGTACTACGCAGTAGAAATTAGTCATTGTAACCTGTTTGTAAAATATATTTAAGTGAATAATCAGTGTCGCTTATTCGGGGCTAGGACCTTTTTCCCTGAACCTAACAATATATATATATAATGAGGAGAAGTAACGGGAGGTTATGTCCATACAGGGAGAACACTAGTTGATGGGTGGTTCACTCAAGCCTTTATTTCCATGTAAAGCTAATATTTCGCTAAGACTGTTGTTAGCATCTTCAGAGCTACAATATGTTTGTGTTTAATCTGTTTTTATTGCACCGACATATCCGGTAGTCGACGTTCTTTTAATATACTTTGACAACTGTTATTTGCAATAAGTTTTTTAAAATTTTAACAACAATAATGTTCACACCGTTGGATTTTTGTCTTGAACTTCAACTTCAAATTATATTTTTGCGTAACTTTACAATAGGGTAGCCCCTTTTCCGAGGTATGTAACTCACTTTTTATAAATCATATCCCATTGTTTTTATTTTGTCATCATATTGTAGCTCTGAAGATGCTAACAACAGTCTTAGCGAAATATTAGCTTTACATGGAAATAAAGGCTTGAGTGAACCACCCATCAACTAGTGTTCTCCCTGTATGGACATAACCTCCCGTTACTTCTCCTCATTACAAGTAAACGTCCGTTACTTCTTTTCAACAATATATATATATATATATATATATATATATATATATATGAGAATTTTTTACGACCGTACATGTGAATAACTGTAGATAAAGTGCTAACGAGATTCTCGGTCAGATGATGATAAAAATTTGCAAATGTGTGAGGCGAAAAACAGAGACAGCTGTTTCATCTTTGTTAAGAATCATCAGTCTGCCATATTCAACCCAACACACATCTGCAAATTTTTCGGAAGTAATATTTATAGTGTAGATACATGCCGGTAACGGTAGACGAGAACACTAGGCGGGATGGCAACACTAGCGAGCCTGTATTGTTCCAGACAGAGTTGGTAATCGATTTCCGATACATCGATATCAATTGACAGCTGACGCCATTTTTAACGTGTTCGTGTTCGTCCCCATGTAAATCGTTTTACATCACAGTATTTTACCACAAATTTAATTAACAACAATAACAAACATGACTCTTCAAGTAACAATTAGATGTAGCAACCTTTATTTTTAACTATTTCGCATGTAAGTACACTTAAATTCAATTTTTTCTAAATTTATCGCTGACGCACATGTTCAACAAAATTTTCATTTTGTAGTGTAATTTCCCTGAAGAAGGAATAAACGAATTCCGGAAGCTTGGTTTTATGATAAAGTAAATAGGACTTTTCTTGCCCCTTGGTCGAATCCCCGTTACGGAATAAGATTCCGAATTTTCACATTTAACTCCAACAAGTGACGACCGTTACTTCCCCTCGCCATATATATATATATATATATATATATATATATATATATATATATATATATATATATAGTGAAGTGTGAGGTGTAACGGGAGAAAGGTCCAGAATTTCGATATAGTCCGCAGGGAGCAATAAACCAGATGTAGTGTGTGCTCAGTCACTATATTTCGCTATAAGTAGCCAACGTTTCGCGTAAAACATTTACGCATCATCAGGGCCTAAAATTAAATGTTACAATAAATTTTAGTGAGGAGTGAAATGATCAAAATTGAGAAAAATTTTACAAAGTAAAAGCTGAAGGCAATGAACAAGAAAACAAAAGAGGTTAAACTTACTAGTAAACGATTAAAATAATGATGTCCTGCGGTGCGTAAGGCAACCGCGTGGTGAAGAGGTTAAGAAGATCGTCATGGTGATCGTGTGTAGAGGCGTTAAAATTTAAAAATACAAAAGCACATCGCAAATAACATGTGCGCGTAACTTAATAGGGGCGCAACAAACCACTTAAATCAGAAAATACACAGTGGATGAACAGATTAAAAGCACAGTCGGCAGGTGTAAAATTGACGGTGCAAAATGGCGTTCAACAAGTACAACACTGTTGTGGTTCGATCCGGTGGAATTTCGCGGTGGGAAAAGGAGATGGGCGGGGCAACGTCTATCGAGGCCGGAGATGTTGGTGGGAAATAGTGTACGAAAAAGCGCGGCAAAGACTGTTTTCCTTTCCCCATCCAAACCGTCGAGCGAAACCGACAACGGTCAAGATGGGAGAAGGAGAACAACCCCTGACTCGAGTCAGGAGAACAACCCCTGCCATATTCAACCCAACACACATCTGCAAATTTTTCGGAAGTAATATTTATAGTGTAGATACATGCCGGTAACGATAGACGAGAACCGAAATGTATCTTGATATTATTTCGGTTCTCGTCTACCGTTACCGGCATGTATCTACACTATAAATATTACTTCCGAAAAATTTGCAGATGTGTGTTGGGTTGAATATGGCAGACTGATGATTCTTAACAAAGATGAAACAGCTGTCTCTGTCTTTCGCCTCACACATTTGCAAATTTTTATCATCATCTGACCGAGAATCTCGTTAGCACTTTATCTACAGTTATATATATATATATATATATATATATATATATACAGGGTTAGTCAAAATGAACAGGACAATAAGAAAACTATTTTTAGACGAATGTATGTTTATTGTAACCAAACTACAGCTACGTATGGACAGATAAATTATCAAAGTTTAATTTGGCAACACACATGTACGTTAATGCCGCTAGGAGACGCTGTTTTCAAAATGGCGCAATCAGGCAAGGAGAAGGCGTTTTGTGTGATGACATTTGCTAAAACAATGTCAGTAATTACGGTCCAGCGACAATTTCGAGCCAAGTATGCCAAGGAACCACCTCATTGACATTCCATGGCGAGGTGGGTAAAGCAATTTGAGGTGACGGGCTGCTTATGCAAGGGTAAAAGCACAGGACGACCACGTGTCTCCGAAGAAACTGTGGAATCCATTCGCGCATCCTTTCAACGAAGTCCCCAGAAGTCGACAAATCGTGCAGCCATGGAATTGGAAGTTCCGCAAAAAACTGTGTGGCGGCGCGTGTTACGCAAACGTTTGGAATTCAAGCCGTATAAATTCCAAATGGTGCAGGCTTTGAAAAATGCTGACTATTCAAAACGACACAATTTTTGCGAATCAATGCAGTGAAGACTAGAGGAGGAAGGCTTTGCCAACAGACTGGTCTTCAGTGACGAGGCAACGTTTCACCTGTGCGGGAAGGTCAATAGGCATAATCTCCGCTTTTGGGGCTCTGAAAATCCTCATGCAGTATTGGAACATGTAAGGGATTCGCCGAAGGTAAACGTTTTCTGTGCGATAACCAACCGTCACGTTTTTGGGCCATTCTTTTTCGCGGAGAAAACCGTAACAGGCATAGTGTACGTCGACATGTTGTCTGAATGGTTGATCCCACAGTTAGAAGAGAAAGTGCCCGATTTTGTATTCCAACAGGACGGTGGCCCTCCGCATTGGCACAACAGTGTACGCGAGTACCTCAACGAACACCTTCCCAGACGTTGGATTGGCCGTGCTGGAGTGAATGATCTTCCATTCCTGTTGTGGCCCCCGAGGTTCCCCGACCTCACACCATGCGACTTTTCTCTCTGGGGGTATGTGAAAGACACTGTCTTCAAACCTCCATTACCGCTGACCTTGGACGAGTTAAAACAGCGCATATGTGCTGCAATCGATGCCAACACGTCGGATGTGCTGCAACGGATTTGGAATGAACTGGACTATCGCCTGGACGTCTGTCGTGTCACAAGGGGCGGACATATCGAACATCTGTGAAGGTGAGAAAAAACTTTGATAGTTTATCTGTCCATACATACCTGTAGTTTGGTTACAATAAACATACATTCGTCTAAAAATAGTTTTCTTATTGTCCTATTCATTTTGACTGACCCTGTATATATATATATATATATATATATATATATATATATATATATATATATATATATATATATGGCGAGGGGAAGTAACGGTCGTCACTTGTTGGAGTTAAATGTGAAAATTCGTAATCTTATTCCGTAACGGGGATTCGACCAAGGGGCAAGAAAAGTCCTATTTACTTTATCATAAAACCAAGCTTTCGGAATTCGTTTATTCCTTCTTCAGGGAAATTACACTACAAAATGAAAATTTTGTTGAACATGTGCGTCAGCGATAAATTTGGAAAAAATTGAATTTAAGTGTACTTACATGCGAAATAGTTAAAAATAAAGGTTGCTACATCTAATTGTTACTTGAAGAGTCATGTTTGTTATTGTTGTTAATTAAATTTGTGGTAAAATACTGTGATGTAAAAAGATTTACATGGGGACGAACACGAACACGTTAAAAATGGCGTCAGCTGTCAATTGATATCGATGTATCGGAAATCGATTACCAACTCTGTCTGGAACAATACAGGCTCGCTAGTGTTGCCAACCCGCCTAGTGCGGGTGGGTGGGAGCCGTGCATGGTTCCAGCCAGGATTGTCTCGATGACGGTCTTAATTATAAATGTTACAATTGTATGACTAGTTAATATTATAAAAGGTTAGGTGTAAAGTAAACAGGAAATTAATTAAAAACTGCCGTATATGTTCAAATTCATTTTCATAACTTAAATTCATATTTCGGCTTCACATTACAAATTTTGTCAAAATTATTTATACATTTAAAATATTACCCTCCACCTGCCATTGTTAAGATACTCCTCCCCCCTGTTGACATACTCATCGATACAAACTTATAATTATCCAATGGATAAATAATTACTCAGTACGTTTAACGTAGAAACTTGTATCAAGTATGAGAATGGGGTTGCCTACCTTACATAATGGAACTATTGCCCACAATCTATGGCCTCACCAGTGACGGCTCGTGACCTACGGAAGTGGGTCGGCCGAATGTAGGCAAGCTGCAGTTAGTCAACTTAATTTTTTGGTAGTTATTAAGTATCATTTATATACTGTATCTTCGTGGAAGCGTATTATTTACAATGGTAAACATTAACCAATCATTTGCTATATGTAACAATATGGTTGCTTGTGCAGTATATAGTAAAAAAAATATTGCTGATGCGACATAATTAGGCAAATGTAAGTAAAACCCAATTGTAGGAGAGTAGGCGTACCAAAAAATTAAATCGTCCGACTAGAACCACGGGAAGGTCTACAGCACTCTTGTCAGGATATGGAATGGGAGTTGGATTTGACAGAAGTGAAGTACGTTTGAGGAAGAGGATATAAAAAAAGAATAACACTCCTAAAAATATGAATAACTTGAAAGATAGGGGTCAGGAATAAATAAATATTTACCTATAAAATATTAAATTAAATAAACTCTCAACACGAAAACTAAAATCAATAAAACTAAAACCTAATTTTGAAGAGAATATAAAAATGGCATAAATGAAAAATAAAATATTTACTCTTAAAAAATAAATAAATAAATAAAATATAAAATAAAACAAATCTCTCAACAAAAAAAAAGTCAATTCTTTTTAATGTCAGGAAAATAAATAAAAACTAAAGGGATTTTGCCAGGAAATAACAGTGGTGCCCGTGTATGTGAAAATCGATTCGCCGGGATTTTTTTGTAGCGAAATCGTCAATAATTTTATTCTAAAAACTATAATTCTTAACTAAACTTTTAACCAACCCTCTTTCTATTGCTAAAATAGATACATTACTTAAGCGCGATTGGGATTTTGTATTCCTACTGTAGGATTTTATTCTTTTCAATGCTGAAAAGCTTCTTTCTACCGATGCAGATGTTGGTGGGAGAGACAATATTAAATAAAATAATTTATATAATTCCGGAACGTCTGTAATAGTATCATTATTATAAATAAATTCTGTCATGTCAACTACTGTTGGGGAATTACCGAAAATAAATTTGTCAGCATACAAAACTTGCAATTCTCTTTTTAATTTTTCATTATTAAAAAATGTTTTGTAGTTATTAATCAAAGATTGAAATTGTTTTTCCGGAAATTTTTTATAAAATATGTCGAATTTATTTTGATTGGTTAATTCCAGAAAGTTAAGTAAGAAAATATCTTTAAAACGTATTTCAATTTGATTTATAAGCATATATTAAATTTCAAAAAAGATTCGTTTCGTAGATATCGAATCATCATTATTACTGTGCGTTTTACGTCGTTTAGCGCATGGAGGCCGAACATCTAAAATTTGATTAACATCAGAATATAATTTTAAAAAACAATTGTCATTTCGGAATTTTTTTAATGTGGATAAAAGTGATATAATTCTTTCGTTACAATACGTGATATAATTTATGTTGAATTATAGAAAATATAGGATCCATATGTGTAAAAATTATTTTATTTTTAATTAATTATTTTTACATATTATGTATTATTATGTATTTCCCATTAAAAACAAGAAGCTCTATTAATTTCGTCGTAAATATTCTGCTTTAAAACCGTAGTTATGGAATCAATTAAATCGTTTTGAATCATTTTTGACAGTCCTGTAAACACTGAAGATATGGATGGATCAATGAATTTATTAAAATTTTCATCCAAACTAGATGCAAAATGAGCGAATTCTTTGAAATTCCCTTGATTGTCTGAATTTGTTATTTCGTCGTTACCTCGAAATGCAAGCTCTTGAGTTGATAAATAAATGACCATGTTTATTAAATGTTTGACCATTTTTCGATTTTCCTGAACGTTTTCATTATGTTTATTTATAAGTTCTCGTCTAGCGGTATCAAGTGCATTTACAATATTATGTTTCGCGAATAATTTATATTTTAAGGCAGAATACGTATGATCTTTTGAAAGTTCATGTTTCGCTAAAGCGTGATAAACTTCTTTTAAATTGTCATAACCGCATTAATTAAAAGGGTTTTTGCTTTCACAAAACAACAAACAATACCATAATAATTTGTTACAAATCTCACTACCACTTAGCCAAATAAACTTTGTGTAGAGTGTTGCAGAAAAAGTGCGATTGTGATCTTGTTTTCTTTGAACGAGATTAGTCAACAACGGGTGTGGAACTGGCACATTTTTAATGAAAACTTTATCATCGTACGACAATCGGTTAAATTTATTGTGTAAAAAATAATGAACCAAATCAGCGTTAGTACTTATAATATCCCTTACACTAGCCATCGTAGTTTCAACAAATAATACAATAATTAATAATCGCATACACGAGCACCATGTGGACGGGACCAAGGAAAAGACAAAGTGATTCTGTCATCTGATCATTTCTATGCTGGCACATGCGCACTGGATAAACGGCCAGCCGTACCCATACTCATCCGTTACAACGATACACATTAAATAATTTCGCCCGACTTTTAACAGTGAGAGAATGTTGTCGGAGTAACAATAACATCTTTAAACATGTTATATACATAATATGGTTAATTATACACTGATATATTTCATATAAACTACCTTAAATTTACCTAGAATGGTAATTATTTTGTAAATTACAATTAGGTAACCATTTATTTATTGTTTGCATTTTAAATTACATCTATTGTTTAATGATATTTACTTATATTAAGATTTGCCTTCTCTTTAAAAATGCGAAATATATTCTGATTTCTGAAATATTTTTTTAATAATGTGTTTTCTAATACCGGTCAATTGTTGGCCTTAATGACCAATTTGTATTAAAGTAAGTACATATATTACTTTTAAATTGAACAATATGAAAATAATCAGAAATACGTTAATAAATAAATTTACAAGTTCTAAAATAAAAATCTGTGACATGTAACGCAAGCGAATTAAAGTGTGCATCGAGTCATGGGCATCGGAGTATTGCGTACGGAGTGCGGCCCCGGTGAATTTGCCGTACTGGAGTAAACCATTTGTAAACGTACGTTCACGCTGCAGGCAAAATGAGACGACAGAATCTGCACTGACACTCGTGCGGACGTAGCGCTTGCATTAATCTTAATACTCTGAAAATCAACGGCTGGCCGATTTTGCGGATACGAACTTGCGTAGTAGACATATATTAAATGAAAATAAACTCCCGCATTTATCGGCCCTATACTGAGTGCTTATTAATATTACTGGCTATAAGCATATTATGTATTTATTATAAAAAATTCGCAATATTTATTTTCTCAGAAAATAAACATTTATAGTATTTGTTTTAATTGAATTTAACGGTACGGCCCGGCCGACCCTGCCGCCCCTGACGAGCCGTCACTGATTAGATCGGTACGGTAGTACGGGAACGACCTGCCCGAAAAGAATCTCTCTCCTAAAACCACAACGGTCTCCGTTCCTCTTTTTCGCCTCAACCATAAAAAAAATAAAGTGATCACGGTCTCACGTCGTAGGCAACTATGTGCACATATTTGAATTCAAAATGCTACATAGTACTTAGTATTATTCATTATATTGATCTTAAAAATATTGTTTATCGTGATCATACATACACAGGAAGTGGATTTGTAAGTTTTCCAAAAAAATTTAAATATAATATTAGAGAAATCATTCAATAAATAATGAAGACAGCAAGAAACGGCACATCCTCTGCTATTGAACTATAAAACATAATTTTGTATCAAGATTCTACCAGTTTTTGAAAGAAAAACGATAAATATTCAAAATATTAGAAAAATCACTAAATATGTTAAAATCAGATAAAGTTAAAAGATAGTCACCTCGAATGAGAATGAGAAAAACGATAATATAACAAATAATAAATGTTGGGGAGAAATGAGGAATTATTTACATTAAAATCATTTTTGTTTTTAATCAGCAATGGCCATTTCAATATATAACTGATCTTTAATTACCACGATCCTGTTTTTTTTTCAAGTCTACTATTTCTGGTAAAATGCAATCATTAAAGAATAAACTCAATTGCTTTTGCATTTTAGATCTCCAAAAATCGTCAACTTTAAAAATTGTTTCAATTTTGATGCCGTGTGGAGTCCATACACCTAAAATACAATATGCTTTGACACTAATGTACAATTGACGCTGAATTTGGTAAAACCACTCATAGTGGATGTTAATTTTATTATTTACCCATTTTTTTTTAAATCTTATGCCTTTCTTTGGTGTCACATCTACTCTAATGGACATTTTATTTCCATGATCCCTAGCTCTCATACAAGTCCGTCTGGCGTAGCTACCAAAAACTACAATACTGAGTCTATAAACAATCCGCATGGCTCAATTGTTTGTCCAATTTGTTTTCTACATCACGTAGTGCTTTGGGTTCATTAATTATACCAAATTCCGTACTTGTAGAAGTAAAATAGGTATTTGAATATAAAATTCGCTCTACTAATGGTCCACAGCGGATTGTCATTCTACGTTCACAAAAGTCACCGAAATATGATGTCGATGCTTTTTTTGCTCCAAATGCCATAAATCGGAATTTATTCGCGACTTGGTACGTTCTTGAATGGTAAGGATTTCTGTATGAACTGACTTAGAGTCGACTCTTTTTACAGTCAGAGCTGGTGAGAAGCAGATCACCAAAAAGACCCTCCCAAATAGTATATTTACTTGAAATGCGTACGCCACTGGCAACATGTGACCTCGCGAATCTTCGTGCATTTCGTGTGAATTAAAATTTCAGTTTATTTTCAAACAATTGTTTAAAATGTAATAATCAATTCCCGGATAATCTCAATATTATTCATGATTGCAACAAAGGCACTGAGCCTAATCTTCTAGAGCAGAGGTCGCCAAAGTGGTCTATATAGACCCCCAGGGGTCTATTTAACAAAGGTAGGGGTCGATCTGAGCCAGGGGGGTCGAATGGGGGTCGATCAGAATCGAGGGGGTCGATTGGGGGTTGAAAGAAAAACAAGTGTAAAAAGAATTGAAAAAAATATATAAGGAGCTATAAACCTCAATTTTCGCTAGTGAACATGAAACCTCTTTTAGAGGAAAGGTTTTATTTAGAGGTCATGTATGAATATATATATATATATATATATATATATATATATATGCTGGAGGGAAGTAACGGCCGTACTTGTTGGAAAATAGTAAAAATGTCGAAGAAAAATCCTCGTATCAGGGAATCCGACCAAAAAGGGTGGTTAATAAATCATCTATTTATCATAAAACCGAGCTTTCGCCAATGTTTATTAGCTTCTTCAGGGATAACGCTACAAAATAATTTACAAGAGTGAAAAATTTTATAAGTTAAATGAAATGAGGTTATGCACGTGTTCGCGACGCACGTGTTGGCGAAAATGTACTTACATGGAAGATGTGAAAAAATAAACCGTTGAACATACGGAATTAATGAAAAGGCTCGATGCAGTAATAGTGAAACATATTAAAATTTGTTTAAAACGTTGATGTCACAGGATTAAAATTTACAAACACACATCGCCGGACATGTTGGTTTGAGACGATGACTAACAGTGATTGTGAACTAGGTTAGATTGTAATGGCCGAGGTACAAGCCAAACTGGAGGGAGAACACTACACAATTAGTGCCAACCCTGGGAATTGAAGCCGTCAAAGTGGCGGTAAAATTTGAATTTGACAATTTAAAGTGTAAAAGAGTAAAAGTGTAAAAATGTATAATAAAGGGGGGGTGGTGTTGTCTGTGGCTATCAATTTAACCTTTACAAATGTAGATTATAACATTAACAATGACTGACTCATTTTAACGTTATAATAAAATGTAGGGGTTAGGATTAATAGATGAGTTAAAAAATATATAATATAAGTGTTAGAAATGGTAGTTAAGTGATGGTGGTTAAATGTTGAGCACACCATTTACGGTGAATAAAGTGGATTAATGTAACCCCCAGATTGTAAGTTGTAATATTAACAATGTACAAGTCATTGTAGTATTGCAACACATTGCAGCGGTTGCAGGGTTGTTATTGAAAACGTATAAGTTACGTAATGTTAAAGATATATAAAAAAGGGTAGTGTTTAAAAGTTTAAATTATTTAGGTGTAATACAGCAATTTCAATAAATTGCTGGGGTAAGAGAGAAAACGTGAGATGTATAATAATAATTGGTTTGATTACTGATAACGAGAACAATTAACTAGATCCAAACGAAAATCAAGTAGCAGAAACTAAGGAGTTGTGTGAATTATTCATCAGGGGATCGTTATTAGTCTTATGATGGTCTGAAAGACTGATAAGGTAGGAATAGATATTACTTAAGTGATCTGTGTCTGATTTGAAATTCATTGTTTTTTCACGGTTCTTCTGAATGTGATACATCTCCAGAAACAGTCTGCCCCTGTAGGACTTACAAGTGTCGAGAACTTTTACGTTGTTGAAGTCTGGGTTGTGGTTTGAAGAGTTGCAGTGAATAGAAAGAGCACATGACTTCTTGCCCAGTCTGTAATCGCTCCTGTGCTGTGTCAAACGTGACTTGAGCCACTGTGAAGTTTGACCCACATAGGAGAGATCACAACCCGAGCAAGGTATATTGTAAATTACGTTGGACAAGACATCAATTGAGTTCTTGTCTTTAAGCCTAGTGAAAAAATGACTGTTAAGGGTGCTAATGTTAGATTGAGCTATTCTGACTTTGTCGTGGCCCAGAACGTTAATAAGTTTAGGGGTGAGGCCCTCTGCGTAGGGCAACTTTCTGAATGTTATTTGGTCGGGGGGGTTTGGGGGAGGTTCAATAGGGACTACTGTTGGTGGAGTAACAATAGGATCTTGTCGGTTAAACATCAGTTTAGACACAAGTGAACGCGGAAAACCATTGTTAACCGCTATATCAGCTAATAAATGTAGGTTTTTTTTCCCTGAAGGAGTGATGGCAAATTTTTATAATTCTAGATTTCAAACCTAATAAGGTGTTAATTTTCACTCGAAAAGGTGAATGTGAGTGAAAGTTGATATAACGGCCGGAATTCGTTGGCTTGCGGTACCAGTCCAGGACAAGAGTGTTGTCAGTTCTCCTAACAACCCTCGTGTCCAAGAAGGGTATGCATCCATCGACTTCCGTTTCAACTGTGAATTGAATATGTGTGTTGAACGTGTTAAAAGTGTCGAGAGTGAGTTGAACCGATTCGAGGGGCACAGCAAGAATTAAGTCATCGACATACTTCTTGATGAAGGGTAGTTGGAAAGGTAATTGAGGGATGACCGCATCCAGTAAGTCGTCCATGACGATTTGAGCCAAAATGGGACTCAAGGGGGAGCCCATTGGTGTCCCAAAGGTTTGCTTATAGAAAGACCCATTATAAGTGAAATAATTATTATCCCCAATGAATTTAATAAGTTTAATGAAGTTAATTTTATCTAAACCCGTGTGGGGTATAATTGAATTGAATTTTGAATCAATAATATTAATTACTAGATCCATAGGGATATTAGTGAATAAGGAGACCACGTCTAAGGATATCAGCACAAAATCAGGTGGAAGTTGAAATTCGTTGAATTCTTCCGCAAAAGCGAAGGAATCCAAGACGTTATAATCTGTTCTACAGGAGAAAGAGGAAGCCAAGATGTTCGACAAGAAACAAGACAATGAATATGTCGGAGAATTAATTGAAGATATGATAGGGCGCAAAGGTAAGTCGGGTTTGTGGATTTTTGGCAGACCGTAGTATTTCGGTGCGACCGCACTATACGTTACGATTTTCTTGATAGTTATGTCGTCAAGTAAGCCTTGTTTGCCTAGATCTTTAGCCAGCTTTGTTAGACTACGCTGGATCGACGCTGTTGGATCTTTTGGCAGGCGGGTATAAGTGTCGGTGTCGTGGAGCAATAGCTCTGATTTTTCTACATAATCTGCCTTGTTCAGCAAAACCGTGACTGCACCTTTGTCAGCCTTAGTAACAATTAATGATGGATTATCTTTTAAAAATCTATTTGTTGCTTGAAGAGCATCTGACATAAGGGGGGTGTGTGGGGTGAGAACGTAGTTCGTGAGTAAATTAGTGATCTTTGCACGAATGAAATTGTGTTGATCCTCAGGTGAGGTCTCGAGAATGGACTCAATGTCGCTAAGAAAATATGAAATGTTAAAATCTTTGGGTTGAACTGGTAAGCAAAACTTTGGGCCGAGTGAAAGTAAAGTATTAACGTCCTGGGGGACGACAACGTCAGTACAGTTAACAAGCCATTTGGCGTTATTTACAAAATACCTCTTCTTGACAACCGAGGCCTTCAATTCGTCGAACTTTTTTCGATTATGTGATTTTACAGTGGCAAACGTGTTTTTGTATTTGCAACGCATTCTAAAGTTATATTCATTATAAATGTGGGGTGGTAAAGAAGAACGAGTGGTTAGTTGGATGTTATTTAAGCTACTTTCTAATCGTTGAATTTCGTTAATTGTTATTTTTATTTCAAAATTTAATACTTTGTTCCCCAACCTGTTATTGAAATTGAGTATTGTTGCTCCTAGTTTTCTGTCGTCTGTGTCCATTAGAGTCATCAAGTTGTGTGAGTTGTTGCGGATGTGTGTTGGAATTAGTTGTGATCGATGCAGACGATCACAACTAATTCCAACACACATCCGCAACAACTCACACAACTTGATGACTCTAATGGACACAGACGACAGAAAACTAGGAGCAACAATACTCAATTTCAATAACAGGTTGGGGAACAAAGTATTAAATTTTGAAATAAAAATAACAATTAACGAAATTCAACGATTAGAAAGTAGCTTAAATAACATCCAACTAACCACTCGTTCTTCTTTACCACCCCACATTTATAATGAATATAACTTTAGAATGCGTTGCAAATACAAAAACACGTTTGCCACTGTAAAATCACATAATCGAAAAAAGTTCGACGAATTGAAGGCCTCGGTTGTCAAGAAGAGGTATTTTGTAAATAACGCCAAATGGCTTGTTAACTGTACTGACGTTGTCGTCCCCCAGGACGTTAATACTTTACTTTCACTCGGCCCAAAGTTTTGCTTACCAGTTCAACCCAAAGATTTTAACATTTCATATTTTCTTAGCGACATTGAGTCCATTCTCGAGACCTCACCTGAGGATCAACACAATTTCATTCGTGCAAAGATCACTAATTTACTCACGAACTACGTTCTCACCCCACACACCCCCCTTATGTCAGATGCTCTTCAAGCAACAAATAGATTTTTAAAAGATAATCCATCATTAATTGTTACTAAGGCTGACAAAGGTGCAGTCACGGTTTTGCTGAACAAGGCAGATTATGTAGAAAAATCAGAGCTATTGCTCCACGACACCGACACTTATACCCGCCTGCCAAAAGATCCAACAGCGTCGATCCAGCGTAGTCTAACAAAGCTGGCTAAAGATCTAGGCAAACAAGGCTTACTTGACGACATAACTGTCAAGAAAATCGTAACGTATAGTGCGGTCGCACCGAAATACTACGGTCTGCCAAAAATCCACAAACCCGACTTACCTTTGCGCCCTATCATATCTTCAATTAATTCTCCGACATATTCATTGTCTTGTTTCTTGTCGAACATCTTGGCTTCCTCTTTCTCCTGTAGAACAGATTATAACGTCTTGGATTCCTTCGCTTTTGCGGAAGAATTCAACGAATTTCAACTTCCACCTGATTTTGTGCTGATATCCTTAGACGTGGTCTCCTTATTCACTAATATCCCTATGGATCTAGTAATTAATATTATTGATTCAAAATTCAATTCAATTATACCCCACACGGGTTTAGATAAAATTAACTTCATTAAACTTATTAAATTCATTGGGGATAATAATTATTTCACTTATAATGGGTCTTTCTATAAGCAAACCTTTGGGACACCAATGGGCTCCCCCTTGAGTCCCATTTTGGCTCAAATCGTCATGGACGACTTACTGGATGCGGTCATCCCTCAATTACCTTTCCAACTACCCTTCATCAAGAAGTATGTCGATGACTTAATTCTTGCTGTGCCCCTCGAATCGGTTCAACTCACTCTCGACACTTTTAACACGTTCAACACACATATTCAATTCACAGTTGAAACGGAAGTCGATGGATGCATACCCTTCTTGGACACGAGGGTTGTTAGGAGAACTGACAACACTCTTGTCCTGGACTGGTACCGCAAGCCAACGAATTCCGGCCGTTATATCAACTTTCACTCACATTCACCTTTTCGAGTGAAAATTAACACCTTATTAGGTTTGAAATCTATAATTATAAAAATTTGCCATCACTCCTTCAGGGAAAAAAAACCTACATTTATTAGCTGATATAGCGGTTAACAATGGTTTTCCGCGTTCACTTGTGTCTAAACTGATGTTTAACCGACAAGATCCTATTGTTACTCCACCAACAGTAGTCCCTATTGAACCTCCCCCAAACCCCCCCGACCAAATAACATTCAGAAAGTTGCCCTACGCAGAGGGCCTCACCCCTAAACTTATTAACGTTCTGGGCCACGACAAAGTCAGAATAGCTCAATCTAACATTAGCACCCTTAACAGTCATTTTTTCACTAGGCTTAAAGACAAGAACTCAATTGATGTCTTGTCCAACGTAATTTACAATATACCTTGCTCGGGTTGTGATCTCTCCTATGTGGGTCAAACTTCACAGTGGCTCAAGTCACGTTTGACACACCACAGGAGCGATTACAGACTGGGCAAGAAGTCATGTGCTCTTTCTATTCACTGCAACTCTTCAAACCACAACCCAGACTTCAACAACGTAAAAGTTCTCGACACTTGTAAGTCCTACAGGGGCAGACTGTTTCTGGAGATGTATCACATTCAGAAGAACCGTGAAAAAACAATGAATTTCAAATCAGACACAGATCACTTAAGTAATATCTATTCCTACCTTATCAGTCTTTCAGACCATCATAAGACTAATAACGATCCCCTGATGAATAATTCACACAACTCCTTAGTTTCTGCTACTTGATTTTCGTTTGGATCTAGTTAATTGTTCTCGTTATCAGTAATCAAACCAATTATTATTATACATCTCACGTTTTCTCTCTTACCCCAGCAATTTATTGAAATTGCTGTATTACACCTAAATAATTTAAACTTTTAAACACTACCCTTTTTTATATATCTTTAACATTACGTAACTTATACGTTTTCAATAACAACCCTGCAACCGCTGCAATGTGTTGCAATACTACAATGACTTGTACATTGTTAATATTACAACTTACAATCTGGGGGTTACATTAATCCACTTTATTCACCGTAAATGGTGTGCTCAACATTTAACCACCATCACTTAACTACCATTTCTAACACTTATATTATATATTTTTTAACTCATCTATTAATCCTAACCCCTACATTTTATTATAACGTTAAAATGAGTCAGTCATTGTTAATGTTATAATCTACATTTGTAAAGGTTAAATTGATAGCCACAGACAACACCACCCCCCCTTTATTATACATTTTTACACTTTTACTCTTTTACACTTTAAATTGTCAAATTCAAATTTTACCGCCACTTTGACGGCTTCAATTCCCAGGGTTGGCACTAATTGTGTAGTGTTCTCCCTCCAGTTTGGCTTGTACCTCGGCCATTACAATCTAACCTAGTTCACAATCACTGTTAGTCATCGTCTCAAACCAACATGTCCGGCGATGTGTGTTTGTAAATTTTAATCCTGTGACATCAACGTTTTAAACAAATTTTAATATGTTTCACTATTACTGCATCGAGCCTTTTCATTAATTCCGTATGTTCAACGGTTTATTTTTTCACATCTTCCATGTAAGTACATTTTCGCCAACACGTGCGTCGCGAACACGTGCATAACCTCATTTCATTTAACTTATAAAATTTTTCACTCTTGTAAATTATTTTGTAGCGTTATCCCTGAAGAAGCTAATAAACATTGGCGAAAGCTCGGTTTTATGATAAATAGATGATTTATTAACCACCCTTTTTGGTCGGATTCCCTGATACGAGGATTTTTCTTCGACATTTTTACTATTTTCCAACAAGTACGGCCGTTACTTCCCTCCAGCATCTAATTACAGATGGGGTTTTACCAGGACATAAAGAACAACTTTGGCAATGAAGCAGCCAAAAACCTGAAGTTATGGGCAGCTATTAACATCAAACTAGCGAACCGGATTAATAGAAGGGCTTTTCTCCTACGATGCAGACGATCACAACTTATTCCAACACACATCCGCAACAACTCACACAACTTGATGACTCTAATGGACACAGACGACAGAAAACTAGGAGCAACAATACTCAATTTCAATAACAGGTTGGGGAACAAAGTATTAAATTTTGAAATAAAAATAACAATTAACGAAATTCAACGATTAGAAAGTAGCTTAAATAACATCCAACTAACCACTCGTTCTTCTTTACCACCCCACATTTATAATGAATATAACTTTAGAATGCGTTGCAAATACAAAAACACGTTTGCCACTGTAAAATCACACAATCGAAAAAAGTTCGACGAATTGAAGGCCTCGGTTGTCAAGAAGAGGTATTTTGTAAATAACGCCAAATGGCTTGTTAACTGTACTGACGTTGTCGTCCCCCAGGACGTTAATACTTTACTTTCACTCGGCCCAAAGTTTTGCTTACCAGTTCAACCCAAAGATTTTAACATTTCATATTTTCTTAGCGACATTGAGTCCATTCTCGAGACCTCACCTGAGGATCAACACAATTTCATTCGTGCAAAGATCACTAATTTACTCACGAACTACGTTCTCACCCCACACACCCCCCTTATGTCAGATGCTCTTCAAGCAACAAATAGATTTTTAAAAGATAATCCATCATTAATTGTTACTAAGGCTGACAAAGGTGCAGTCACGGTTTTGCTGAACAAGGCAGATTATGTAGAAAAATCAGAGCTATTGCTCCACGACACCGACACTTATACCCGCCTGCCAAAAGATCCAACAGCGTCGATCCAGCGTAGTCTAACAAAGCTGGCTAAAGATCTAGGCAAACAAGGCTTACTTGACGACATAACTGTCAAGAAAATCGTAACGTATAGTGCGGTCGCACCGAAATACTACGGTCTGCCAAAAATCCACAAACCCGACTTACCTTTGCGCCCTATCATATCTTCAATTAATTCTCCGACATATTCATTGTCTTGTTTCTTGTCGAACATCTTGGCTTCCTCTTTCTCCTGTAGAACAGATTATAACGTCTTGGATTCCTTCGCTTTTGCGGAAGAATTCAACGAATTTCAACTTCCACCTGATTTTGTGCTGATATCCTTAGACGTGGTCTCCTTATTCACTAATATCCCTATGGATCTAGTAATTAATATTATTGATTCAAAATTCAATTCAATTATACCCCACACGGGTTTAGATAAAATTAACTTCATTAAACTTATTAAATTCATTGGGGATAATAATTATTTCACTTATAATGGGTCTTTCTATAAGCAAACCTTTGGGACACCAATGGGCTCCCCCTTGAGTCCCATTTTGGCTCAAATCGTCATGGACGACTTACTGGATGCGGTCATCCCTCAATTACCTTTCCAACTACCCTTCATCAAGAAGTATGTCGATGACTTAATTCTTGCTGTGCCCCTCGAATCGGTTCAACTCACTCTCGACACTTTTAACACGTTCAACACACATATTCAATTCACAGTTGAAACGGAAGTCGATGGATGCATACCCTTCTTGGACACGAGGGTTGTTAGGAGAACTGACAACACTCTTGTCCTGGACTGGTACCGCAAGCCAACGAATTCCGGCCGTTATATCAACTTTCACTCACATTCACCTTTTCGAGTGAAAATTAACACCTTATTAGGTTTGAAATCTAGAATTATAAAAATTTGCCATCACTCCTTCAGGGAAAAAAACCTACATTTATTAGCTGATATAGCGGTTAACAATGGTTTTCCGCGTTCACTTGTGTCTAAACTGATGTTTAACCGACAAGATCCTATTGTTACTCCACCAACAGTAGTCCCTATTGAACCTCCCCCAAACCCCCCCGACCAAATAACATTCAGAAAGTTGCCCTACGCAGAGGGCCTCACCCCTAAACTTATTAACGTTCTGGGCCACGACAAAGTCAGAATAGCTCAATCTAACATTAGCACCCTTAACAGTCATTTTTTCACTAGGCTTAAAGACAAGAACTCAATTGATGTCTTGTCCAACGTAATTTACAATATACCTTGCTCGGGTTGTGATCTCTCCTATGTGGGTCAAACTTCACAGTGGCTCAAGTCACGTTTGACACAGCACAGGAGCGATTACAGACTGGGCAAGAAGTCATGTGCTCTTTCTATTCACTGCAACTCTTCAAACCACAACCCAGACTTCAACAACGTAAAAGTTCTCGACACTTGTAAGTCCTACAGGGGCAGACTGTTTCTGGAGATGTATCACATTCAGAAGAACCGTGAAAAAACAATGAATTTCAAATCAGACACAGATCACTTAAGTAATATCTATTCCTACCTTATCAGTCTTTCAGACCATCATAAGACTAATAACGATCCCCTGATGAATAATTCACACAACTCCTTAGTTTCTGCTACTTGATTTTCGTTTGGATCTAGTTAATTGTTCCCGTTATCAGTAATCAAACCAATTATTATTATACATCTCACGTTTTCTCTCTTACCCCAGCAATTTATTGAAATTGCTGTATTACACCTAAATAATTTAAACTTTTAAACACTACCCTTTTTTATATATCTTTAACATTACGTAACTTATACGTTTTCAATAACAACCCTGCAACCGCTGCAATGTGTTGCAATACTACAATGACTTGTACATTGTTAATATTACAACTTACAATCTGGGGGTTACATTAATCCACTTTATTCACCGTAAATGGTGTGCTCAACATTTAACCACCATCACTTAACTACCATTTCTAACACTTATATTATATATTTTTTAACTCATCTATTAATCCTAACCCCTACATTTTATTATAACGTTAAAATGAGTCAGTCATTGTTAATGTTATAATCTACATTTGTAAAGGTTAAATTGATAGCCACAGACAACACCACCCCCCCTTTATTATACATTTTTACACTTTTACTCTTTTACACTTTAAATTGTCAAATTCAAATTTTACCGCCACTTTGACGGCTTCAATTCCCAGGGTTGGCACTAATTGTGTAGTGTTCTCCCTCCAGTTTGGCTTGTACCTCGGCCATTACAATCTAACCTAGTTCACAATCACTGTTAGTCATCGTCTCAAACCAACATGTCCGGCGATGTGTGTTTGTAAATTTTAATCCTGTGACATCAACGTTTTAAACAAATTTTAATATGTTTCACTATTACTGCATCGAGCCTTTTCATTAATTCCGTATGTTCAACGGTTTATTTTTTCACATCTTCCATGTAAGTACATTTTCGCCAACACGTGCGTCGCGAACACGTGCATAACCTCATTTCATTTAACTTATAAAATTTTTCACTCTTGTAAATTATTTTGTAGCGTTATCCCTGAAGAAGCTAATAAACATTGGCGAAAGCTCGGTTTTATGATAAATAGATGATTTATTAACCACCCTTTTTGGTCGGATTCCCTGATACGAGGATTTTTCTTCGACATTTTTACTATATATATATATATATACCGAGTGTTTGGGATAAGGGGCGAACATAGGGATTTAACATGTAAAATTAAATATGTGTAATTATTTGCTCCCCTATTCATTTTAGAGAAAAATCGTAAAGGAATATTTTTTAGAGAATTAAAAACTGTAAATGTATCATCCATTTAATTTACGTTTGTACCAGCATACACCTCAGAAATAATAAAAATAAGTTTAACAATTTACCATTTAATAAAAACCCTTGCCATGACTTTGACAAATGTCATGTTTCATGTTATAGTGAAAATAATAATATTGCAAGTCAGATATCAATTCTAGTTATTACGATGAACAATAATCTGAGTTATTCCAATGAAGAGAGGGTATTCATTATTAAAACATTTGGCTGGTGTTTACTTTAGGGTAAATCGACCCGGGGGCTGAAATTTGTTTTGAAGACATAGTTTTTTGAGCCGAGTTCAGAAATGTACGTTTTAACCCGCGGAAACGTAAGGGGGAAAAGTTATGCCCCCTTAAAGTTTCCATTTTCGACGGACAACTCGCACAAACTACGAGTTTCTGTGTAAAATAACTTGTAAACTAACAACTACAATCGACTAATAATGATTTTAACTTACGATTTAAGTGGTGAAAGTGCGATTTTTATATCCTATTCTTCATGAAAATTCACATTTTAAGGTCATGTTAAAAATGCGTATTTTCATTAGTTCATCGTCCCACCGCAACTGAAGGAGTGGCGTGTCGAAATAAACACTCTATAAAGTTATCTGTGAACTATCATTGCGTTAACCCTAGATTTCTTATGTGCATTAACAATTGACACGAATTTTAAATTGTTCTGTTGTAAATCTATTTACAATTTCTTTATTTGTGGCCAAGTTTTGTGGGTGTTTCTATTTTTTTTGGGAAAAGGTGCCCCTACCAAACATAAACACACGCATGTATCTTTAACCTGGATCCTAACGACACAAATTCATCTGGTAAAAATTAGGGACTTTAGTCAATGATTAAATGGCAATGTAATAGATATTTATGCATTAAGGGAGATATGGAGGTCCTCTGGCCCGGGGTTTGTAAGTCAACCCAGGATGAAGAACAAGTATATCTCCCATGGTGCATACAATATTTGATTTTATAGTTATATATTAGTAATTAGTAAAAATATTCAGTATAGCTATCCGTAATATGTATTTGCATTGTTGCTATAAGTTGGTTTTAAAACAAACAGCTCGCATTTCATGAACTAACGTTTATTTAATTTGATTTGACTTTAATGCTTTAACAAAAAACGTACGGTTGTGAATAAAATAGTGAACAAACCTGGGCGATAAGTTTAATTCATCATTACCTACCAGTTAATGGTTGTAAATGGTAGGTGCTTATGCTTAGGTTAGGGTGAGGTTACATTTGCCCCCCTTTAGACCAGATAGTAGTTTTACACGCAGTAGATTAGGTGATGGTGAAGCCGTCATTAATACATAGGAAGTACTTATACGGGCTCCATGTGGTCAATGGCGGAGCAGAGCGAGACCGGTAGCTTATGCTAAAGTTAGGGTGAGGTTAAGCCCCTCCGCTTTAGACCGACTGGTAGTTTTACCCGCAGCGGATTAGGTGAAGGCGAAGCTGTCATGAATGCATAGGAAGTGGTTACGGTGGCTCACTGTGGTTGATGGCGGAGCGAATCGAATATAGGAAGTAGTTACGCTGGCTCGCTTGTTTATGCTTAGATTAGGGTGAGGTTAAGATGCCCCCTTAGACCAGCCAGTAGTTTTACCTGCAGCGGATAAGGTGAAGGCGAAGCTGTCATGAATGCATAGGAAGCAGTTACGGTGGCTTGCTTATGCTTACATTAGGGTGAGATTAAGGTCCCCCCTTAGACCGGCCAGTAGTTTTCCCTGCAATGGATTAGGTGAAGGCGAAGCCGACATGAATGCATAGGAAGCAGTTACAGTGGCTTGCTGTGGTCGATGGCGGAGCGAAGCTTGCTTGCTTATGCTTACATTAAGGTGAGGTTAAGGTGCCCCCTTAGACCGGCCAGTAGTTTTACCTGCAATGAATTAGGTGAAGGCGAAGCCGACATGAATGCATAGGACGCAGTTACGGTGGCTTGCTGTGGTCGATGGCGGAGCGAAGCGAAGCCATCGACCACAGCCGGCTCGCTCGCTTGCTTATGCTTAGATTAGGGTTAGGTTAAGGTCCCCCCTTAAACCGGCCAGTAGTTTTACCTGCAATGGATTAGGTGAAGGCGAAGCCGACATGAATGCATAGGACGCAGTTACGGCGGCTTGCTGTAGTCGATGGCGGAGCGAAGCGAAGTGAAGCCAACGACCACAGCCGCCTCGCTTGCTTATGCTTAGATTAGGGTTAGGTTAAGGTCCCCCCTTAGACCGGCCAGTAGTTTTATCTGCAATGGATTAGGTGAAGGCGAAGCCGTCATGAATGCATAGGAAGCAGTTACGGTGACTTGCTGTGGTCGATGGCGGAGCGAAGCGAAGCCATCGACCACAGCCGGCTCGCTTGCTTGCTTATGCTTAGATTAGGGTTAGGTTAAGGTCGCCCCTTAGACCGGCCAGTAGTTTTACCTGCAATGGATTAGGTGAAGGCGAAGCCGTCATGAATGCATAGGAAGCAGTTACGGTGACTTGCTGTGGTCGATGGCGGAGCGAAGCGAAGCCATCGACCACAGCCGGCTCGCTTGCTTATGCTTACATTAAGGTGAGGTTAAGGTGCCCTCTTAGACCGGCCAGTAGTTTTACCTGCAGCGGATAAAGTGAAGGCGAAGCCGTCATGAATGCATAGGACGCAGTTACGGTGACTTGCTGTGGTCGATGGCTTCGCTTCGCTCCGCCATCGACCACAGCCGGCTCGCTCGCTTGCTTATGCTTAGATTAGGGTTAGGTTAAGGTCGCCCCTTAGACCGGCCAGTAGTTTTACCTGCAATGGATTAGGTGAAGGCGAAGCCGTCATGAATGCATAGGAAGCAGTTACGGTGACTTGCTGTGGTCGATGGCGGAGCGAAGCGAAGCCATCGACCACAGCCGGCTCGCTTGCTTATGCTTACATTAAGGTGACTTGACTTGACGGTGACTTGCTGTGGTCGATGGCTTCGCTTCGCTCCGCCATCGACCACAGCCGGCTCGCTCGCTTGCTTATGCTTAGATTAGGGTTAGGTTAAGGTCGCCCCTTAGACCGGCCAGTAGTTTTACCTGCAATGGATTAGGTGAAGGCGAAGCCGTCATGAATGCATAGGAAGCAGTTACGGTGACTTGCTGTGGTCGATGGCGGAGCGAAGCGAAGCCATCGACCACAGCCGGCTCGCTTGCTTATGCTTACATTAAGGTGAGGTTAAGGTGCCCTCTTAGACCGGCCAGTAGTTTTACCTGCAGCGGATAAAGTGAAGGCGAAGCCGTCATGAATGCATAGGACGCAGTTACGGTGACTTGCTGTGGTCGATGGCTTCGCTTCGCTCCGCCATCGACCACAGCCGGCTCGCTCGCTTGCTTATGCTTAGATTAGGGTTAGGTTAAGGTCCCCCCTTAAACCGGCCAGTAGTTTTACCTGCAATGGATTAGGTGAAGGCGAAGCCGACATGAATGCATAGGACGCAGTTACGGCGGCTTGCTGTAGTCGATGGCGGAGCGAAGCGAAGTGAAGCCAACGACCACAGCCGCCTCGCTTGCTTATGCTTAGATTAGGGTTAGGTTAAGGTCCCCCCTTAGACCGGCCAGTAGTTTTATCTGCAATGGATTAGGTGAAGGCGAAGCCGTCATGAATGCATAGGAAGCAGTTACGCTGGCTCGGTTGCCTGGTTGCGTCAAGGTCCTCCCCCTTGAGACCGGGTAGTAGTTTTACCCGCAGTAGATTAGGTGATGGCAAAGAATGCATAGGAAGCAGGATTCTTTGTCATGTTAGCACATACTTTCACTTTAAACACCCTAATAGCACTATAGCACACAAATGGAAATAACAGTAGCAATTACTAGAACGTAAATACAAGAGGTTTCAAAAAAATCAGTGAACTTATTGGGACTGTGTGAAAATCAACTAGAAATTAAGGACATGGTAATTTAAATGTAAATGTTAACTGTTTAACCTCTTAACATACACATTTGTTTTATTGTTAATATAGTTAATTTCAGAAATATAATTATTTTTATTTATATCGTACTTTATGTATTCACATATTTTCCGTGAGAATTAGATTGGTTTTCCGATTATGATGTGACCAGTTGGCAACCCTAATAATCACAGATAACTAAATAGAGTGTTCAGTTTGCATGTCCGTCAGTTTCGGCGGAACAATGAACTGTACATAACCTTAAAATGAAATATTAATGTAAAGAAAAAGATATAAAATTCGCATTTTTACTACTCAAATCGTAAGTTTACATTATTATAAATTGATTGTGGTTGTTGGTTTACCAAAATCTACCCAGAAAAGCAGGTTTTGAGCGAGTTGTACGTCCGATATGAGAGAAACTTTAAGGGGGCACAACTTCTTCCCCTTATGTTTCTCAAAGTTAAGATATACATTTTTGGACTCGGCTCAAAAAACTACGTCTACAAAGAATTAAGAAGAAATAAAAAAACAGCCCACTTTCCGATTTTTACCGATTTACCCTAAAGTAAACCCTTACCAAACATTTTACTGTGGCGTCAGTTTACGCAGAGTTCGTGACTTATTTTCGGTTACATTTAACAATCGACCAATTCCGTCTGTATCAACAATTTCCAAATTTGTGAAAAAGTTCGAAAATACAGCAAGTGTAGCGGCAGATGATTCAAAAGGTATTTCAATAGTCCAATTTTAACAAATATTATTTCAAAAACGTTAACATTGCAGGCAAACGGAAGAGAAGAAGCAACGATGAATTGGAAGAAAGAGTTTTGGGGTTGATAAATGCTGGGTAAGGGTTTACTTTAGGGTAAATCGGGAAAAAATCGGGAAGGGGGTTGTTTTTTTATTACTTTTTAATTCTTTGTAGACGTAGTTTTTGAGCCGAGTCCAAAAATGTATATCTTAACTTTGAGAAACGTAAGGGGAAAAAGTTGTGCCCCCTTAAAGTTTCTCACATATCGGCCGGATAACTCGCTCAAAACCTGCTTTTCTGGGTAGTTTTTGGTAAACCAACAACCACAATCAATGTATAACAATGTAAACTTACGATTTGAGTAGTGAAAGTGCGGATTTTATATCTTTTTCTTCATACAAATATCGCATTTTAAGGTTATATTAGTTCATCGTTCGGCCGAAACTGACAGACATGAAAATTGATCACTCTATTTAGTTATCTGTGATTATATTAGGGTTACATCTTTTTCTTTTTTTTTTGGCCTGGGATGCACGTCCATGTGGCCTGCTCTAAGCTATTTGCAAAAGGACAGGGTCTTCACATTATTGGATTATTGGGGCTATCATGATGCCCTGTAATATGAACTGGTCACATCATAATCAGAAAGCCAATCTTTTTCCAAGGAAAATAGGTATATAAAAAGAAAGATCGACATAATTAAAAATAATTATATTTTTGAAATTAACTATATTAACAATAAAACATATCTTTATATATATTTTACAAAACATAACATTACAGCTGGAGTTAATTCGAACGTGCTAAATGATAATGTTAAAAAAGCGTATGTTAAGAGGTTAAATAGTCAACATTTATATTTACATTACCATGTCCTTAATTTCAAGTTGAATTTCACACAGTTCCAATAGGTTTGTTTTGTTTGAAACCTATTTTATTTACGTTCTAGTAACTGCTACTATTATTTCAATTTGTGTGCTATAGTGCTATTAGTGTGTTTAAACTGAAAGTATGTGCTAACATGCCAAAGAATCTTGCTATGACCATATCCGCTTCGTTCTGCCATCGACCACAGCGAGCCGGTTGCGACCACAGTGAGCCCATACAACTGCCTCCTATGCATTCATGACGGCTTCGCCGTCACCTAATCTACGATGGGTGAAACTACTACCTGTTCTAAAGGGGAAAGAGGGGGGGAAAGAGAGGCTTATCGTAACCAGGCTCACTGTGGTCGATGGCGGCGCAGTGAGCCCATATAACTACTGCCTATGCATTCATGACGGCTTCGCCATCACCTAATTTACAACGGGTAAAACTACTACCCGTTCTAAAGGGGAAAGAGGGGGGCTTAATGTAACCGGCTCGGCTCACTGTGGTCGATGGCGGAGCGAAGCGAATAAATTATATATAATTACTGCCTATGCATTCATGACGGCTTCGTCGTCACCTAATCTACGATGGGTAAAACTACTACCCGTTCTAAAAGGGAAAGAGGGGGGCTTATCGTAACCGGGCTCACTGTGGCCTTTGCATTCATGACGGCTTCGCCGTCACCTAATTGCAGGTAAAACTACTACCCGTTCTAAAGAGAAAAGAGGGGAGGCTTACGATGGCTTCGCTGTCACCCAAACTACTGTGGGTAAAACTACTACCCGATCTAAAGGGGGGAGGGGGACTTTAACTTCACCTTTACCTAAGCAACTTACCATTATCTAAATTCATTCAATATTGGGAGACCTGACCTGCTAAACAACAGTGAGGCTGCAAAATAGGCGTTATGGTTAGTAAGCTTCTAAAGTGCTGACCGTTTTGCTACAAGCGTTCCGCGTGGAGGCGGTCAGCTTCACTCCCCTGGCCCTTCAGTTAAACATCATTAGGACCACGCCTTAAAAAAGGCGGTTTTCTCGCCAAGCAGCTTAATGACGGAAGTCACCGTACTGACGGCGAATTGCATTCAGTAGGGCCTCCATCACATCAGTCTTCAGTTTGCGGCAATGACGGCGCCACAAATATTCCAGCTGAAAATCTGCGAATTGTTCCCTGGGAACATTACGCCCACAAAACCATTGTTTTGCAGGGCGCCAAGTCGCTTCAATTCGCTGGGTGTGCGTGCCGTCTTGAGCTGCAATAAAAATAAATTAGAGGAATAATAAACAGTTAAAGATTACTCACCAACAAACTTGAAGAAATCATCACTGTGATTTACCTTTTTGTGGACATACCCGTTTTGACCAAGGAGATCGTAACCTCGCCAAAAGTCTGTATGTATTTCGGTACCTGGGAGCACGTACTTCTTAATTTCTGAAATTAAGGTGTCGCTGTCCCGGGTGTCGACCACAACCATTGCCACTTCTTCACGGCCATCCTCGATCATGCCAAGCACCCAATGGCCTTCAACAATTCGGCCACGATTGTATTTTCGTTTTCCAAATTTTGATTCATCAATTTGGACGATCTTTCCAGGACCGCCCAATTTGATGTTCTCTTGATGGAAAAAGAAATCCTCGATGACCATCTCACGACAGTACCTATTCCTATAATAAATTGTAAACAAAAAATTAATTTCAAATTAAATAAAGAAGAAAAGTAGCCTGACTATATAAATATTCAACCTGTTTGTAACTCTACAAAATTAAATCTCGCAAACGAATAATAATTGTTTGCCTGGCTAATACCGCACCAAATATTGAATAATACAATTTTTTTGCATGTTATTAATAGTATTATCATCGAAATAGCATTGCTTTAAGATTTTTTATATCTGCGCACAAGGTCTTATATATCTGTTGATACACACAGATTAACTTATAACCACTGATTAAAGAGAATGGGGTGCGATGCAAACAGACATTAATTTTGAAGAGTTACAAATACTTTTAGCATTTATTTGATTTATTTAATATTTCTGCAACACATAAAGATTTTTAATTTTAATTAAAAGCAGTTTATGTAAACAAGCAAAATAAAAGAGTTTCTGCAAACAAACAAAATAAAAGAGTTTCTACTTACCACCATGTTATCGTTGGTTGACTAAGGACGGTCCGTTGGTCTAGCGGTATAGTCACATCCACGCTCTCTTTGCGGAGCGTGTCATGAGACCAATCGCTGCAAAATCCGTACATTAGCCAGATCACCTCATCTGGCCGAATCCTTGCCTCCTCAAACCAAGTGCCTGCGGAGACAACATTCCCTCTTCCACAACCAGCTTTTGGACATTTGAACCGTCCACAGCCGTGCTGACCAACTGTATACAATTTGGTCGGAACACGATGGACCCGACAGAACGGAGATGTTGTTGGCAGCAAGCCTTGGCCTTTCGCCCAATCAATGCTTGCAGCAGCCGTAGGAAGACTTCGCGCATTCCACAAAACGTATTCGTATTCCATTATAACTGGAATAAAAGAAACATTAGAAAAATAATACAGAAATTTAATATACAACTTACCCAAAGACTAAAACACACTTTTACTCTCAACTAAAAAGTAACGAGCAAACTGGGGCACAGAGAAATTGTAAATAAATTTACAAACAAAACATTCAAAACTCGTGCCAATTGTCTACACAATAAAAGATCACAGATAACCTTAATAGAGTGTCTATTTCGACACGCCACTCCTTCAGTTGCGGTGGGACGATGAACTAATGAAAATACGCATTTTTAACGTGGCCCCAACATGTGATGTTTTCATGAAGAAAAAGATATAAAATTCGCAATTTCACTACTCAAATCGTAAGTTAAAATCATTATTAGTCGATTGTAGTTGTTAGTTTACAAGTTGTTGTACACAGAAACTCGTAGTTTGAGCGAGTTTTCCGTCGAATATGGAGACTTTAAGGGGGCATAACTTTTCCCCCTTACGTTTCCGCGGGTTAAAACGTACATTTCTGAACTCGGCTCAAAAAACTATGTCTTCAAAACAAATTTCAGCCCCCGGGTCCATTTACCCTAAAGTAAACACCAGCCAAATGCTGATCCAACAACTAGCATACGATGCATTGCTCGTGAGTGCAGCGTGTCTACATTCTCAGTGTATAAGATTCTGAATAAGTATGGGTATTATCCCTACAAACATCAATGCCATCAGGAGATATTGCTAGTGGATGAAGAAAGCAGGCGTGTATTCTGCGAGATAATGCAGGATCGATCAAACATAGACAGAAACTTTTTGCAGTCTATCTGTTTTACGGATGAATGCACGTTCACACTTAACAACGAGCCCAACACTCAGAACACGCGATACTGGACCCAAGAAAATCCGCGGATATGCCTTAGAACTAGAACCCAGTTCCCGCAAAAAATCAATATTTGGGCTGGTATTTAAAAAAATAATATTATTGGGCCGTTTGAAATATGTGGAAATTTAAATTCGAATTTTTATTTAGACCTTTTAATCAACCAGGTTGGCCCTGCGTTAGAAGAAGTTGCACGTGACAATCAGGAGATATGGTATCAGCATGATGGATGTCCAGCCCATTATGGTTTAAATGTAAGGGAATATTTAAATGCTAATTTTCCCAATTGCTGGATTGGTCGCGGTGGCACTATCAACTGGCCACCAAGATCTCCTGATTTAGCACCATGTGATTTCTTTTTGTGGGGTCACTTGAAAAACAAAATTTACAAAAAACACCATCCAAATATTGAATCTTTGCGGGAAGCAATTTTTGCGGAATGCACATTGATTACAGATAGGCAGTTGGCTAATGTTAGACATGCATTTTATAACCGATTGGGTTATTGTTTACACCAGAACGGAGAACTTTTTGAGTACTTGCTCTAAAATTTCCCGTTGACCGCTGGTTACGGTAAAACCAAAAATATATCACGAACTGTGTGTAATCTGACACCACTTTAATTCAATTCATCGTTGCTTCTTCTGTTCCGTTTGCCTTTAATTTTAATATGTTTGAAATAATATTTGTTGAAATTGGACTATTGAAATACCTTTTGAATCATCTGCCGCTACACTTGCTGTATTTTCGAACTTTTTCACAAATTTGGAAATTGTTGATACAGACGGAATTGGTCGATTGTTAAATGTAACCGAAAATAAGTCACGAACTCTGTGTAAACTGACGCCACTGTAAATATTTTGATAATAAATAATACCCTCTCTCCATTGGAATAACTCATATTATTGTTCATAGTAATAACAATGCGTGAATTGATATTTGGACGTGGATGGAACTGCGGGTTAAGGAGATTGAATGATTCGGGAAATTGGCGTCGGCTACGAGGCCATCTGCCATAATCATTGTATTGTAATATATCAGAAATTAAATGAATAATTGAATAATGAAAGACAAATGCAATGTCCATGGTCCCGAGCGAATATTCCGCGACCCCGAAATCGTTCGCCCGGGCTGGGATTCGAACCCTCGCGGCACGCGGTGCAACCGGCATAAGCGCTCGCTTGTACCCACTACACCAACGGGCCGCCCGAATTAATGTTTGACTAGTAAAATTATTCTCACCATAACATGACATTTCGTCGGGTGAGAACTGTATTATTCTATGTCCACTTTTTTTCAAAAATGATATTTTTATTCCGTAATATTTTATGTCCAATGGTGCGTCTATTCCTCGTTAGAGATGACGACATAATATCAGTTTTAGGTGTTTTCTGATGTTCCATTTTATTCCATGTCTATTTCAAACAGTTAATTATTAAAACTGTAATATTCTATGTCCCTCGACCAATCACAGAGATATGGACATAGAATAATTATACTTTTACTTGTGAGCGTAGCTTGTTTCGGTTAATTACGCTGCATTTCAAAGAGTATTTAGTGCTGTGTTAATTGATAGTGCAAGGTTTACTACCTTAAATCATAATGGATTCGGATGTTGAACCATTTGAAGATTCGGGATCGGAGTTTATACCATCAGATACAGCCGATAGGTATTTTTATTCAACATGGTTTAAGGTTATGTCGCTACAGCTGCGAATTTAAATTTTCAGTAGTGAAGAAGAAGATGATCCAAAAGGTTCTAAAAGTACCAAGAGTACCTCAAACGAGTAAGTTGCTAATTAATAATATTTTTTAAGTTTTATTTTAATTAATTATTTCGTTGAAACTGCAGTGCTAGAAATGCAGAAGAGGTGAATAAATCCGGGAGAACAAGAAAAAGGAAAGCGGACCCTAAGATGTGGAAAAAAAATAAGCGTAAGGTGTTAAGACAAAATGGAAAAGAGTATGTGAATTCTAAAGGGAATGTTGTGGCCCAAAAGATGCCTGTTATTTCTTGTGGTCAATGTAGATTTAAATGTTCGGAAAACTTTTCCAAAAATGATGTAAATGCTATCCACACAGAATTTTGGCAAAATTCTGATAATAATAAATCATTCTTTTATGACAAAACCACTCTTAGATCCATCGTTCAACGAATGCGTAATCGTGGTGAACGCCAAAAAACTAAATCATATTCTTATAAATATTTTTTATTAAAAGGCATCAATAAAATAAGAGTATGCAAAAAATTTTATCTTGGAGTATTAGCTGTGAGTCAGATTAGAATTTCATATTTTCATGAAAATAAAAAACAAGGTATAACTGGTACTCCTCAAGGTGATCGGAGAAAAAGTACTTCAAAATTAAATGACGGAACTAGAGAACAAATTCGAAATCACATAAATTTATTCCCTCGAATTTCATCACACTACTGCAGAAAAAATACTGTTAAGGAGTACTTGGAAAGGTCTCTAAATATTACAAAGATGTACGAACTGTATTTGGAGTATTGCAACAACAATCAAATTAATCCAGCAAAAAAGTGGTTGTACAGAAATATATTCAATTACGAATTCAACATCGAATTTCATAAGCCCAAAAAGGATTTGTGCCCAATTTGTACAGAGTATCACACTCATAAGTCTGGAAATACTTTAAGCGCAGAACTTGAGAATAAATATGAAACACACACAGTAGCAAAAAATTCCGCTAGAAGGGAAAAAAAAGAAGATATAGAAAAATGCAAGAAAGATAAAGAGACTGTTTTATTATGTTTTGACATGCAAAGCGTTTTAACAGTACCACAAACAAATGTATCTACATCTTATTATAAAAAAAAGTTTGCAGTTTATAATTTAACGGGATTTGATATAATCACAAAACAGGGATACTGTATGTTCTGGAATGAGAGCATGGGAGGACGCAAAGGGACAGACATTGCCAGTGCTTTGAGTGTGCTTTTAGAAAAACTTGTTAAGGAAAGACCTGAAGTGAAGAACATTATATTATGGTCGGACGCTTGTATACCACAAAACAAAAATTCTCACATGTCAGCAGCACTCTTACATTTCCTTAGAAATCACCCAACAATAACATCCATTACCCAAAAATATCAGGAACCTGGACACAGCTGTGTACAGGAAGTTGACGCAATGCACAGTGTAATAGATAGAAGAATTAAGGGCCTAGAAATTCATAGTCCACTTGCACTACTTCGAATTTTGCTGAGTGTCAGGTCGCGAAAACCTTACAAAGTGGTTCAACTTCGACCAGATAATTTTGTGGATTTCAAACAACTAGCGATTTTAATGGTTATCAAGTTACCTTACAAGAAAACTGTAAAGATAATTTATAGAAATGGTGTGAACAGTATATTGTTTAGTAATTCGTACAATCAACAGAATGACATTGTTTCAATATTAAAAAATAACAAAAATCGTTTTTTGGAAAATATACCTGACCCAAGTATTTTACTGGAACCACCCTCAATTCCGGCAGACAAAAAGCAACACATCAAGGATCTATTTGGAAACTTTTCAAAAGAAGATTTGGATTTCTGGAAGGCATTATTCAGGGAGAATCAGTTGTTGGTGGAAAAATAAACAATTTGTTTACAATATTTTTTTATTATGTTATGTTGCTTTGTAAGTAACTTGGAATTGTTCGAATAAACTTTCTATTAAAAAATAACTATTATTGCATTGTCCATATACGCTTAACACCAAAAATATTATCTTGCCATCAACACCTCGCAAGTTAGAGCCATATTATTCCATGTGCATTTTGTTTTTGTTTTTTTTGTGTTCAATATTAGTAGTAGTCCTAAATTTTGCAAAAAATTTACTTCATCATGATGTCTTTAAAAAGTGATTATATAACGCGTTGTATATAAATAACAGTTCGAAAATTATAGCAATTTTAAACTTAAAATGCCTCCCCTGCAAAATTTAACAAAATGGACATGGAATACTACAGTTCTCACCCGACGATTTGTCAAAGTCATGGCAAGGGTTTTTATTAAATGGTAAATTGTTAAACTTATTTTTATTATTTCTGAGGTGTATGCTGGTACAAACGTAAATTAAATGGATGATACATTTACAGTTTTTAATTCTCTAAAAAATATTCCTTTACGATTTTTCTCTAAAATGAATAGGGGAGCAAATAATTACACATATTTAATTTTACATGTTAAATCCCTATGTTCGCCCCTTATCCCAAACACTCGGTATATATATATATATATATATATATATATATATATATATATATATATATATATAGATGCTGGAGGGAAGTAACGGCCGTACTTGTTGGAAAATAGTAAAAATGTCGAAGAAAAATCCTCGTATCAGGGAATCCGACCAAAAAGGGTGGTTAATAAATCATCTATTTATCATAAAACCGAGCTTTCGCCAATGTTTATTAGCTTCTTCAGGGATAACGCTACAAAATAATTTACAAGAGTGAAAATTTTTATAAGTTAATGAAATGAGGTTATGCACGTGTTCGCGACGCACGTGTTGGCGAAAATGTACTTACATGGAAGATGTGAAAAAATAAACCGTTGAACATACGGAATTAATGAAAAGGCTCGATGCAGTAATAGTGAAACATATTAAAATTTGTTTAAAACGTTGATGTCACAGGATTAAAATTTACAAACACACATCGCCGGACATGTTGGTTTGAGACGATGACTAACAGTGATTGTGAACTAGGTTAGATTGTAATGGCCGAGGTACAAGCCAAACTGGAGGGAGAGCACTACACAATTAGTGCCAACCCTGGGAATTGATGCCGTCAAAGTGGCGGTAAAATTTGAATTTGACAATTTAAAGTGTAAAAGAGTAAAAGTGTAAAATTGTATAATAAAAAGGGGTGGTGTTGTCTGTGGCTATCAATTTAACCTTTACAAATGTAGATTATAACATTAACAATGACTGACTCATTTTAACGCTATAATAAAATGTAGGGGTTAGGATTAATAGATGAGTTAAAAAATATATAATATAAGTGTTAGAAGTGGTGGTTAAGTGATGGTGGTTAAATGGTGAGCACACCATTTACGGTGAATAAAGTGGGTTAATGTAACCCCCAGATTGTAAGTTGTAATATTAACAATGTACAAGTCATTGTAGTATTACAACACATTGCAGCGGTTGCAGGGTTGTTATTGAAAACGTATAAGTTACGTAATGTTAAAGTTATATAAAAAAGGTAGTGTTTAAAAGTTTAAATTATTTAGGTGTAATACAGCAATTTCAATAAATTGCTGGGGGGGTAAGAGAGAAAAAGTGAGATGTATAATAATAATTGGTTTGATTACTGATAACGAGAACAATTAACTAGATCCAAACGAAAATCAAGTAGCAGAAACTAAGGAGTTGTGTGAATTATTAATCAGGGGATCGTTGTTGGTCTTATGATGGTCTGAAAGACTGATAAGGTAGGAATAAATATTACTTAAGTGATCTGTGTCTGATTTGAAATTCATTGTTTTTTCACGGTTCTTCTGAATGTGATACATCTCCAGAAACAGTCTGCCCCTGTAGGACTTACAAGTGTCGAGAACTTTTACGTTGTTGAAGTCTGGGTTGTGGTTTGAAGAGTTACAGTGAATAGAAAGAGCACATGACTTGTTGCCCAGTCTGTAATCGCTCCTGTGCTGTGTCAAACGTGACTTGAGCCACTGTGAAGTTTGACCCACATAGGAGAGATCACAACCCGAGCAAGGTATATTGTAAATTACGTTGGACAAGACATCAATTGAGTTCTTGTCTTTAAGCCTAGTGAAAAAATGACTGTTAAGGGTGCTAATGTTAGATTGAGCTATTTTGACTTTGTCGTGGCCCAGAACGTTAATAAGTTTAGGGGTGAGGCCCTCTGCGTAGGGCAACTTCCTGAATGTTATTTGGTCGGGGGGGTTTGGGGGAGGTTCAATAGGGACTACTGTTGGTGGAGTAACAATAGGATCTTGTCGGTTAAACATCAATTTGGACACAAGTGAACGCGGAAAACCATTGTTAACCGCTATATCAGCTAATAAGTGTAGGTTTTTTTTCCCTGAAGGAGTGATGGCAAATTTTAATAATTCTAGATTTCAAACCTAATAAGGTGTTAATTTTCACTCGAAAAGGTGAATGTGAATGAAAGTTGATATAACGGCCGGAATTCGTTGGCTTGCGGTACCAGTCCAGGACAAGAGTGTTGTCAGTTCTCCTAACAACCCTCGTGTCCAAGAAGGGTATGCATCCATCGACTTCCGTTTCAACTGTGAATTGAATATGTGTGTTGAACGTGTTAAAAGTGTCGAGAGTGAGTTGAACCGATTCGAGGGGCACAGCAAGAATTAAGTCATCGACATACTTCTTGATGAAGGGTAGTTGGAAAGGTAATTGAGGGATGACCGCATCCAGTAAGTCGTCCATGACGATTTGAGCCAAAATGGGACTCAAGGGGGAGCCGTTTTAAACAAATTTTAATATGTTTCACTATTACTGCATCGAGCCTTTTCATTAATTCCGTATGTTCAACGGTTTATTTTTTCACATCTTCCATGTAAGTACATTTTCGCCCACACGTGCGTCGCGAACACGTGCATAACCTCATTTCATTAACTTATAAAAATTTTCTCTCTTGTAAATTATTTTGTAGCGTTATCCCTGAAGAAGCTAATAAACATTGGCGAAAGCTCGGTTTTATGATAAATAGATGATTTATTAACCACCCTTTTTGGTCGGATTCCCTGATACGAGGATTTTTCTTCGACATTTTTACTATTTTCCAACAAGTACGGCCGTTACTTCCCTCCAGCATCTAATTACAGATGGGGTTTTACCAGGACATAAAGAACACCTTTGGCAATGAAGTAGCCAAAAACCTGAAGTTATGGGCAGCTATTAACATCAAGCTGGCGAACCGGATTAATAGAAGGGCTTTTCTCCTACGATGCAGACGATCACAACTGATTCCAACACACATCCGCAACAACTCACACAACTTGATGACTCTAATGGACACAGACGACAGAAAACTAGGAGCAACAATACTCAATTTCAATAACAGGTTGGGGAACAAAGTATTAAATTTTGAAATAAAAATAACAATTAACGAAATTCAACGATTAGAAAGTAGCTTAAATAACATCCAACTAACCACTCGTTCTTCTTTACCACCACAAATTTATAATGAATATAACTTTAGAATGCGTCGCAAATACAAAAACACGTTTGCCACTGTAAAATCACATAATCGAAAAAAGTTCGACGAATTGAAGGCCTCGGTTGTCAAGAAGAGGTATTTTGTAAATAACGCCAAATGGCTTGTTAACTGTACTGACGTTGTCGTCCCCCAGGACGTTAATACTTTACTTTCACTCGGCCCAAAGTTTTGCTTACCAGTTCAACCCAAAGATTTTAACATTTCATATTTTCTTAGCGACATTGAGTCCATTCTCGAGACCTCACCTGAGGACCAACACAATTTCATTCGTGCAAAGATCACTAATTTACTCACGAACTACGTTCTTACCCCACACACCCCCCTTATGTCAGATGCTCTTCAAGCAACAAATAGATTTTTAAAAGATAATCCATCATTAATTGTTACTAAGGCTGACAAAGGTGCAGTCACGGTTTTGCTGAACAAGGCAGATTATGTAGAAAAATCAGAGCTATTGCTCCACGACACCGACACTTATACCCGCCTGCCAAAAGATCCAACAGCGTCGATCCAGCGTAGTCTAACAAAGCTGGCAAAAGATCTAGGCAAACAAGGCTTACTTGACGACATAACTGTCAAGAAAATCGTAACGTATAGTGCGGTCGCACCGAAATACTACGGTCTGCCAAAAATCCACAAACCCGACTTACCTTTGCGCCCTATCATATCTTCAATTAATTCCCCGACATATTCATTGTCTTGTTTCTTGTCGAACATCTTGGCTTCCTCTTTCTCCTGTAGAACAGATTATAACGTCTTGGATTCCTTCGCTTTTGCGGAAGAATTCAACGAATTTCAACTTCCACCTGATTTTGTGCTGATATCCTTAGACGTGGTCTCCTTATTCACTAATATCCCTATGGATCTAGTAATTAATATTATTGATTCAAAATTCAATTCAATTATACCCCACACGGGTCTAGATAAAATTAACTTCATTAAACTTATTAAATTCATTGGGGATAATAATTATTTCACTTATAATGGGTCTTTCTATAAGCAAACCTTTGGGACACCAATGGGCTCCCCCTTGAGTCCCATTTTGGCTCAAATCGTCATGGACGACTTACTGGATGCGGTCATCCCTCAATTACCTTTCCAACTACCCTTCATCAAGAAGTATGTCGATGACTTAATTCTTGCTGTGCCCCTCGAATCGGTTCAACTCACTCTCGACACTTTTAACACGTTCAACACACATATTCAATTCACAGTTGAAACGGAAGTCGATGGATGCATACCCTTCTTGGACACGAGGGTTGTTAGGAGAACTGACAACACTCTTGTCCTGGACTGGTACCGCAAGCCAACGAATTCCGGCCGTTATATCAACTTTCATTCACATTCACCTTTTCGAGTGAAAATTAACACCTTATTAGGTTTGAAATCTAGAATTATTAAAATTTGCCATCACTCCTTCAGGGAAAAAAAACCTACACTTATTAGCTGATATAGCGGTTAACAATGGTTTTCCGCGTTCACTTGTGTCCAAATTGATGTTTAACCGACAAGATCCTATTGTTACTCCACCAACAGTAGTCCCTATTGAACCTCCCCCAAACCCCCCCGACCAAATAACATTCAGGAAGTTGCCCTACGCAGAGGGCCTCACCCCTAAACTTATTAACGTTCTGGGCCACGACAAAGTCAGAATAGCTCAATCTAACATTAGCACCCTTAACAGTCATTTTTTCACTAGGCTTAAAGACAAGAACTCAATTGATGTCTTGTCCAACGTAATTTACAATATACCTTGCTCGGGTTGTGATCTCTCTTATGTGGGTCAAACTTCACAGTGGCTCAAGTCACGTTTGACACAGCACAGGAGCGATTACAGACTGGGCAAGAAGTCATGTGCTCTTTCTATTCACTGTAACTCTTCAAACCACAACCCAGACTTCAACAACGTAAAAGTTCTCGACACTTGTAAGTCCTACAGGGGCAGACTGTTTCTGGAGATGTATCACATTCAGAAGAACCGTGAAAAAACAATGAATTTCAAATCAGACACAGATCACTTAAGTAATATTTATTCCTACCTTATCAGTCTTTCAGACCATCATAAGGCCAACAACGATCCCCTGATTAATAATTCACACAACTCCTTAGTTTCTGCTACTTGATTTTCGTTTGGATCTAGTTAATTGTTCTCGTTATCAGTAATCAAACCAATTATTATTATACATCTCACTTTTTCTCTCTTACCCCCCCAGCAATTTATTGAAATTGCTGTATTACACCTAAATAATTTAAACTTTTAAACACTACCTTTTTTATATAACTTTAACATTACGTAACTTATACGTTTTCAATAACAACCCTGCAACCGCTGCAATGTGTTGTAATACTACAATGACTTGTACATTGTTAATATTACAACTTACAATCTGGGGGTTACATTAACCCACTTTATTCACCGTAAATGGTGTGCTCACCATTTAACCACCATCACTTAACCACCACTTCTAACACTTATATTATATATTTTTTAACTCATCTATTAATCCTAACCCCTACATTTTATTATAGCGTTAAAATGAGTCAGTCATTGTTAATGTTATAATCTACATTTGTAAAGGTTAAATTGATAGCCACAGACAACACCACCCCTTTTTATTATACAATTTTACACTTTTACTCTTTTACACTTTAAATTGTCAAATTCAAATTTTACCGCCACTTTGACGGCATCAATTCTCAGGGTTGGCACTAATTGTGTAGTGCTCTCCCTCCAGTTTGGCTTGTACCTCGGCCATTACAATCTAACCTAGTTCACAATCACTGTTAGTCATCGTCTCAAACCAACATGTCCGGCGATGTGTGTTTGTAAATTTTAATCCTGTGACATCAACGTTTTAAACAAATTTTAATATGTTTCACTATTACTGCATCGAGCCTTTTCATTAATTCCGTATGTTCAACGGTTTATTTTTTCACATCTTCCATGTAAGTACATTTTCGCCAACACGTGCGTCGCGAACACGTGCATAACCTCATTTCATTAACTTATAAAATTTTTCACTCTTGTAAATTATTTTGTAGCGTTATCCCTGAAGAAGCTAATAAACATTGGCGAAAGCTCGGTTTTATGATAAATAGATGATTTATTAACCACCCTTTTTGGTCGGATTCCCTGATACGAGGATTTTTCTTCGACATTTTTACTATATATATATATATATATACAGGAGAATTTTTAACGACCGTACATGTGAATAACTGTAGATAAAATGCTAACGAGATTCTCGGTCAGATGATGATAAAAATTTGCAAATGTGTGAGGCGAAAGACAGAGACAGCTGTTTCATCTTTGTTAAGAATCATCAGTCTGCCATATTCAACCCAACACACATCTGCAAATTTTTCGGAAGTAATATTTATATGTTGGGTTGAATATGGCAGACTGATGATTCTTAACAAAGATGAAACAGCTGTCTCTGTCTTTCGCCTCACACATTTGCAAATTTTTATCATCATCTGACCGAGAATCTCGTTAGCACTTTATCTATATATATAAAACGGCAAGAAGTAACGGACGCTGCTAAGTAGTGAAGTGTGAGGTGTAACGGGAGAAAGGTCCAGAATTTCGATATAGTCCGCAGGGAGCAATAAACCAGATGTAGTGTGTGCCCAGTCACTATATTTCGCTATAAGTAGCCAACGTTTCGCGTAAAACATTTACGCATCATCAGGGCCTAAAATTAAATGTTACAATAAATTTTAGTGAGGAGTAAAATGATCAAAATTGAGAAAACGACGAAAATGACGTTACGCGCACATGTTATTTGCGATGTGCTGTTGTATTTTTAAATTTTAACGCCTCGTCTACACACGATCACCATGTCGAACTTCTTAACCTCTTCACCACGCGGTCGCCTCACGCACCGCAGGACATCATTATTTTAATCGTTTACTAGTAAGTTTAACCTCTTTTGTTTTCTTGTTCACTGCCTTCAGCTTTTACTTTGTTAAAATTTTTTCTCAATTTTGATCATTTTACTCCTCACTAAAATTTATTGTAACATTTAATTTTAGGCCCTGATGATGCGTAAATGTTTTACGCGAAACGTTGGCTACTTATAGCGAAATATAGTGACTGAGCACACACTACATCTGGTTTATTGCTCCCTGCGGACTATATCGAAATTCTGGACCTTTCTCCCGTTACACCTCACACTTCACTATATATATATATATATATATATATATATATATATATATATATATATATATATTTGGATTTCGCGTTTGGAAAAAAAAATTTAAACTATTTTTGGTTATCGTCATTTTTATGTCTTTATGTCTGAATTGCTTTTTAATGAATACCATTATTGCAGGAAATACAAGCCATAAATATCAATAATTTTTTATAGTCCCGAAGTGGTCAATACACAATTATTTTTTAAACCAGTGGATAGGTTTTGAAATTTTGTACATTTACGAAATTACGCTATCAAGATTTGTTCAGAAGTAATAGCCAAAAGACAAAAATATGGCTGATTTCCGAGGGGCGAGTTCACCCCCTTAACACGTTTTTAACCGAAACAAAAAAATACGTATCGAATACGTATCCACCCTCTACAAATCCACCAAATTTCATTAAAATCCGAGAGGAACACTTGGGTTAGTTCCCTTGTAGGTACAGAAATAAATTAAATGTGGAGTTTCGAGGGGAATTAAAATTAAAATTTAAATTTAAATTGATCAATTTCGAACCCAATTTAGCGAACCTTGCAAAGAAACACCGGGCACACCCGTCTCATTGATTAAGAAGCAATAAATCTGTAGTTATTTTACTTCTTATTTTTACTTATTTATAATTACTTATTACTTAATAGATATTAAGGTATTTAAATTTAAAACATTTAAAATATTTTTTTTATAAAACTATTGTCACACAATGTACTATTGTATAGTATATTTCAAGCTCTAGTGCTGAGCAATAAAAAATTACAATAAAAAAAAAATACAATTGCTTTACAACATTGTAAATTTGTAACTAACTACTGCGCACAGTGCGTGATTTATGGGTATCGCCCAAGAAAAATTTTCTACCTGCGGCTGTGCATCGAATATTGGAAACATCGATCTTCTTAGTTTCTACGAATACAGCACGGCGCGGCGCACAGCAAAAACTGTACTTAGGTAGGCTTGATGCTTGTACTAATGTGGAAATCCCTGTAATTAGAGATCTAGTTCGCCTTGCCTCGCGAGCAAATTGTCACTTTATCAACAGTTGCCTTAGTGTATACTTCGCTAGTGTTTTCTTTTTGGTACTTTTTTGTTTACGACGACTTCGATACTCTCACGGACTTTGATTTTTAATACTGAATTTGGGATTTTTTTGTATATAACGACCTTGCTTCTACTACGGATTTTGATTTGTGATCTGTGATTTTTAATATGATGAACTTCTTACGACGTCTTCGCTAACTGTCCGGATTTTGATTTGTGAATTGTGTGATAACTACAGCTCTGTTTTTTTTACGGTGACTTCGCTCCTACTACGGCTTCTGATTAGAAATTTGTGTGATTTTGCAGTGACTTTTAATTTGTGACTTGGGTGATATTAAAGTGTTTAAGTAAATAGTTCTGTGATACTACGGAGTTGGACGTTTGAGATACTAGGATATACTACAGACTTTATAGATTAATCAGAAAAAAATGTGGCAGCCTTTGGACCTGAACCAACACCCAAACCAATATATTGATGAGCAAATTAATGCAGTCAATATTACAAAGAAAATTTCAGTAAAAAACCAAGGTAAGTTTTTCCTGCAAAAATGTATTCACATATTGGTCTACTTGCCCGTGCAGAGGCCCATATTGTTTTCATTAAAGTAATAAACAAGTAATATATGTGCGAGAAACAGAAACAGAAACCACTTGTCAAACAACTTGTTTTTTTATAAATATATTGTTATAGCAATTACTATGAATAAAACAATCAAATATTAGCTAGGTGATGTGTCCATCATAGTAGTTTCTCATTTAACTTTTTTTTTAATACAACTTGATCGCAAAACTAACTTTTTCGCACAGATTGCCGTGCGTGAAACTAATGATTTTCTGACATGATTTGCTTCACCGGGATGCGTGAAGCAAATCATGATAGAAAATCAAAGCAGAAACGCCTGTTTTCAGCACTATTTTAGACTGACATATACAATGCATTCTTCTAAATTCTAATTAAATTACAGTTATACAAAAAATAATGTTTATATTAAACGCACTTTATATAAAGGGTGTCCCAGAATAAACCGTCATTTTAATTTTTATAAATAAGCCGCATATTTTTCGAAATGTTTGGAAACTTTTAATGAAATGTGGCGTAAAGACGTGGAGGTTAATTATGAAATATAATATCGCCCAAATGGCCGCCTCGGCTCTGCGTGCACACACGGGCTCTTTTAATGAAATTTTTAATGACACTTTCGCATAATTGCGGCTCAATTGCTTCAATTGCCGCTTGGATTTCCTCTTTCAGTTCCGCAATTGTTCGAGGCGTATTGGCGTAGACCTTCCCTTTGAGGAAACCCCAAAGAAAGAAGTCCAAGGGAGTCAAATCGCAAGAACGGGGCGGCCAATGCACATCACCTCGGCGCGAAATAACGCTTCCTTCTAATCTGGTGTGCAATAACTCCAATGTTTCGGTGGCTGTGTGACAAGTGGCACCGTCCTGTTGGAACCACATGTCTTCGAGATCCATATTATCAATTTCGGGCCAAAAGAAGTTGGTTAACATGTCGCGATATCTCACCCCATTGACAGTGACGGCGGTTCCAGCCTCATTTTGAAAGAAAAATGGCCCAATAACACCTCCAGACCAAAATCCACACCAAACAGTGCACTGTTGTGGATGCATTGGAAACTCTTGGACTGCCCTTGGATTTTCCAAGCCCCAAATACGGCAGTTCTGCTTGTTGACATACCCATTCAGATGGAAATGGGCTTCGTCGGAGAAGATGATTTACTTTGCAAAATCGTGGTCGACTTGATGATGTTCCAACACCCAATCCGAGAACGTAAGACGCTGCGCATGGTCTGCCGGCTCCAGTGCTTGGGTCAATTTAATCTTGTATGCCTGCAGATGAAGATATTTGACTAAAATGCGCTGCATGGAGCTCCTGGAGACACCAACTTCTTGAGCACGTTGACGAATTGACGTTGATGGGTCGTCATCGACGCTGGCCGCTACCAAGGCTACATTTTCGTTCGAACGGGCGGAACGCCGACGGCCATGTTTCTTCATGTTCACAACTGAACCCGTGGACTCGAATTTATGGATAAAATCAACCAGGGTGCTACGGGATGGTGCGTTATGATGACCGAGAAGCGTGCGAGTTTTACGGATCGTCTCTGCAAAATTTTGACCATTTTTGTAATTAATTTTCATAACTTCAACGCGTTGCTCGACCGTGAACCTATCCATGACTGATAACCTCAAAGTCTACTACTGACAGTTGTAATTGAATTAGCACTCTACGATTGTTACCAAAAAATTAATGCCCGATTCATAATGACGGTTTATTCTGGGACACCCTTTACAAAATTATTATTTCATATTTTCTATATTTCAGAATATATCTTTAAAAAACTGAAAATGCAGAGATTATATCTCGAATAGTGAGTATTGGACGGCAAAAAGTCATAGAATATGAAATATGTATTTTTTATTTCTAACAACTTATATTTGAAAGATATTTTTATACGACCAATATATCACGCAAAAAACGCTAAGAATAAACTTCGTCTTAACGACTTAAGATTTTGACCAAAACAAAAGCTGTTCAGTGCCCACACATGTTGTAAAACCTTAAATATAACTTTAATTAACCTTAGATTGTTAATAACAAACTGGAAATATTGAAATTTTTAATATATGCAACTGGAACCTTCAAGAATAGCTCCAAGAAGTCAAACAAATTTGAGGTTTTTAGTTGAACAATTATGCGGGTTTTTATATAAATTTGAAACTTGTTAAAAGTAGTTAATTAACAGAAGCATATTTAATACAATAATTAAGGCAAACATTTTTTTTAGTTAACGAAAAAGCCTATTAGATCGAGACCGTAAGGTCGAAATCCTGATAGGCGCTTCTAAATGAACTAAAAACATATTCACGCACCTAATATAAACAATTTTTCATCTACAATTGTAATTGGAAATAGTGAATAGAAATGAATGTCAAGAAGACAACGGAAAATGTCAGTCAGAAACAATGCGTAAAGTGCGTGCTTCACCAGTAGCGCAGCCAGGGGGGGGGCAACAAGAAAGTAATTATGTGGAGGGGGAAATTTCTGCTAATGAAGATAAAATTAAATTTAATTAAAAGCTATTCAAATACTTAATTCTTAATTGTAGATTAATTAATTAATTATACGTTTTATCTTATTACTTTTTGGAATTAACTATACGCTGTGCGAAAATGTTTGCTTTTTGATCAAGTTGTAGACAAATAAATTTAGATAGCACAAAAAACATTTAATATAATTACTTTTACTTTACTTATAGAATTACCTACTTGCCGTCCTCTTCGACGGAACAACGGAGTAAAACGTCAAATATTTACGTCTGATGCTAAACAAATAATAAAAGACGTATATCGAGGTGTTAAAGACATACTCGGAGTTTTTTGGAGGTGACATCAGCTTTAACTAATACATCCACGAGATCAATTAGCAAGATAGTTAAAGAAACTACCGGCAAGAGAAAAAGTCGCAAGGATAAAGGTGTAAAAAAAATACACCAAACATTTTTCATAAAATAAGAAAAATAACGTATGTATCTATTAAACAACAAAAGGAGTAGAGTTGATTAGCCGCCTCTCGATACACTCCACACTCCTCCACAAAATGGCCGCCGCCCCGCCCACAAAATGGCCGCCGTCCCGCTCACAAAATGGCCGCCTAGCCTAAAATGGCCGCCGCCCCGCCCGCAAAATGGCCGCCGCGCATACTCCAAGATGGTAGCCACCTGATGGCGGAAAGCCGAACTATGTATAGGCGCGCCGAATTACCAAGTCCGTTGTGGTCGTAAAAGGGAAGGCCGCCCCCAAACACAGGGCGGACCCGTCGCACGGTCGTGAATGCCAGTGGTTCCCAATAAAATACCCATTCAAAGCAATACAAACATTATTTTGTTTGTGATTGAATTGTTTTAGATATACATAAGACATTAAACAATGTTTTTATAGCAATCGTTTGGAATCATTAACTTTACTGTGAACACAGAAAATGTGGACGATGAATCCGATCTCTTAAGTACATATTAATGACTTTTAAAGGTTGACAAATGTAATGTTATCACAATCCAATTTGTTTTAAAAGTGATTACTGCTTTCTGCATGGGCATCGTTAAAATTAAGGCGATTAGTTAAGTAAATTCAAAACAATTTGAACATTTTCAATACATTTATGACTTTTTAATTACAGTTCTAATTGAACATTGTGAATATTTAAATATGATTCGTAAAGATTACAGATTCAGTCTCAGTTTGTATGTTGAAGTGATATAACAATGGCATCGAGAAAAGTTTTGAGCGAAGAAGGGCGGATGATATTATTAAATGTGTTAGACTATTTTAGTGCTGAACGTGAAAATGGTGGACCACTGACGTCGATAAATAAAGTATATGAAAGAACCGCGAGTGCAATGCAAGTTTCAACAAAGACAGTTCAAAGAGTTTGTGCACAACGCAAAAGTGGTGAATGCCTCACAATTAAAAGGAGGAATAGATCAGCACCTAAAGTGGAAAATATGCCTGATGCGGTAAAAGGAGAAATCAGAAAAATCGTGTACGAAATGTATACTCAGAAAAAGTTTGTGACGGTTGATGGAATTCTTGATGAAATCATACGAAAGGAATTATGCGAAATTGGAAGAACTTCGTTGAAATCGTTGCTTCACTTAATGGGATTTAGATTTAAAAAACATAATAATAGACATATTTTATGCGAACAAGCACATATTTTTTCAAAAAGGATGTACTTCTTAAGATCATTTACATATAATCCATATCCCAGCAATGTTGTCTTTTTGGACGAAACGTGGATATTTGCGAAAGGAAGTGGAACCGTGAAGAAGACCTGGAGTGATGGAAGTATTCAGGCTGCCAATAAATCTGTGAATCCATTATCACTAGGAAAACGGTTCATTTGAATGCAGGGAACTCACAGGGGTTTATTCCTAACTGTTGCTTGGTATTTCCTTCAAGCAATTCATCCACTGACTACCACAAATCAATGAATTTCACATTGTTCGAAGAGTGGTTTGAAGAGTCACTTCTAAAAAGTTTGGAGGAACCTTCCATCATCGTGATGGATAACGCCTCGTACCATTCAAGACAATTAAAGAGGTGTCCGACAAGTGCGTCAAAAAAAAATGATATTATTGAGTGGCTTAGGGAACGCAACATACATTTCGAGCCATATATGACGAAAAGTGAGCTGTTACCGATACTTAAAATAAATAAACCCCGTGTTCCAACGTATGCAGTCGACATTCTGGCTAAAAGATATATATATATATATATATATATATATATATATATATATATATATATATACCGGGTGACCCAGGGATCTGTAAAAGCCCCGTAACTTGTTTGCTATTTGAGATATCGACTTCTAGTTTTCTTGAAATGGTACCCACACTTATTCTACATATTTTAAAAATATGTATGTTTTTGTACAGGGTGTCCCAATATACATAACGGAACAAAGTTATGTTTTTTTAAATGGAACACCCTATATTTTATACTTTATTTTGAACCCTCTTGAGAAGCTGATAAAAGTAGTATAAGATAGTATGGGTCTATTATGGACGATTGGCTAGTTATGGGCAAATTTGTGGCAAAAACATGTACACATTAAAAACATTGCAGAAGCGTTCCTAGCAAAGATAGCATCATTATTTATACACTAGAAAATTTCCCACATCATAAAGAATAATACACATCGGCTTTGGTTCTCTTTTAATCATAGTGATATACAGGGTGTCAACATACGCAAAACAATGGATAACTATTTTTTTTCAAATGGAACACCCTATATAAGTTGCCATCAATCTATGGCATTTTTAATAAGCTTTCCAATGATATACAGTTTGTATAACAAAATATTAAGGATTCTCGAGTTTTATCAATAAAAACATATTTCTTTTGCCACCTTCCGCTGATTTTTGGATTTTCAGACAAAACTATACATTTTCATGAAAAATTATAAGAGATCAAAGTTGTAGAGCGAAAAATTTCCGATCGATGTGGGTCTTTCAACTTTTAAGATAATGCCTGCATTACCCGCCAGAGCGCGCAAAATCGTGACCGTATATGCATTTTAGCGTTTTCTTTTCAATTTTTTTATTAATAAATTGCACTATACTTTATTTTCCGCACCCTCTAGCGGAAAAACGGGAAATTATAGGGAAATCAAAATGGCCCATATCGATTGAAAAAGTTCCGCTCTACAACTCTTAATAGAAGCAATTTTTGCCAAAAATGCATAGTTTTCCCTAAAATGCAAATTGAAAATGTATGTATCAATTTTTGCGTTTTTCAATGGTTTTTTGTATTTTTAGCGAGAACGATGCATTTTGGGAAAAAATTTCATCTTTTAAGAGTTGTAGAGCGGAATTTTTTCAATCGATGTAGGTCATTTGAATAATTCTATAATTACCCAGTTTTCTGCTAGAGGACGTGGAAAATAAAGTATAGTGCAATTAATTAACAAAAAATTTGAGAAAAACGCTAAAATGCATATACGGTCTCGATTTTGGGCACTCTGGCGGGCAATGCACGCATTATTGAAAAAGTCGAAAGACCTATATCGATCGAAAATTTTCCGCTCTACAACTTTGGTCTCCTATTATTTTTTCAGAAAATGCATAGTTTTGGTTGAAAATCCAAAAATGAGCAGGAGGCGACAAAAGAAAAATGTTTTTATGGATAAATCTCAAGAATCCTTAATATTTCATTATACAAATTGTACATCATTGGAAAGCTTATTAAAAATTCCATGCACTGGTGGCAAGATATATAGGGTGTTCCATTTGAAAAAAAATAGTTATCCAATATTTTGCGTATGTTGTCACCCTGTATAGCAGTATGAACAAAAAAGAACCAAAGCCGATTTGTATTATTCTTCATGATGTGGAAAATTCGTCAGTGTATAAAAAATGACGATAGCTTTGCTAGGAGCACTTCTGCAATTTTTGCAATGTGTCCTTGTTTTTGCCACAAATTTGCCCATAACTAACCAATAGTCCATAATAGACCCATACTATCTTATACTATTTTTATCAGCTTCTCGAGAGGGTTGAAAATAAAGTATAAAATATAGGGTGTTCCATTTAAAAAAACATATCTTTGATTGGTTATGTATATTGGGACACCCTGTACGAAAACATACATATTTTTAAAATATGTAGAATAAGTGTGGGTACCAGTTCAAGAAAACTAAAAGTCGATATCTCAAATAGCAAATACGTTATGGGGCTTTTACAGAACCCTGGGTCACCCGGTATATATATATATGGCGAGGGGAAGTAACGGTCGTCACTTGTTGGAGTTAAATGTGAAAATTCGGAATCTTATTCCGTAACGGGGATTCGACCAAGGGGCAAGAAAAGTCCTATTTACTTTATCATAAAACCAAGCTTTCGGAATTCGTTTATTCCTTCTTCAGGGAAATTACACTACAAAATGAAAATTTTGTTGAACATGTGCGTCAGCGATAAATTTGGAAAAAATTGAATTTAAGTGTACTTAGTTAAAAATAAAGGTTGCTACATCTAATTGTTACTTGAAGAGTCATGTTTGTTATTGTTGTTAATTAAATTTGTGATAAAATACTGTGATGTAAAACGATTTACATGGGGACGAACACGAACACGTTAAAAATGGCGTCAGCTGTCAATTGATATCGATGTATCGGAAATCGGTTACCAACTCTGTCTGGAACAATACAGGCTCGCTAGTGTTGCCAACCCGCCTAGTGCGGGTGGGTGGGAGCCGTGCATGGTTCCAGCCAGGGTTCTCTCGATGACGGTCTTAATTATAAATGTTACAATTGTATGACTAGTTAATATTATAAAAGGTTAGGTGTAAAGTAAACAGGAAATTAATTAAAAACTGCCGTATATGTGGTGCGAATCTAACTGTTAATATACTATGGTGAGGCCATAGATTGTGGGCAATAGTTCCATTGTGCAAGGTAGGCAACCCCATTCTCATACTTGATACAAGTTTCTACGTTAAACGTACTGAGTGATTATTTATCCATTGGATAATTATAAGTTTGTATCGATGAGTATGTCAACAAAGGGGAGGACTATCTTAACAATGGCAGGTGGAGGGTAATATTTTAAATGTATAAATAATTTTGACAAAATTTGTAATGTGAAGCCGAAATATTAATTTAAGTTATGAAAATTAATTTAAAGAATAAACCAAAAGACGGGCGAACAAGAGAAATTGATAACTCAGCATGGTACATGTTCCAACAGCAGATACAGTCACCGTACAACCAGAGAGGCATGCAGAGCAGACGACATCTAATCGCACCTACAATGAAGCCGTGGAACTGGAAGCTCTTGACGAGTTACCGTCTCGAGACCCAGCACACAACTCAAGGAGGTACGAATATATATATATATATAACGGCAAGAAGTAACGGACGCTGCTATGTAGTGAAGTGTGAGGTGTAACGGGAGAAAGGTCCAGAATTTCGATATAGTCCGCAGGGAGCAATAAACCAGATGTAGTGTGTGCTCAGTCACTATATTTCGCTATAAGTAGCCAACGTTTCGCGTAAAACATTTACGCATCATCAGGGCCTAAAATTAAATGTTACAATAAATTTTAGTGAGGAGTGAAATGATCAAAATTGAGAAAAATTTTACAAAGTAAAAGCTGAAGGCAATGAACAAGAAAACAAAAGAGGTTAAACTTACTAGTAAACGATTAAAATAATGATGTCCTGCGGTGCGTGAGGCGACCGCGTGGTGAAGAGGTTAAGAAGATCGTCATGGTGATCGTGTGTAGACGAGGCGTTAAAATTTAAAAATACAAAAGCACATCGCAAATAACATGTGCGCGTAACTTAATAGGGGCGCAACAAACCACTTAAATCAGAAAATACACAGTGGATGAACAGATTAAAAGCACAGTCGGTCGGTGTAAAATTGACGGTGCAAAATGGCGTTCAACAAGTACAACACTGTTGTGGTTCGATCCGGTGGAATTTCGCGGTGGGAAAAGGAGATGGGCGGGGCAACGTCTATCGAGGCCGGAGATGTTGGTGGGAAATAGTGTACGAAAAAGCGCGGCAAAGACTGTTTTCCTTTCCCCATCCAAACCGTCGAGCGAAACCGACAACGGTCAAGATGGGAGAAGGAGAACAACCCCTGACTCGAGTACCAAAAAAGTAATGTAGTCGCAATAGTACAACGGTACACAGGCCCTGACCCAGTGCGAAACTGAAAACTGTCACATTATGTCGATGTGCTATCCGGGAAAGAAAAGAAGAAACAAATTTAAAAAAGGGAGAAAAATTTTAGAGAAAATAGAAAATATAAAAATCGGGCGCTATGGGATGTACGGGAATGAAAATGAGCAAGGGGAGGAAACCATTATAAGTACTGAAGGCACAATAATCGGGGAAACAACAAACTGTACGTATCAAAAAAAAATTAAATTATATTAAATGTAAGAAAATGGGGTGAAAATTGAACAATACTAAATGATCTCTCACAGGAGCGTCAAACACACAAGAGAAAGGGGGAAAACACAAAAAAAAACCAAACAAACAACAAGACAGTGTAAGGGAGGAAAGGACTGAGATATGGTGGAAAGGGGCTAATGGGACGGGGAGGCTAGGGACAGAAGGTTACTGTAAATTATGCTAAGGCCCTCGATGTCCTTCTTGAAATTCATTGGTTTTCCTTGTGCTTGTATGTAACACATTTCAAGGAAGTTCCTTTTGAAGGAATTCTGTTCTGTGCACAGAATTTTGGCATTTTTATAGTCTGGTATGTGATCAGTGTCATTACAATGAACACTGAGACCAGTGGATCGTGGTTTATGCCTGACGTCGCTCTTGTGAAGGGCCAAGCGTTTACTTAGTTTTTGGCCAGTTTGGCCAGTGTAAACGAGGTCACAGTGTTGGCATTTAATAGCATAAACAACGTCGTGTTTGTAACCAACGGGAATAGGATCTTTGAGACGGGAGAAAAAGAGGAGTTTAAGGGTGTTGACATTGCTGTGGGCGATCATCAAGTTCGGGGCAACTGAACGGAAAATGTAGGTAAGTTGTTGGGATAACCCATCAACATAGGGCAGCTTACGATAAGCAATTCGGTCTGAGCCTGTCACATCGTTGGACGGAATATTGACTACACGCGCTTCAACGGCACGACTAGGTGTGCGAAACAACAATCTCTTCAACAGCTCCGGCGGATAAAGGTTGTTTTTCAGGATCTGGAATAATTTGCTGATGTTAGGGGCATGGAAAGAGGGATGGGTGATCCGCACAATTCTAGACTTAAGTGCCACAACTGTGTTGTACTTGTATTTACGCGGATGATAAGAGTCGAAGGGAATGTACCTGCCCGAACTGGTCGGTTTAATGTACCAGTCTAATTTAATAGTGTTGTCTGATGATCTACATACCAAGGTATCTAAGAAAGGTACATTTCCATCGGTCTCCGTTTCAACAGTAAATTGTAGATTAGTATGAAAAGAATTGAAAATATCTAACGTGTTTTGAATCTGTGTAACAGCTACAGCGCAAATTAAATCGTCAACGTATTGAAAAATGAAGGGGAACACAAATGGAACCTGATCAGAGCAAAAGTGTAAAACTGAGTTCATGACTATCTCAGCTATTGAGGGGCTGATAGGCCCTCCCATAGGGCAACCTGAAATTTGCTGGTAATAAACTTGATTGTAGGAAAAAAAAGTTGAGTTGAAAAGAAAAGAAATGACAGAAATAAATTCAGGGAGAGGAATGGTAGTATTTGGTTCAATGAGGTGAAAATTGTCAGTAATAATTTTGATAACTAGATCTAAAGAGATGTTGGTGAATAGGGACACAACGTCAAAGGAGACTAGACAGAACCCAAGTGGAAGTTGAAAATTATTAATTTTATCGGCAAATTCAAAAGAGTCTTTAATACGGAATTTGTTGTAACCAGAAAAAGAGTTATCAATAATTTTAGCAATGAATGTAGCAAGATTTTTTGTATGACTGTCAACGCAAGCAATTATTGGTCTGAGGGGGCGGCCCTCTTTGTGAATTTTGGGGAAGCCATAGTATTGGGGGCAAGAGCCCTTATAACATTTGAGATGACGTGCGGTGGGTTGGTCTATGTACTCCTTTTTTAAAAGTTGATCTACTAGTTTATTGAGGTTGCGCTCAAGGGAAGGGGTGGGGTCACTTTTTAGGATTTTGTAAGTATCTGTATTGTTCAAAAGTTCTAGGGATTTAGAGTTGTATTCTGTTTTGTGGAGGATAACAGTGCAGTTGCCTTTATCCGCGCTGGTAATGATCAAATGGGGGTTATTTTTCAAGAAAATTTTGGTATGTTTAATTAATTTATCAAACGGTGAGGCCTGTGAAGGGGAGGTTACAAAGTTAGTAATGCAGTGTGTTACTTTTGCTCTAGTCACGTCCCTTTCGGGTTCTGGACATTGTTGGATGATACTTTCAACGTTAGAGAGAAGAGAGAACAAGTTAATCTCTGTGTTTTTGATTGGTACGCAGAATTTAGGGCCGTAAGCTAAGATTCTATTGATATCTGGAGGGATAGGTGTATCTGTGGTGTTAACTATCCATTTATCTATTGATGGTTGATGTGCCTTAGGGGACTGAAGGTTAGTGATCTTTTTTAAATGGTTTTGTTTAGTTACGTTAAAAAAATACAAATATCTCTTCTCTTGAACGTTGAGAAAATTGTGTAAAATCTGTTGTGGTAGTCTGAGGGACAATTCATATTCTAAATCTAACAATGATTGTTCAATAAATCTAATAACCGAGTTACATTCGTTAATACTGATGTTGAGAAAAACTTTCATTACCGTACAATTAATGTCTTCAAGTTTCTTTAAGTTGTTAAAGTTGATCTGATCCGGGAAGCGGCGAAGTTTGAAAGTGTTGAAACCGCCTGATTTTTCTACTTGAATGCAGACGAAGAGGCCTCATCCCCAACTTCATTCACAACACTTTCAAACTTCGCCGCTTCCCGGATCAGATCAACTTTAACAACTTAAAGAAACTTGAAGACATTAATTGTACGGTAATGAAAGTTTTTCTCAACATCAGTATTAACGAATGTCACTCGGTTATTAGATTTATTGAACAATCATTGTTAGATTTAGAATATGAATTGTCCCTCAGACTACCACAACAGATTTTACACAATTTTCTCAACGTTCAAGAGAAGAGATATTTGTATTTTTTTAACGTAACTAAACAAAACCATTTAAAAAAGATCACTAACCTTCAGTCCCCTAAGGCACATCAACCATCAATAGATAAATGGATAGTTAACACCACAGATACACCTATCCCTCCAGATATCAATAGAATCTTAGCTTACGGCCCTAAATTCTGCGTACCAATCAAAAACACAGAGATTAACTTGTTCTCTCTTCTCTCTAGCGTTGAAAGTATCATCCAACAATGTCCAGAACCCGAAAGGGACGTGACTAGAGCAAAAGTAACACACTGCATTACTAACTTTGTAACCTCCCCTTCACAGGCCTCACCGTTTGATAAATTAATTAAACATACCAAAATTTTCTTGAAAAATAACCCCCATTTGATCATTACCAGCGCGGATAAAGGCAACTGCACTGTTGTCCTCCACAAAACAGAATACAACTCTAAATCCCTAGAACTTTTGAACAATACAGATACTTACAAAATCCTAAAAAGTGACCCCACCCCTTCCCTTGAGCGCAACCTCAATAAACTAGTAGATCAACTTTTAAAAAAGGAGTACATAGACCAACCCACCGCACGTCATCTCAAATGTTATAAGGGCTCTTGCCCCCAATACTATGGCTTCCCTAAAATTCACAAAGAGGGCTGCCCCCTCAGACCAATAATTGCTTGCGTTGACAGTCATACAAAAAATCTTGCTACATTCATTGCTAAAATTATTGACAACTCTTTTTCTAGTTACAACAAATTCTGTATTAAAGACTCTTTTGAATTTGCCGATAAAATTAATAATTTTCAACTTCCACTTGGGTTCTGTCTAGTCTCCTTTGACGTTGTGTCCCTATTCACCAACATCCCTTTAGATCTAGTTATCAAAATTATTACTGACAATTTTCACCTCATTGAACCAAATACTACCATTCCTCTCCCTGAATTTATTTCTGTCATTTCTTTTCTTTTCAACTCAACTTTTTTTTCCTACAATCAAGTTTATTACCAGCAAATTTCAGGTTGCCCTATGGGAGGGCCTATCAGCCCCTCAATAGCTGAGATAGTCATGAACTCAGTTTTACACTTTTGCTCTGATCAGGTTCCATTTGTGTTCCCCTTCATTTTTCAATACGTTGACGATTTAATTTGCGCTGTAGCTGTTACACAGATTCAAAACACGTTAGATATTTTCAATTCTTTTCATACTAATCTACAATTTACTGTTGAAACGGAGACCGATGGAAATGTACCTTTCTTAGATACCTTGGTATGTAGATCATCAGACAACACTATTAAATTAGACTGGTACATTAAACCGACCAGTTCGGGCAGGTACATTCCCTTCGACTCTTATCATCCGCGTAAATACAAGTACAACACAGTTGTGGCACTTAAGTCTAGAATTGTGCGGATCACCCATCCCTCTTTCCATGCCCCTAACATCAGCAAATTATTCCAGATCCTGAAAAACAACCTTTATCCGCCGGAGCTGTTGAAGAGATTGTTGTTTCGCACACCTAGTCGTGCCGTTGAAGCGCGTGTAGTCAATATTCCGTCCAACGATGTGACAGGCTCAGACCGAATTGCTTATCGTAAGCTGCCCTATGTTGATGGGTTATCCCAACAACTTACCTACATTTTCCGTTCAGTTGCCCCGAACTTGATGATCGCCCACAGCAATGTCAACACCCTTAAACTCCTCTTTTTCTCCCGTCTCAAAGATCCTATTCCCGTTGGTTACAAACACGACGTTGTTTATGCTATTAAATGCCAACACTGTGACCTCGTTTACACTGGCCAAACTGGCCAAAAACTAAGTAAACGCTTGGCCCTTCACAAGAGCGACGTCAGGCATAAACCACGATCCACTGGTCTCAGTGTTCATTGTAATGACACTGATCACATACCAGACTATAAAAATGCCAAAATTCTGTGCACAGAACAGAATTCCTTCAAAAGGAACTTCCTTGAAATGTGTTACATACAAGCACAAGGAAAACCAATGAATTTCAAGAAGGACATCGAGGGCCTTAGCATAATTTACAGTAACCTTCTGTCCCTAGCCTCCCCGTCCCATTAGCCCCTTTCCACCATATCTCAGTCCTTTCCTCCCTTACACTGTCTTGTTGTTTGTTTGGTTTTTTTTGTGTTTTCCCCCTTTCTCTTGTGTGTTTGACGCTCCTGTGAGAGATCATTTAGTATTGTTCAATTTTCACCCCATTTTCTTACATTTAATATAATTTAATTTTTTTTTGATACGTACAGTTTGTTGTTTCCCCGATTATTGTGCCTTCAGTACTTATAATGGTTTCCTCCCCTTGCTCATTTTCATTCCCGTACATCCCATAGCGCCCGATTTTTATATTTTCTATTTTCTCTAAAATTTTTCTCCCTTTTTTAAATTTGTTTCTTCTTTTCTTTCCCGGATAGCACATCGACATAATGTGACAGTTTTCAGTTTTGCACTGGGTCAGGGCCTGTGTACCGTTGTACTATTGCGACTACATTACTTTTTTGGTACTCGAGTCAGGGGTTGTTCTCCTTCTCCCATCTTGACCGTTGTCGGTTTCGCTCGACGGTTTGGATGGGGAAAGGAAAACAGTCTTTGCCGCGCTTTTTCGTACACTATTTCCCACCAACATCTCCGGCCTCGATAGACGTTGCCCCGCCCATCTCCTTTTCCCACCGCGAAATTCCACCGGATCGAACCACAACAGTGTTGTACTTGTTGAACGCCATTTTGCACCGTCAATTTTACACCGACCGACTGTGCTTTTAATCTGTTCATCCACTGTGTATTTTCTGATTTAAGTGGTTTGTTGCGCCCCTATTAAGTTACGCGCACATGTTATTTGCGATGTGCTTTTGTATTTTTAAATTTTAACGCCTCGTCTACACACGATCACCATGACGAGCATCACCACTGCTGTCCTCCATTCTATAGTTGAATACCAGACCGCGTGTCACAGTATCTGCACTCTACTCAACCACAAATTACTAGCCCAAGAACAATAATTCATTCGATCTGTAATATTAATTTAATTATCAAATTTAGACTTGTGTGGGTATGATTTACACTTGATGATTCAAGATATTGCTTATGATAATGTAGATATAGACATTATTCCATAAAATAGGAAACAAATGTTTCTTTGTCGAAATCAAGTAAAGTCGACGAGTACATCAATAATAATAATAATAATGTATAATTCCCGCAATACTAAATTACGATTCTTGAACAATTTAAATTGATTGCTATCTCAATGGGAAGTTAATAAACAAAAAATCTAAGTTGCGATTAATTAGTTTCGAAATTTTACAAATCAGAAGAATTTAAATGGTTTTTGAGAAAGTGTTTTTTTTCTCTATGTGTATATGGATTCGATTAGACGACTCCAAGAAATGAAATTTCCAGCTAAAAAAATTACCAAATTACCAATAAACCAAAACTATTTACTCTTCTTCAATTTAATTTAAGTTTTAGGTTCGGTCAATCATCATATTTTGTTTTTGCCTATCCATAATAATAACAATTTCATCCATTTTTTGTAATAAAATGTTTATATTATTAATTTACATAGCTATTTTCTTTCGTTGGCAAATATTTTTTTTATTGTTTTCTTCTTCTCGAATTTTATATATTGCTCACTGAACGCCATATTTTTAGTTATAAATGTAGCGCTAATATTTTATATTTTCCTACAATTGGAATTATTTTTAACCGATATTTTTTGAAGTATTCCGCTTAGTGTGTGCAAACTGTCAGATTGGGATACAATATAAGGATTTTAAGTGGGTACGCGAGAACGAAATCTCTATTTTAAACGTCGCTAATATACCCGACGACTCGTTAATGGGAAATATATCATGGATGTTGACTTGGAATGTCCTAAAGGCATACATTGTACCACCCAGGTGAAAATTCAAAAAAATTCAAAAATATTTTTAAAAAAAATGACCCCTTCGCACCAATAAAAGAAAAAAAAAAAGAAAGAAAACGTCCTCCATTATAGAAATTTGTCGCTTTGTTGAAAATAAACAACATTCACAAAGTAATTGGTTCTAAACAATCTGAATTTCTTTAAAAAAATTACTGATTTAAATACAACTATACATTAGAGTGCTTAAGTTCCATTTGTTATTTACGCCGATGTTGAGTGCATTTTAAAACCTCTAGAGTGAAACATCATTCAAAAACATAACACATACACCCGCCATACAGTGGGACGGATGAGTATTCTAGCGCGACAAAAGTAAAAAAAAAAAATGATACTCGCAAAAGACGAAATAAATGTTGAAAATCTCTTTCTACAACACTTCTTCAATCATAATGACATTTAAGTCACCTGTCGCAGATACACTTGCTGTGAAAAGCGACAATGACTATACTCATCTTGCCTGAATACTTAAGCGTTGGTATGATATGTGTGGCGGCTCAAGCAGCCCCACAGGCCACCCCACGCCGACGCCACTGGAACCGCGCACGGCACTGCGCGCCCTTCCCACCACGCGCGACGCCCGCGCGCCCTTCCAACTTGCGTGACGCGTGCACGCCCCCACCCTGGCCAAAGCGGCCAAAAAGGGTATAAAACCCCAAACTCCAGGACAAGAAGACAGACAGCAGAGTGATCTTGAACCTGCTCTCTCCTCTGGCCTACAGCGTGATATTGAACCTGCTCGCCTTAGCTCTCCTCGACCCGCAGCGCGATACGAGCCTGCACCAGCGAAACCCAACTCCATCCCCCGTAGTGCGACACGAGCCTACACGACCCCGGAAGCCGCCTATGGAGTGCCCCAGGAGGACCACCCCAGCCGCTGCCCGCCGACTACACCGAAATGTATGCAGAGAGTTCCTCCGACGTCCGAAGCTCCCAGTCATCGTTTCCCCGCTGAAGGCGACCGCCGTGAAACCACAGCCTACCTCCCGATCGACGAGGCCACGCCACGGATCCCCCAAGAAACCACTGGTCTACCCACGCTCACCGAGGTCTACCCACGCTCAGAGGCCATCCGTACGACGCCACTGCACGCCGCCTCCCAGAGCCGTCTCTCCGCTCCCGCCGTCGCCGACCGAGCAGTTACGCCGCCAACTCGCCCCCCTCGGACGCGAGGCCCCCCGGCTTGCATCCTATCGACTCACCGCCATCGACCTCCCGCCTAGGAGGACCTACCACGGCGTCAGCCCCCGGAAGGTGCACCTGACAGACCCCCGCCGTTTCCCCGTCCGAACCAACCGTAGGAGGGAGACAAGTCAATCGACACCCCGGCTCACGACCTAGGTTATCTTGTATCTTGTGTGAATAGCGAATAAATACTTAAAACTGGAGATTAAAACTTGTCAATTCAACGACAAGCCCGTAAACCCCCCAAATTGGTGACCCCGATTTTGAAAAACACACAAGATGCCAGACAACGATAATACAACGAGTATCAGCAGGGTACAGGTCAAAATCCCACCTTTCTGGCCGGATGACCCAGAAATGTGGTTCGGTCAGGTCGAGAGCCAATTCGCGATCGCTGGGATAACCAGCGACGAAACAAAGTACGGCCACGTGGTAGGGAACCTCGAAGTCCGCTACGCAAAGGAAATTCGTGACATTTTAACGAACCCACCAGCCACAGGAAAGTACACAACGCTCAAAAAGGAGCTAACGCAGCGATTAAGCGTGAGCCAGGAACACAGAACGAAACAACTCCTGGAACGCGAAGAATTGGGCGACCGCAAACCGTCTCAATTCCTGAGACACCTGCAGCACCTCGCAGGATCGGCAGTGCCCGAAGCGTTGCTCCGTTCAATATGGATCACCCGACTCCCGGCTAATGCCCAGGCCATATTAGCAACGCAAACCAAGGCCCAGCTCAACGAAGTATCCGAGTTAGCAGATGCTATCGTCAACACCACGGCCCCGCAAATCAACGAAGCCAGTGCATCATACAACGACACGATGAAGACACTAGTGGAAGAAGTTCAATAGCTCAAGGCGCAGTTCAGCAGACGTCCATCACGACAGGACCAGCCAAGCCCTCACATACGAAGTCGATCCCGAAGCCAAAACCAAAACCGAAATAAACAAACCTACGACACGTGTTGGTATCACTTCAAGTTCGGGAAAGAAGCCAGAAATTGCCGACCACCGTGCAAAGCGAACACCAGCACGGGAAACGGCCAAGGCAGTCAATCATGACGGCAGATAACTTGCCCCAACAGCTGCGCCGTCTTTTCGTAACGGATCAACACTCCAAAATACGCTTTTTAATAGATACCGGAGCAGACATCTGTATATTCCCGAGACAACTAATACAAGGAAAAAGAGCAGCAACAACATCCAAACTATACGCGGCGAACGACACCGAAATTAAAACATATGGAACAATCAACCTCAACCTTGACATCAAGCTGAGACGAGACTTTCCATGGCGATTCGTAGTAGCAGATACGCAGAAACCAATCATCGGCGCAGACTTTCTCTCGCACTACGGATTACTAGTCGACATGCGAAACGGAAAAGTGTGCGACGCACAGACCAACCTCACGACAAGAGGGAAGTACGCTGACAACTCCGACAACACCACGATCAGCACCGTACACAGTACATCGAAATTCCACGAAATCCTGAAAGAATTTCCCGACATCTGCAAACCCGCTGGTATATTAAAACCACCATGCCACGCGACGCAGCACGAAATTTACACTACACCAGGACCTCCCATCGCGAGCAGACCGAGACGACTCGCGCCGGATAAACTGGAAATCGCAAAAAAAGAATTTCAAGTGATGTGCCAACTAGGGATTGCCCGACCATCAAAAAGTCCATGGTCATCTCCACTACATCTCGTAGCGAAAAAGAACACCGAGTGGCGACCATGCGGCGACTACCGAGCACTAAACGAAAGAACAATGCCAGACGAATACCCCATTCGTCACATCGAAGACTTCGCACAGCAGCTACACGGAAAAACATGGTTTTCCACAGTCGATCTAGTACGAGCTTACAACCAGATACCAGTAGCAGAGCAGGACATCCAAAAAACAGCCATAACCACCCCATTTGGTCTTTTTGAGTTCCCCTACATGACATTCGGTTTACGCAACGCAGCTCAGACGTTCCAACGATTCATGGACAAAATCGTAAACGACCTCGAATTTTGCTATGTATATATCGACGATATACTAATAGCTTCCACGTCAGAGGAAGAACACGCGAAGCATCTACGACAACTATTCCAAAGACTACACGACAACGGGATCATAATCAATCCAGCAAAGTGCAGCTTCGGAACAGCAGAAATCTCATTCCTAGGATACCGAGTCATAGGAGAAGGAACCGAACCCCTCCAAGACAAGGTCGAAGTAATCCAGAACCTCACATTGCCAGCAACCGCGAAGAAGCTCAGACAAATGCTCGGGATGATTAACTATTATCGAAGATTCATCCCAGACGCAGCGAGAGTGCAAGCACCACTCAACGAACTTCTGAAAGGAAAAATCAAAGGCAACCAAATCATCACGTGGACCGAGGAAGCACGAATCGCGTTCACCGAGTGCAAAAAGCAGATAGCCAACGCAACACTGTTAACACACCCCAAACCCAACGCCCGACTATCGGTAACGACAGATGCGTCAGACACAGCCTTAGGAAGCGTCATCCAACAACTTCAAGACGGAGAATGGAAACCTCTGGCGTTCCTATCGCGGAAACTGACCACGGCAGAACAAAAATACGCGGCATACGACAGAGAATTGCTCGCAATTTACGCCACGATAAAGCATTATCAGCATCTCCTCGAAGGACGATCCTTCACAGTGTACACCGACCACAAACCAATAACGTTCGCGTTCCGACAAAAACCAGGAAAAAGTACACCCAGACAATTCCGCTACCTCGACTTCATCGGCCAATTTACGACCGATATCCAGCACATCGCAGGGAAAGACAACATCGTCGCAGACACACTGTCCCGTATCGAGCAAATCGAAACAGGAATCAAGCTCGTAGCACTTGGAAACGACCAAGAAACGGACCAGGAGCTCAAACACATCTTGGACCACGGAAACACAGGATTGCAGCTGAAAAAAATTTATTTTCCCGAACACGACGTCAGCCTATTCTGCGACATAGCCACAAAAACAGCCAGACCATACGTAACGACCAAATTCCGAAAACAAGTGTTCAATAGCTTGCATCAGCTATCTCACCCAGGAGTTCGACCGATAACAAAGCTCATCACGAAAAAATTCGTATGGCCCAAAATCCGAGCCGACTGCAAACAATGGACCCGACAGTGCATACAGTGCCAACGATCAAAGATAACAAGACACAACGCACCACCCGCAACAGCTTTCCAGCTCCCGTCAGCCCGCTTCGACCACGTCCACATAGACATAGTGGGACCACTCCCAGAATCCAGAGGGAAGAAATACATACTAACGTGCATTGACCGCTTTACACGATGGCCAGAAGCCATTCCCATGGCCAACATGGAAGCCAGCACGGTAGCCCGACATTTTTTTACAAATTGGATAGCCAGATTCGGAGCACCGCTCCGAGTCACGACGGACCAAGGCAGGCAATTCGAATCACAATTGTTCAAGCAATTAGAACAAATGATCGGATTCACGAGACACAGGACCACGGCTTACCATCCCCAGGCAAACAGACTCGTAGAACGATTCCACCGACACTTTAAATCAGCCCTGATGTGCCACCAAACGGAAGCATGGACCGAAACACTACCCATCGTACTCCTCGGCATCCGTTCCGCTTGGAAAGAAGACATCGCAGCAACCGCAGCAGAAACGGTGTACGGTAACCCCATCAGACTACCAGGAGAAGTTCTCACCAAAAGGCCATCCGAACACGACATCGACCCAGAGAACTACGTAACGCAACTCCGAAGATACGTCCAACAAATCCAACCAACGCAAACAACAAATCATAGTCTACAAAGGCCATTTACCTTCAAAAACTTAGACACGACAACACACGTTTTCGTACGACACGACAACGTCCGAAAACCGCTCCAGCCACCTTACGACGGACCATACGAAATCGTCGGGAGGACCAGAAGCACGTTCACCATTAAGAAACACGGAGAACCAGTGACAGTAGCTGCACAACGAGTCAAGCCAGCGTTCATAGAGCAAACGCCCCCGGCAACCGATCACCAAACGCCACCGCCCAGCAGCACGAAACCTACCAGGAAAACCAAACTCACCGTACGTTTTCTACAGTGACTCCATCACTAGGAAGGGGGTGTGTGGCGGCTCAAGCAGCCCCACAGGCCACCCCACGCCGACGCCACTGGAACCGCGCACGGCACTGCGCGCCCTTCCTACCACGCGCGACGCCCGCGCGCCCCTTCCAACTTGCGTGACGAGCGCACGCCCCCACCCCGGCCAAAGCGGCCAAAAAGGGTATAAAACCCCAAACACCAGGACAAGAAGACAGACAGCAGAGTGATCTTGAACCTGCTCTCTCCTCTGGCCTACAGCGTGATATTGAACCTGCTCGCCTTAGCTCTCCTCGACCCGCAGCGCGATACGAGCCTGCACCAGCGAAACCAAACTCCATCCCCCGTAGTGCGACACGAGCCTACACGACCCCGGAAGCCGCCTATGGAGTGCCCCAGGAGGACCACCCCAGCCGCTGCCCGCCGACTACACCGAAATGTATGCAGAGAGTTCCTCCGACGTCCGAAGCTCCCAGTCATCGTTTCCCCGCTGAAGGCGACCGCCGTGAAACCACAGCCTACCTCCCGATCGACGAGGCCACGCCACGGTTCCCCCAAGAAACCACTGGTCTACCCACGCTCACCGAGGTCTACCCACGCTCAGAGGCCATCCGTACGACGCCACTGCACGCCGCCTCCCAGAGCCGTCTCTCCGCTCCCGCCGTCGCCGACCGAGCAGTTACGCCGCCAACTCGCCCCCCTCGGACGCGAGGCCCCCCGGCTTGCATCCTATCGACTCACCGCCATCGACCTCCCGCCTAGGAGGACCTACCACGGCGTCAGCCCCCGGAAGGTGCACCTGACAGACCCCCGCCGTTTCCCCGTCCGAACCAACCGTAGGAGGGAGACAAGTCAATCGACACCCCGGCTCACGACCTAGGTTATCTTGTATCTTATGTGAATAGCGAATAAATACTTAAAACTGGAGATTAAAACTTGTCAATTCAACGACAAGCCCGTAAACCCCCCAAACGTGCATATTCAAATGCAGAAAACAGTTAGTAAAAGTTCATATAAACTATTGCGATTTTTTTGGTGCAATAAGTACATGATAACAATTGTCCTTTAAGTGATAAGTATTTTTTTTGTCATTATAATTTTTTATTTCATCGTTAATTTTATTCTAAATTTGAATTTTTTTTTTTGTGATGTCATCTTTCTCGAGACATTTTCACATCATTCTCAGCATGCTCGAACTGCAGTAACTTGCGATAACTTGAGATATATCACAAAATAAACGATTAAATCCAAAAAGTATAACGACAAATAAAAACAGCTAAAAATAATAATTATCACTTAAAAGACAATCGTTATCATGTACTTATTGCCCACAAAAAAAATTGTTTATATGCACATTTACTAACTGTTTTCTTCATTTGAATATGTACGTAGAAAGAAATTTCCAACTTTTATTTCGTCTTTTGCGGTTATCAATGATTTTACTTTTGTCACGCTAGAATAGTCATCCGTCCCACTGTGCGCCATACAGTTTCGTGTATAAAGTTAAATGCTCTTATGTTGAATCACTAAATAAATTTGAAATTTACACCGATGAAAACTGTGTTAAAGTGTTTGTGGATCGAATCACTGTCGACGCTCACGGAATTTACGACAATCGTTTGAGACATATAATACCTGTTTGTGGAGTTTCGAACGTCCTTCGTTCGCACTGGTTTGACGTTCGATGTTTCTGCTTAATGTGCAAAAATTCGCGACGATGATGCGTTTATCAAAGTCTTTTTTTGCACTGGGGATTGCTTACAGATAATAGCAATGAAACGAGAATTAACTGCAATACGACTCGATGTATTTTACTTGAGATACAACTTGGAACCGACTAATATTTTACAATTATGCTAACAGGAAAACATTTACACAATGGGGCGAACATGGTGGTGGAAACAACACCGGTGAGGCTGGCCAATCGCAGCCCTTCTTCTGGGGATAAACCACTGCCGCAACGGTGGCCAAAATTCCTGGAATTTGGGAAATGGGCCCAAGATCGGCCGCCTGTAATCCTTGGGTCGGTCTAGGAGACTCCCAAATCTACTACATCGGCTAGATGTAAGACAATGCACCCCATGGCGGACAAACCACAACAACCCATTGTCAATATTAGGGTCGGTACTTACATAATTTATGGGGGAAATGTTTCTTAAAATGGGTATCACGTGGCACGTGCTCAACCGACTTGTCGGGATCAGGTACTCGGTCGCCCTTTTTTGAGGGATCTTAAGAAGCCAGACTTTTATGTGACGAATTAAAATCCAACGCCGAAAGTGAATCTGAACATTTAATTGTCTCAAAATAGTAACGTTATGAAGCTTTTTACATCACGAGAGAAAAGTTTGGAAGCACGAGCGACGCAAGAGTGAGTGCTTTTAAATTCTCGAGTAATGTAAAAACAAATAACGTTACGTGTGTCGAAACACGGTTTATTTTATCCTATTTCATTTTTTTTTCTAATTTAAAAAATGTTTAATGAAAACTGTCAAAAAGCGAAATCATGTTTGTTTGATAATATCTTCATAGCAACGAGTTGCGTTAAGATACATGTAACAGAACTAGTGTTGTTAAGAATTTAAATTTTAAATTTTCTTAGTGTTGTTAAAGGTACCTTAATGTAATTCGTTACTAAGGAGTTATTGGCATGTTAACATTACAGGATAAAATAATAGTAATTTACGTAACAAGTTCCGACAGTGATATTTTACGGGATGAGTAGGAAGTTTCCATGACGAGCCGTAGGCGAGTCCTGGAATCCTGCGAGTCCCGTAAAATCACTTTTGGAACGAGTTACGTACAATATTTTTTCTGCCGCCGTTTTTTTATGTTAAAAAAGCAAAAACACACACGAATGTTATATGACAAGCGCTGTCATAATTTAGTATATTACGACACAAGTTAACGAACCGAGTATTGTTTGCGCTACCGATTTAAATAGTTATAAAAAAAGTAAAAAAATAGTTCAAAACAACTTTTATAATTAAAAATCCCTGCTCGTTTAACTAGCCTATAACGGTACTAGGACTGTTACGATTCAGAACAGGCTTGTTATTTTGAGAATTTTAAATTGGTGTTGTTTATCAGTAAAGTCCGGATTTATATGTGCTAAACAAAGGCATTATAATTATTTCAAATGCGCTTCAAATTAGCCAATATATGATTCAAATACGAATTTTATATGCGGTTTAATTAAAAATAATGCTGAAAGATTAAAAAATACGAATAGCAACTGATGATAATTTATTTAGTGTAACTACAATGTAAGACCAAAATTTGATTTAGAATTTCAATCGTAAAATTAAATGAGTCCATTAGGTTCATGTTAAAATTTATTAAGTATTACCGTGTACGGTTGCATCGAGTATGACCTGCATAGGCGTACTACCTTAATTTGCTTACAGGGAAATCCCCTTATTCTATATAATCGATATAATATGTATATGGGTCATTGCGTATCATATTTGCAATTGAAAAATAAAATTGCCTTTTTTTCAGTACTAGATACAAAAATAATTGACACGTATTTTTTTAATTTGATGTGATATCTGAAATATCGGATTTATGATTTTTTTTAATTGTTTCAGTCGGAAAAATTAAACTTTTATTGAATGCTACTAGTTCATAAACAGTTTCATAAATTTTCAGAGAAAACCCACAATTGCTGAAACTATGCATTAGGCAGTCATTCGAAATATTCCTTCTTTTATTTATGCAACAAATTATTTCAAACAAATAGTTGCAAAAAATAGACCTCTTGAAAATCGTTTCTTTCCGCATCAAAATATTAATCACAGAATCCATCGAATTTCTTATAAATATTTTGGATTTGTAATCAAAGGATTAGTTAAAAAGAAATCTCGTCATGTTTTTGACTTTAGTATACCGTGTGTTCGATAAAAAAAAAACGCCCAACGCCATAACTCTGTTATTTATTGACCGATTTGAATGAACTACAAAAAATGTCAATGGCTGTTTAAATACTATAAAATGACGGTAATTATATATTTTTTTCAAAATCAACTTCATTGCCAAATGATAGTCAACTTTAAATTTTTAAATGGCTGCATATACTTTTCTAATTTTATAATATTAGACATTGTTTTTCTGAATCCAATTATGCCCGTTATGTTGGTTTTAAGTTAATATTTATGCCAGAAAAAGATAATATTAAATTTTGTTAACATGATTTTTTGGTAATAAATGTAGTGTGTCTTGAAAAAAATTCTAATCCACAAATGTCATTTATTGTTTAAGTAATATCAACTATTTGTTATTAGTGTGTTTCTGACATAATCATGAACAATAGCGAATTAACAGACATGTTGCAAATTTATTTTCTTTGAAATAGAAATCGAAGAGCTGCAGCACGGATTTATCATCTACGGTGTCCAGAGCGGCGATTACTAAATTTAGAAGGTTAGAAGGAAATTTAAGACAATATGGAGCCTTTAAAAAGCCGAAGAGAGTGGATCGACAAATTCGTGGACTTAATTTTTGAAAAATATAATTTTAAAGTAAAGATTTATTTAAATTTTTTTCGACCAAAATATTAAACGAAAAACATCATATTGGGCATTATTGGATTTAGAAAAATAATGTCTAATGTAATAAAATTAAACCATTATAGGCAGCTATTTAAAAATTGTAAGTTGACTATTGAAAAAAATCAATTTTAATGCCATTTGTTAGTATTTAAACAGCCATTGACTTCGGTTTTTAGTTCATTCATATCGGTCAATAAATAACAAAGTTATGGCGTTGGGCGTTTTTTATCGAACACCCGGTATATGATATGTATTATTTATTTATGCGGCAATCACCATTGTACAATATAAAATAAAGATTTGCTTTTATTATCAAAGAAAAAACCATATGAATTACCCGAAATCCTAGTACATTAATTCTGTTTCTTACCTACGCAAAGTTACCCATCTCGGAAGGGACACCCTCATAAATAAATCAGGGACAACCGTAAAATTTTGAATGAGCTGTTGTGGGTAGCACACAGTGGGGTGCAATCTTTATCCGTGCCGAAGTATAGTAGAGTTCAAACTAACAACTACATTCAATACATTTTATATATTTAAAAATATTCAAGCGGTTCCAAACAATACCCATGAACAAATTATCCATCGACACTAGAATTGTTATATACACAGTGGGCCAAGAAAACGGTACAAATTATAAATATTCATATTTTCAGTAATAATAAACGCATTAAATATTGCTTTAAAAATCAAAAATATTTACACTTTATGGATTGCAAAAATGATTATTTACATTTTTGGAAAGTTTTATTATCTAGGATATTTCACATTAATGAAGGCTCTGCAAAAATGGGGGTTTATAATGCACCGCCACATCGCATGTGTATGTATCAAAATTAGGAGGCCATGATTTGTTATTTTCTAATGAATCTGTCACAAAGATTGTGAACAAATACCCACAAAAGGGTTGATCGGTTACAAGTATTCTGTAATTAATAAGTACACTCAGAACTTACTGTAACCGTAATAATAATAATAATAATAGGCCTTTATTTTTATAACCTGTACATAGAAATACAAATAAACCAAAATTCAAAAATTATACATAAGTAATACAGAAATTTACAGGTTATGAAAACCACAAGGTGCCAGTTCAGGATTCGAAATTAGAAATTTCCCTGTTCTTCCACTGGGACCTCGATTATATAAATAATAAATTCTTATAAAGAAAATCATTTTATAATCTAATTTAATAATGAAAATATTTAAAATTAAACATAATTTTCTTTACTGCCCTTCTAGCAAGAATGAATAATATTTGTTTTTAAAAAACTTTAATGTTTAGACTTTCAAACTGATGAGGAACTGAATTATAAATTGCGGCAATATTGTAAGAGAAAGACTTTTTCATCACAAACAATTAAGAGGAAGACCCCGTACCGTACGAATTCCTTAAAGGATAGAAGTTCATTCAAGAAGATGCTTCGGACACAAGTTTAAGTACTATTTCTTTAGAGAAGTGTCGACACAAGTGTCGCACACTGAATGCAGTTAGTCGCACAAGTGTCGCACACTTAATGCAGTTAGTCACACAAGTGTGACAGCTGTGCGACACTTGTGCTACTAACTGCATTAAGTCTGCGACACTTGTGTGACAGGTGTGCGGCACCTGTGCGACACTTGTCTCTTAATAGCTGCCTCCCTGTTCCTAGGGTTATATGTTATAAATAGCCTTGGCAAGGCTGTGCGACACTTGTGTGACTAACTGCATTAAGTGTGCGACACTTGTGCGACACCTGTGCGACACCGGTGCGACACTTGCCTCTTAATAGCTGTCCCCCTGTTCCTAGGGTTATATGTTATAAATAGCCGTGCTTTTCAATTCAGAAACATTTGAACATATAAGTACGAAGTAATAATAACGACATCATGGGAATTGAGTTCCACAACAAAAACTCTGAGGGAAATGGTTATAGAAATAAAGTTATTACGAAAAATCGCTATCAAATTGAAGCCGAAACTCATAAACAATTTGAAGCTGAACCTCATTTACAAATTATCAATGAGTATGATAAACAACAGCAGTATAAGTTATCTCATATAGCAAGCGATACAAAACGGAACATTAATGATGAATCTGACAAACGTCGTTATAAATTAAAACAAACTCATATTAAAACACTAAAAGTGGTACCTGATAAAAAACAGAAAATTAGCATTCATTATATTACAAGACCTTTAATAAATAAAGATGAACACGAGCTGATTGCGTCTACAAAAAGAAGAAGATGTGTGGAATATTATAAGCACACGGCTTTGAAGCATGGAAGACATAAGGCTAGAAATCTCACTAAGAATGTACGATTGTACTGTTTACAATGCGATAAGCATTATTGTAGATCGTGTTTTGAAGCCACACATTCAAAGATGTGCAGTTTAAGCAATAATCTGATAAATCAAGATGTTGATAAAATTACTCCTAATAAACCATAATAATCAATTGGCTTGGAGGAATTAATCAATCAATTTTATTGGTGCTATTCATACAAAAAGATGTTACACAAGTCAGGACAATAAAGTATTAACATACATGAGATATAAGACTATTATTATTAGAAAAAAAGAAAGAAGAACATACATGTTCGATTCATAAGAATCAGAGCCGCAACTAGAGAAGGCAAAATAAGTATTAAAAAATTAATTAAAGTCTTTTAAAAAATCTTCCCAGTCAAAGTAAGCTTTGCTGAGTAAAAATAATTTAATATGGGTTTTAAAAGGCTTTTCGGGTAGACACCTCACAATTGGTGGCAGAACGTTAAAGAATTTTGGCCCCCAGTAATTCGAGCCCGCTTGGCACTTGTTTAATCGTGTTCTTTCAATGTGGATATCATTTAGCTGACGAGTACTGTGGCTGTGAATTGAGTTGTTCGTTACGTAGAGATGTTGATTACGTTTTACATATAATAGGCATTGGTATATAAACAAACAAGGCAAGGTCATTATTCGGAGCTGCAAGAATAAAGGTTTCGTTTCAGATCTAAAACTGGTTCTAGCTATGATCCTCAAAGCTTTTCGTTGTAGACCAAAAATTCTCTGCCTACCCGCAGAGTGCCCCCATGAAGTCAGGCAATAAGAGAATAAGGACTGAAACATGGCATAATAAGTGGTTGTTAGGACACTTAATGACACTGAGTAAGCCAGATTGCGAAGTAGGAAAATACAGCTGCACAATCTGGTAGCAAGGTGGTCCGTATGGTTATTCCATGTTAAAGCTGAATCAATGTGAATACCTAGGAATATGGCAAACGATCTGTTGCCGCATAGACTATGTTTCAGGGTAAAAAGAACGTTGACCGTCTTGCTCTCATTTAAGTGCAGACGGTTAGCGCTGTACCAGTTTTGGACCAGTGCGATCGCATCTTGACTTTTTTCTAGAGTTACATCAAGCTCAGTATCAGTACTCACTACAGTAGTATCATCCGCATAAAGGATGACAGATGTATCAGTGAAATGTTTAGCAAAGTCATTGATATAGATAAGGAACAACAAGGGGCCAAGTACGGACCCTTGAGGTACACCATGTTCAATACCAATAGGTTCAGATATATGATTCTTAATCCTAACGACTTGGTTACGATTTGAGAGGTAAGATTTTATTAGGTCGGAGCTTGTTGGGTCAAAGCCATAGTAGTGTAGTTTTTGTATTAATATTCTATGCGACACACAGTCGAAGGCCTTGCTAAGGTCTAGGAATGACACATGTGAATAGGCACTATCCTCGAATGTTTTCATGATAAGATTAGTTAGATGCAATACAGCATCACTGGTAGACAGGTTTTTCCGGAAACCAAATTGATGTGAGCTGAATAATTTATTTGAGATCATATATTGGACAATTTGATTGTGTAATATTTTCTCCAAAATTTTTGAAAATACAGAAAGAATAGATATAGGCCGATAGTTATCCACTAGTGTCTTATCCCCTTTTTTATGTATAGGTACGACCACAGCTATTTTCATAGCCTCCGGAACGGTGGAAGTCGCTATACATTTATTAATGAGATCTGTAAGAGCAGGTATTATTGCTTCTTTACAGCTTTTTATCACATTTACAGACACATCATAATAATCAGTGCAATTGCTGTTGTTTATACTATTAATGGCTTGTCTGACTTCATTTGTGGATACTTGCCTAAATTTAAATTTAGTATCACATGTACTAACAGATAATTATTCAAATTGATCAAATGATGAGGAGGATGTTAGTCATGAAGAATAAAATAAATTAGGTCGAGTAAGAAAAATTGAATGAAACAAAGCAGCTAGTTTAAAAAACTTGTATTAAAATATAAATTGAAAGTAATTTAAAATTGCGGATATGTTTCATACATTTTTTTTTATTGTTGTACTTATTGACCTTAACCGATTTCGTGAAAGGTATATATTTTTTCATAATTTGCGGAATAATATCAATGTCTTCACTATCACATTTGAGTTCTTTAATAAAATAAAGTGTGAATCATACTCGCTCAAGTTATGAAAAAAAAAAGAATACAATTCGGTAATATACACCGTGGGCAAAACAAAATGGTACAAGTAGTTCTGTACTTGTATATCTTCGTGAGGTATTAATATTTTTTTAATAATTGATACACTGAGAAGCCTAATTTTTGTAGATAAGATGAAGTATTTTTTCTCTAAAGAAATAGTACTTAAACTTGTGTCCGGAGCATCTTCTTGAATGAACTTCTATCCTTTCGGGAATTCGTACGGTACGGGGTCTTCCTCTTAATTGTTTGTGATGAAAACGTCTTTCTCTTACAATATTGCCGCAATTTATAATTCAGTTCCTCATCAGCTTGAAAGTCTAAACATTAAAGTTTTTTAAAAACAAATATTATTCATTCTTGCTAGAAGGGCAGTAAAGAAAATTATGTTTAATTTTAAATATTTTCATTATTAAATTAGATTATAAAATGATTTTCTTTATAAGAATTTATTATTTATATAATCGAGGTCCCAGTGGAACAGGTAAATTTCTAATTTCGAATCCTGAACTGGCACCTTGTGGTTTTCATAACCTGTAAATTCCTGTATTACTTATGTATAATTTTTGAATTTTGGTTTATTTGTATTTCTATGTACAGGTTATAAAAATAAAGGCCTATTATTACAGGTTATAAAAATAAAGGCCTATTATTATTATTATTATTATGGTTACAGTAAGTTCTGAGTGTACTTATTAATCACAGAATACTTGTAACCAACCAACCCTTTTGTGGGTATTTGTTCACAATCTTTGTGACAGATTCATTAGAAAACAACAAATCATGGCCTCCTAATTTTGATACATACACATGCGATGTGGCGGTGCATTATAAACCCCCATTTTTGCAGAGCCTTCATTAACGTGAAATATTCTAGATCAGTGGTGGGGAAACTTTTTTTAAGACGGGCCATTTGTAATAACTAGACAATCGTAGCGGGCCAAAGAATAATGCTTAATCGTTAACTAAATTATGTGTTCTATAAACATATACATATATTATTACATACACTTATTATTTTAATAGTAAAAAAGCAAAAGGTAACAAAATTATAAGTACAAAATATAAAATGAATTTAGTGTAGTTCTTGATGTGAAGTATTATCACTTTATTTTCTGGTGTCATTACTGGTTGATGGTGCATGAGAAAACTGAAATTGAGACTGTTTCATCAAAATTTCATCATTTGCGAAGCAGAAATTCTTAAAACTGATGAAAGGTGCTCATCTGTAATTCTGTTTCTTAAAGAAGTTTTCCTAAGCTTCATTGTTGAAAAGATTTGTTCGCATATATAAGATGAGCCGAACATTGTCATTATCTTAATTGCATGAGTAATTAGATTTGGGAAATTATCTGGACTTAAATTTTTATAAAATTCTAGTAATGGTACTGTATGAAAAGTTTGTTTCAGGAGAGTATTACAGTTCAGTTCTATTAACTCAAGTTGAAATTTTGCATCAACTTCTTCGTAATTAACATTGAATGGGGTCGCAAAAATACTAAACTCTGGTCCTGAAATCTCCTTTCAAATTCTGTAGATAGTTTTCTCAAATTAATTTCGTATTTTTGAATCTTATTGTTTGATATAGTGAATTTTAAAGATTGTATTCTTGGAAAATGAGAAAAATCAGATTTAGAGATCTGATTAGCAAATAATAATAACTGTAATTTGAAACTTTTCAGGTATTGCCAAATATCGTGAAGAAACTGATTTTTTCCTTGCAATTTGAGATTAAGTTTATTCATGTGTACGAGGAGGTCTGTGAAAAAAGCGAAATCAGAAAGCCACGTTTCGTTTTCTAAGACGTCAAATTGATTATAAATGTCTTTATCAAGAAGAAAATTCACAATATCGTCTTTTAAATCCCAAATTCTTTCAAATACTTTTCCAGCACTTAACCAACGAACTTTTGAATAATACAGGATATCGGAATGATCAGCATGTACGGACTCCAAAAACTGTTGAAACTGGCGATGTAATAATCCTCTGGAACGAATCATATTTACTAGTTTTGCAACAATATTAAGTACATGGTCAATATCTAAAGCCGGTTTACAGAGAGCATCCTGATGTATAAGGCAATGCAAAAAAACATCATTTTCCGTATACTTAGAATTAAATTTCCCAACAAATCCTTGATTTATTCCAACCATATTAGGAGCACCATCTGTAGTTACATTACATAGCTTGTCAATAGGTAAACGAAGTTTATCGATGCAATTTTCAAATTCACAAAATATATCGGCACCAGTCGTTGTTCCTTTCATTGACTGCAGCCCTGCAAGTTCTTCTGTAATTTCAAAGTGGGCGTTGATTCCTCTTACAAATATGAGTAACTGCGCAGTATCGCTGATATCTGTACTTTCATCCATGGTAATTGAATAAAAAATAAATTTTTGAGTTTTTGTAGTTAGTTGTGAAATTAGATTTTTATCAATATTTTCAATTCTCTCGGTGATTGATCTTCTTAAGAGAGACAGTGACTGAAAATCCTTTTTCCTGTCAGGGCACATAATATCGCACACATCTATCATGCACTGCTTTATAAATTCACCATCTGAAAATGCTTGATTAGATTTAGCAATATTATACGTCAACACATAACTGGCTTTCGTAGCGCATCTTTGAGAATGATTAGCTCTCTGAAATGATTGTTGACTTGATAAATTTTTTATTAAATCTTTCGATTTAATTTTTTTCACCTCTTCACTTAACGATGAGTAGGAGTGGTTTTCATGTTTGCTCTTGAAATGGCGTTGAATGTTATATTCTTTTAAAACTGCAATAGTTGTATTGCAAAGTAAGCACACAGGTTTTTCTTTAAATAAAGTAAAGAAATATTTCCACGTCCATTCTTCTTTAAAAACTCGACATTCTGAATCCACTTTCCTTTTTTTAACATTCATTTTAGACGTTACCTACTACGGAGAACAACACAGGTTGAGGTACTGGGAGTTTGGGGGATTACACAAACAATTACTCGAGTCAGCGGGTCGTTGCAGATGACTGACTAAGTCGCTAACTAACTGATCTTCGGGCGGCCTCGCTTGTATTTATACCCACCTGCGAGAGTGTCTGGAAGTTTCGAGCGAAGATGAGTCATCTGTTTAGGTCGGATGAATTTGTCCAGAATACTATTGTGTTTTGAATATCGCCGCAGGTAGTTTTTATGCGGGTCGTCACATTACGAAGTAAGAACGCGTTCAAACATTCTCACGACGGCACTCTTAAACGGGCCGGATTAAACCTTTCCGCGGGCCGGACTTGGCCCGCGGGCCGTAGTTTCCCCATCACTGTCCTAGATAATAAAACTTTTCAAAAATGTAAATAATCATTTTTGCAATCCATAAAGTGTAAATATTTTTGATTTTTAAAGCAATATTTAATGCGTTTATTATTACTGAAAATATGAATATTTATAATTTGTACCGTTTTCTTGGCCCACTGTGTATATAACAATTCTAGTGTCGATGGATAATTTGTTCATGGGTATTATATGTCTCAAACGATTGTCATAAATTCTGTGAGCGTCGACAGTGATTCGATCCACAAACACTTTAACACAGTTTTCGGTGTAAATTTCAAATTTATTTAGTGATTCAACATAAGAGCATTTAACTTTATACACGAAACTGTATGGCGCACAGTGGGACGGATGACTATTCTAGCGCGACAAAAGTAAAATCATTGATAACCGCAAAAGACGAAATAAATGTTGGAAATTTCTTTCTACGTACAAATTCAAATGAAGAAAACAGTTAGTAAATGTGCATATAAACAATTTTTTTTGTGTGCAATAAGTACATGATAACGATTGTCTTTTAAGTGATAATTATTATTTTTAGCTGTTTTTATTTGTCGTTATACTTTTTGGATTTAATCGTTTATTTTGTGATATATCTCAAGTTATCGCAAGTTACCGCAGTTCGAGCATGCTGAGAATTATGTGAAAATGTCTGGAGAAAGATGACATGATACATCACAAAAAAAAAAAAATTCAAATTTAGAATAAAATTAACGATGAAATAAAAAATTATAATGACAAAAAAAATACTTATCACTTAAAGGACAATTGTTATCATGTACTTATTGCACAAAAAAAAATCGCAATTGTTTATATGAACTTTTACTAACTGTTTTCTGCATTTGAATATGCACGTCATACCAACGCTTAAGTATTCAGGCAAGATGAGTATAGTCATTGTCGCTTTTCACAGCAAGTGTATCTGCGACAGGTGACTTAAATGTCTTTATGATTGAAGAAGTGTTGTAGAAAGAGATTTTCAACATTTATTTCGTCTTTTGCGAGTATAAATTTTTTTTTTACTTTTGTCGCGCTAGAATACTCATCCGTCCCACTGTATGGCGGGTGTATATGTGTTATGTTTTTGAATGATGTTTCACTCCAGAGGTTTTAAAATGCACTCAACATCCGTGTAAATAACAAATCGAACTTAAGCACACTAATGTATAGTTGTATTTAAATCAGTAATTTTTTTAAAGAAATTCAGATTGTTTAGAACCAATTACTTTGTGAATTTTGTTTATTTTCAACAAAGCGGCAAATTTCTATAATGGAGGACGTTTTCTTTTTTTTTTCTTTTATTGGTGCGAAGAGGTCATTTTTTTTTTATATTTTTGAATTTTTTTGAATTTTCACCTGGGTGGTACAATGTATGCCTTTAGGACATTCCAAGTCAACATCCATGATATATTTCCCATTGACGAGTCGTCGGGTATATTAGCGACGTTTAAAATAGAGATTTCGTTCTCGCGTACCCACTTAAAATCCTTATATTGTATCCCAATCTGACAGTTTGCACACACTAAGCGGAATACTTCAAAAAATATCGGTTAAAAATAATTCCAATTGTAGGAAAACATAAAATATTAGCGCTACATTTATAACTAAAAATATGGCGTTCAGTGAGCAATATATAAAATTCGAGAAGAAGAAAACAATAAAAAAAATATTTGCCAACGAAAGAAAATAGCTATGTAAATTAATAATATAAACATTTTATTACAAAAAATGGATGAAATTGTTATTATTATGGATAGGCAAAAACAAAATATGATGATTGACCGAACCTAAAACTTAAATTAATAATAATAATAATAATAATAATAGTCTTTATTTTCTACAAAAGTACAACGTTTATCACACAATATAATAGAGAGAAAAAAAATAAAAACAATATTGTAGAAAACCTATGGGCGGAGTACAGAATTTGGCATGCACAAGGCATTTCTAATACAAACTCAACCCAATTATAATATAATAATTCATGTTATAAATAAATGGAGAACAATTTGTAAATACAAAAATGAATTAACAAATCAAAAATAAGTAGCTAAATAATTAAAGTAGCTAAATGAATTAACAAATCAAAAATAAGTAGCTAAATAATAAAAGTAACTAATAATTTTTAACAACAATAATAATAATTTGCAGTAGTAATTGATTTACCATGTATGTACCTTTACTAGACACAATTAAGAATTAGCTGGGACTTCATAAAATACCTAAATGATCGTGGTAGAAGAGTTTTATATAGGTAAGGAATATTATTGTACACTTTTGCTATGTTATATGTAAAACTACTTTCGAAATAGGTTGTTCTGTGCATAGATGGTGTTAACATACCTTTATTTCTAATATTTACATTGTGTACATCTGTTCTGAATGTTATTTTATTATAAAGGTAGACTGGGCATTTTAATTTAATAATTTTGTGATACAAACAGGCCATATGGAGATATCTCCTATCTTTCATATTAATCCATTTAGTAAGTTTTAGGGTATGAGAAATTTGATCATATTTCCGTATACCGTAAATCAATCTAAGACACGAGTTTTGCACTATCTGTATTCTTTTTTGCGTAACTGCATCAAGACAGGGACCATAAACAACATCACAAAAATTGAAATGCGAAAGGACGAAGGTTTCACATAATTTTATTTTCAATTCACGCGAAAGAAAGCTTCTATTTGAATAAATTGCTTTGAGATTAGAGTATGCATTTCGAATACATTTAGAAATGTGTGATGCAAACCTTAGTTTTTTATCCACAATTAGTCCAAGACTATTTGCTTCTTCAGCAAAACGTATTGGTATACCATTTAGAAATAACGGAAGATCTGTTTCATGTAACTTTTTACTGAACAGTATCGCTATGGATTTATTAGGATTGATTTGTAAACAGTGTTCACTACATGCATCACTAAATGATCATGGTGATGGTTGTGACCGTTACTACGTGGTAATTCATTATAAAATCACTGAATAAAACACTTACCATGTTTTTTACCACAATTTATTTGCTGTATGTACAAATATTTCATATACATACATATCACGACTTAAGTTTCGACGTTTTACTGTCATTATCAAGTGAAACAATTAATGGAAGACGTTACATTTATATCGGTACGAAAAAAAAAAAAAAAAGGTTGAGGGTAACAAAATGGTTTACAGTGAACAGGTGCAAAAACATAATTAAGAGATTAAAGATTAAATGATTTTAATTCATTATTTATTTCGTCCAAAGAGCATGCTACATCAGAGTGGTTGAATGAATATAATAGCTGAGTATCATCAGCATACATATGAAATTTAAATTTAGAGAAATATCGTCCAAAATCACAAGTATATACAGCATAAAGTAGGGGCCCTAAAATTGACCCTTGAGGTACACCTTTAGTAATTTCATGGAAGACTGATTGGGTGTTTTCTATAACAACTGATTGATAACGATTCGACATGAATGACTTAAAGAAAGATAACGCATTATTAGATAAACCAATATAATGTAGTATTGACAGTAAGATATTATGATCTATAGTATCAAATGCCTTGCTGAAATCTACAAGAATTAACACACTGTCTTCACCATAATCCCCAGCTCTAAAAATATTATCTGTTACGTCAAGCATGGCTGTTGTGCAACTATGATGAGGTCTAAATCCAGACTGTTGAACTGGCAAGATATTATATAGTGCTAAATGCTCCCTTAGTTGATATGCTCATTGGTGTTTGAGTTCTCGTAGCGTGAACATCGAATTTTAACGCGGAGCGATCGACAGTAATTAAATCTATTTATAGTGTCCAAATTTATTTACAAAAGTACAGTTATAGTTATAGTTTAAGTGAAGTGTTGTTACAAACGAGAAGGGACTGAGTAGCAGAGACAATGGATCCGGAAGCTGGGTTTCCCTCGGGAAACCCAGTAACAGATAAGACAAATTCTTTATTAATTCCCGCTGGGGTTATATTTGAGTCGATGGAAGTGATAAATAGCCCTACATATGAATTAAATACCCAGATATTAAACCCCAATTTTAATTCACAAAGTGCTGACCACGTGTTAAATGTACCCAAGGTCAATCCATCCACGAGCAATAGAGAGAATAATGCGGTAAAAAGTGGAGACGCGCTCATCTCCAATACAATGAAAAATGATAACAAGAGTATAAATAGCCCGACTAAACAACGAATTCAATATCGTTATGATCTTAAGGATACAGGTCCTTTTCAAATATATTTGGAGGGAGATAATAGCAGTAATAATTCGTCCCTTGGTAAATTACATCCAATGTCTATCGGTAAACTAATTTTCACAAACCATAAAGATGTAGACAATCAAATAATTGAGATTGCATCATTGGGTAAAAATAGAGTAAAAATAGTTTTGCGCACCTACCTTTCCGCTAATAAATTACTAGAGTCGGATATTCTCAAAAACAAGAATATTGTGTCTTATATACCCCAATTTATGATTCGCAGATTGGGGGTTATTAAAGGTGTAGATACTAGTATATCAGAGAACGAAATTAGTAATTTAATTAAACCGTTGTTTGGGGAGTCATTTTCAATACTGGAGACAAAACGTCTAAATAGACGTGTACACATTGACGATAAAGTAACGTACAAGCCCACACAATCAATTCTAGTAACTTTTAAAGGGAAAATATTACCTACAGCGGTTGAAATTTTTCGGGTAATCTGTCGTGTTGAGCCTTATATTCAACGCGTAATTCAATGTTTGAGATGTTTGAGATACGGTCATATAAGTACGCAATGTAAAGCGCAAAAACGTTGTGTTCTTTGTTTGGGGGATCACGAATCGAACGAATGTTCAAATCCAGTGCCTATAAAATGCATTCATTGCGGGGGAGGACATATTTCAACGAATCACAAAGAGTGTCCTGAATTTAAAAAACAAAAATCAATAAAAAACATAATGAGTATAGAAAACATATCATATAGGGATGCGGTTAAGAAACAAGAATTTTCATTTTCGGGAGTGGTTGCAGGAGGCAGTAATATTGATAATTTAAATAATAGGGAATTTCCTACATTACACCAGTCTGTCAATTTAAATAAACGAAAACGTAAAGAAATTGATTATTCTCAGAAAGAGTTGTTTATTCAAGAGCAACATAGAAACATTATTTCTCCAGTACGATTGGAAAACAGCAATGGAGCGTGCTTAAATAATAATGTAGAATCCCATATCCAAAATAATGAATCTTTATCTGGTTTAATCCAGGAAATTTCTACTAAGATCATTGATATAATTAGAAGCAAAGAAACAAACCTTAACCTAGAATCAGTTATTAAAAATCAAATAGAGATAGTTTTAAAATCTAAATCGTTGCAATGGCTGAGTTAAATATAATTCAATGGAATGCTAGATCCATGAAAAATAAAAAGGAAGCTCTACAGTACTTAATTTTTAAACAAAAGAGTAATGTATGTTTGATAAGTGAATCATGGTTAAATCCTCACACACCTTTTGTTTTTTCTGGATTTAATATATTTAGAGACGATAATCCGAATGGCAAAACGGGAGCATGTATCTTATTAAAAAATAACATTCCGTACGACCCTAGTGTTTCTTTTTACAAGATTCCCGGGGTTAATGCAATTGGAATTTCAATAGCTCTTAAACATAATAAAACAATAACATTTATTTCTATTTATTGTAGTCCTAGTGTAACGGTGAGTAGACAACAGTGGAGTCGATTTTTAAAAAGTATTAAAGGGCCGTTTTTGATTGGCGGTGATTTTAACTGTCACCATAGTGCTTGGGGAGATTCAAGAACTGACAATAAAGGAGTTAATCTTTTAGAAGCCATAGAAGAATGTAATTTATGCTTTATTAATGACGGCTCCGCTACATTACTTAAGGGGCCAAATTTACCTTTATCTGCTATAGACATAACTATCTGCACCCCAGATATAGCTGGGGTTGCAAATTGGAATACTTTAGACAATACATTGGGATCAGACCACTTTCCGATTAATATTATAATTAAACACCAACCAAACTCAAGTAATTTTAATGCAAATAAGAAATGGAACGTGGGCAAAGCAAATTGGGAAATATTCAAGCAGAAATTGGAAATACTAACTGAAATTTCTGGTGCAAATGATAGTAATTATTCGTCTTTTACAAAAAATCTTAACAATGCATCCGAAACAGCCATTCCTGTATATAAGTCTAATAACTCTCATCGTACAACGCGGTTTTCAAAACCATGGTGGAATGATAATTGTAAAAGGGCAATTGAAGAGCAATCAAATGCAATGAAAAGATATAATTCTAACCCTAATATCTCCAATTTAATAGAATATAAAAAGTGTGTGGCTATTGTCAAAAGAACAATATCTAAAAGTAAAAAAGAATCTTTTAGGAAATTTTGTGCTAATTTAAATCACAGTACACCAATAAAAAATATTTGGAGCGAAATAAGGAAAATCAAAAACACTTCGTATGTAAATAAACAGCCCATCGTAGACGGCGAGTGGTGTGAAGAATTTCTAAACAAATTGGCGCCACCTTCAGTTCAAAATTATGGTGCAACAGAGATGCCATCTCAAAATAATCAACACTTTTTAAATAAAGAAATTACGTACAAGGAATTAAACTTAAACATTAAAAAAAACGTTGAAAGTGCTCCGGGTCTCGATAATATTAGTTACAGAATGTTGGATAATATGCCTTTAAATGCAAAACAACATCTAGTGCGTATTTTTAATAATATATTGTCAGACGGCAAAATTCCATTAGAATGGAAGGAATATAAAGTGATTGCCTTATTAAAAGCAGGAAAGGACCCATGGCTGGCTATCTCTTATAGAGCGATAGCACTTTCATCATGTGTGTTAAAAACATTCGAAAGAATCTTAAAAACCAGGATAGAATGGTGGATAGAATCACAAAATAAATTCCCAAGTACTCAGACTGGCTTTCGTAGATTTAATTCAACTTATAACACATTGGGGGCACTTATAACTGATATACAAATTGCTTTCTCGAATAATGAATCCATATCTGGGTTTTTCATCGACATACAAGGTGCATATGACAGTGTAAACCTTTCATTATTGGCGGAGAAGCTGTTTCAATTGGACTTTCCTGAATCTATTGTGACACTAATAACAAATTTATTTTCCGAGCGTAGAATATCTCTACATGTTAACGACAAGGTATTCGGTCCGCAAACTACAAGCATAGGTTTACCCCAGGGTAGTATCCTAAGCCCTATTTTGTATGCATTATTCTTGTACGATTTAGAATTAATATTTGATGACAACATTAAAATAATCCAATATGCGGACGACTTTTGTATTTATACAAAAGATAAAAATATAAAAAATTGTTTCTCAGTATTGAGCACAACTATCAATAAAGTAAAATTATACCTATCGGATAACGGGTTATCCATGTCTGAAGAAAAATCAAAAATTTGTACATTTACTCGGAGTAGATTCGAAACGGATCAAGTTCTATTGGATGGAAAATGGTATAACCACACTAAAATTGTCAAATTTTTAGGAATGTATTTAGACAGCAAATTATTATGGAATTCACATATAGCGTATATTACATCAAGAGTTGAGAAAGGCATAAATATTTTAAGGGTTTTGTCATCCAATAATTGGGGTGCCGATCCTGCCATCTCTTTATTGATATATAGATCATTTGTTCGCGCTGTTATTGATTATGGTAGTATTTTTTACGGTAATGCCAGTAAATGCCATCTGAAGAAAATTGACATAGTACAAAATAAATGTCTTAGATTATGTATCGGAGCATTACGCAGCACACCTATTAACTTCCTATATGCTGAATGTAATGAGAAACCTCTTTATATGCGACGTAAATTTTTAGGACTGAAATTCTTGTTGTCACTTACATCTCAGAATTCTAAATTATTAAGTAAAATATTTGATCTTTCGATCTTGGATTTATCAACTCGTTATTGGATTATTAAGAAATCCCCAATACTTGTTGAATGTTATCGACTAATACAACCATACGAAACGAAACTACACAAACCTACTTTAAATCTTTTATATTCAATCCCATATGAAGGATTGATTCAGTCTATGAGGACTTATTATTACGGTTATCATTATTATGGTGCATTACCACCGGAAAGTATAAGTCAGTCTTTTCATGAATATATTTCATCGAAATGGCCAAATTCTTACAGGATCTATACTGATGGATCCAGTTCTGAAGGATTATATGGAGGTGCGTTTTTTGACCCGGTCAGAAATATCAAAACATCGTTTTCCTTAGATACCATAATGTCAGTATATTCTGCAGAAACTATAGCCATACTTGAAGCCCTTAAATACCTCAAGAATTTAAATATACCAAGGACTACCAACTTAATAATATTTACAGATTGCAAGAGTATAGTCGATTTTTTCAAGTCATTCAACATTTCATCCAAATTAAACTACATCACTGCAGAAATTTTAAAATATTCATTGGCTTTGAAAAATAAAATTTTTCTAATCTGGGTAAAGGGTCATGCAGGCATATCAGGCAATGAAACAGCAGACAGGCTAGCAAAAGAAGGTCTGTATACTGAATCAACATTGAATTACCCTATCATACCAAAGGATCTACTGAACATATTCAAAAAACAACTTAAAAATGAATTCAAACTATACTTCGAGACAAGTAATTATGGTATGTTCTATAAGGGTCTAGGTCCAAAAATTCCTGCAACTCCTTGGTTTTTGGAATTGGAAATTTCTGCAAAAAAGTCAGTAAAGACAATTTGTCGTTTAAGAAGTAACCATGGTTATGCCCATTTTATTTATATAAAATAAATCAAACAGATAACCCGTTTTGTGAGTGTGGGGAGTCCGGTACTCTCGAACATTTTATAATGATTTGCCCCAGATTTTGTAATGAGAGGAAGATCCTGTTTGAAGCAATTTCTCCTAAATTAGCTCTGCCGTTTAGTTATAAGTGTATGCTAGGATCGAGAAATAAATTCATTTACGAAAAACTTATAGCATATATTAATGAAATAAAAATTATGGTATAATAAATACTGTGTAATTTTATAGATGTAAGTGTGTAAATGAGTTTCCTTTGTTTTATCCCCTTGTGGCCCACCCATAAACCGTGGCTTAGTTTAGTATGTACCATAAAAATGCCTTGACGAGCCCCCAGGCGAGAAGACTTTGTGACCCCGTTTAATCCTCGGAATGAATGTGAATTTAGAATTAGTTATTTTCAATACCTCTCTGATGGCTAATGGTTTAATTACCAAAGCCAAAAAAAAACAAAAAAAAAAAAAAAGTTGATATGCTGCAATTTTTTCAAGTATCTTAGAAACAGTTGGTAGTATACTGATTGGTCTAAAATGAACTAAAGTATTTGGATTAGAAATTTTTGCCAGGGGCTTAATTAAAGCCTGCTTCCAAGGTGCAGGAAAATAATTTTGAAGTAAACAAGAATTAATGATATGTGTTAAGACCGGTAAAACATGAGGGCAGCATAGCTTCAATATACTTGCATTAATATCGTCACTGCCCGTAGCATTTGTTTTTATACTATACAAAATTTGCTCCACCTCAGAAACAAACGCCGAAAAACAATTAAATTTAATTTTTCTTAAAAAATTAATTTTTGTATTTTTTCAAGTGTAGAAGCACATTCTAAACACTATTTGTTTATAAAAATTATTTGTGAGACTTACAGAAACTGAAAACGATTAAATTTATATTTTCTTCAAAAATTTATTTTTGTATTATTTCAAGTCTAGAATCCCATTCTGAACACTGTTTGGTTATGAAAATGATTTGTCACTAAACGAATCTCAAACAATTCATTAAATTTATATTTTGTATTATTATTATAAAATTGAATTAAATCTTGATTAATCATGGATATATGAGGTACTGAGTTAATAAAATAATCATTAAAGGAATTTGGATTTTCAAGTGATTTAGGAACTGCTATTTTGGGCTTGTTACTTATGTTTAATTCTTTTAACGTTTTCCATAAATCTTTGGGAGAGGCTTGACTGAGTCGGAAGTTATAATAGGCTTTCTTTTCTTCGAATCGCATTTGTTGTTAAATTCCTTAGTGATTTATAATAATTTCAATGCTCAAGATTTTTTGTTCTTTTGTACCTAATAAAGGCATTATTTCTCAGGTGCATCATTATTTTAATAGTTTCAGTTAACCAAGGAGTCGGAGATTTTGAAAAACGATACTTTTTATATGGAGCATGCCTATCGAATAATTCGCACAACATTCCAGTAAAAGTGGTAACTTTCTCATCAATGCTGTTCATAATATAAATATTGTGGAATGATATGTTGTCCAAATCATTGTAAAATGTTTCATGATCTATATTGCTTAATTTTCGGTAAGTACGAAAAGTACTCTCATGTTTTAAATGTTTTACTATAATGTCACAAAATATTAATTCATGGTCAGATATATGCACGCTTTTTGTTCCGGTATTGGTTATTATATCAGGATCTGATATAATCAGTAAATCGATAAGGGTTTGACTATTTGGAACAATTCTAGTAGGAGAATCTATTACTTGCACAAGACCAAATGAGTCCAAAAGAGATTTAAATGAGGTGGTAGTGATAATTCTGTAACCCTCAATGTGAATATTCTCAGAACGCAGATCATCACACAACCATGTCTCAGACAAACCCACAACATCATATGAATCTTCTAGAATTAATTCTTTAATCGAACTAAAATTAGCTGATAGAGATCTAACATTCATATGTGAAAGTTTAATACAACTTGTAGCCATATTTAGTGAAAGAACAACAATTTAAATCGAAGCCATATTAAACAATTCCAAGTGCAATTCTATAATGTCCCAGTATTAATGATAGAAATGGTACATTACGACAGAATAATAATTAATTATTTAAAAGGAGGTAGATTATCAACAAAATTACAATTATAATAATGACAAAACAATATCAATTAAATTGAGGAAGAGTAAATAGTTTTGGTTTATTGGTAATTTGGTAATTTTTTTAGCTGGAAATTTCATTTCTTGGAGTCGTCTAATCGAATCCATATACACATAGAGAAAAAAAACACTTTCTCAAAAACCATTTAAATTCATCTGATTTGTAAAATTTCGAAACTAATTAATCGCAACTTAGATTTTTTGTTTATTAACTTCCCATTGAGATAGCAATCAATTTAAATTGTTCAAGAATCGTAATTTAGTATTGCGGGAATTATACATTATTATTATTATTATTGATGTACTCGTCGACTTTACTTGATTTCGACAAAGAAACATTTTTTTCCTATTTAATGGAATAATGTCTATATCTACATTATCATAAGCAATATCTTGAATCATCAAGTGTAAATCATACCCACACAAGTCTAAATTTGTTAATTAAATTAATATTACAGATCGAATGAATTATTGTTCTTGGGCTAGTAATTTGCGGTTGAGTAGAGTGCAGATACTGTGACACGCGGTCTGGTATTCAACTATAGAATGGAGGACAGCAGTGGTGATGCTCTTGGCCAGGCACATCTCTTCATTGTTTTTAATATATAGGTAGGCTTTTTAAGCTTAATTTGTGTTTCAAACAAAACAAATAATTCAAATAATATGTAATCAAAGTTACGATAATTACGTGATAAAAAATATACTTATAAATATTTACCTGGCAAAACAATATAGTTAGATCCATCGATATTTGGGATACTTTAATCAATAGATGTAGGCTACTGCCAAGATCCAAGCGCTACCTCTTTCGTATAACAAACATACCGGGTGACCCAGGGATCTGTAAAAGCCCCATAACTTATTTGCTATTTGAGATATCGACTTCCAGTTTTATTGAACTGGTACCCACACTTATTCTACATATTTTAAAAATATATATGTTTTTGTACAGGGTGTCCCAATATACATAACAGAACATAGTTATGTTTTTTTAAATGGAACACCCTATATTTTATACTTTATTTTCAACCCTCTTGAGAAGCTGATAAAAATAGTGTAAGATGGTATGGGTCTATTATGGACGATTGGTTAGTTATGGGCAAATTTGAGGCAAAAACAAGCACACATTGAAAAAATTGCAGAAGCGCTTCTAGCAAAGCTAGCGTCATTTTTTATACACTAGAAAATTTCCCACATCATCAAGAATAATACACATCGGCTTTGGTTCTCTTTTATTTATAGTGCTATACAGGGTGTCAACATACGCAAAACAATGGATAACTATTTTTTTTCAAATGGAACACCCTATATAAATTGCCACCAATCTATGGCATTTTTAATAAGCTTTCCAATGATATACAGTTTGTATAACAAAATATTAAGGATTCTTGAGATTTATCAATAAAAACATATTTCTTTTGCCACCTTCTGCTGATTTTTGGATTTTCAGCCAAAACTATGCATTTTCAGGAAAAATTATAAGAAACCAAAGTTGTAGAGCGAACAATTTCCGATCGATATAGATCTTTCAACTTTTAAGATAATGCGTGCATTGCCCGCCAGAGCCCGCAAAATCGTGACCGTATATGCATTTCAACGTTTTCTTTTCAAATTTTTTAATAATAAATTGCACTATCCTTTATTTTCTGCACCCTCTAGCGGAAAAACGGTAAACTATAGGGAAATTAAAATGGCCCATATCGATTGAAAATGTTCCGCTCTTCAATTCTTAATAGAAGCAATTTTTGCCAAAAATGCATAGTTTTCCCTGAAAATGCAAATTGAAAATGTATGTATCAATTTTTGCGTTTTCAGTGGTTTTTTGCTTTTTCAGCGAAAACTATGCATTTTGGGCAAAAATTGCTTATTTTAAGAGTTGTAGAGCGGAATATTTTAAATCGATGTAGGTCATTTGAATGACATGGAAAATAAAGTATAGTGCAATTAATTAACAAAAAAATTAAGAAAAACATTAAAATGCATATACGGTCACGATTTTGCGCTCTCTGGCGGGCAATGCACGCATTATTGGAAAAGTCGAAAGACCTATATCGATCTAAAATTTTCCGCTCTATAACTTTGGTCTCTTATTATTTTTTCAGAAATGCATAGTTTTGGCTGAAATTCCAAAAATGAGCAGTAGGTGACAAAAGAAAAATGTTTTTATGGATAAATCTCAAGAATCCTTAATATTTCATTATACAAATTGTACACCATTGGAAAGCTTATTAAAAATGCCATGCATTGGTGGCAAGATATATAGGGTGTTCCATTTGAAAAAAAATAGTTATCCATTATTGTGCGTATGTTGACACATACTGTATAACAGTATGAACAAAAAAGAACCAAAGCCGATTTGTATTATTCTTCATGATGTGGAAAATTCTTTAGTGTATAAAAAATGACGCTAGCTTTGCTACGAGCGCTTCTGCAATTTTTTCAATGTGTACATGTTTTTGCCACAAATTTACCCATAACTAACCAACCGTCCATAATAGACCCATACTATTTTATACTATTTTTATCAGCTTCTCGAGAGGGTTGAAAATAATGTATAAAATATAGGGTGTTCCATTTAAAAAAACATAACTTTGTTCTGTAATGTATACTGGGACACCCTGTACAAAAACATATATATTTTTAGAATATGTAGAATAAGTGTGGGTACCAGTTCAAGAAAACTAGAAGTCGATACCTCAAATAGCAAATAAGTTATGGGGCTTTTACAGATCCCTGGGTCACCCGGTATGATATTTAATTTGGTAAACATTATCATATTTAATAAGTACCCATAATTTATAAACAACAGAACTATAACCTGGAATTCTTCACTTTTCGTTTTAATTGTAGCGAATATTCCATCATTGGCCACCATATATTTTGCATTGAACATTTCAAACTTGCTTTTGGCGCTGTCCCTGCAATCTACTTGCCTGTCTGAGCTGTTAACTCTCGAAAAAGAATTGTTGCACTTCAAACACCAGTAATCATACATAAAATTAGGATAATGTATAAGATTATTAGAAACAAAATATTAAAATAATGTAGATTATTGAAAATAATATTGCACTTACCTTGACATGTAAATCATATATGCTAATAATTAATAATAATAATAACTGCGGAACTAACTGTCGGTAACACGAGCGGGGCAACTTGTGTTTGAGTTTCGAGCAACTGACGTTTTCCATTAATGCTGCTTTTACTTCCTAACAAATTTGAATTATATATTTATTGAAATGGTAATGTAATGTGCTCTGACGTCATCATTGTTGGTTTTAAATAGTTGTGGTAATTTTCCATACTAAATTGGTTTTCGAAAATGTTAATCATCCGTATTATATTTATTATGATAAAGTGATTATGTAGGAATGTGGTATAACGACAATCGTTTCTAACTCAAATATTTCGAGTAATTTTCCCCAATTAAGCTAACGTGACTTTCCAAAATAATACAATACATACTAATGTAGCATTATGTCAACATACAGTTCACAGTTTATTCTTACAAACTGCACTTGCTTTATAAATTATATTTATATATATATATATATATATATATATATATATATATATAGTAAAAATGTCGAAGAAAAATCCTCGTATCAGGGAATCCGACCAAAAAGGGTGGTTAATAAATCATCTATTTATCATAAAACCGAGCTTTCGCCAATGTTTATTAGCTTCTTCAGGGATAACGCTACAAAATAATTTACAAGAGTGAAAAATTTTATAAGTTAATGAAATGAGGTTATGCACGTGTTCGCGACGCACGTGTTGGCGAAAATGTACTTACATGGAAGATGTGAAAAAATAAACCGTTGAACATACGGAATTAATGAAAAGGCTCGATGCAGTAATAGTGAAACATATTAAAATTTGTTTAAAACGTTGATGTCACAGGATTAAAATTTACAAACACACATCGCCGGACATGTTGGTTCGAGACGATGACTAACAGTGATTGTGAACTAGGTTAGATTGTAATGGCCGAGGTACAAGCCAAACTGGAGGGAGAGCACTACACAATTAGTGCCAACCCTGGGAATTGATGCCGTCAAAGTGGCGGTAAAATTTGAATTTGACAATTTAAAGTGTAAAAGAGTAAAAGTGTAAAAATGTATAATAAAAGGGGGTGGTGTTGTCTGTGGCTATCAATTTAACCTTTACAAATGTAGATTATAACATTAACAATGACTGACTCATTTTAACGTTATAATAAAATGTAGGGGTTAGGATTAATAGATGAGTTAAAAAATATATATAATATAAGTGTTAGAAATGGTAGTTAAGTGATGGTGGTTAAATGTTGAGCACACCATTTACGGTGAATAAAGTGGATTAATGTAACCCCCAGATTGTAAGTTGTAATATTAACAATGTACAAGTCATTGTAGTATCGCAACACATTGCAGCGGTTGCAGGGTTGTTATTGAAAACGTATAAGTTACGTAATGTTAAAGATATATAAAAAAGGGTAGTGTTTAAAAGTTTAAATTATTTAGGTGTAATACAGCAATTTCAATAAATTGCTGGGGTAAGAGAGAAAACGTGAGATGTATAATAATAATTGGTTTGATTACTGATAACGAGAACAATTAACTAGATCCAAACGAAAATCAAGTAGCAGAAACTAAGGAGTTGTGTGAATTATTAATCAGGGGATCGTTATTAGTCTTATGATGGTCTGAAAGACTGATAAGGTAGGAATAGATATTACTTAAGTGATCTGTGTCTGATTTGAAATTCATTGTTTTTTCACGGTTCTTCTGAATGTGATACAACTCCAGAAACAGTCTGCCCCTGTAGGACTTACAAGTGTCGAGAACTTTTACGTTGTTGAAGTCTGGGTTGTGGTTTGAAGAGTTGCAGTGAATAGAAAGAGCACATGACTTCTTGCCTAGTCTGTAATCGCTCCTGTGCTGTGTCAAACGTGACTTGAGCCACTGTGAAGTTTGACCCACATAGGAGAGATCACAACCCGAGCAAGGTATATTGTAAATTACGTTGGACAAGACATCAATTGAGTTCTTGTCTTTAAGCCTAGTGAAAAAATGACTGTTAAGGGTGCTAATGTTAGATTGAGCTATTCTGACTTTGTCGTGGCCCAGAACGTTAATAAGTTTAGGGGTGAGGCCCTCTGCGTAGGGCAACTTTCTGAATGTTATTTGGTCGGGGGGTTTGGGGGAGGTTCAATAGGGACTACTGTTGGTGGAGTAACAATAGGATCTTGTCGGTTAAACATCAGTTTAGACACAAGTGAACGCGGAAAACCATTGTTAACCGCTATATCAGCTAATAAATGTAGGTTTTTTTCCCTGAAGGAGTGATGGCAAATTTTTATAATTCTAGATTTCAAACCTAATAAGGTGTTAATTTTCACTCGAAAAGGTGAATGTGAGTGAAAGTTGATATAACGGCCGGAATTCGTTGGCTTGCGGTACCAGTCCAGGACAAGAGTGTTGTCAGTTCTCCTAACAACCCTCGTGTCCAAGAAGGGTATGCATCCATCGACTTCCGTTTCAACTGTGAATTGAATATGTGTGTTGAACGTGTTAAAAGTGTCGAGAGTGAGTTGAACCGATTCGAGGGGCACAGCAAGAATTAAGTCATCGACATACTTCTTGATGAAGGGTAGTTGGAAAGGTAATTGAGGGATGACCGCATCCAGTAAGTCGTCCATGACGATTTGAGCCAGAATGGGACTCAAGGGGGAGCCCATTGGTGTCCCAAAGGTTTGCTTATAGAAAGACCCATTATAAGTGAAATAATTATTATCCCCAATGAATTTAATAAGTTTAATGAAGTTAATTTTATCTAAACCCGTGTGGGGTATAATTGAATTGAATTTTGAATCAATAATATTCATTACTAGATCCATAGGGATATTAGTGAATAAGGAGACCACGTCTAAGGATATCAGCACAAAATCAGGTGGAAGTTGAAATTCGTTGAATTCTTCCGCAAAAGCGAAGGAATCCAAGACGTTATAATCTGTTCTACAGGAGAAAGAGGAAGCCAAGATGTTCGACAAGAAACAAGACAATGAATATGTCGGAGAATTAATTGAAGATATGATAGGGCGCAAAGGTAAGTCGGGTTTGTGGATTTTTGGCAGACCGTAGTATTTCGGTGCGACCGCACTATACGTTACGATTTTCTTGACAGTTATGTCGTCAAGTAAGCCTTGTTTGCCTAGATCTTTTGCCAGCTTTGTTAGACTACGCTGGATCGACGCTGTTGGATCTTTTGGCAGGCGGGTATAAGTGTCGGTGTCGTGGAGCAATAGCTCTGATTTTTCTACATAATCTGCCTTGTTCAGCAAAACCGTGACTGCACCTTTGTCAGCCTTAGTAACAATTAATGATGGATTATCTTTTAAAAATCTGTTTGTTGCTTGAAGAGCATCTGACATAAGGGGGGTGTGTGGGGTGAGAACGTAGTTCGTGAGTAAATTAGTGATCTTTGCACGAATGAAATTGTGTTGATCCTCAGGTGAGGTCTCGAGAATGGACTCAATGTCGCTAAGAAAATATGAAATGTTAACATTTCATATGTTAATGTTAACATTTCATATTTTCTTAGCGACATTGAGTCCATTCTCGAGACCTCACCTGAGGATCAACACAATTTCATTCGTGCAAAGATCACTAATTTACTCACGAACTACGTTCTCACCCCACACACCCCCCTTATGTCAGATGCTCTTCAAGCAACAAACAGATTTTTAAAAGATAATCCATCATTAATTGTTACTAAGGCTGACAAAGGTGCAGTCACGGTTTTGCTGAACAAGGCAGATTATGTAGAAAAATCAGAGCTATTGCTCCACGACACCGACACTTATACCCGCCTGCCAAAAGATCCAACAGCGTCGATCCAGCGTAGTCTAACAAAGCTGGCAAAAGATCTAGGCAAACAAGGCTTACTTGACGACATAACTGTCAAGAAAATCGTAACGTATAGTGCGGTCGCACCGAAATACTACGGTCTGCCAAAAATCCACAAACCCGACTTACCTTTGCGCCCTATCATATCTTCAATTAATTCTCCGACATATTCATTGTCTTGTTTCTTGTCGAACATCTTGGCTTCCTCTTTCTCCTGTAGAACAGATTATAACGTCTTGGATTCCTTCGCTTTTGCGGAAGAATTCAACGAATTTCAACTTCCACCTGATTTTGTGCTGATATCCTTAGACGTGGTCTCCTTATTCACTAATATCCCTATGGATCTAGTAATGAATATTATTGATTCAAAATTCAATTCAATTATACCCCACACGGGTTTAGATAAAATTAACTTCATTAAACTTATTAAATTCATTGGGGATAATAATTATTTCACTTATAATGGGTCTTTCTATAAGCAAACCTTAGGGACACCAATGGGCTCCCCCTTGAGTCCCATTCTGGCTCAAATCGTCATGGACGACTTACTGGATGCGGTCATCCCTCAATTACCTTTCCAACTACCCTTCATCAAGAAGTATGTCGATGACTTAATTCTTGCTGTGCCCCTCGAATCGGTTCAACTCACTCTCGACACTTTTAACACGTTCAACACACATATTCAATTCACAGTTGAAACGGAAGTCGATGGATGCATACCCTTCTTGGACACGAGGGTTGTTAGGAGAACTGACAACACTCTTGTCCTGGACTGGTACCGCAAGCCAACGAATTCCGGCCGTTATATCAACTTTCACTCACATTCACCTTTTCGAGTGAAAATTAACACCTTATTAGGTTTGAAATCTAGAATTATAAAAATTTGCCATCACTCCTTCAGGGAAAAAAACCTACATTTATTAGCTGATATAGCGGTTAACAATGGTTTTCCGCGTTCACTTGTGTCTAAACTGATGTTTAACCGACAAGATCCTATTGTTACTCCACCAACAGTAGTCCCTATTGAACCTCCCCCAAACCCCCCCGACCAAATAACATTCAGAAAGTTGCCCTACGCAGAGGGCCTCACCCCTAAACTTATTAACGTTCTGGGCCACGACAAAGTCAGAATAGCTCAATCTAACATTAGCACCCTTAACAGTCATTTTTTCACTAGGCTTAAAGACAAGAACTCAATTGATGTCTTGTCCAACGTAATTTACAATATACCTTGCTCGGGTTGTGATCTCTCCTATGTGGGTCAAACTTCACAGTGGCTCAAGTCACGTTTGACACAGCACAGGAGCGATTACAGACTAGGCAAGAAGTCATGTGCTCTTTCTATTCACTGCAACTCTTCAAACCACAACCCAGACTTCAACAACGTAAAAGTTCTCGACACTTGTAAGTCCTACAGGGGCAGACTGTTTCTGGAGATGTATCACATTCAGAAGAACCGTGAAAAAACAATGAATTTCAAATCAGACACAGATCACTTAAGTAATATCTATTCCTACCTTATCAGTCTTTCAGACCATCATAAGACTAATAACGATCCCCTGATTAATAATTCACACAACTCCTTAGTTTCTGCTACTTGATTTTCGTTTGGATCTAGTTAATTGTTCTCGTTATCAGTAATCAAACCAATTATTATTATACATCTCACGTTTTCTCTCTTACCCCAGCAATTTATTGAAATTGCTGTATTACACCTAAATAATTTAAACTTTTAAACACTACCCTTTTTTATATATCTTTAACATTACGTAACTTATACGTTTTCAATAACAACCCTGCAACCGCTGCAATGTGTTGCGATACTACAATGACTTGTACATTGTTAATATTACAACTTACAATCTGGGGGTTACATTAATCCACTTTATTCACCGTAAATGGTGTGCTCAACATTTAACCACCATCACTTAACTACCATTTCTAACACTTATATTATATATATTTTTTAACTCATCTATTAATCCTAACCCCTACATTTTATTATAACGTTAAAATGAGTCAGTCATTGTTAATGTTATAATCTACATTTGTAAAGGTTAAATTGATAGCCACAGACAACACCACCCCCTTTTATTATACATTTTTACACTTTTACTCTTTTACACTTTAAATTATCAAATTCAAATTTTACCGCCACTTTGACGGCATCAATTCCCAGGGTTGGCACTAATTGTGTAGTGCTCTCCCTCCAGTTTGGCTTGTACCTCGGCCATTACAATCTAACCTAGTTCACAATCACTGTTAGTCATCGTCTCGAACCAACATGTCCGGCGATGTGTGTTTGTAAATTTTAATCCTGTGACATCAACGTTTTAAACAAATTTTAATATGTTTCACTATTACTGCATCGAGCCTTTTCATTAATTCCGTATGTTCAACGGTTTATTTTTTCACATCTTCCATGTAAGTACATTTTCGCCAACACGTGCGTCGCGAACACGTGCATAACCTCATTTCATTTAACTTATAAAAATTTTTCACTCTTGTAAATTATTTTGTAGCGTTATCCCTGAAGAAGCTAATAAACATTGGCGAAAGCTCGGTTTTATGATAAATAGATGATTTATTAACCACCCTTTTTGGTCGGATTCCCTGATACGAGGATTTTTCTTCGACATTTTTACTATATATATATATATATATATATATATATATATATATAGAAGAATGACACAGTAAAAATAGCTCAATACAACATTAACACCCTGAATAGATTGTATTTTACAAGGCTAAAGGATAAAACACCAACGGAAACGTTATCAGACATTGTTTACAACATCCCCTGTGCTGATTGTCACCTGACATACATTGGACAAACATCCCAATGGCTCCGTTCTCGTCTCACCCAACACAGAAGTGATACTAGACTCAATAAAAAATCCTGTGCCTTATCAATACATTGTAATTCTAATAACCACACCCCAGATTACAATAATGTTGAAATTGTCGACCGTTGCTCTAACAATCGAGGTAGATTATTTCTTGAAATGTTCCACATCCAGAAGAACCGCACCACGGTCATGAATTTCAAATCGGACACCGACCACCTCAGCGGCATCTATTCGTACCTCCTTGAGTTGTGTGCTGGGTCTCGAGACGGTAACTCGTCAAGAGCTTCCAGTTCCGCAGCTTCATTGTAGGTGCGATTAGATGTCGTCTGCTCTGCATGCCTCTCTGGTTGTACGGTGACTGTATCTGCTTGTTGGAACATGTACCATGCTGAGTTATCAATTTCTCTTGTTCGCCCGTCTTTTGGTTTATTCTTTAAATTCATTTTCATAACTTAAATTCATATTTCGGCTTCACATTACAAATTTTGTCAAAATTATTTATACATTTAAAATATTACCCTCCACCTGCCATTGTTAAGATAGTCCTCCCCTTTGTTGACATACTCATCGATACAAACTTATAATTATCCAATGGATAAATAATCACTCAGTACGTTTAACGTAGAAACTTGTATCAAGTATGAGAATGGGGTTGCCTACCTTGCACAATGGAACTATTGCCCACAATCTATGGCCTCACCATAGTATATTAATAGTTAGATTCGCACCACATATACGGCAGTTTTTAATTAATTTCCTGTTTACTTTACACCTAACCTTTTATAATATTAACTAGTCATACAATTGTAATATTTATAATTAAGACCGTCATCGAGACACCCCTGTCTGGAACCATGCACGGCTCCCACCCACCCGCACTAGGCGGGTTGGCAACACTAGCGAGCCTGTATTGTTCCAGACAGAGTTGGTAACCGATCTCCGATATATCGATATCAATTGACAGCTGACGCCATTTTTAACGTGTTCGTGTTCGTCCCCATGTAAATCGTTTTACATCATAGTATTTTATCACAATTTTAATTAACAACAACAACAAACATGACTCTTCAAGTAACAATTAGATGTAGCAACCTTTATTTTTAACTATTTCACATGTAAGTACAATTAAATTCAATTTTTTCCAAATTTATCGCTGACGCACATGTTTCAACAAATTTTCATTTTGTAGTGTAATTTCCCTGAAGAAGGAATAAACGAATTCCGAAAGCTTGGTTTTATGATAAAGTAAATAGGACTTTTCTTGCCCCTTGGTCGAATCCCCGTTACGGAATAAGATTCCGAATTTTCACATTTAACTCCAACAAGTGACGACCGTTACTTCCCCTCGCCATATATATATATATATATATATATATATATATATATATATATATATATATATATATATATATATATATATATATATATACAGTGCGAGTCTCTAACTTGGAATAAATTCAGTAAATCAAACAAAGTTTATTTTTCGGAAATATGCTCGGACACGTCGATTAGTATTTTAAATTGCGCTCTTTTTGTTGTAATAAAATTTTATACAGCGTATCCCAAATTTGAGATATGACCTCATCGACTATTTTTTTTAATAGCAACCCTAATTTTTTTATCACTATTTTTAAAGAGTATATCAAGTTACACATGTGTGCCAAATTTCAAATTTTTATTTCCTGTCATTTAGAAGATATTTAACAAACATTATCAAATTTGTAGAATGAAGAAATCAAGTCACCTTAATCGAATTTTTATGCATTTTAAAAGTGGAATGCCAAAACGTGCTGGTTTGTCATTTTTTTTTCAAACTGACGTTTATCATTTTGACGTTTAGTTATAAAAACAAGTAAGAAGTGTAGCATCGCATTCCACGCATATTCGAGTGAGGAGAGTATTAGTCGTTCCATTGTTGTGTTGACTGTTGTTCACCGTTGGTCGAAAAATTATACTAACATGCCGTACTTAACTGAAACCCACAAAATCGAAATTTTAATGATGATTGGCTATGGAGATAGGACAAGAACACAAAATGAAGTTATTTATTTATTTAGAGAGAAGTATCCTGACTTACCAGCCATATCTCAAAGTACCGTAAGCAAGATTGAAAGTCAGTTTCGGGAAAATGGGCATTTAAGAAAAACGAATAATCATCGTCAGAATGCGCTGAGTGAAGAGGTCAAAATTGATGTACTTCTCTCTGTTCAGGAAAATCATCATGTCTCCTCTAGGCAGATGGCTAGGGAACTCAAAATTAGCCAGTCTTCAGTGTCAAGAATCCTTAGAGAGCAAACATTTCATCCTTATAAAATGACAATCCTCCAGGAACTCACCGAAGATGATCCGGATAGAAGACTTCAGTTTTGCGAAAAAATTATGGATCTACTAGATAGAAATGTTCTAAAAATAGAAAATATATTGTTTTCCGATGAATCAACGTTTATGTTAAATGGTGAGGTAAATCGTCAAAATTGCCGTTATTGGGCAGACAAGAACCCACACTGGATGAGGGAAGGCCACACTCAATATCCAGAAAAAGTTAATGCTTGGGCAGGGATTGTTGGTGATCGAATTTTAGGACCAATTTTCTTTCCAAATAATCTCAATGGAGCGGGATATTTAAAATTCTTGGAGGAAGAGCTAATTCCGAGTTTGGCTATTTTGTTTCCTTGCCCTGTAGAAGCTGACGTCCCGAATAGAAACATCTGGTTTCAACAGGACGGTGCGCCTCCTCATTTTGCAAGGCGTGTCCGTGAGTACCTGGATAATGTATTTCCACGAAGATGGATTGGCAGAAGAGGACCAGTTGAATGGCCACCGGATTTAACACCTATGGACTTTTTCTTATGGGGGTACTTGAAAAGCAAAGTTTTTAAGACCAAACCGCCAAATCTTGAGGAGTTGAAAGAACGAATAAGACAGGAGTGTAGACTAATTTCCCCCGAAGTAATTAGAAATGTTCAAAACGAGTTTCAGTTCCGTTTAGGGTATTGTCAGTTAGAAAATGGACAACATTTTGAGCATTTATTGAAGAAAGACTATTAAGTTGAATTCATTTTTCAAATTTGATACTGTTTGTTAAATATCTTCTAAATGACAGGAAATAAAAATTTGAAATTTGGCACACATGTGTAACTTGATATACTCTTTAAAAATAGTGATAAAAAAATTAGGGTTGCTATTAAAAAGAAATAGTCGATGACGTCATATCTCAAATTTGGGACACGCTGTATAAAATTTTATTACAACAAAAAGAGCGCAATTTAAAATACTAATCGACGTGTCCGAGCATATTTCCGAAAAATAAACTTTGTTTGATTTACTGAATTTATTCCAAGTTAGAGACTCGCACTGTATATATATATATATATATATATATATATATATATATATATCCAGAAGGGGAGTAACGCCGTTGAATTTAAAATATGTAGAAATTGAATAACGGGTATTACGGCGGAGGGCTTTGTGGAGAAAGTAGAAACTCTTTTTTCACGTGTAATATTTCGCAATTGGTTTTATTGCTTCATCAGACACAACTAAAAATTAAGAGTAGAATAAACAATTTGACAGTGATTGTGAAGTTAACATTCTATGAGTTAAGTGAATTTACCAATTTTGGTTTGAAATTTACATTCTATAAAAATAATATAAAATAGTATATAAAAAAAAAACTTACGAATTGAGTGATAAGGGTGTAACTAGCTAGATATGCCTTACAGATTAACATGGTAACATCAACGGTGGTGGACAATTACCAACATGGTACATGGTGCAGCAACACAACGGCGAAAACATGTTAAAATCGGGGAACATGAGGACTATCGTCCATCTCCCGAGCGGTTAAAAATATATTACTTGTAATGATCAATTTATAAAACTGTTTGTAATAAACATTTTTGAAAACTTATGTATGTAATAAAATTAAAAAATTAACGTTAAATTGTTCGTTAATTGCGTGTTGAAAACAAAATGGAAACGATGAGAAAGGTAAAATTGCAAAAAACATTGATTAGGAAAACGAAAAACGGGAACGACGAATCGGTGTTATCACGTGGGTTTTGGTCGGGAAAGAAACGGCGGTAAGTCACGAGCGTGGCTGTCAACATTTAAAAACTGGCGCGATGTTAGGTTACCGAGTGAGCCGGGGAGAATTGTATGTGAGGTTGCCTAGATGTACGAGCGTGAGGTATATGTTATAGACGTTCGTAATTTCCAAGATGGTTAAGATTGAGTAACCACTTTATTAACTCTTCCGGACAGGCAACAGGGATGATGAAAGCCACGTAAGTAACATTTGGTTTATATGGGGTTTTGTTTTGTTTAGCGTAGAAATTGATATCTCAACGGGTAATATTTACAGTCAAATTTAGGGAATGTCTGAAGTGATAAAAAAAAGAAAAAAACTAAGGGGTTATGTTTTGTGTTGTTAGGTTAGGGGAAATACTACCGGAACTACCACCTACATTTAATAAATTGGCGTAAATGCTGCTGAGGCCGGATACATCAGTTCTTGCGTTCATTGTATTAGGAGTAATGAAATTTGGCCAAACAGCACAATGGCTAAAAAATCGCGTTATTCAACACAGGAGCGACTCCCGTTTAGGGAAACATTCCTGCGCTCTTGCCGAACATTCCAACACGCACGACCACCGCATGGACTATGATAGAATTAAAATTTTAGACTCCGACCCTAATTTACATAATAGGCTTTTTCTTGAAATGGCTCACATTTTCATTACTCCTAATACAATGAACGCAAGAACTGATGTATCCGGCCTCAGCAGCATTTACGCCAATTTATTAAATGTAGGTGGTAGTTCCGGTAGTATTTCCCCTAACCTAACAACACAAAACATAACCCCTTAGTTTTTTTCTTTTTTTTATCACTTCAGACATTCCCTAAATTTGACTGTAAATATTACCCGTTGAGATATCAATTTCTACGCTAAACAAAACAAAACCCCATATAAACCAAATGTTACTTACGTGGCTTTCATCATCCCTGTTGCCTGTCCGGAAGAGTTAATAAAGTGGTTACTCAATCTTAACCATCTTGGAAATTACGAACGTCTATAACATATACCTCACGCTCGTACATCTAGGCAACCTCACATACAATTCTCCCCGGCTCACTCGGTAACCTAACATCGCGCCAGTTTTTAAATGTTGACAGCCACGCTCGTGACTTACCGCCGTTTCTTTCCCGACCAAAACCCACGTGATAACACCGATTCGTCGTTCCCGTTTTTCGTTTTCCTAATCAATGTTTTTTGCAATTTTACCTTTCTCATCGTTTCCATTTTGTTTTCAACACGCAATTAACGAACAATTTAACGTTAATTTTTTAATTTTATTACATACATAAGTTTTCAAAAATGTTTATTACAAACAGTTTTATAAATTGATCATTACAAGTAATATATTTTTAACCGCTCGGGAGATGGACGATAGTCCTCATGTTCCCCGATTTTAACATGTTTTCGCCGTTGTGTTGCTGCACCATGTACCATGTTGGTAATTGTCCACCACCGTTGATGTTACCATGTTAATCTGTAAGGCATATCTAGCTAGTTACACCCTTATCACTCAATTCGTAAGTTTTTTTTTTATATACTATTTTATATTATTTTTATAGAATGTAAATTTCAAACCAAAATTGGTAAATTCACTTAACTCATAGAATGTTAACTTCACAATCACTGTCAAATTGTTTATTCTACTCTTAATTTTTAGTTGTGTCTGATGAAGCAATAAAACCAATTGCGAAATATTACACGTGAAAAAAGAGTTTCTACTTTCTCCACAAAGCCCTCCGCCGTAATACCCGTTATTCAATTTCTACATATATATATATATATATATACCGGGTGGACCATTTAATATGTTTTCAGGAAATATCTTCGAAACAAGAAACTTAAAAAAAAAATGACCCAAACAAAAAATGATTGTTTTGAAGGGGGCCATAATAACATAATTTTGTTTTTTTCATAGATGGCGCTGTTATCTCTAAATCGAGGTCAACTTAGTTTTTTTAAATGGAAACCCGTACTTTTTATTACATAATCAGAGTCCTTGTTAAAAAATGAGAAGAATTCACTCAGCTAACTTTTTAGTCAGAGTGATAGATGGCGCTGTAATCGCGAAAAGAAGTTGTTGCATTTGGACGCTTGCGTATTCGAACTTCGCGCGCATGTGTGTGTGTGTGTGCGCGTGTGTGTGTGTGCGCACCCGCGAACATGCCCGTCTAAAATCACCAATAATGTTCGTTACATTATTTTGTTATTATTTTTGTAAAGGATATGAATGTGACGTAAACTTAACTAGTATTTTATTCAAGAGTGTAATTGTATGATCGACCGACTTGGAAATGCAAAATAAATAATTTTGATCCATTTCCAAGTTGATATTTCAAAATTTATAATAATTTCAAATTAAACAAATAACTTCAATTTTTCTTTTTATATTCTGGGCTCAGCGTGAGCGCTGCTGACAGCTTTGACAGCCCCATGTCGCTCTGCAGGTTGATGTTGTCGATGTCCGGCTGGAGCGTAATTTGTAGGAAGCTGAAAAGAAATGGCAGGTTAGAAGAAGTCGATTGGGTCGAAGTGTGTGTAGACGCGCACTTGTGTTTAACTTACTTGAAATCATCTCTAGAGCAGGTGCTCAAAATGATGGCCGTTCATCTCGAGACATTTTGCGATCCTTGTTTGAAACGATCTCTGAACTTCTCGTAGGGTGTCTCTGTTGATGTTCGCACAAGCATTGCGAATACGCTCCTTCATGTTATCAGGCGTCGACGGTATGTCGGCATAGCATTTGTCCTTCAGCAATCCCCACAGGAAAAAGTCCGGCGCTGTCAAGTCCGGCGAACGTGCCGGCCAAGGCACCGGACCTCCACGACCAATCCACTTGTTCGGAAATTGGCGGTTCAAAATATTTCGGATGACACGGGCAAAATGTGCAGGGCAGCCATCGTGCTGATACCACAGTCTCAATCGGGTCAGCAGAGTTAAGCAGGAAGATGAGCCGTCAGAATTACACCGTATTTTTCAGCATTCAGATTTCCGTCGATGAAGTACGGGCCAATGACGTGATCTCCCAGAACTCGGCACCAAACGTTGACGCTCCATGGTCGTTGATGGTCCACTTGTCGGATCCAATGTGGATTCTCCTCTGTCCAATAATTCATGTTATGCCGGTTGATTTGGCCACGATTCGTGAAACTTGCTTCATCCGAGTATAGAATCATGGAAACGAAGTTCCGGTTGTTGCGTATTTGCTGCTGAGCCCAATTGCAGAACTGCACTCGATGTTGGAAGTCGTCGCCATGAAGTTCTTGATGCAATGATACGTGGTAAGGATGAAATTTATGCCGATGAAGAACTCGCAGAACACTCGTTTTGGAGATGCCTGAACTCCGCGCCAGTTGACGAGAACTTATGTTGGGTTTGACTGCAACTGCAGCTAAAATATCAACTTCGGCATTCTCCTGGGTTACGGTGCGTCTTCGGTGTCTGGTTCGTTTTAGGCTGCCAGTGTCCACAAATGAGTTGACGATCCGAAGAAAAGTCATGTGACTCGGACGATCTCGTTCAGGATACCTCTCCGCGTACAAGCCACACGCATCAAGTGCATTGCGTCTAGCTTCACCATACACGAAAATCATGTCGACCTTTTCCGCGATAGTATACCGCACCATTGTAACGTTTTCGCCATCAATGCAGAAGACCGACTGATTACCAAACTAAATTTTCTTTTGTTCAGTCAAAGAAAGCATGAAAATCCAGCTATTTTTTAATTTAAAATTGTAATTCATGGAAATACGGCCGACGTCATGTTTTGACACACACACACACACACACACACACACACACACACACACACACACACACACACACACACACACACACACACACACACACACACACACACACACACACACACATGCGCGCGAAGTTCGAATACGCAAGCGTCTAAATGCAACAACTTATTTTCGTGATTACAGCGCCATCTATCACTCTGACGAAAAAGTTAGCTGAGTGAATTCTTCTCATTTTTTAACAAGGACTCTGATTCTGTAATAAAAAGTAGGGGTTTCCATTTAAAAAAACTAAGTTGACCTCGATTTAGCAACAACAGCGCCATCTATGAAAAAAACAAAATTATGTTATTATGGCCCCCTTCAATACAATCATTTTTTGTTTGGGTCATTTTTTTCTAAAGTTTCTTGTTTCGAAGATATTTCCTGAAAACACATTAAATGGTCCACCCGGTATATATATATACCGGGTGTCCCATTTTAATCCGCCAGTAGCGATAATTCTGAAACATTGCATTGAATCAAAAAGTGTTCCAAATCAAAAGTTAATGGTTCTGAGGGGGACATCTGATGCCGTAGACTTTGCCCCCCCAGCCCCCCAAGGGGGGCGGGAACAGGGGGCAACTTTAAAATCTTAAATGGAAACCCCTATTTTTTATTGCAGATTCTGATAGAGGGTTAAAAAGTATGTAAGTTTTATCCGAAACATTTTTTTATTGGTCGAGAGATGGCGCTGCAAATGTAAAAATTAGGTTTTTTGTCAATTAAATTGCGAAAATCGTCACGTAATTAACTGTTATTATTACTTAAGACTTACTCACAACCTTACAAGGTTGTTTTTTTCTCAGCCTGCCCAAATACTACCCCCCCCCCCCCTCCCCCCCTACAAAGACGTAAAGTACTCAAAAATAGCGATTGAGTACTTCTTTTTCAAATTAAATAATGGTAAAATAATTCAAAAAAGAATGTCATTTTTTTTTTCAAACAGTGTTTCACCGGCCCCCCCACATAGCCCCACTCCCCACCCCCATCCCGCCCCCGGGCGGGGGGGGGGGGGGGCTGGTGTCAACTTTAGAATCTTAAATGGAAACCCCTATTTTGTACCTCAGACTCGGATAGACTTTTAAAATGTAGGTCAATTTTAGTCGGGGTATTTTTTAAAGTTGTTGATAGATGGCGCTGCAAACTTGAGAAAAAATTAAAAGCATTTCTCTATCACACAGTAAACTAATTTCTTATTTAGAAGATTACTATTTTTGAAAACGGCAACAGTATTTTTCATGGCATAATTAAATTGAAATAACTCAATTAAAACCGCCGGCATTAGCGTTACGCAATTAAACTTACACTCGGTAAAATCAAATAGGCGCCCTTGGAAAATCCACAAAAATACACTATTTTTAATTGGTTGGTAACTCGGATGAATCTTTGACTCTTGACAATTTACACAATTTTCTAGTAACGAGTGCACGTTAACGCGATACCAAATTCACAAAAAACACAAATTGTTTCTGCCTATGTGGGGGGCCCGGTGAAACACTGTTTGAAAAAAAAATGACATTCTTTTTTGAATTATTTTACCATTATTTAATTTGAAAAAGAAGTACTCAATCGCTATTGTTAATTACGTGACGATTTTCGCAATTTAATTGACAAAAAACCTAATTTTTACATTTGCAGCGCCATCTCTCGACCAATAAAAAAATGTTTCGGATAAAACTTACATACTTTTTAACCCTCTATCAGAATCTGCAATAAAAAATAGGAGTTTCCATTTAAGATTTTAAAGTTGCTCCCTGTTCCCGCCCCCCTTGGGGGGCTGGGGGGCAAAGTCTACGGCATCAGATGTCCCCCTCAGAACCATTAACTTTTCATTTGGAACACTTTTTGATTCAATGCAATGTTTCAGAATTATCGCTACTGGCGGATTAAAATGGGACACCCGGTATATATATATATATACCGGGTGACCCAGGGATCTGTAAAAGCCCCATAACTTATTTGCTATTTGAGATATCGACTTCTAGTTTTCTTGAACTGGTACCCACACTTATTCTGCATATCTTAAAAATATGTATGATTTTGTACAGGGTGTCCCAATATACATAACAGAACAAAGTTATGTTTTTTTAAATGGAACACCCTATATTTTATACTTTATTTTCAACCCTCTTGTGAAGCTGATAAAAATAGTATAAGATAGTATGGGTCTATTATGCACGGTTGGTTAGTTATGGGCAAATTTGTGGCAAAAACATGTACACATTGAAAACATTGCAGAAACGTTCCTAGCAAATATAGCATCATTATTTATACACTAGAAAATTTATCACATCATAAAGATTAATACACATCGGCTTTAGTTCTCTTTTATTCATAGCGCTATACAGGGTGTCAACATAAGCAAAACAATGGATAACTATTTTTTTTCAAATGGAACAACCTATATACGTTGCCACCAATCTATGGCATTTTTAATAAGCTTTCTAATGATATACAGTTTGTATAACAAAATATTAAGGATTCTTGAGATTTATCAATAAAAACGTATTTCTTTTGCCACCTTCTGCCGATTTTTGGATTTTCAGCCAAAATTATGCATTTTCAGGAAAAATTAAAAGATACCAAAGATGTAGAGCGAAAAATTTCCAATCGATATAGGTGTTTCAACTTTTAAGATAATGCGCAAAATAGTGACCGTATATGCATTTTAGCCTTTTCTTTTCAAATTTTTTATTAATAAATTGCACCATACTTTATTTTCCGCACCCTTTAGCGGAAAAACGGGAAATTATAGGGAAATTAAAATGACCCGTATCGATTGAAAATGTTCCGCTCTACAACTCTTAATAGAAGCATTTTTTTCCAAAAATGCATAGTTTTCCCTAAAAATGCAAATTGAAAATGTATGTATCAATTTTTGCGTTTTTCAATGGTTTTTTGCATTTTTAGCGAAAACTATGCATTTTGGACAAAAATTGCTGCTTTTAAGAGTTGTAGAGCGGAATATTTTCAATCGATGTATGTCATTTAAATAATTCTATAATTACCCGTTTTTCTGCTAGAGGACGTGGAAAATAAAGTATAGTGCAATTAATTAACAAAAAAAATTGAGAAAAACGCTAAAATGCATATACGGTCACGATTTTGCGCACTCTGGCGGGCAATGAACGCATTATTGGAAAAGTCGAAAGACCTATATCGATCGAAAATTTTCCGCTCTACAACTTTGGTCTCTTAATATTTTTTCAGAAAATGCATAGTTTTGGCTGAAAATCCAAAAATGAGCAGGAGGTGACAAAAGAAAAATGTTTTTATGGATAAATCTCAAGAATCCTTAATATTTCATTATACAAATTGTACATCATTAGAAAGCTTATTAAAAATTCCATGCATTAGTGGCTAGATATATAGGGTGTTCCATTTGAAAAAAAATAGTTATCCATTATTTTGCGTATGTTGACACCCTGTATAGCAGTATTAACAAAAAAGAACCAAAGTCGATTTATATTATTCTTCATGATGTGACAATTTTTTTAGTGTATAAAAAATGACGCTAGCTTTGCTAGGAGGGCTTCTGCAATTTTTTCAATGTGTCCTTGTTTTTGCCACAAATTTGCCCATAACTAACCAATCGTCCATAATAGACCCATACTATCTTATACTATTTTATCAGCTTCTCAAGAGGGTTGAAAATAAAGTATAAAATATAGGGTGTTCTATTTAAAAAAAACATAACTTTGTTCTGTTATATATATTGGGACACCCTGTACAAAAACATACATATTTTTAAAATATGTAGAGTAAGTGTGGGTACCAGTTTAAGAAAACTAGAAGTCGATATCTCAAATAGCAAATAAGTTATGGGGCTTTCACAGATCCCTGGGTCACCCGGTATATATATGGTTCTGAATTTAGTGACCGTGATTAATATTTGTAGGAGTTTATTGGGTGTTGCGGTCGGAAAGCAATTATCAACACTGAATACTCTTTATTCCATACTTCCAATATTTCGGGAGACTATTCTCCCTTCTTCAGGGCGCTACAACATTATGACGTCAGTACAGGTAAAATTAACGATAAAATTTAAATAAACAGAATACATTTTAAAATTTTACTTACAGGAATTCGAGGTTAGTGTATTCTAATTTTGTCAGTGATGTTTAAATTATACATCCGACAACTGGGCATCGATGTAAGTACACAAAACAGGAACATAAACACTTTAAAATTTGTTACTATTGTTAAAATTCACTAATGTAAGTGGATGGTTGTAATGCTGTTAAAATATTGTCAATTAATAAAATTAGATTAAAAGATTATAAAAAATTATAAAAAAATATATAAAAAAAAATATTTTTCTTGATTGGAAAAAACTCAACCCTTTTATGTCCATCTTCGAATTCCTGTAAGTAAAATTTTAAAATGTATTCTGTTTATTTAAATTTTATCCTTAATTTTACCTGTACTGACGTCATATTGTTGTAGCACCCTGAAGAAGGGAGAATAAGAATAGTCTCCCGAAATATTGGAAGTATGGAATAAAGAGTATTCAGTGTTGATAATTGCTTTCCGACCGCAACACCCAATAAACTCCTACATATATATATATATATATATATATATATATATATATATATATATATATATATATATTGAAAAGAAGTAACGGACGTTTACTTGTAATGAGGAGAAGTAACTCTCTCCTCGGGGACTCGCAGTGAGGTAGGCAACTTTATGCACATCCTTTTTCCATTTCGTCCGTCCCTACATCAACATACGATCAGCTGTTCCATATATCCGGTCGCCATATACCACATTTACCTACACGCTCGTCACGTTTTTAATATGTTTTGTGTTTCTTGATCACAGTTTGTGTTTAATCTGTTTTTATTGCGCCGACGTATCCGGCAATCGACGTTCTTTTAATATACTCTGACAACTGTTATTTACAATAAGTTTTTTAAAATTTTAACAACAATAATGTTCACACCGTTGGATTTTTGTCTTGAACTTCAACTTCAAATTATATTTTTGCGTAACTTTACAATAGGGTAGCCCCTTTTCCGAGGTATGTAACTCACTTTTTATAAATCATATCCCATTGTTTTTATTTTGTCATCATATTGTAGCTCTGAAGATGCTAACAACAGTCTTAGCGAAATATTAGCTTTACATAAATAAAGGCTTAAGTGAACCACCCATCAACTAGTGTTCTCCCTGTATGGACATAACCTCCCGTTACTTCTCCTCATTATATATATATATATATATATATATATATATATATATATATATATACCTCACGCTCGTACATCTAGGCAACCTCACATACAATTCTCCCCGGCTCACTCGGTAACCTAACATCGCGCCAGTTTTTAAATGTTGACAGCCACGCTCGTGACTTACCGCCGTTTCTTTCCCGACCAAAACCCACGTGATAACACCGATTCGTCGTTCCCGTTTTTCGTTTTCCTAATCAATGTTTTTTGCAATTTTACCTTTCTCATCGTTTCCATTTTGTTTTCAACACGCAACTAACGAACAATTTAACGTTAATTTTTTAATTTTATTACATACACAAGTTTTCAAAAATGTTTATTACAAACAGTTTTATAAATTGATCATTACAAGTAATATATTTTTAACCGCTCGGGAGATGGACGATAGTCCTCATGTTCCCCGATTTTAACATGTTTTCGCCGTTGTGTTGCTGCACCATGTACCATGTTGGTAATTGTCCACCACCGTTGATGTTACCATGTTAATCTGTAAGGCATATCTAGCTAGTTACACCCTTATCACTCAATTCGTAAGTTTTTTTTTATATACTATTTTATATTATTTTTATAGAATGTAAATTTCAAACCAAAATTGGTAAATTCACTTAACTCATAGAATGTTAACTTCACAATCACTGTCAAATTGTTTATTCTACTCTTAATTTTTAGTTGTGTCTGATGAAGCAATAAAACCAATTGCGAAATATTACACGTGAAAAAAGAGTTTCTACTTTCTCCACAAAGCCCTCCGCCGTAATACCCGTTATTCAATTTCTACATATTTTAAATTCAACGGCGTTACTCCCCTTCTGGATATTATATATATATATATATATATATATATATATATTTTATTTAAAAAATATAATTTATTAATTTATATTAAAAAATACGTGATGTCTAGTAAGGCGGGTGATGTGGAAGCTGTAATTAGAGTGAGTAAATATATTTATTAATTATTGTCGATAAATCATGTACATTATTAATATATTGTTGCTAAATAATGTATTTTACTTTAAAGGATTTTTACGCGGATGATGATGATGATCACATTTCAGCAGTAATGGAGTTCGCCGACGATAGCCACGATGAAACGATGCCACATGCTTGCTATATCATTGAAAAATTAAATATGCGAAATGTGAAGGTGAAAATAAAAAAAAATTAAATAAATATTGTATGTTTTTCTATTTACAAATGCAAATCCCCAGCGCTTTATGTTGTGTAATTTTTTTTATTATTTCTTGTTTAAATAACCTGTGCAATTGTTGAACTTACTAAAAAAATGTGATATTTTCCATGCATAAAATAAAATTCTTGTAAGTGTTCATTTATTCTGCAACCATTTATTCACATAAAAAAAAACTGCAACCATTGGTACATAGTTCAGCTTTCCGCCACCAGGTGACGCCCGTGAAAAAATGAAATCTGCAACTATTGTTACATAGTTCGGCTTTCCGCCATCAGGTGGCTACCATCTTGGAGTATGCGCGACGGCCATTTTGCAAGCGGGGCGGCGGCCATTTTGTGGAGGAGTGTGGAGTGTATCGAGCGGCGGCTAATCAACTCTACTAAAAGGCTCCTACACTAGCAACTATCAATAATATTTTAAAGGAGAGAGAGATCCTATCATGCAGTCCAGCAACGTTGGGGAGATCACTAAAATGCAATGGTTTCAACTCTTATCGATAAAAGGAAACATCTAATGGAGAAAGAAGAAGCAAGGCAATGGCGGTATGAATATTTAAAGAAGATTCAAGATTACAGAAACTCTGGAAGACGTATTTATTATTTGGACGAAACGTGGTTCGATACCCACGATACATCGAAAAAAATGTGGTCTGACCGGACAGAAAACTGCGTGATGAAAGTTCCCCCATCAAGGGGGAAAAGAATAACCATATTACACTGCGGGAATGAAAATGGTTGGGTAAACGATTGTTTACTGCTATCGGGGAAACAAATCTCAAAATGTCATCTTGACTATCATGATGACATGACAGCATCATTATTTGAAAATTGGTTCATAAATAATTTAATACCAAACTTAGCTGCAAAATCAGTAATAGTTTTAGATAACGCTTCTTATCATAGTCGCCAAATTGACAAAGCACCCACAGCGGTAAAGAAAAAAGATGAAATAGCTACATATTTATATGAAAATAATTTGTTTTTTGAAGAACATTATACCAAATCCTAATTGATTGAAGTTCTAAATAGTCGTAGTAAAAAAACAAAAACATATTATATCGATCAATTGGCAGAAGAACACGGACATACAGTGGTACGTTTACCTCCGTACCACTGTATTTTTAATCCAATTGAGTTAATATGGGCTCAATTAAAAGGAAATGTGCGAAAGAATATTGTAACTCCGAATTTAAATAAATCAGTAATAGATTTAGTCAAAAAAGAAATAAAAAATATATCTGCCGACCAGTGGTCAAGATGTGTTAAACATAAAATACGTATTGAAAAAGAGTATAATACGTTTGATTCAAATTATCAATTTATTATAAATACACAAGACTCTGACAGTGATGACTCAGATATAGATATAGACAATTCAAATATTAATATAGCCCGTTCTCCGGAATCTGACGGCTGTGGTCGTAAAAGAAGGTCGGAGCTCGGTAAGTAGGGGACGTAATATTTTTTATCTCAAACCAATCTTTGTTGAGAAGTACTGGTGTAAAAGTGCGTATACCAATAGGAGCGAAGGACAATAATAAATGTATGGGATGCAATTAGACGAACCACCAATATCTTTTCTTCGAGGGTGCGTCGATCCTCAGGGCGGACCGACCGTTTTACGACCTCAGCCGTCAGATTCCACCGAATAGACTATATACACAATTTTTAAAAATGTTATAAGACAACGTTGTAGACAATAATAAAGTAATGTTTTTCGTTATTTGACATATAATATTTTTAACCCTTTGTCTCTGTGATCTAGTTATTTTGTTTAAATTTAAAATGAGATGAACTAAAAAGCATTGCAAAGAAGTTATATACGCGCAAACATCCTTGAATAGCTAATTGTAAAGATGAATTTACTTATTAAATATTAGGGAAAATGCATTTTTCGCAGGTAGAAACCCTCTGAAACCAACCCCCTATAAATCATGCCTAGTGCAGTAGCGGCTACAATTTTAAAGAGGCATTGTATTTTTTATTGGCGGTACTCGAGATATTTTTTTATTGCTCAGCACTAGAGCTTGAAATATACTATACTATAAAATAACCTAATAGGTAGTTTTATTTTAATTAAGTGAACATTTCTTTTATGGGGGTCGATGGAGATTTCGAAAAATTATATAGGGGTCGATGATCAAAACAGTTTGGCGACCCCTGTTCTAGAGAGTCATCAGAAAACTTTCAATTTTTTTTCCACTTTGTAAGCTGGCTCAACCATTCAACTATCAACAGATAACTCCCCTCACCCTAAAATATTTTGTATACATTCTATAATTTCAAATCAAATTGCAATTCACTTGATAATGACGGTTGCACGTCGAAACTCGGGTTGTGAATATTTTTAGATTTATATAACTGCCTTTACACGTTATGATTTTAATTTTTTAATTCAGTTTTATTTTCCTTGCCTAACAAGCAATTAAATAAATCATTATTATTTCAAGAGGGGGCTATCTTTTTACGAGTTGCAAACAATGTAAGACGACGTTTTTTGTCTCTTCTATAATCTTCGTCGGCACTCATGCAATTAAAAGATAAAACACACAACTCTCAGTAACTTTAAACAAATACTTATTTATACAGATCACTTATATGCATTTATGCTCGCAGAACAACCTAAACAAGACACGATATTATTTTGAATATACGAAAATGACAACTGGAATAATTAGCGCGTTTTCACCGAATAATTAATTAAGCAATCTCTTCTTGGTCCTATAATTGATAATATAAAGGATACATAAAAAACATCGAAAAATAATACTAACCATACAAAATCTATAGGTACTCCTTCTTATTGGAAATAGATATTTCCGTTGAAATTTTAACGATGACAATGGTTTATTGTACCTTAAATGGAGAACACATAAACAACGTGTTAAATTCTTTTAAATAAGATACTCATTCGGGGCTTTCAATATACCTGAATACGAAAATCTAGTTGTGCACGCCCCATCGCACTGTACCATCTATTTCAGGCAGGTGACGTAACTTTACGGTGCCGAAAATACGGGAAATCGGGGTCTAGCTCATAGGAGCTTGTGACTTTATCTGACTAATAATTTTAATTTTGATTGTTGCAACTTATTAACAAAAGATCAAATGAGGTGTATAACTAGGTGCGCTTTCAGTCTTTTGTGAAAAAATGGAATACATAAATCTGCAAAAAACCTCAATTTTAACCTTTAAATTACACTTTATTGAACATGATTAAAAATATGAAAACCAGTTATAAACCTAGTTTTAACCTTTATCTATGACCGTGCCAAATATGGTTTCTTCATTTTTATTTATAACTTCATAATTTTCTATCACCGGACATGTGAAATTGCATGTTTTTTCGAGCGGCATTTGCCGCCTTAAATGACTTGGTCAAACGTCAAAATCCACACAAGGGAACAGCTAACTGTCTGATACTGACGGAGGGATCTTCTTTCATTGTATGTACTTAGAACTTGCTCTTCAAATTGTACTGTGTGCCTCTGCCGTAGCCGACCACTGTTCGCATTTTTGAGGGCAAACATACCTGTTTCACGTAATCGTTAATTTAACCTTCGATAAACATTTGGATGCCTTCAATTTTGAAATCGTGCTCGACACTGTAGTTTCGCCATATGTGAGTTTCCATTACAGAAACCATACATGATGACATGTCAGTGTTCTCATTAAACGTAAATCCATTATAATTGTTCAAAACAAAACGAAAATAACATCCTGAAACGCGGAAACTGCAAACTGATAATAACGAGGAAATTAGAATTTGTTACTGTGTCAAAAGTTTGATAGTGACGTAAGCAGGGTCCGACTTTTCCAGATATATTTTTAATGAAAATAATCTGCTTAAGAAGTGTTCAAAATACGTTTCATATAGAAAGATAGCACACACTGACAAATAATCTTCAAACTAGTGATACTACCAAAATTGGAGGGTTTTCTGTAAATTAATATCGAATAATAATGTATATTAAACGACTGGATGTTCAAACTTTGAAGGGTCAAGAAGCATGGAACACCATTTTAGAATTAAAATATGGGTAATGGTTTACTTTAGGGTAAATCGGGAAAAATCTGGAAGTGGGCTGTTTTTTTATTTCTTTTTAATTCTTTGTAGACGTAGTTTTTTGAGCCGAGTCCAAAAATGTATATCTTAACTTTGAGAAACATAAGTGAAAGAACTTGTGCCCCCTTAAAGTTTCTCTCATATCGGACGTACAACTCGCTCAAAACCTGCTTTTCTGGGTAGATTTTGGTAAACCAACAACCACAATCAATTTATAATAATGTAAACTTACGATTTGAGTTGTAAAAATGAGAATTTTATATCTTTTTCTTTACATTAATATTTCATTTTAAGGTTATGTACAGTTCATTGTTCCGCCGAAACTGACGGACATGCAAACTGAACACTCTATTTAGCTATCTGTGATTATTAGGGTTGCCAACTGGTCAATATCAACAATAAAACAAATGTGTATGTTAAGGGGTTAAACAGTCAACATTTACATTTAAATTACCATGTCCTTAATTTCTAGTTGATTTTCACACAGTCCCAATAAGTTCACTGATTTTTTTGAAACCTCTTGCATTTACGTTCTAGTAATTGCTACTGTTATTTCCATTTGTGTGCTATAGTGCTATTAGTGTGTTTAAAGTGAAAGTATGTGCTAACATGACAAAGAATCCCGCTTCCTATGCATTCATGACAGCTTTGCCATCACCTTATCCGTTGCAGGTAAAACTAGGGTGCGTTGCGTTCGTCACAAAAGTTGCCGTTACCCCTCATCGACGGAAGGGGGGTGCTTTGATTTATGGCTCAAAATGTTCTCGATCGCCCACCAATCGTGGCTAGGGTATTCTTCGGTTCTTTTAACGACACCGCATCGGCCCGCTCGACATTCGGGCCGAAATCAGGAAATACTTATATTCCATATATTTATTTTACAGAAAATGTTTTCTCTATTTGGTAATGCATTATCCGTTTATATTCCGAATTGAATTCCATTTACGTAATAGACTTTCGTTATACATTTGTGATTGAAATTACTACTATAAAAATGCAAGAAAATGTATTGTAAAAAAAAATTGGTTTCAATAATCATAACAAATAAAATGTGACAATATGGCGATTGCTTGATACTTCCCGAGCATTTACTTTTATAATATAATAATGGTATATGGAATAAAAGAAACAATTGAATCTATTGTATTCTACACTATAAAAATGTACTGTGGTAAAAAAATTAAAAAATATAGAAAAACATTCCAAAGAAATCCTAAAAAGTCCTGATTACAATTTGAGAAAAAAAAAAGATAAAAGTTCCAGTATAAAAAGTTAGAAAAAAAGTCACAAAAACAATCCTGAAAAAAAAGGAAAGTTTGTAAATTTTAATCTTGCTACATCGACGTTTTTAACAAGTTTTAATATGTTTAACTGTTATGTTTTCGAGCAATTTTATTAATCCTTAATGTTTAACGGTTTATTTTTCACATCTTCCATGTAAGTAGTATTTTCACGTGCAAAACCTCAAATACATTTAATCAATTAAAATTAAGTTTGTTTTTCTCTTCAATGTGGAATATGCCTATTATATCTACTTTTGGGGTTTATTATTACCCTATTTATTTAGGTAAATTAATTCATAAAAATATAGATCAAGGTTGATTTGAATAGTTAGGAAGTCTAAATTTATTTAACAATATGAAAAATAGGTCTTTATTTTTACAATTTATCTTTAACAATAATTTAATAATTTATTTAATTCTTTTAGTTATATGAATTATATATTTATTTTTTATTTTATATTATTTAAATAGCTTACATAGAGCATAATATTGAAGATATTAAGGAAATAATCTTTATTTTAGAATATAAAAAAAATATATTTAATTTTACAATGAAAATGTTATGTTTTTCATTATCAATAAGAGAATGTGAGGGTACATTAGGCCTTTCTTTGTTAGTTTCTATGATTCGGACTCATGGGAATGATTATTTTCAATGACTTAATATGTTATGATAAAATTTAAAAATTTATTTTTACAATAGTATTTATGATTCCTTTAAGATTTAAAAAGAATATATTTTGATTAAATCAATGATTTTATTTTATTATAACAATATTTTTTTAATAAAATTTAAGTTTAATTACTTAGTTTCTCATATTAGCTATAGATTTGTGATTTACTTAGATTCGTAATGATTTTATTAACATTTTGAATTTGTTCTTTAATGATTTTAGCTAGATCAAAAAGTTTTGTAGCGCTTTCAATTATACACAAATTATTTATCTAATGTTCATTTTATGTTTTTCTTTTCATTCTTATTTCACTACAAGTGTTAAGCTACTGAACATAATTGTAATTTTATTGATTAAAATGGCACTCCGTCTCGACACCAGATGTACCCTTAATTGTTCCGAAAAATGCGGCGTGAAATTAATTCTATTTCGCGCGAAGATGCAGTTATTAATACAAAAAAAAAATTATGTATGACCCCCCTTGATTCATTACAATTGTATCCTCAGGGATGCACCAATGTTGATGATGGATGTTGTGATTTGGATATCGTGTCCACATACGGGAGCATCGATAAGTGCCTCGCGCCAGAGCAAGACCAGAAGAGGATCGGTGCGGGGGACGACCAAAGTGGGCCGATCGCCTCGATCACATATCCTTATCTATTTCATACTGCTCTCTTTATTCAACTAAATATCAGGGCCGGATTCAGGGACCATAATCCGCGCTCGCCTCCCGCTCGTTCCGTTTCATCATTATCCGTTCCGCGCGATCACCCCGTCTCCTCCAAAATTTTCGGGTATTTATCTCATTCTTAAGATTTGGGAGGGTAAGGGGAAGAAACAGACCGCACTTGGCGGCTCAAGGGTCGAACACTAGTTTTGTGGTAAACAGTAATTAATCTTTCTGCCGGGCGTTCCGCACGTGGAGATACATCTGGTTCCTTGAGTAAACACATTTGAAAAACCCCAGTTTTTTCATGCTTATTACCTGAATATTTTATACAATTTCTAGCATACATTTATATTCACATGACAATAAATAATAAATAATAATAAATCTAACCGTAATAAAGGATTATGAGAGGTGAAGTCTGAAAAATAAAGCAAAAAACAGAAAACACGGTTATAATCTTTTGCGCATACAATTAAATAATTTCAACATATCAATTCTTTCATGATCCTTTATTACAATTAAACAGTAGCAGATAATATCTAAAGTTATGCTAATATAACTCATTCGGAAACATACACAACTACCTGCAATAATTAGGTAACTCATAATATGAAACTTAAAATAGATACAGTTAAAATTCACTTAAAAGGAAATTTGATTACATCAAATGGAATCCAAAAATTATGGTTTTTCCAAATCACGGCTTTATTGACCGAGATTTAATTCGTAGATATTTCTAGACGACACTCTTCATAAAAGTTGCTTTCTTAATTTTTGATTATTTCTGTTTTCTAAACGCGTTCGCATTTACGAATAGGTTGTTTCAACCGAAACTTAAAGTTGTAACTGTCTTAAAATACAAAAAAATAATATTGTCGCAAATTCTTTCTCTTTTTCGAAATAAGTGATGTTTGGAAACTACACTCGTGCCGTTGTAATCGTGTAGTTTCCAAACATCATTTATTTCTCAAAATCGAATGAATTTGTATTTCGCCACCAATTGTTAATACACTTGTTGTATTACTACTGATGATTAAGTATGTAAACTGCACTAATGAATTGACCCAAAGAGTAATGACCAGGGCCGTGCGAAGAGAAAACTGCGCCCGGGGCGAAAGTAAAATTGGCGCCCTTCTATCCCAAAAAAAAAAAAAAAATGTTGCGGAAAGTGTTACTTATATTGCTGCAAAAAAAAACAATTATTCTAATTCTAAAATTGTCTAGAGCTTCGGAGATTCTATCGATTCCTTGACTTGTATGATTTAAAAAAAATAGGCTACGGAAATCTGGAAAATATGAAGTCAGATTGACGATCAGCCGACCTGACCGCGCGTAGCTTGGAATAGCCAACCGGGCAATCAGTTCGGACAAAAAATGTCACAGCATCTGGATTATAGGTATGTCTTGTCGACGGAGTGTTAATTAACGATATTTTCACAAAAGAACATTTCTAAGAATATTATATAACATTTTAGTATGTGACAAGGGAGCCATTAGAAATAATTTAGTTTTATTTATTTATTCCCCTTTAGTATGTAATCAAGAAATTTAAGGTAAAATAAGAAGAAATTTTAGATATGCTGACGTGTGATAAATAATAAAAATACATTAATTAACACTTTTATGAATTTTCCGTCATTCCGATGTAATAGCGATTTTGGCGCCCCTAATTTTGGCGCCCGGGGCGGGCGCCCCCTTCGCCCCCCCCCCTTTGCACGGCCCTGGTAATGACTGTCAGTATTTTCTAATAAGTTAAATATGCAACAATATGAGATTAGTTAATGGTTATTTATGCAATAAGTGAGTAAAGAAATACTTTTTCCACAAGTGCGAGCCAAAGACGAGTGTGGTAATTCCTACTAGTGTAAAAAATGATTTACACACAATCCCAATATCCGGTTGAAATTCGTCAATTCGTGATTTTATGATAAAATTTAAAATAATCTATGTACAGAAAGCGTCAATAGGGTTAGATTTTCTGCGGGTGCTTCAAATATTTTATTCAAATTAAAGTTACTTTAAAACAGTGTCAGTTTTATTAGTTAGCTTTTTTATGCCTCTTATCCCTTTCTTTGCATTCTGTGGTAATCTCATCACGATACCGGCTCCGTAAGCTAGCCGGAGGTCAACGAGGTGCGGCTCGCCCATTCTATGAAAATGTTTTTCCTAGAGAAAATAGTTTTGCATATAACCATATCATTACTTTTCTTTACTTTCTATACTAAGGGGAAATCGAGAAAATTTAAACTATTATGAAAATAGGTGGTGTCCTGGAATTTTTGAAATAAAAACCCCTGTTAGCTATCATTACCATTGTAATGTTTTAATTGCAAATTTAGAAAAAAACGTTATTAATACATACATTTAAACAAAAGGCATGTTGTTTAAACTGATTTTTCACGCATAATTACTTGTCAGATAATATAATAATTTAATTTAAATTATTTCTTACAATTGATAACCTTATTAAATTAAATTACCGAGTAACAGCAATTACATCTTATGGTTTGTTTTTTCATCGTATTGTGCTCTTGGCTCACCCTAGGCCAGGACTACCTGCACCGGGTAGCCCGTAAAGTATCAAATGTCGTCGGGTGGCACGTGTCGGTCATAAATTTCAATTTCTTCACGGTTTGGTCTTGAAAAGGATCACTAATGGTTGGTAGTAAACAAACCGCAAGTTGGACCCTTTGTTGCTGCCGCTGTGGATGAAACGTCCTAGTCGCGAATTTATTTCCTCGACATTTAATTTGACGGCCAGGCCCTTGATTGCCTATGCAATATAGAAACAAATATAAGGATTCGTAATGGTTTTAGATCAGGACTCACCTCTAGCGTAACGGTACGGTAATATTAGATCCAGTGACGGCTCGTGACCTACGGAAGTGGGTCGGCCGAATGTAGGCAAGCTGCAGTTAGTCAACTTAATTTTTTGGTAGTTATTAAGTATCATTTATATACTGTATCTTCGTGGAAGCGTATTATTTACAATGGTAAACATTAACCAATCATTTGCTATATGTAACAATATGGTTGCTTGTGCAGTATATAGTAAAAAAAAATATTGCTGATGCGACATAATTAGGCAAATGTAAGTAAAACCCAATTGTAGGAGAGTAGGCGTACCAAAAAATTAAATCGTCCGACTAGAACCACGGGAAGGTCTACAGCACTCTTGTCAGGATATGGAATGGGAGTTGGATTTGACAGAAGTGAAGTACGTTTGAGGAAGAGGATATAAAAAAAGAGTAACACTCCTAAAAATATGAATAACTTGAAAGATAGGGGTCAGGAATAAATAAATATTTACCTATAAAATATTAAATTAAATAAACTCTCAACACGAAAACTAAAATCAATAAAACTAAAACCTAATTTTGAAGAGAATATAAAAATGGCATAAATGAAAAATAAAATATTTACTCTTAAAAAATAAATAAATAAATAAAATATAAAATAAAACAAATCTCTCAACAAAAAAAAAGTCAATTCTTTTTAATGTCAGGAAAATAAATAAAAACTAAAGGGATTTTGCCAGGAAATAACAGTGGTGCCCGTGTATGTGAAAATCGATTCGCCGGGATTTTTTTGTAGCGAAATCGTCAATAATTTTATTCTAAAAACTATAATTCTTAACTAAACTTTTAACCAACCCTCTTTCTATTGCTAAAATAGATACATTACTTAAGCGCGATTGGGATTTTGTATTCCTACTGTAGGATTTTATTCTTTTCAATGCTGAAAAGCTTCTTTCTACCGATGCAGATGTTGGTGGGAGAGACAATATTAAATAAAATAATTTATATAATTCCGGAACGTCTGTAATAGTATCATTATTATAAATAAATTCTGTCATGTCAACTACTGTTGGGGAATTACCGAAAATAAATTTGTCAGCATACAAAACTTGCAATTCTCTTTTTAATTTTTCATTATTAAAAAATGTTTTGTAGTTATTAATCAAAGATTGAAATTGTTTTTCCGGAAATTTTTTATAAAATATGTCGAATTTATTTTGATTGGTTAATTCCAGAAAGTTAAGTAAGAAAATATCTTTAAAACGTATTTCAATTTGATTTATAAGCATATATTAAATTTCAAAAAAGATTCGTTTCGTAGATATCGAATCATCATTATTACTGTGCGTTTTACGTCGTTTAGCGCATGGAGGCCGAACATCTAAAATTTGATTAACATCAGAATATATTTTTAAAAAACAATTGTCATTTCGGAATTTTTTTAATGTGGATAAAAGTGATATAATTCTTTCGTTACAATACGTGATATAATTTATGTTGAATTATAGAAAATATAGGATCCATATGTGTAAAAATTATTTTATTTTTAATTAATTATTTTTACATATTATGTATTATTATGTATTTCCCATTAAAAACAAGAAGCTCTATTAATTTCGTCGTAAATATTCTGCTTTAAAACCGTAGTTATGGAATCAATTAAATCGTTTTGAATCATTTTTGACAGTCCAGTAAACACTGAAGATATGGATGGATCAATGAATTTATTAAAATTTTCATCCAAACTAGATGCAAAATGAGCGAATTCTTTGAAATTCCCTTGATTGTCTGAATTTGTTATTTCGTCGTTACCTCGAAATGCAAGCTCTTGAGTTGATAAATAAATGACCATGTTTATTAAATGTTTGACCATTTTTCGATTTTCCTGAACGTTTTCATTATGTTTATTTATAAGTTCTCGTCTAGCGGTATCAAGTGCATTTACAATATTATGTTTCGCGAATAATTTATATTTTAAGGCAGAATACGTATGATCTTTTGAAAGTTCATGTTTCGCTAAAGCGTGATAAACTTCTTTTAAATTGTCATAACCGCATTAATTAAAAGGGTTTTTGCTTTCACAAAACAACAAACAATACCATAATAATTTGTTACAAATCTCACTACCACTTAGCCAAATAAACTTTGTGTAGAGTGTTGCAGAAAAAGTGCGATTGTGATCTTGTTTTCTTTGAACGAGATTAGTCAACAACGGGTGTGGAACTGGCACATTTTTAATGAAAACTTTATCATCGTACGACAATCGGTTAAATTTATTGTGTAAAAAATAATGAACCAAATCAGCGTTAGTACTTATAATATCCCTTACACTAGCCATCGTAGTTTCAACAAATAATACAATAATTAATAATCGCATACACGAGCACCATGTGGACGGGACCAAGGAAAAGACAAAGTGATTCTGTCATCTGATCATTTCTATGCTGGCACATGCGCACTGGATAAACGGCCAGCCGTACCCATACTCATCCGTTACAACGATACACATTAAATAATTTCGCCCGACTTCTAACAGTGAGAGAATGTTGTCGGAGTAACAATAACATCTTTAAACATGTTATATACATAATATGGTTAATTATACACTGATATATTTCACATAAACTACCTTAAATTTACCTAGAATGGTAATTATTTTGTAAATTACAATTAGGTAACCATTTATTTATTGTTTGCATTTTAAATTACATCTATTGTTTAATGATATTTACTTATATTAAGATTTGCCTTCTCTTTAAAAATGCGAAATATATTCTGATTTCTGAAATATTTTTTTAATAATGTGTTTTCTAATACCGGTCAATTGTTGGCCTTAATGACCAATTTGTATTAAAGTAAGTACATATATTACTTTTAAATTGAACAATATGAAAATAATCAGAAATACGTTAATAAATAAATTTACAAGTTCTAAAATAAAAATCTGTGACATGTAACGCAAGCGAATTAAAGTGTGCATCGAGTCATGGGCATCGGAGTATTGCGTACGGAGTGCGGCCCCGGTGAATTTGCCGTACTGGAGTAAACCATTTGTGGACGTACGTTCACGCTGCAGGCGAAATGAGACGACAGAATCTGCACTGACACTCGTGCGGACGTAGCGCTTGCATTAATCTTAATACTCTGAAAATCAACGGCTGGCCGATTTTGCGGATACGAACTTGCGTAGTAGACATATATTAAATGAAAATAAACTCCCGCATTTATCGGCCCTATACTGAGTGCTTATTAATATTACTGGCTATAAGCATATTATGTATTTATTATAAAAAATTCGCAATATTTATTTTCTCAGAAAATAAACATTTATAGTATTTTTTTTAATTGAATTTAACGGTACGGCCCGGCCGACCCTGCCGCCCCTGACGAGCCGTCACTGATTAGATCGGTACGGTAGTACGGGAACGGCCTGCCCGAAAAGAATCTCTCTCCTAAAACCACAACGGTCTCCGTTCCTCTTTTTCGCCTCAACCATAAAAAAAAATAAAGTGATCACGGTCTCACGTCGTAGGCAACTATGTGCACATATTTGAATTCAAAATGCTACACAGTACTTAGTATTATTCATTATATTGATCTTAAAAATATTGTTTATCGTGATCATACATACACAGGAAGTGGATTTGTAAGTTTTCCAAAAAAATTTAAATATAATATTAGAGAAATCATTCAATAAATAATGAAGACAGCAAGAAACGGCACATCCTCTGCTATTGAACTATAAAACATAATTTTGTATCAAGATTCTACCAGTTTTTGAAAGAAAAACGATAAATATTCAAAATATTAGAAAAATCACTAAATATGTTAAAATCAGATAAAGTTAAAAGATAGTCACCTCGAATGAGAATGAGAAAAACGATAATATAACAAATAATAAATGTTGGGGAGAAATGAGGAATTATTTACATTAAAATCATTTTTGTTTTTAATCAGCAATGGCCATTTCAATATATAACTGATCTTTAATTACCACGATCCTGTTTTTTTTTCAAGTCTACTATTTCTGGTAAAATGCAATCATTAAAGAATAAACTCAATTGCTTTTGCATTTTAGATCTCCAAAAATCGTCAACTTTAAAAATTGTTTCAATTTTGATGCCGTGTGGAGTCCATACACCTAAAATACAATATGCTTTGACACTAATGTACAATTGACGCTGAATTTGGTAAAACCACTCATAGTGGATGTTAATTTTATTATTTACCCATTTTTTTTTAAATCTTATGCCTTTCTTTGGTGTCACATCTACTCTAATGGACATTTTATTTCCATGATCCCTAGCTCTCATACAAGTCCGTCTGGCGTAGCTACCAAAAACTACAATACTGAGTCTATAAACAATCCGCATGGCTCAATTGTTTGTCCAATTTGTTTTCTACATCCCGTAGTGCTTTGGGTTCATTAATTATACCAAATTCCGTACTTGTAGAAGTAAAATAGGTATTTGAATATAAAATTCGCTCTACTAATGGTCCACAGCGGATTGTCATTCTACGTTCACAAAAGTCACCGAAATATGATGTCGATGCTTTTTTTGCTCCAAATGCCATAAATCGGAATTTATTCGCGACTTGGTACGTTCTTGAATGGTAAGGATTTCTGCATGAACTGACTTAGAGTCGACTCTTTTTACAGTCAGAGCTGGTGAGAAGCAGATCACCAAAAAGACCCTCCCAAATAGTATATTTACTTGAAATGCGTACGCCACTGGCAACATGTGACCTCGCGAATCTTCGTGCATTTCGTGTGAATTAAAATTTTAGTTTATTTTCAAACAATTGTTTAAAATGTAATAATCAATTCCCGGATAATCTCAATATTATTCATGATTGCAACAAAGGCACTGAGCCTAATCTTCTAGAGCAGAGGTCGCCAAAGTGGTCTATATAGACCCCCAGGGGTCTATTTAACAAAGGTAGGGGTCGATCTGAGCCAGGGGGGTCGAATGGGGGTCGATCAGAATCGAGGGGGTCGATTGGGGGTTGAAAGAAAAACAAGTGTAAAAAGAATTGAAAAAAATATATAAGGAGCTATAAACCTCAATTTTCGCTAGTGAACATGAAACCTCTTTTAGAGGAAAGGTTTTATTTAGAGGTCATGTATGAATATATATATATATATATATATATATATATATATATATATATATATATATATATATATATACCGAGTGTTTGGGATAAGGGGCGAACATAGGGATTTAACATGTAAAATTAAATATGTGTAATTATTTGCTCCCCTATTCATTTTAGAGAAAAATCGTAAAGGAATATTTTTTAGAGAATTAAAAATGTATCATCCATTTAATTTACGTTTGTACCAGCATACACCTCAGAAATAATAAAAATAAGTTTAACAATTTACCATTTAATAAAAACCCTTGCCATGACTTTGACAAATGTCATGTTTCATGTTATAGTGAAAATAATAATATTGCAAGTCAGATATCAATTCTAGTTATTACGATGAACAATAATCTGAGTTATTCCAATAAAGAGAGGGTATTCATTATTAAAACATTTGGCTGGTGTTTACTTTAGGGTAAATCGACCCGGGGGCTGAAATTTGTTTTGAAGACATAGTTTTTTGAGCCGAGTTCAGAAATGTACGTTTTAACCCGCGGAAACGTAAGGGGGAAAAGTTATGCCCCCTTAAAGTTTCCATTTTCGACGGACAACTCGCACAAACTACGAGTTTCTGTGTAAAATAACTTGTAAACTAACAACTACAATCGACTAATAATGATTTTAACTTACGATTTAAGTGGTGAAAGTGCGATTTTTATATCCTATTCTTCATGAAAATTCACATTTTAAGGTCATGTTAAAAATGCGTATTTTCATTAGTTCATCGTCCCACCGCAACTGAAGGAGTGGCGTGTCGAAATAAACACTCTATAAAGTTATCTGTGAACTATCATTGCGTTAACCCTAGATTTCTTATGTGCATTAACAATTGACACGAATTTTAAATTGTTCTGTTGTAAATCTATTTACAATTTCTTTATTTGTGGCCAAGTTTTGTGGGTGTTTCTATTTTTTTTGGGAAAAGGTGCCCCTACCAAACATAAACACACGCATGTATCTTTAACCTGGATCCTAACGACACAAATTCATCTGGTAAAAATTAGGGACTTTAGTCAATGATTAAATGGCAATGTAATAGATATTTATGCATTAAGGGAGATATGGAGGTCCTCTGGCCCGGGGTTTGTAAGTCAACCCAGGATGAAGAACAAGAATATCTCCCATGGTGCATACAATATTTGATTTTATAGTTATATATTAGTAATTAGTAAAAATATTCAGTATAGCTATCCGTAATATGTATTTGCATTGTTGCTATAAGTTGGTTTTAAAACAAACAGCTCGCATTTCATGAACTAACGTTTATTTAATTTGATTTGACTTTAATGCTTTAACAAAAAACGTACGGTTGTGAATAAAATAGTGAACAAACCTGGGCGATAAGTTTAATTCATCATTACCTACCAGTTAATGGTTGTAAATGGTAGGTGCTTATGCTTAGGTTAGGGTGAGGTTACATTTGCCCCCCTTTAGACCAGATAGTAGTTTTACACGCAGTAGATTAGGTGATGGTGAAGCCGTCATTAATACATAGGAAGTACTTATACGGGCTCCATGTGGTCAATGGCGGAGCAGAGCGAGACCGGTAGCTTATGCTAAAGTTAGGGTGAGGTTAAGCCCCTCCGCTTTAGACCGACTGGTAGTTTTACCCGCAGCGGATTAGGTGAAGGCGAAGCTGTCATGAATGCATAGGAAGTGGTTACGGTGGCTCACTGTGGTTGATGGCGGAGCGAATCGAATATAGGAAGTAGTTACGCTGGCTCGCTTGTTTATGCTTAGATTAGGGTGAGGTTAAGATGCCCCCTTAGACCAGCCAGTAGTTTTACCTGCAGCGGATAAGGTGAAGGCGAAGCTGTCATGAATGCATAGGAAGCAGTTACGGTGGCTTGCTTATGCTTACATTAGGGTGAGATTAAGGTCCCCCCTTAGACCGGCCAGTAGTTTTCCCTGCAATGGATTAGGTGAAGGCGAAGCCGACATGAATGCATAGGAAGCAGTTACAGTGGCTTGCTGTGGTCGATGGCGGAGCGAAGCTTGCTTGCTTATGCTTACATTAAGGTGAGGTTAAGGTGCCCCCTTAGACCGGCCAGTAGTTTTACCTGCAATGAATTAGGTGAAGGCGAAGCCGACATGAATGCATAGGACGCAGTTACGGTGGCTTGCTGTGGTCGATGGCGGAGCGAAGCGAAGCCATCGACCACAGCCGGCTCGCTTGCTTATGCTTACATTAAGGTGAGGTTAAGGTGCCCTCTTAGACCGGCCAGTAGTTTTACCTGCAGCGGATAAAGTGAAGGCGAAGCCGACATGAATGCATAGGACGCAGTTACGGTGACTTGCTGTGGTCGATGGCGGAGCGAAGCGAAGCCATCGACCACAGCCGGCTCGCTTGCTTGCTTATGCTTAGATTAGGGTTAGGTTAAGGTCGCCCCTTAGACCGGCCAGTAGTTTTACCTGCAATGGATTAGGTGAAGGCGAAGCCGTCATGAATGCATAGGAAGCAGTTACGGTGACTTGCTGTGGTCGATGGCGGAGCGAAGCGAAGCCATCGACCACAGCCGGCTCGCTTGCTTATGCTTACATTAAGGTGAGGTTAAGGTGCCCTCTTAGACCGGCCAGTAGTTTTACCTGCAGCGGATAAAGTGAAGGCGAAGCCGTCATGAATGCATAGGACGCAGTTACGGTGACTTGCTGTGGTCGATGGCTTCGCTTCGCTCCGCCATCGACCACAGCCGGCTCGCTCGCTTGCTTATGCTTAGATTAGGGTTAGGTTAAGGTCGCCCCTTAGACCGGCCAGTAGTTTTACCTGCAATGGATTAGGTGAAGGCGAAGCCGTCATGAATGCATAGGAAGCAGTTACGGTGACTTGCTGTGGTCGATGGCGGAGCGAAGCGAAGCCATCGACCACAGCCGGCTCGCTTGCTTATGCTTACATTAAGGTGACTTGACTTGACGGTGACTTGCTGTGGTCGATGGCTTCGCTTCGCTCCGCCATCGACCACAGCCGGCTCGCTCGCTTGCTTATGCTTAGATTAGGGTTAGGTTAAGGTCGCCCCTTAGACCGGCCAGTAGTTTTACCTGCAATGGATTAGGTGAAGGCGAAGCCGTCATGAATGCATAGGAAGCAGTTACGGTGACTTGCTGTGGTCGATGGCGGAGCGAAGCGAAGCCATCGACCACAGCCGGCTCGCTTGCTTATGCTTACATTAAGGTGAGGTTAAGGTGCCCTCTTAGACCGGCCAGTAGTTTTACCTGCAGCGGATAAAGTGAAGGCGAAGCCGTCATGAATGCATAGGACGCAGTTACGGTGACTTGCTGTGGTCGATGGCTTCGCTTCGCTCCGCCATCGACCACAGCCGGCTCGCTCGCTTGCTTATGCTTAGATTAGGGTTAGGTTAAGGTCCCCCCCTTAAACCGGCCAGTAGTTTTACCTGCAATGGATTAGGTGAAGGCGAAGCCGACATGAATGCATAGGACGCAGTTACGGCGGCTTGCTGTAGTCGATGGCGGAGCGAAGCGAAGTGAAGCCAACGACCACAGCCGCCTCGCTTGCTTATGCTTAGATTAGGGTTAGGTTAAGGTCCCCCCTTAGACCGGCCAGTAGTTTTATCTGCAATGGATTAGGTGAAGGCGAAGCCGTCATGAATGCATAGGAAGCAGTTACGCTGGCTCGGTTGCCTGGTTGCGTCAAGGTCCTCCCCCTTGAGACCGGGTAGTAGTTTTACCCGCAGTAGATTAGGTGATGGCAAAGAATGCATAGGAAGCAGGATTCTTTGTCATGTTAGCACATACTTTCACTTTAAACACCCTAATAGCACTATAGCACACAAATGGAAATAACAGTAGCAATTACTAGAACGTAAATACAAGAGGTTTCAAAAAAATCAGTGAACTTATTGGGACTGTGTGAAAATCAACTAGAAATTAAGGACATGGTAATTTAAATGTAAATGTTAACTGTTTAACCTCTTAACATACACATTTGTTTTATTGTTAATATAGTTAATTTCAGAAATATAATTATTTTTATTTATATCGTACTTTATGTATTCACATATTTTCCGTGAGAATTAGATTGGTTTTCCGATTATGATGTGACCAGTTGGCAACCCTAATAATCACAGATAACTAAATAGAGTGTTCAGTTTGCATGTCCGTCAGTTTCGGCGGAACAATGAACTGTACATAACCTTAAAATGAAATATTAATGTAAAGAAAAAGATATAAAATTCGCATTTTTACTACTCAAATCGTAAGTTTACATTATTATAAATTGATTGTGGTTGTTGGTTTACCAAAATCTACCCAGAAAAGCAGGTTTTGAGCGAGTTGTACGTCCGATATGAGAGAAACTTTAAGGGGGCACAACTTCTTCCCCTTATGTTTCTCAAAGTTAAGATATACATTTTTGGACTCGGCTCAAAAAACTACGTCTACAAAGAATTAAGAAGAAATAAAAAAACAGCCCACTTTCCGATTTTTACCGATTTACCCTAAAGTAAACCCTTACCAAACATTTTACTGTGGCGTCAGTTTACGCAGAGTTCGTGACTTATTTTCGGTTACATTTAACAATCGACCAATTCCGTCTGTATCAACAATTTCCAAATTTGTGAAAAAGTTCGAAAATACAGCAAGTGTAGCGGCAGATGATTCAAAAGGTATTTCAATAGTCCAATTTTAACAAATATTATTTTAAAAACGTTAACATTGCAGGCAAACGGAAGAGAAGAAGCAACGATGAATTGGAAGAAAGAGTTTTGGGGTTGATAAATGCTGGGTAAGGGTTTACTTTAGGGTAAATCGGGAAAAAATCGGGAAGGGGGTTGTTTTTTTATTACTTTTTAATTCTTTGTAGACGTAGTTTTTGAGCCGAGTCCAAAAATGTATATCTTAACTTTGAGAAACGTAAGGGGAAAAAGTTGTGCCCCCTTAAAGTTTCTCACATATCGGCCGGATAACTCGCTCAAAACCTGCTTTTCTGGGTAGTTTTTGGTAAACCAACAACCACAATCAATGTATAACAATGTAAACTTACGATTTGAGTAGTGAAAGTGCGGATTTTATATCTTTTTCTTCATACAAATATCGCATTTTAAGGTTATATTAGTTCATCGTTCGGCCGAAACTGACAGACATGAAAATTGATCACTCTATTTAGTTATCTGTGATTATATTAGGGTTACATCTTTTTCTTTTTTTTTTGGCCTGGGATGCACGTCCATGTGGCCTGCTCTAAGCTATTTGCAAAAGGACAGGGTCTTCACATTATTGGATTATTGGGGCTATCATGATGCCCTGTAATATGAACTGGTCACATCATAATCAGAAAGCCAATCTTTTTCCAAGGAAAATAGGTATATAAAAAGAAAGTTCGACATAATTAAAAATAATTATATTTTTGAAATTAACTATATTAACAATAAAACATATCTTTATATATATTTTACAAAACATAACATTACAGCTGGAGTTAATTCGAACGTGCTAAATGATAATGTTAAAAAAGCGTATGTTAAGAGGTTAAATAGTCAACATTTATATTTACATTACCATGTCCTTAATTTCAAGTTGAATTTCACACAGTTCCAATAGGTTTGTTTTGTTTGAAACCTATTTTATTTACGTTCTAGTAACTGCTACTATTATTTCAATTTGTGTGCTATAGTGCTATTAGTGTGTTTAAACTGAAAGTATGTGCTAACATGCCAAAGAATCTTGCTATGACCATATCCGCTTCGTTCTGCCATCGACCACAGCGAGCCGGTTGCGACCACAGTGAGCCCATACAACTGCCTCCTATGCATTCATGACGGCTTCGCCGTCACCTAATCTACGATGGGTGAAACTACTACCTGTTCTAAAGGGGAAAGAGGGGGGGAAAGAGAGGCTTATCGTAACCAGGCTCACTGTGGTCGATGGCGGCGCAGTGAGCCCATATAACTACTGCCTATGCATTCATGACGGCTTCGCCATCACCTAATTTACAACGGGTAAAACTACTACCCGTTCTAAAGGGGAAAGAGGGGGGCTTAATGTAACCGGCTCGGCTCACTGTGGTCGATGGCGGAGCGAAGCGAATAAATTATATATAATTACTGCCTATGCATTCATGACGGCTTCGTCGTCACCTAATCTACGATGGGTAAAACTACTACCCGTTCTAAAAGGGAAAGAGGGGGGCTTATCGTAACCGGGCTCACTGTGGCCTTTGCATTCATGACGGCTTCGCCGTCACCTAATTGCAGGTAAAACTACTACCCGTTCTAAAGAGAAAAGAGGGGAGGCTTACGATGGCTTCGCTGTCACCCAAACTACTGTGGGTAAAACTACTACCCGATCTAAAGGGGGGAGGGGGACTTTAACTTCACCTTTACCTAAGCAACTTACCATTATCTAAATTCATTCAATATTGGGAGACCTGACCTGCTAAACAACAGTGAGGCTGCAAAATAGGCGTTATGGTTAGTAAGCTTCTAAAGTGCTGACCGTTTTGCTACAAGCGTTCCGCGTGGAGGCGGTCAGCTTCACTCCCCTGGCCCTTCAGTTAAACATCATTAGGACCACGCCTTAAAAAAGGCGGTTTTCTCGCCAAGCAGCTTAATGACGGAAGTCACCGTACTGACGGCGAATTGCATTCAGTAGGGCCTCCATCACATCAGTCTTCAGTTTGCGGCAATGACGGCGCCACAAATATTCCAGCTGAAAATCTGCGAATTGTTCCCTGGGAACATTACGCCCACAAAACCATTGTTTTGCAGGGCGCCAAGTCGCTTCAATTCGCTGGGTGTGCGTGCCGTCTTGAGCTGCAATAAAAATAAATTAGAGGAATAATAAACAGTTAAAGATTACTCACCAACAAACTTGAAGAAATCATCACTGTGATTTACCTTTTTGTGGACATACCCGTTTTGACCAAGGAGATCGTAACCTCGCCAAAAGTCTGTATGTATTTCGGTACCTGGGAGCACGTACTTCTTAATTTCTGAAATTAAGGTGTCGCTGTCCCGGGTGTCGACCACAACCATTGCCACTTCTTCACGGCCATCCTCGATCATGCCAAGCACCCAATGGCCTTCAACAATTCGGCCACGATTGTATTTTCGTTTTCCAAATTTTGATTCATCAATTTGGACGATCTTTCCAGGACCGCCCAATTTGATGTTCTCTTGATGGAAAAAGAAATCCTCGATGACCATCTCACGACAGTACCTATTCCTATAATAAATTGTAAACAAAAAATTAATTTCAAATTAAATAAAGAAGAAAAGTAGCCTGACTATATAAATATTCAACCTGTTTGTAACTCTACAAAATTAAATCTCGCAAACGAATAATAATTGTTTGCCTGGCTAATACCGCACCAAATATTGAATAATACAATTTTTTTGCATGTTATTAATAGTATTATCATCGAAATAGCATTGCTTTAAGATTTTTTATATCTGCGCACAAGGTCTTATATATCTGTTGATACACACAGATTAACTTATAACCACTGATTAAAGAGAATGGGGTGCGATGCAAACAGACATTAATTTTGAAGAGTTACAAATACTTTTAGCATTTATTTGATTTATTTAATATTTCTGCAACACATAAAGATTTTTAATTTTAATTAAAAGCAGTTTATGTAAACAAGCAAAATAAAAGAGTTTCTGCAAACAAACAAAATAAAAGAGTTTCTACTTACCACCATGTTATCGTTGGTTGACTAAGGACGGTCCGTTGGTCTAGCGGTATAGTCACATCCACGCTCTCTTTGCGGAGCGTGTCATGAGACCAATCGCTGCAAAATCCGTACATTAGCCAGATCACCTCATCTGGCCGAATCCTTGCCTCCTCAAACCAAGTGCCTGCGGAGACAACATTCCCTCTTCCACAACCAGCTTTTGGACATTTGAACCGTCCACAGCCGTGCTGACCAACTGTATACAATTTGGTCGGAACACGATGGACCCGACAGAACGGAGATGTTGTTGGCAGCAAGCCTTGGCCTTTCGCCCAATCAATGCTTGCAGCAGCCGTAGGAAGACTTCGCGCATTCCACAAAACGTATTCGTATTCCATTATAACTGGAATAAAAGAAACATTAGAAAAATAATACAGAAATTTAATATACAACTTACCCAAAGACTAAAACACACTTTTACTCTCAACTAAAAAGTAACGAGCAAACTGGGGCACAGAGAAATTGTAAATAAATTTACAAACAAAACATTCAAAACTCGTGCCAATTGTCTACACAATAAAAGATCACAGATAACCTTAATAGAGTGTCTATTTCGACACGCCACTCCTTCAGTTGCGGTGGGACGATGAACTAATGAAAATACGCATTTTTAACGTGGCCCCAACATGTGATGTTTTCATGAAGAAAAAGATATAAAATTCGCAATTTCACTACTCAAATCGTAAGTTAAAATCATTATTAGTCGATTGTAGTTGTTAGTTTACAAGTTGTTGTACACAGAAACTCGTAGTTTGAGCGAGTTTTCCGTCGAATATGGAGACTTTAAGGGGGCATAACTTTTCCCCCTTACGTTTCCGCGGGTTAAAACGTACATTTCTGAACTCGGCTCAAAAAACTATGTCTTCAAAACAAATTTCAGCCCCCGGGTCCATTTACCCTAAAGTAAACACCAGCCAAATGCTGATCCAACAACTAGCATACGATGCATTGCTCGTGAGTGCAGCGTGTCTACATTCTCAGTGTATAAGATTCTGAATAAGCATGGGTATTATCCCTACAAACATCAATGCCATCAGGAGATATTGCTAGTGGATGAAGAAAGCAGGCGTGTATTCTGCGAGATAATGCAGGATCGATCAAACATAGACAGAAACTTTTTGCAGTCTATCTGTTTTACGGATGAATGCACGTTCACACTTAACAACGAGCCCAACACTCAGAACACGCGATACTGGACCCAAGAAAATCCGCGGATATGCCTTAGAACTAGAACCCAGTTCCCGCAAAAAATCAATATTTGGGCTGGTATTTAAAAAAATAATATTATTGGGCCGTTTGAAATATGTGGAAATTTAAATTCGAATTTTTATTTAGACCTTTTAATCAACCAGGTTGGCCCTGCGTTAGAAGAAGTTGCACGTGACAATCAGGAGATATGGTATCAGCATGATGGATGTCCAGCCCATTATGGTTTAAATGTAAGGGAATATTTAAATGCTAATTTTCCCAATTGCTGGATTGGTCGCGGTGGCACTATCAACTGGCCACCAAGATCTCCTGATTTAGCACCATGTGATTTCTTTTTGTGGGGTCACTTGAAAAACAAAATTTACAAAAAACACCATCCAAATATTGAATCTTTGCGGGAAGCAATTTTTGCGGAATGCACATTGATTACAGATAGGCAGTTGGCTAATGTTAGACATGCATTTTATAACCGATTGGGTTATTGTTTACACCAGAACGGAGAACTTTTTGAGTACTTGCTCTAAAATTTCCCGTTGACCGCTGGTTACGGTAAAACCAAAAATATATCACGAACTGTGTGTAATCTGACACCACTTTAATTCAATTCATCGTTGCTTCTTCTGTTCCGTTTGCCTTTAATTTTAATATGTTTGAAATAATATTTGTTGAAATTGGACTATTGAAATACCTTTTGAATCATCTGCCGCTACACTTGCTGTATTTTCGAACTTTTTCACAAATTTGGAAATTGTTGATACAGACGGAATTGGTCGATTGTTAAATGTAACCGAAAATAAGTCACGAACTCTGTGTAAACTGACGCCACTGTAAATATTTTGATAATAAATAATACCCTCTCTCCATTGGAATAACTCATATTATTGTTCATAGTAATAACAATGCGTGAATTGATATTTGGACGTGGATGGAACTGCGGGTTAAGGAGATTGAATGATTCGGGAAATTGGCGTCGGCTACGAGGCCATCTGCCATAATCATTGTATTGTAATATATCAGAAATTAAATGAATAATTGAATAATGAAAGACAAATGCAATGTCCATGGTCCCGAGCGAATATTCCGCGACCCCGAAATCGTTCGCCCGGGCTGGGATTCGAACCCTCGCGGCACGCGGTGCAACCGGCATAAGCGCTCGCTTGTACCCACTACACCAACGGGCCGCCCGAATTAATGTTTGACTAGTAAAATTATTCTCACCATAACATGACATTTCGTCGGGTGAGAACTGTATTATTCTATGTCCACTTTTTTTCAAAAATGATATTTTTATGCCGTAATATTTTATGTCCAATGGTGCGTCTATTCCTCGTTAGAGATGACGACATAATATCAGTTTTAGGTGTTTTCTGATGTTCCATTTTATTCCATGTCTATTTCAAACAGTTAATTATTAAAACTGTAATATTCTATGTCCCTCGACCAATCACAGAGATATGGACATAGAATAATTATACTTTTACTTGTGAGCGTAGCTTGTTTCGGTTAATTACGCTGCATTTCAAAGAGTATTTAGTGCTGTGTTAATTGATAGTGCAAGGTTTACTACCTTAAATCATAATGGATTCGGATGTTGAACCATTTGAAGATTCGGGATCGGAGTTTATACCATCAGATACAGCCGATAGGTATTTTTATTCAACATGGTTTAAGGTTATGTCGCTACAGCTGCGAATTTAAATTTTCAGTAGTGAAGAAGAAGATGATCCAAAAGGTTCTAAAAGTACCAAGAGTACCTCAAACGAGTAAGTTGCTAATTAATAATATTTTTTAAGTTTTATTTTAATTAATTATTTCGTTGAAACTGCAGTGCTAGAAATGCAGAAGAGGTGAATAAATCCGGGAGAACAAGAAAAAGGAAAGCGGACCCTAAGATGTGGAAAAAAAATAAGCGTAAGGTGTTAAGACAAAATGGAAAAGAGTATGTGAATTCTAAAGGGAATGTTGTGGCCCAAAAGATGCCTGTTATTTCTTGTGGTCAATGTAGATTTAAATGTTCGGAAAACTTTTCCAAAAATGATGTAAATGCTATCCACACAGAATTTTGGCAAAATTCTGATAATAATAAATCATTCTTTTATGACAAAACCACTCTTAGATCCATCGTTCAACGAATGCGTAATCGTGGTGAACGCCAAAAAACTAAATCATATTCTTATAAATATTTTTTATTAAAAGGCATCAATAAAATAAGAGTATGCAAAAAATTTTATCTTGGAGTATTAGCTGTGAGTCAGATTAGAATTTCATATTTTCATGAAAATAAAAAACAAGGTATAACTGGTACTCCTCAAGGTGATCGGAGAAAAAGTACTTCAAAATTAAATGACGGAACTAGAGAACAAATTCGAAATCACATAAATTTATTCCCTCGAATTTCATCACACTACTGCAGAAAAAATACTGTTAAGGAGTACTTGGAAAGGTCTCTAAATATTACAAAGATGTACGAACTGTATTTGGAGTATTGCAACAACAATCAAATTAATCCAGCAAAAAAGTGGTTGTACAGAAATATATTCAATTACGAATTCAACATCGAATTTCATAAGCCCAAAAAGGATTTGTGCCCAATTTGTACAGAGTATCACACTCATAAGTCTGGAAATACTTTAAGCGCAGAACTTGAGAATAAATATGAAACACACACAGTAGCAAAAAATTCCGCTAGAAGGGAAAAAAAAGAAGATATAGAAAAATGCAAGAAAGATAAAGAGACTGTTTTATTATGTTTTGACATGCAAAGCGTTTTAACAGTACCACAAACAAATGTATCTACATCTTATTATAAAAAAAAGTTTGCAGTTTATAATTTAACGGGATTTGATATAATCACAAAACAGGGATACTGTATGTTCTGGAATGAGAGCATGGGAGGACGCAAAGGGACAGACATTGCCAGTGCTTTGAGTGTGCTTTTAGAAAAACTTGTTAAGGAAAGACCTGAAGTGAAGAACATTATATTATGGTCGGACGCTTGTATACCACAAAACAAAAATTCTCACATGTCAGCAGCACTCTTACATTTCCTTAGAAATCACCCAACAATAACATCCATTACCCAAAAATATCAGGAACCTGGACACAGCTGTGTACAGGAAGTTGACGCAATGCACAGTGTAATAGATAGAAGAATTAAGGGCCTAGAAATTCATAGTCCACTTGCACTACTTCGAATTTTGCTGAGTGTCAGGTCGCGAAAACCTTACAAAGTGGTTCAACTTCGACCAGATAATTTTGTGGATTTCAAACAACTAGCGATTTTAATGGTTATCAAGTTACCTTACAAGAAAACTGTAAAGATAATTTATAGAAATGGTGTGAACAGTATATTGTTTAGTAATTCGTACAATCAACAGAATGACATTGTTTCAATATTAAAAAATAACAAAAATCGTTTTTTGGAAAATATACCTGACCCAAGTATTTTACTGGAACCACCCTCAATTCCGGCAGACAAAAAGCAACACATCAAGGATCTATTTGGAAACTTTTCAAAAGAAGATTTGGATTTCTGGAAGGCATTATTCAGGGAGAATCAGTTGTTGGTGGAAAAATAAACAATTTGTTTACAATATTTTTTTATTATGTTATGTTGCTTTGTAAGTTACTTGGAATTGTTCGAATAAACTTTCTATTAAAAAATAACTATTATTGCATTGTCCATATACGCTTAACACCAAAAATATTATCTTGCCATCAACACCTCGCAAGTTAGAGCCATATTATTCCATGTGCATTTTGTTTTTGTTTTTTTTGTGTTCAATATTAGTAGTAGTCCTAAATTTTGCAAAAAATTTACTTCATCATGATGTCTTTAAAAAGTGATTATATAACGCGTTGTATATAAATAACAGTTCGAAAATTATAGCAATTTTAAACTTAAAATGCCTCCCCTGCAAAATTTAACAAAATGGACATGGAATACTACAGTTCTCACCCGACGATTTGTCAAAGTCATGGCAAGGGTTTTTATTAAATGGTAAATTGTTAAACTTATTTTTATTATTTCTGAGGTGTATGCTGGTACAAACGTAAATTAAATGGATGATACATTTACAGTTTTTAATTCTCTAAAAAATATTCCTTTACGATTTTTCTCTAAAATGAATAGGGGAGCAAATAATTACACATATTTAATTTTACATGTTAAATCCCTATGTTCGCCCCTTATCCCAAACACTCGGTATATATATATATATATATATATATATATATATATATATATATATATATACATATATATATATATATAGATGCTGGAGGGAAGTAACGGCCGTACTTGTTGGAAAATAGTAAAAATGTCGAAGAAAAATCCTCGTATCAGGGAATCCGACCAAAAAGGGTGGTTAATAAATCATCTATTTATCATAAAACCGAGCTTTCGCCAATGTTTATTAGCTTCTTCAGGGATAACGCTACAAAATAATTTACAAGAGTGAAAATTTTTATAAGTTAATGAAATGAGGTTATGCACGTGTTCGCGACGCACGTGTTGGCGAAAATGTACTTACATGGAAGATGTGAAAAAATAAACCGTTGAACATACGGAATTAATGAAAAGGCTCGATGCAGTAATAGTGAAACATATTAAAATTTGTTTAAAACGTTGATGTCACAGGATTAAAATTTACAAACACACATCGCCGGACATGTTGGTTTGAGACGATGACTAACAGTGATTGTGAACTAGGTTAGATTGTAATGGCCGAGGTACAAGCCAAACTGGAGGGAGAGCACTACACAATTAGTGCCAACCCTGGGAATTGATGCCGTCAAAGTGGCGGTAAAATTTGAATTTGACAATTTAAAGTGTAAAAGAGTAAAAGTGTAAAATTGTATAATAAGAAGGGGTGGTGTTGTCTGTGGCTATCAATTTAACCTTTACAAATGTAGATTATAACATTAACAATGACTGACTCATTTTAACGCTATAATAAAATGTAGGGGTTAGGATTAATAGATGAGTTAAAAAATATATAATATAAGTGTTAGAAGTGGTGGTTAAGTGATGGTGGTTAAATGGTGAGCACACCATTTACGGTGAATAAAGTGGGTTAATGTAACCCCCAGATTGTAAGTTGTAATATTAACAATGTACAAGTCATTGTAGTATTACAACACATTGCAGCGGTTGCAGGGTTGTTATTGAAAACGTATAAGTTACGTAATGTTAAAGTTATATAAAAAAGGTAGTGTTTAAAAGTTTAAATTATTTAGGTGTAATACAGCAATTTCAATAAATTGCTGGGGGGGTAAGAGAGAAAAAGTGAGATGTATAATAATAATTGGTTTGATTACTGATAACGAGAACAATTAACTAGATCCAAACGAAAATCAAGTAGCAGAAACTAAGGAGTTGTGTGAATTATTAATCAGGGGATCGTTGTTGGTCTTATGATGGTCTGAAAGACTGATAAGGTAGGAATAAATATTACTTAAGTGATCTGTGTCTGATTTGAAATTCATTGTTTTTTCACGGTTCTTCTGAATGTGATACATCTCCAGAAACAGTCTGCCCCTGTAGGACTTACAAGTGTCGAGAACTTTTACGTTGTTGAAGTCTGGGTTGTGGTTTGAAGAGTTACAGTGAATAGAAAGAGCACATGACTTGTTGCCCAGTCTGTAATCGCTCCTGTGCTGTGTCAAACGTGACTTGAGCCACTGTGAAGTTTGACCCACATAGGAGAGATCACAACCCGAGCAAGGTATATTGTAAATTACGTTGGACAAGACATCAATTGAGTTCTTGTCTTTAAGCCTAGTGAAAAAATGACTGTTAAGGGTGCTAATGTTAGATTGAGCTATTCTGACTTTGTCGTGGCCCAGAACGTTAATAAGTTTAGGGGTGAGGCCCTCTGCGTAGGGCAACTTCCTGAATGTTATTTGGTCGGGGGGGTTTGGGGGAGGTTCAATAGGGACTACTGTTGGTGGAGTAACAATAGGATCTTGTCGGTTAAACATCAATTTGGACACAAGTGAACGCGGAAAACCATTGTTAACCGCTATATCAGCTAATAAGTGTAGGTTTTTTTTCCCTGAAGGAGTGATGGCAAATTTTAATAATTCTAGATTTCAAACCTAATAAGGTGTTAATTTTCACTCGAAAAGGTGAATGTGAATGAAAGTTGATATAACGGCCGGAATTCGTTGGCTTGCGGTACCAGTCCAGGACAAGAGTGTTGTCAGTTCTCCTAACAACCCTCGTGTCCAAGAAGGGTATGCATCCATCGACTTCCGTTTCAACTGTGAATTGAATATGTGTGTTGAACGTGTTAAAAGTGTCGAGAGTGAGTTGAACCGATTCGAGGGGCACAGCAAGAATTAAGTCATCGACATACTTCTTGATGAAGGGTAGTTGGAAAGGTAATTGAGGGATGACCGCATCCAGTAAGTCGTCCATGACGATTTGAGCCAAAATGGGACTCAAGGGGGAGCCGTTTTAAACAAATTTTAATATGTTTCACTATTACTGCATCGAGCCTTTTTATTAATTCCGTATGTTCAACGGTTTATTTTTTCACATCTTCCATGTAAGAATTTTTTCGCCAACACGTGCGTCGCGAACACGTGCATAACCTCATTTCATTAACTTATAAAATTTTTCACTCTTGTAAATTATTTTGTAGCGTTATCCCTGAAGAAGCTAATAAACATTGGCGAAAGCTCGGTTTTATGATAAATAGATGATTTATTAACCACCCTTTTTGGTCGGATTCCCTGATACGAGGATTTTTCTTCGACATTTTTACTATTTTCCAACAAGTACGGCCGTTACTTCCCTCCAGCATCTAATTACAGATGGGGTTTTACCAGGACATAAAGAACACCTTTGGCAATGAAGTAGCCAAAAACCTGAAGTTATGGGCAGCTATTAACATCAAACTGGCGAACCGGATTAATAGAAGGGCTTTTCTCCTACGATGCAGACGATCACAACTGATTCCAACACACATCCGCAACAACTCACACAACTTGATGACTCTAATGGACACAGACGACAGAAAACTAGGAGCAACAATACTCAATTTCAATAACAGGTTGGGGAACAAAGTATTAAATTTTGAAATAAAAATAACAATTAACGAAATTCAACGATTAGAAAGTAGCTTAAATAACATCCAACTAACCACTCGTTCTTCTTTACCACCACACATTTATAATGAATATAACTTTAGAATGCGTTGCAAATACAAAAACACGTTTGCCACTGTAAAATCACATAATCGAAAAAAGTTCGACGAATTGAAGGCCTCGGTTGTCAAGAAGAGGTATTTTGTAAATAACGCCAAATGGCTTGTTAACTGTACTGACGTTGTCGTCCCCCAGGACGTTAATACTTTACTTTCACTCGGCCCAAAGTTTTGCTTACCAGTTCAACCCAAAGATTTTAACATTTCATATTTTCTTAGCGACATTGAGTCCATTCTCGAGACCTCACCTGAGGACCAACACAATTTCATTCGTGCAAAGATCACTAATTTACTCACGAACTACGTTCTTACCCCACACACCCCCCTTATGTCAGATGCTCTTCAAGCAACAAATAGATTTTTAAAAGATAATCCATCATTAATTGTTACTAAGGCTGACAAAGGTGCAGTCACGGTTTTGCTGAACAAGGCAGATTATGTAGAAAAATCAGAGCTATTGCTCCACGACACCGACACTTATACCCGCCTGCCAAAAGATCCAACAGCGTCGATCCAGCGTAGTCTAACAAAGCTGGCAAAAGATCTAGGCAAACAAGGCTTACTTGACGACATAACTGTCAAGAAAATCGTAACGTATAGTGCGGTCGCACCGAAATACTACGGTCTGCCAAAAATCCACAAACCCGACTTACCTTTGCGCCCTATCATATCTTCAATTAATTCCCCGACATATTCATTGTCTTGTTTCTTGTCGAACATCTTGGCTTCCTCTTTCTCCTGTAGAACAGATTATAACGTCTTGGATTCCTTCGCTTTTGCGGAAGAATTCAACGAATTTCAACTTCCACCTGATTTTGTGCTGATATCCTTAGACGTGGTCTCCTTATTCACTAATATCCCTATGGATCTAGTAATTAATATTATTGATTCAAAATTCAATTCAATTATACCCCACACGGGTCTAGATAAAATTAACTTCATTAAACTTATTAAATTCATTGGGGATAATAATTATTTCACTTATAATGGGTCTTTCTATAAGCAAACCTTTGGGACACCAATGGGCTCCCCCTTGAGTCCCATTTTGGCTCAAATCGTCATGGACGACTTACTGGATGCGGTCATCCCTCAATTACCTTTCCAACTACCCTTCATCAAGAAGTATGTCGATGACTTAATTCTTGCTGTGCCCCTCGAATCGGTTCAACTCACTCTCGACACTTTTAACACGTTCAACACACATATTCAATTCACAGTTGAAACGGAAGTCGATGGATGCATACCCTTCTTGGACACGAGGGTTGTTAGGAGAACTGACAACACTCTTGTCCTGGACTGGTACCGCAAGCCAACGAATTCCGGCCGTTATATCAACTTTCATTCACATTCACCTTTTCGAGTGAAAATTAACACCTTATTAGGTTTGAAATCTAGAATTATTAAAATTTGCCATCACTCCTTCAGGGAAAAAAACCTACACTTATTAGCTGATATAGCGGTTAACAATGGTTTTCCGCGTTCACTTGTGTCCAAATTGATGTTTAACCGACAAGATCCTATTGTTACTCCACCAACAGTAGTCCCTATTGAACCTCCCCCAAACCCCCCCGACCAAATAACATTCAGGAAGTTGCCCTACGCAGAGGGCCTCACCCCTAAACTTATTAACGTTCTGGGCCACGACAAAGTCAGAATAGCTCAATCTAACATTAGCACCCTTAACAGTCATTTTTTCACTAGGCTTAAAGACAAGAACTCAATTGATGTCTTGTCCAACGTAATTTACAATATACCTTGCTCGGGTTGTGATCTCTCCTATGTGGGTCAAACTTCACAGTGGCTCAAGTCACGTTTGACACAGCACAGGAGCGATTACAGACTGGGCAAGAAGTCATGTGCTCTTTCTATTCACTGTAACTCTTCAAACCACAACCCAGACTTCAACAACGTAAAAGTTCTCGACACTTGTAAGTCCTACAGGGGCAGACTGTTTCTGGAGATGTATCACATTCAGAAGAACCGTGAAAAAACAATGAATTTCAAATCAGACACAGATCACTTAAGTAATATTTATTCCTACCTTATCAGTCTTTCAGACCATCATAAGGCCAACAACGATCCCCTGATTAATAATTCACACAACTCCTTAGTTTCTGCTACTTGATTTTCGTTTGGATCTAGTTAATTGTTCTCGTTATCAGTAATCAAACCAATTATTATTATACATCTCACTTTTTCTCTCTTACCCCCCCAGCAATTTATTGAAATTGCTGTATTACACCTAAATAATTTAAACTTTTAAACACTACCTTTTTTATATAACTTTAACATTACGTAACTTATACGTTTTCAATAACAACCCTGCAACCGCTGCAATGTGTTGTAATACTACAATGACTTGTACATTGTTAATATTACAACTTACAATCTGGGGGTTACATTAACCCACTTTATTCACCGTAAATGGTGTGCTCACCATTTAACCACCATCACTTAACCACCACTTCTAACACTTATATTATATATTTTTTAACTCATCTATTAATCCTAACCCCTACATTTTATTATAGCGTTAAAATGAGTCAGTCATTGTTAATGTTATAATCTACATTTGTAAAGGTTAAATTGATAGCCACAGACAACACCACCCCTTTTTATTATACAATTTTACACTTTTACTCTTTTACACTTTAAATTGTCAAATTCAAATTTTACCGCCACTTTGACGGCATCAATTCTCAGGGTTGGCACTAATTGTGTAGTGCTCTCCCTCCAGTTTGGCTTGTACCTCGGCCATTACAATCTAACCTAGTTCACAATCACTGTTAGTCATCGTCTCAAACCAACATGTCCGGCGATGTGTGTTTGTAAATTTTAATCCTGTGACATCAACGTTTTAAACAAATTTTAATATGTTTCACTATTACTGCATCGAGCCTTTTCATTAATTCCGTATGTTCAACGGTTTATTTTTTCACATCTTCCATGTAAGTACATTTTCGCCAACACGTGCGTCGCGAACACGTGCATAACCTCATTTCATTAACTTATAAAATTTTTCACTCTTGTAAATTATTTTGTAGCGTTATCCCTGAAGAAGCTAATAAACATTGGCGAAAGCTCGGTTTTATGATAAATAGATGATTTATTAACCACCCTTTTTGGTCGGATTCCCTGATACGAGGATTTTTCTTCGACATTTTTACTATATATATATATATATATATATATATATATATATATATACAGGAGAATTTTTAACGACCGTACATGTGAATAACTGTAGATAAAATGCTAACGAGATTCTCGGTCAGATGATGATAAAAATTTGCAAATGTGTGAGGCGAAAGACAGAGACAGCTGTTTCATCTTTGTTAAGAATCATCAGTCTGCCATATTCAACCCAACACACATCTGCAAATTTTTCGGAAGTAATATTTATATGTTGGGTTGAATATGGCAGACTGATGATTCTTAACAAAGATGAAACAGCTGTCTCTGTCTTTCGCCTCACACATTTGCAAATTTTTATCATCATCTGACCGAGAATCTCGTTAGCACTTTATCTATATATATAAAACGGCAAGAAGTAACGGACGCTGCTAAGTAGTGAAGTGTGAGGTGTAACGGGAGAAAGGTCCAGAATTTCGATATAGTCCGCAGGGAGCAATAAACCAGATGTAGTGTGTGCCCAGTCACTATATTTCGCTATAAGTAGCCAACGTTTCGCGTAAAACATTTACGCATCATCAGGGCCTAAAATTAAATGTTACAATAAATTTTAGTGAGGAGTAAAATGATCAAAATTGAGAAAACGACGAAAATGACGCTACGCGCACATGTTATTTGCGATGTGCTGTTGTATTTTTAAATTTTAACGCCTCGTCTACACACGATCACCATGTCGAACTTCTTAACCTCTTCACCACGCGGTCGCCTCACGCACCGCAGGACATCATTATTTTAATCGTTTACTAGTAAGTTTAACCTCTTTTGTTTTCTTGTTCACTGCCTTCAGCTTTTACTTTGTTAAAATTTTTTCTCAATTTTGATCATTTTACTCCTCACTAAAATTTATTGTAACATTTAATTTTAGGCCCTGATGATGCGTAAATGTTTTACGCGAAACGTTGGCTACTTATAGCGAAATATAGTGACTGAGCACACACTACATCTGGTTTATTGCTCCCTGCGGACTATATCGAAATTCTGGACCTTTCTCCCGTTACACCTCACACTTCACTATATATATATATATATATATATATATATATATATATATATATATATATATATATATATATATATATATATATATATATATATATATATATTTTTTTGGAAAAAAAAATTTAAACTATTTTTGGTTATCGTCATTTTTATGTCTTTATGTCTGAATTGCTTTTTAATGAATACCATTATTGCAGGAAATACAAGCCATAAATATCAATAATTTTTTATAGTCCCGAAGTGGTCAATACACAATTATTTTTTAAACCAGTGGATAGGTTTTGAAATTTTGTACATTTACGAAATTACGCTATCAAGATTTGTTCAGAAGTAATAGCCAAAAGACAAAAATATGGCTGATTTCCGAGGGGCGAGTTCACCCCCTTAACACGTTTTTAACCGAAACAAAAAAATACGTATCGAATACGTATCCACCCTCTACAAATCCACCAAATTTCATTAAAATCCGAGAGGAACACTTGGGTTAGTTCCCTTGTAGGTACAGAAATAAATTAAATGTGGAGTTTCGAGGGGAATTAAAATTAAAATTTAAATTTAAATTGATCAATTTCGAACCCAATTTAGCGAACCTTGCAAAGAAACACCGGGCACACCCGTCTCATTGATTAAGAAGCAATAAATCTGTAGTTATTTTACTTCTTATTTTTACTTATTTATAATTACTTATTACTTAATAGATATTAAGGTATTTAAATTTAAAACATTTAAAATATTTTTTTTATAAAACTATTGTCACACAATGTACTATTGTATAGTATATTTCAAGCTCTAGTGCTGAGCAATAAAAAATTATCTCGAGTACCCGCTATAAAAATACAATTGCTTTACAACATTGTAAATTTGTAACTAACTACTGCGCACAGTGCGTGATTTATGGGTATCGCCCAAGAAAAATTTTCTACCTGCGGCTGTGCATCGAATATTGGAAACATCGATCTTCTTAGTTTCTACGAATACAGCACGGCGCGGCGCACAGCAAAAACTGTACTTAGGTAGGCTTGATGCTTGTACTAATGTGGAAATCCCTGTAATTAGAGATCTAGTTCGCCTTGCCTCGCGAGCAAATTGTCACTTTATCAACAGTTGCCTTAGTGTATACTTCGCTAGTGTTTTCTTTTTGGTACTTTTTTGTTTACGACGACTTCGATACTCTCACGGACTTTGATTTTTAATACTGAATTTGGGATTTTTTTGTATATAACGACCTTGCTTCTACTACGGATTTTGATTTGTGATCTGTGATTTTTAATATGATGAACTTCTTACGACGTCTTCGCTAACTGTCCGGATTTTGATTTGTGAATTGTGTGATAACTACAGCTCTGTTTTTTTTTACGGTGACTTCGCTCCTACTACGGCTTCTGATTAGAAATTTGTGTGATTTTGCAGTGACTTTTAATTTGTGACTTGGGTGATATTAAAGTGTTTAAGTAAATAGTTCTGTGATACTACGGAGTTGGACGTTTGAGATACTAGGATATACTACAGACTTTATAGATTAATCAGAAAAAAATGTGGCAGCCTTTGGACCTGAACCAACACCCAAACCAATATATTGATGAGCAAATTAATGCAGTCAATATTACAAAGAAAATTTCAGTAAAAAACCAAGGTAAGTTTTTCCTGCAAAAATGTATTCACATATTGGTCTACTTGCCCGTGCAGAGGCCCATATTGTTTTCATTAAAGTAATAAACAAGTAATATATGTGCGAGAAACAGAAACAGAAACCACTTGTCAAACAACTTGTTTTTTTATAAATATATTGTTATAGCAATTACTATGAATAAAACAATCAAATATTAGCTAGGTGATGTGTCCATCATAGTAGTTTCTCATTGAACTTTTTTTTTAATACAACTTGATCGCAAAACTAACTTTTTCGCACAGATTGCCGTGCGTGAAACTAATGATTTTCTGACATGATTTGCTTCACCGGGATGCGTGAAGCAAATCATGATAGAAAATCAAAGCAGAAACGCCTGTTTTCAGCACTATTTTAGACTGACATATACAATGCATTCTTCTAAATTCTAATTAAATTACAGTTATACAAAAAATAATGTTTATATTAAACGCACTTTATATAAAGGGTGTCCCAGAATAAACCGTCATTTTAATTTTTATAAATAAGCCGCATATTTTTCGAAATGTTTGGAAACTTTTAATGAAATGTGGCGTAAAGACGTGGAGGTTAATTATGAAATATAATATCGCCCAAATGGCCGCCTCGGCTCTGCGTGCACACACGGGCTCTTTTAATGAAATTTTTAATGACACTTTCGCATAATTGCGGCTCAATTGCTTCAATTGCCGCTTGGATTTCCTCTTTCAGTTCCGCAATTGTTCGAGGCGTATTGGCGTAGACCTTCCCTTTGAGGAAACCCCAAAGAAAGAAGTCCAAGGGAGTCAAATCGCAAGAACGGGGCGGCCAATGCACATCACCTCGGCGCGAAATAACGCTTCCTTCGAATCTGGTGTGCAATAACTTCAATGTTTCGGTGGCTGTGTGACAAGTGGCACCGTCCTGTTGGAACCACATGTCTTCGAGATCCATATTATCAATTTCGGGCCAAAAGAAGTTGGTTAACATGTCGCGATATCTCACCCCATTGACAGTGACGGCGGTTCCAGCCTCATTTTGAAAGAAAAATGGCCCAATAACACCTCCAGACCAAAATCCACACCAAACAGTGCACTGTTGTGGATGCATTGGAAACTCTTGGACTGCCCTTGGATTTTCCAAGCCCCAAATACGGCAGTTCTGCTTGTTGACATACCCATTCAGATGGAAATGGGCTTCGTCGGAGAAGATGATTTACTTTGCAAAATCGTGGTCGACTTGATGATGTTCCAACACCCAATCCGAGAACGTAAGACGCTGCGCATGGTCTGCCGGCTCCAGTGCTTGGGTCAATTTAATCTTGTATGCCTGCAGATGAAGATATTTGACTAAAATGCGCTGCATGGAGCTCCTGGAGACACCAACTTCTTGAGCACGATGACGAATTGAGGTTGATGGGTCGTCATCGACGCTGGCCGCTACCAAGGCTACATTTTCGTTCGAACGGGCGGAACGCCGACGGCCATGTTTCTTCATGTTCACAACTGAACCCGTGGACTCGAATTTATGGATAAAATCAACCAGGGTGCTACGGGATGGTGCGTTATGATGACCGAGAAGCGTGCGAGTTTTACGGATCGTCTCTGCAAAATTTTGACCATTTTTGTAATTAATTTTCATAACTTCAACGCGTTGCTCGACCGTGAACCTATCCATGACTGATAACCTCAAAGTCTACTACTGACAGTTGTAATTGAATTAGCACTCTACGATTGTTACCAAAAAATTAATGCCCGATTCATAATGACGGTTTATTCTGGGACACCCTTTACAAAATTATTATTTCATATTTTCTATATTTCAGAATATATCTTTAAAAAACTGAAAATGCAGAGATTATATCTCGAATAGTGAGTATTGGACGGCAAAAAGTCATAGAATATGAAATATGTATTTTTTATTTCTAACAACTTATATTTGAAAGATATTTTTATACGACCAATATATCACGCAAAAAACGCTAAGAATAAACTTCGTCTTAACGACTTAAGATTTTGACCAAAACAAAAGCTGTTCAGTGCCCACACATGTTGTAAAACCTTAAATATAACTTTAATTAACCTTAGATTGTTAATAACAAACTGGAAAAATTGAAATTTTTAATATATGCAACTGGAACCTTCAAGAATAGCTCCAAGAAGTCAAACAAATTTGAGGTTTTTAGTTGAACAATTATGCGGGTTTTTATATAAATTTGAAACTTGTTAAAAGTAGTTAATTAACAGAAGCATATTTAATACAATAATTAAGGCAAACATTTTTTTTAGTTAACGAAAAAGCCTATTTGATCGAGACCGTAAGGTCGAAATCCTGATAGGCGCTTCTAAATGAACTAAAAACATATTCACGCACCTAATATAAACAATTTTTCATCTACAATTGTAATTGGAAATGGTGAATAGAAATGAATGTCAAGAAGACAACGGAAAATGTCAGTCAGAAACAATGCGTAAAGTGCGTGCTTCACCAGTAGCGCAGCCAGGGGGGGGGGGGGCAAGACAGTAATTATGTGGAGGGGGAAATTTCTGCTAATGAAGATAAAATTAAATTTAATTAAAAGCTATTCAAATACTTAATTCTTAATTGTAGATTAATTAATTAATTATACATTTTATCTTATTACTTTTTAGAATTAACTATACGCTGTGCGAAAATGTTTGCTTTTTGATCAAGTTGTAGACAAATAAATTTAGATAGCACAAAAAACATTTAATATAATTACTTTTACTTTAGTTATAGAATTACCTACTTGCCGTCCTCTTCGACGGAACAACGGAGTAAAACGTCAAATATTTACGTCTGATGCTAAACAAATAATAAAAGACGTATATAGCTTTAACTAATACATCCACGAGATCAATTAGCAAGATAGTTAAAGAAACTACCGGCAAGAGAAAAAGTCGCAAGGATAAAGGTGTAAAAAAAAATACACCAAACATTTTTCATAAAATAAGAAAAATAACGTATGAATCTATTAAACAACAAAAGGAGTAGAGTTGATTAGCCGCCTCTCGATACACTCCACACCCCTCCACAAAATGGCCGCCGCCCCGCCCACAAAATGGCCTCCGCCCCACCCACAAAATGGCCGCCGCCCCACCCACAAAATGGCCGCCGTCCCGCCCACAAAATGGCCGCCTAGCCTAAAATGGCCGCCGCCCCGCCCGCAAAATGGCCGCCGCGCATACTCCAAGATGGTAGCCACCTGATGGCGGAAAGCCGAACTATGTATAGGCGCGCCGAATTACCAAGTCCGTTGTGGTCGTAAAAGGGAAGGCCGCCCCCAAACACAGGGCGGACCCTTCGCACGGTCGTGAATGCCAGTGGTTCCCAATAAAATACCCATTCAAAGCAATACAAACATTATTTTGTTTGTGATTGAATTGTTTTAGATATGCATAAGACATTAAACAATGTTTTTATAGCAATCGTTTGGAATCATTAACTTTACTGTGAACACAGAAAATATGGACGATGAATCCGATCTCTTAAGTACATATTAATGACTTTTAAAGGTTGACAAATGTAATGTTATCACAATCCAATTTGTTTTAAAAGTGATTACTGCTTTCTGCATGGGCATCGTTAAAATTAAGGCGATTAGTTAAGTAAATTCAAAACAATTTGAACATTTTCAATACATTTATGACTTTTTAATTACAGTTCTAATTGAACATTGTGGATATTTAAATATGATTCGTAAAGATTACAGATTCAGTCTCAGTTTGTATGTTGAAGTGATATAACAATGGCATCGAGAAAAGTTTTGAGCGAAGAAGGGCGGATGATATTATTAAATGTGTTAGACTATTTTTGTGCTGAACGTGAAAATGGTGGACCACTGACGTCGATAAATAAAGTATATGAAAGAACCGCGAGTGCAATGCAAGTTTCAACAAAGACAGTTCAAAGAGTTTGTGCACAACGCAAAAGTGGTGAATGCCTCACAATTAAAAGGAGGAATAGATCAGCACCTAAAGTGGAAAATATGCCTGATGCGGTAAAAGGAGAAATCAGAAAAATCGTGTACGAAATGTATACTCAGAAAAAGTTTGTGACGGTTGATGGAATTCTTGATGAAATCATACGAAAGGAATTATGCGAAATTGGAAGAACTGCGTTGAAATCGTTGCTTCACTTAATGGGATTTAGATTTAAAAAACATAATAATAGACATATTTTATGCGAACAAGCACATATTATTTCAAAAAGGATGTACTTCTTAAGATCATTTACATATAATCCATATCCCAGCAATGTTGTCTTTTTGGACGAAACGTGGATATTTGCGAAAGGAAGTGGAACCGTGAAGAAGACCTGGAGTGATGGAAGTATTCAGGCTGCCAATAAATCTGTGAATCCATTATCACTAGGAAAACGGTTCATTATTTTGAATGCAGGGAACTCACAGGGGTTTATTCCTAACTGTTGCTTGGTATTTCCTTCAAGCAATTCATCCAGTGACTACCACAAATCAATGAATTTCACATTGTTCGAAGAGTGGTTTGAAGAGTCACTTCTAAAAAGTTTTGAGGAACCTTCCATCATCGTGATGGATAACGCCTCGTACCATTCAAGACAATTAAACAGGTGTCCGACAAGTGCGTCAAAAAAAAATGATATTATTGAGTGGCTTAGGGAACGCAACATACATTTCGAGCCATATATGACGAAAAGTGAGCTGTTACCGATACTTAAAATAAATAAACCCCGTGTTCCAACGTATGCAGTCGACATTCTGACTAAAAGATATGGACATTCAATTTTACGATTACCGCCATATCATTGTCAGTACAATGCTATTGAGAAGGTGTGGGGGATTGCAAAAAATCATTATGATAAAATTATAATAGCAACCTCAGGAAATGATAATGACGTTCAGCATTGTTGGAAAGCATCCCTCAACCAAGTTACTCCGCAAATTTGGAGCAGCTGCATCCAAAGCACAAATAAAATTATTAATGATGACTTTGTAAAACAGTGTGTAATGGACGACGTATTACCACTATACCTCATTTAATAACCAGGCGGACTAAATCAAATTATAGCCGCGAAAATACGTTGTTGTGATTGGCCAAAGGGGCGCCGTTTTTACACAGGCCCAAATTGCATAAAACAGTAATGGCCGTTGTTATGATCAGTTGATCCGTCGCCGTTTTTTGTGTCCCACCGATTCAGCGCGTTTCGGCTCAGTTTCTGTGTTTTTAGTCAGTTATTTCTTCCGTTGATAGTGTAAGAATCGATTCCTCTCATCCCGCGATTTTCTTGGAAATAGTTATTTTATTTTTAACTATGGATATATACCCGGCACAAGTTTGGTGTCATTTTCGTCCCCCAAGAAACGGAAATAGTTGGATTTTGGAGCATTAACGCTCGAGGAAAAACAATCCAAAATTATCTTATATAAAACTTTAATACAAGAGGCTTTAAAACCTACTGCCGTCGTACACAAAATTGTCGATTCATTGCGTGTGGCGCAAATTATTGCAATATGGAATCAAATCGTAAACATACATTATACACTGGCGAGCAAAAAATAGAGGTCACTATAAAATTATGACTTATTTTTGGATTTTCTTGTTTCAACTTTATGTTTGCAAATTGTTGCTGAGAGTTGGCCAATCGAACCGCGAAATTCCCACTTCATCCAGATAATCTCTGACAACTCTGGCTATGTGACACAAGACAATCCAGCAGCCCGAAGCCTTCTCCTAATGGTCATTTACATCTCTAATTTCATGGAATTGATTTCGTAGATAAACTGCAGAAGCTGTTCTATTCCGCAAACTTGTAGACACCAAAAAATGGTCATCTCTGATCGTGGTGACTTTTTTTGCCCGGATCCTGGTTATCAGGCCAGTATCCAAGTAACGCCGATAAACTTTTTGTATAGCACAAAGGCTTTTGTCAACAATCCTTGCAGTTTCACGTTTTCCTCGCCCATCTTCAATCGACGTTATAATTCTTGCCATAACAATAGGGCCTAAAGGCATTATGACTTGTTAAGTACAGTACACTGTGTGAATGACAAGTTTCGCAGAGAAAAGTCAACACTAAGTAAGAAAACCACAACGAAACGTAGGTTTTCAATTAGAGCGAAATGGATGTTGTTTCATAAAAGTCTGTAACACGGTGATAGTAACTGACAGATAGATAACATTTGTCAGGAAATGTATTATTAAACGCCTTCTTTGGTTTACAATTAGCAAACAAAGTTAAAACAAAAAATTCCAAAAATAAGTCATAATTTTAAAGTGACCTCTATTTTTTGCTCGCCAGTGTATTTAGAATTGGCTAGAAGTACGGAGTTTCATACAATTAGGGAGTGTACGGAGATTGGAGCAGTAATAAGTCTTGAAGGACGTCCAGCGACCGAAGATATCTACAATGAAAGCAGCAAAAATTTTGTGTGCGGAAAATTTTTCTTTAAAAATGAAATCGCTACATTGAATTAAATGTTAATTGAATTAAAGAATAGAGATGACCTGCCAAAGACGTCCCTTTGAACATTAATGAAAGAGATTTATTTTAAGTAAGTTAATATACGTTTTTAAATAGTAAATTTATTCTATTTCACGACAATCTAGTATTTATATTTCAAACCTTTTACAGAATCATATGTATTTTTAAAATATACCTAATACTTCAATCCACTTTATATGTAAATAAATAAAATATGTACAACTTGACTTTTTCAGTGTGCCCCTAAACTCTTAAGAGGGTCTCGTACTTATTTTAATATGATATACTATATCATTGATTACATAATCAAGAAAGTTTGCCTAGAATTGATTTATATGTTGATATATTTGTTGAATGAATGTTATGGATAAACGAATTTGAAATAATTTTATTTTTACCGCGAAAACATGTCTGGTTACTTTTCTGGTGACTTTTTATAGTGTAAATGTGACTTTTGCGTTTAGTCCGCCTGGTTATTAAATGAGGTATAGTAATATCATTAAATAGTGATGATTCGTCCTCGGATTTGACAGAGTCAGATACTGACTGTGCTAGTGATTCGGATTAAAAAACATTAGGAATTAAGTATAAAATTGTTTACGTTTTGTAAATATTATTGTATTGTTTTTTTTATTTGTAAGTAATTTAAAAACTAACATTTTATTATTTTGTTTTTGTAATTAGCCGCTGTTTTATTTTGCTTTTGTTGTACATAAATTGCGTAACATTTTAATTTTGCTTTTATTTTCAACCCATTTTGAATCATTTGAAATAACGTTTTCATTCACGACAATACATTTTGGGATAATTACAACATTATTTAACATTCTTGGTTAAATAAACACGCGGAATTTCAAATATCAAAGCGGACGTTGCAACAAGCAACACCAATGGGTGACAGGCCGAGTTGTAAATATTATTGCATGCAATATATCTGAATACCAATGAACTCGGTTTGGGGGTAGGACCTACCAGCTTTCGTTTATTACCTCAACGGACTTGCTAAATCGGCGCGATTTTAACAATAGCTGCAGATTTCATTTTTTCACGGGCGCCACCTTTTGGCGGAAAGCTGAACTATGTACCAATGGTTGCAGATTTTTTTTATGTGAATAAATGGTTGCAGAATAAGTGAACACAAGAATTTTATTTTATGCATGGAAAATATCACATTTTTTAGTAAGTACAACAATTGCACTGGTTATTTAAACAAGAAATAATAAAAAAAAATACACAACATAAAGCGCTGGGGATTTGCATTTGTAAATAGAAAAACATACAATATTTATTTAATTTTTTTTTATTTTCACCTTCACATTTCGCATATTTAATTTTTCAATGATATAGCAAGCATGTGGCATCGTTTCATCGTGGCTATCGTCGGCGAGCTCCATTACTGCTGAAATGTGATCATCATCATCATCCGCGTAAAAATCCTTTAAAGTAAAATACATTATTTAGCAACAATATATTAATAATGTACATGATTTATCGACAATAATTAATAAATATATTTACTCACTCTAATTGCAGCTTCCACATCACCGGCCTTACTAGACATCACGTATTTCTTAATATAAATTAATAAATTATATTTTTTAAATAAAATATATATATAAGGGGTATAATAGCCGTTATAGTTAGAAAACCGAATTTAGGTAACGGGTGTGCGGCTTGGGTCAGGTAGGAAAACTCTTGTTATTTACTGCCAATATTTCGCCGTTTATTTACAGCTTCATCAGGGCTCTAATTGAAACGATCAACAACGTAGTATTAGTTAACATAACCTACAATTTTGTGTTATACTTACCAAATAGTGAGTTTTTAGTAAAACTAGCAACCGTGAATATTGGAAACATCTTTAGGTAATTACATAGAAGCACAAGGGACAATGATGAATGATGAATAACATTACGCGTGAACCGATTCAAAAAACTTGATTAATTAACATGGTAATTGAACCAAGATGGATGGCATATCAGAGATGGAATGTCGGTTTCGGAGAGCCGATGGAGTTGAATATAGCAACGGAAAAATCGACGTGTCAAACGTGCAGCCAACGTCGATGCAGCTACTCCAAAACCGGTATTCTTCTCAACAGGGCAACCAACTGGGGAATTTAACAGTAAATTAACTGGTGATACGGAAGCGACATTTCGCAACCGGTGGAGCGAGTTAAAACTAATTGAATTATCTATTGACTCTACATATTGAAATTCTATCTGTGAAGAAGAGGTGAGAAAAAGAACTCTGTAATGGCTGAAAATAACATAGAGTGACCTTTTATAGAGAGCCGAACTTGCTGACTATTAATTATTGGATAATAATATTATATGATCTTGAATCAACAGAGAATTAATCTGTAAAATTATATGTACGAAAATTAAATTGAGTGCAGAGCAAGGGTTAAAATTAATTATAATTTTATGATATTATATAAAATGAATTTTGAGAGGTTGGGCCGAAATTGAATTTTGGGAGAATTTATAAAATGAGGAACGGTAACAATGGAAACTAGCCAGAATCATCCAAGCGTAGCGGCAAATACTTTTTGCAACTGAGGAGGTACGAGTAAATAGTGCTCAGCCCATCAGTGTCAGTTTTGAAATTCATGACACTTTCGGTGTTAACTATTTCAGACATTTCAAGAAAAAGTCTGCTTTTGTAATTAGGTTCTGAGCACAACACACTCGCACCCCCAAAGTTGACAGAGTGGCCTTCTGTGTTAGCGTGTACAGAGAGTGCGCACGATGCCTTTTTTAATTTTATGTCGCTTTTGTGTTGGGTAAGTCTGGATCGCAACCACTGTCCCGTCTGACCAATATAAGACTTACTACAGTCTCCGCAAGGAACAGAGTAAACCACATTGCAACGTTGACCTACTGGTGTCATGTCCTTCATTTTTGAGAAAAGTAATTTAAGAGGTTTGGGATTGTATCTGGCAATGCGAATTTTATCATTTTTTAAAGTTTGAATTAATTTAGAAGTTAACTGGGGGACGTCGATGATTTTTCTATATTGACGGGATGTAGGTTGTTCGATTTGATCATTAGGATCAGGAGCAGTACGGACGACCGGATCTGTGATGCCACTGTAGATCTGTTTTTTGACTAACAACGGGGGGTAACCGTTGTTGATGAATATGGAAGTTAGTTTTTGTAAGTTCTTGTTAAGTAAGGAAGGATGACAAATGTTTTTTACACGGTTCTTCATGGCAACCAAGATGTTCTTTTTTTGGTTGAATGGGTGATTGGAGAAATAATTGATATATCTGCCCGAGGCAGTGGGTTTTTGATACCAATCTAAAATGATAACATTGTCATCCCTCCTTACTAACATGGTGTCCAAAAAAGGAACACTGCTGTTGGTTTCCTCTTCCATTGTGAACTGAAGATGGTGGTTGAAATTATTGAATATATTCAATAGAACAGAAATGGGACCAGATTGCCCCACATTGCACCTTTGACCTCGAGTACTTCATTATAACCGTTAGGTTCGTTTTTGGCAATAGTTACTTTTCCTTCAAATTTCAACAAATTTTACCGTCAAATTGCTACCCCCATGGTACCCCCATGGGTTCTTCCTTGAGTCCAATCATTGCAAACATAACGATGAATTTTCTTCTTGACCAGGTGTTACCTACATTACCTTTTGACATACCATTCATTAGGAAGTACGTGGACGATCTGATCTGTGCTGTCCCTGCTAACCAAAAAGAGAATATCTTGAATATATTCAATAATTTCAACCACCATCTTCAGTTCACAATGGAAGAGGAAACCAGCAGCAGTGTTCCTTTTTTGGACACCATGTTAGTAAGGAGGGATGACAATGTTATCATTTTAGATTGGTATCAAAAACCCACTGCCTCGGGCAGATATATCAATTATTTCTCCAATCACTCTGTTCCTTGCGGAGACTGTAGTAAGTCTTATATTGGTCAGACGGGACAGTGGTTGTGATCCAGACTTACCCAACACAAAAGCGACATAAAATAAAAAAGGCATCGTGTGCACTCTCTGTACACGCTAACACAGAAGGCCACTCTGTCAACTTTGGGGATGCGAGTGTGTTGTGCTCAGAACCTAATTACAAAAGCAGACGTTTTCTTGAAATGTCTGAAATAGTTGACACCGAAAGTGTCATGAATTTCAAAACTGACACTGATGGGCTGAGCACTATTTACTCATACCTCCTCAGTTGCAAAAAGTATTTGCCGCTACGCTTGGATGATTCTGGCTAGTTTCCATTGTTACCGTTCCTCATTTTATAAATTTTCCCAAAATTCAATTTCGGCCCAACCTCTCAAAATTCATTTTATATAATATCATCAAATTATAATTAATTTTAACCCTTGCTCTGCACTCAATTTAATTTTCTTACATATAATTTTACAGATTAATTCTCTGTTGATTCAAGATCATATAATATTATTATTCAATAATTAATAGTCAGCAAGTTCGGCTCTCTATAAAAGGTCACTCTATGTTATTTTCAGCCATTACAGAGTTCTTTTTCTCACCTCTTCTTCACAGATAGAATTTCAATATGTAGAGTCAATAGATAATTCAATTAGTTTTAACTCGCTCCACCGGTTGCGAAATGTCGCTTCCGCATCACCAGTTAATTTACTGTTAAATTCCCCAGTTGGTTGCCCTGTTGAGAAGAATACCGGTTTTGGAGTAGCTGCATCGACGTTGGCTGCACGTTTGACACCACAGAACACATACCTTTAGAAGTGAAACCTGCATGTTAAAATTCGGAAACACGATTCTTGGCACCGCCTGGTGTCGGGGTGGCAACTTACTACGATTTCCGCCAAAATTTAAAAATGTTATACTCGTCTACACGATATATTTCAATTTAATAACACTAAAAATATAATCAATTATGTTTTTTGAGCACATAATTGATTATACTTTTAGATAGTACATAAATGAAGAAGTTACTGGTTTTGGTAAAAGAAAAAAGATTGGATTTCACAAAATAAAAATAAAAATAGGCCTACATGGAAAAAATATATTTAACAGAATAATTATACACATTATTATTAACAAAATTATGAAATATAAAAATATCACAACAATCGGGTATTAGGGTCTTGTCCAGGTGCAATGTTCCATCAGGTCTCTTCGTTCTTCTTAGGATATTTCTTTCAGGCGTCGTAACAGGTCAGTTGTTTGCTCGTATCCAGGATTCATGACATTAAAATAGTTAAAAAGTAAATTAGTGTAGTTGTATTGTCTTACTTCTTGGTGTCGGAAAAGCATTGCAATTCAATTTTTTGCAGAAATGGTTAACAAAATGTTTATGAATAAAATGATCTTCACATGAATGAAAATTTAAACAATGAAGACTGTTCAATATCTCAAATGGTTTTCCATGTTTTAAGATATTCTTCATTTTTGGGAAATTTATAGAAATGTTTATTTTTGTAGTAGACATTAGTTATATCGGAAAAGAAATTATTTTGACATTCTGGATATTTACAAGAATATTTAATACGGCCATTTGATGTTTCCATTACTAATAAATACAATTGACGAGTTTATAAGACAGAATATATAATAACTACCTTCAAACATGAATTATTAGCACTCACAGCACTATTGAGGTTAGTTAATAAAAATGGTGAGACTCATTAAGCGTTGCCGCACATACATCGAAGTATAAAATACACAATGCACATGATTATATTTAATAAAGAGTAATATTATACTTTCATGAGTTATTATGACAAATATAAGTGATAATGAGTCTAATTATGTTTAAAACATAATTTTAATTGTTAAAATTATTACTTTGTAGTGAAATTTTAAGATTATTAAAAACGGTAATCCCCATAATAAGGTCTTTGATAAATCTGGCAACATCGTGGGAACCATCTTTACAAAAGCGGCAAATTTGAAATTCCCCCTCGCCCCACTGTCCTGGGGTGGCCCACATACTTTCGTGTTGCCGATATTCGTATCTCGGCTTCATACCCGTGTTTGACACGTCGATTTTTCCGTTGCTATATTCAACTCCATCGGCTCTCCGAAACCGACATTCCATCTCTGATATGCCATCCATCTTGGTTCAATTACCATGTTAATTAATCAAGTTTTTTTAATCTGTTCACGCGTAATGTTATTCATCATCCATCATTGTCCCTTGTGCTTCTATGTAATTACCTAAAGATGTTTCCAATATTCACGGTTGCTAGTTTTACTAAAAACTCACTATTTAGTAAGTATAACACAACATTTTAGGTTATGTTAACTAATACCACGTTGTTGATCGTTTCAATTAGAGCCCTGATGAAGCTGTAAATAAACGGCGAAATATTGGCAGTAATGCCCGGTTTCATAATAAAATTAAAGTGTCTTTAAACCCTTAAAGTATTCTTTAACTTTAAAAAGTGTCCCATAATGTCACTTTAGGATAAAAGTCAATTTTAAATTTAAAGTCCGAATTTTGCCACTTTAAAGATAAAGTCGACGGTTATCTAACCTAAAAATTCGTGCTTTTATTTAAAATGGATCTAATTTTCAATACCAGTTCGAGTTCTTCATCAAATGATGAATTAGATATTGTTCTTAGAAGAAAAAAAGTAATAGAAAGAGAGAAGACTGCTTTAATAAATACAACGAATTGGAATTTTTTCAAAGGTTTCGCTTAACAAAACCCACCGTGGTGTCATTGTTACATTTAATTGAAGGCAACATATCGCTTCCTACAAACAGGTAATGTAGTGATAAATTAAATCTAAGGCTACATTCATTATCAATATTTTTTTTATAGAGGTGGATGTATTCAGCCAATGCATTAATTGCTTTCAACATTACGGTACTATGCCACAGGAAATGTACTTATTTCTGTAGGTGATTTCATAGGTGTATCAAAGTCATCAGCATGTAGAATTATAAAAAGAGTTACTTTAGCAATTTGTTCCCTATCTGAACAATACATACACATGTACAAAAATAATATGGAAATGCAAGTAGCTGCAGAACAGTTTTATCAAATTGCTAACTTTCCCAAAGTAATTGGCGCAATTGATTGTACATTAATTAAAGTACAGTCATTTGGAGGCATAGATGCTGAAATATTTCGGTCAAGAAAAGGATTTTTTAGTTTAAATGTCCAGACAGTATCTGATGCAAATTTAAAGATTCGCAATATTGTTGCACGATGGCCTGGTTCCACCCATGACCAGACAATTTTTAATAACAGCGCTCTCAAACAAAGTTTTGTAAATGGGAGATATGGGCAATATATGCTAATCGAAGATAGTGGATGTACTATTGAACCTTACCTCTTGACGCCTCTTCCAAATACTCAAACCGCTGCAGAGAATTTGTATAACGAATCACACATTCGAACCGAAATGTAGTGGAACGACAATATGGAGTGTGGAAACGGCGATTTCCAATTTTAAGCCTTGGAATGAGACAACAGTTGCCAATGGTAATGGATACCATAGTCGCGACAGCAATTTTACATAATATTGCTCTAGCAATGAACGAAGATATTCCCGAAATGAGGTTCAATGACATAATTGTGGATCCAGAAAACATTGAACATCACAATCATATTAACGCTGGCAACCGGGGAAGAGATGTTAGGAGACTGCTTATCAATCAACATTTTGCACGATTATAATTATATGTTGATTAATTTTATAGCTATAGTTATTAAAATAAAATAAACAATTATTCATATGTTATTTCAAATTCTGCTCCATGTTCTTTATTTCAATTTGCATTATTTTTATTTTCAATTCATAGATGTGTTCCCTCCTCTCGTCTTCTCTTCTATCCCTTTCTTCTCTCCTTTCATGTTCCATATGTTTTCTTTCTGCTTCTCTTCTTTCTCTCTCTTCTCTCATTTCATGTTCTAAATCTCTTCTCTCGGCTTCTCTTCTTTCAGTTTCAATTCTTATTTCCTGCAGCTTAATTTCTCCTTGAAGATACTTTTTTTTTAGTTTATAGTACTCCTCTTTTTCTAGAACTGCAGGATTCGGAATTCTGTGCTTTAATTGTTTGGAAACCGGCTCCTTCAATTTTTGAGGTGTATAGTTTGTCCAGTTTGAAGTGATCTGCAAATACATTAGTGTAATTAATTTTTTTTTGACAAACTTCATTGAATGTCTGATTTTCAACAGGAAAATTTTGTATTTGGCATTATTTTTGCTTTGTATAATGGAGCAGGGTTTTCTATACAAATTTTAAATAATTTTCTCAGTTTCTATGTTGAGCAAAAAATAATATACTTGTTCAATTTAAAATTGTTTCATTTGTGACAAAATTAAGTACTATTATTATTACAGAATATCAGAAGTGTATAATTCATGGACAAAAACAAATACATACATTAGGTGTTACTTCTGGAGCTGGTTCCACCTCCTCTAACTCTTCCTATAAAAATGTCATATTTACTCATTAATATTCTAATATTTATTAGTAAAAACTTACCATATCAGACATCACTAATGTAATTGTTTCTATATCGTGACCATCAACGTATTCTGTCTAAAAATATAAAACCTTCAATATTCAAGTTAATGTATAATAGTATATTACCTTACAACTGAATGTGTACAATAGCAAAATAACAGAAGTTGTCATGCAAGTGATGTGATGTTTCATAATCAAGGACTACTCTAATTAACCTCTCGACGAGACAAAGAAAATCCACTTGTATGTTATCGGGCAATAACATGTGTTTTAGTTACATAGGCCACAAATTGTACAAAAATGGACATTTAGTAGTGGTCATAGATAAATGTTTTTATTTTCATATGTACATCATCAGTCTGCTTGTTACTGTTGCTATCGTCCTCCTTGCCGCTTGTTAACGATATGCAGCTTGGATCAATATTATGAGTCTAAAAAAAATTATACTCATACAAATGTAAATATGTTATAAACTGCACTAGTACAAAACATTTATCGCCATCAAATGATGACGGAAATCCCACCACCGTGTTAGCATTAATCACTCCTAAAACTGAAATTATTGCGGGATCTAATTGATCAGTGCTGCAAAAGGGACCACCACCAGTACCTCTTAAATAATGTTTATTTGCTGCTACCACTTTACGTGTTTTCGTCTTGAGGTTATCAAATTTCGATTTTAACTGCTCCATGCTTCTTTTTTGGAAGGTGCAGCTATTGTATTTTATTTGGACACGTTCCCATGCTTGTTCCTACAATAGGATAAATTGCATTAGCAGAGATTTATAAAAAAAGGTAGTCCCTAACCTTTTCAGCACTGGAAGTTTTATTAGTTGTCTTGCACTCTATAATGTGCGCTTCGCTTTTGACCGCATCAATTAATAATAGTTCATCTTCTTTGGAAAAATTAGCCCCCCTAATCTTCTTTACCTTGTCGCACATTGTTCTTCTATCTTTATTCGCCACTTTTCACAACACAACCAAAACAAGAAAACGATTAACATACACTTTACTCACAACTAACGTCTCAAACGCCAAGCATACAACATTCAGTGGTGAAAATTACCAACTCCAAGCCTTGCCAACCTGATAAATATTAATAAAAATCACCTAACGTTGACTTTAAGTAAAGACAGAGCAAGAACAGTTTATGAAACGCATCCACTTTATATCGATTTTAAAATCTACTTTAACTTAAAATTTACTTTAGGCAAAGTCACTTTAACCTGTTTATTATGAAACCGGGCCTAAATAACAAGAGTTTTCCTACCAGACCCAAGCCGCACACCCGTTACCTAAATTCGGTTATATATATATATATATATATATACATGTATATATATATATATATATATATATATATATATATGTGTATATATATATATATATATGTATATATATATATATATATATATATATATATATATATATATATATTAGAGTGGTTTTAGCATATAAGGTGGGGTTTCGAAGTATGTGAAAATCAACGGGACAACCCGGAAACTTGTTCGTGAAATTATATATTGTGTCGACAAAGGAGGTTAATATGAATCCAAAATGAATTTATTTGTTGAAATCGAACTAAAATTAATGGAGTTATGATTTTTTAGTTACATCATACATGTATTTATTGATATTTCGTGTTTTTTAGATATTACCAATTAATGCATTTTTGTTAAAATCTCTTGTGATACTCTTCAAAGTTTAATAATAAAAACTTCTTTTGTTCCTTGCCATTGGTTAATAGAGTATTACATTCTTCGATTAATTTGACTTTTCATTCTAAAATGTCATTCACAACAAGAATTTTGTAAAGAATCTCACTGCCGGCAATAGAATCCTGACATTAGGGCCAAATTTTGGTTTCAAATTTCATAGCCCGCAATGATGAATAATATGTAATAATAATTAAATCGTTTACATTGTGACCTAGTCCTCCAGCGACGGTAATCAGAAAATTAACGGCATTTAAATCACTTATTTTACACTTGTCTAAAGCAGATGAGATCCTTTTATTGATAAATGCAATTTTTCATCTTTGTGGGCAGTGGCGGCTCGTCATATAGAGCCAAGGAGCCATGGCACTACCTCTAGTTTTGATTCGGCAAAAAATTTTAATCAATGCTTAAAATTCTTTTTCAATGTTGATGAGGTTACGTGTTACAGATTTAGTGCATGTCTGGGATAAAATGTAAACGCACGATAAATCGAAAGTACACATAAATCATATTTTCAGCTTGTTTGAAATTATGAACCTTTACTTTACAACTCAAATTAATCTTGGACTATGAAGATTAATCATTCTTTCTTTCTTCAAAAAAATTGTATTATATATTGTAAAAGTACCATCAACACAAGCCGCTACTGAGAGTCATACTAACCAAGTGAATTGTTTTATTTGAATTATTCAAAATGTATCTACTAAATCTAAAGTTGTCGAAACTGCCTGCACAAAAGCTGAAACAATAAGGTGATCCCAACAAAGTTAACGGTTTTATTTGAATTCTTTTGGAAATTAGTTTCACTTTTGTTTGGACCACTAAAGCGAAAATAAAAAAAAATTCCTATTAAAAAAAAATTGGAAAATTATTTTGAACAATAGAGTGATTTTTAAGACTATTTTAAACCATTCTCTTACTAGAATATTCTGCATTTTTTATTATTAAGACGGTATTTTCTATTTTTATTTGTCTAAATTTTCTTTATTTTGACCTTAATTTTCGATCTCATTGTTTAAATTTTCGACTATTTGGTCCGCATTTTTTATGTTTCCCAACGAATTTTTAGTTTTTAAATAATTTTTGACCTATATTTTCGAATTTTTTTGTCAAAATATTTTAAATTTTGGCCTAAATATCCTTTATTTTGACCTAAATTTGCGATATCATTGTTTAAATTTTCGACTTTTTGGCCCACATTTTTAATTTCCCCGCCGAAATTTATGACATAAATTTTCTATTTACTTGTTAAAATTTTCTTTTTTTGGTCCGTATTTTAGATTTTTCGAGCCGAATTTTTATTTATTCGAGTTTTGACCTTTATTTTAGATTTTTTTGTCTAAATTTTTGATCTTTTGTTAAAAATGATGATTTTTTGGTCGGCATTTTTTATTTTTCAGGCCAAATTTTTAATTCTAGTTCCAAATTTTTTATTTGATTTTGGTTCAAATTTCTATAACCTGAATAATTGATTTATATGAGAGATTTTTTTTATTTTTTTCCGTTATTTTCGAGTTTTGTTTGTTGTATTGTTTTATTTTTTAGTCTGCATTTATTATCTTCAGGCCCGAATTTTCGATGTACTGTCTAAATTTTTAGACTTTATGGTCATAACTACAGATTTTTATTATTATTTTTAATCTTTTGGCGTAAATTTTTCTTTATTTTGACCTAACTTTTCGATTTTATTGTTAAAATTTTCGATTTTTTGGCCCCCATTTTTGATTTTTCGTTTAGTCTGCATTTATTATCTTGCGGGCCGAGTTTTCAATGTTTTGTCCAAATTTTCGACTTATTGACCAACATTGTGGATTTTTTAAAAATCTTTTGCCCTTAATTTTTCTTTATTTTTTGTTTATTTGTCTGTTAACATTTTTCTTTCCTTGGTCCACTATTTTTATTTTAAGGTCGGAATTTTAGATTTTTGGTCTCAACTCTTTATCGTATATTTTTTATCCTAAATTTTAGATTTTTTAACTTAATTATTGATTTTATTTCGTGATTTTTTTTTATTTTTTGTTATTATTTTCGAATTTCTGGTCAGAAACTTATATTTGGCGGCTGAAAGTGGCAAATTATTTTGCTTCTACCTAAGTTTTCGATTTTTTGTCTGCGTTATTAATTTTTAGATCAGGATTCTTGATTCTTTTGCCCAAATTTTAGATTTCTAATTTTCGATGTTTTCTTATTTTTTTTTTTATTCTGGCCAAAATATTCTATTGGTTTGAAGAATTTTTGATTTTTTTATTCTGCAATTTTTAACTTTACGCTCGTTTTCGATGTTTCGTCCAAATTTTCACCATTTCAGTCCAATATTTTGTATTTTCGATTATTTTGGTTTCAATGTTTCGTCTTTTGGCCGAAATATTATTAATTTTCGATTCGTTTGTTAAAAAATTTGATTTTTTGGTCTACCACTTTGATTTTTGGCTATGAATTTTAGATTTTTAGTATTAATTTTTTATTTTTGTCCCATATTTTAGATTTTCTCAACTTGAATGATTGATTTTATTGTGCGAATTTAAAAAAAAATTATATTTGCTATTATTTTCGAATTTTTTTATGTTAAGCTTAAAAGAGTTATTTTTGGGGCTGAAAATGGTAAATTATTTTTCTTTTGCTAGTATTTTTAATTTATTGGTCTGCATTTTTATTTTTAAACCAGGTTTTTTGATTTGGCCAATATTTTAGATCTTCGGCTGTTTTGTTCCAATTTTTTTATTTTTTGGCCAAAATATTCGATTGGTCTAGGAAGATAAATGGTTCTTTGTTTCTTCAAAAGGGGTGGAGGGGAGTATATTGTATATGTGGCTCTACCATCAACATGTTCCACAAGCCGCCACTGGTTGTGGGTGCGGTTATATGTCCTGATCCAGATCTGACGTAGGATTAATATTCAAATCAGCTGGACTGTAACCATTTTTCGCTTGAATCGCTGGCTTCTTGTTTCCTTTGAGACAGAAGTAGACGAGACTGCCATTTCTTGATCAGATTTTCTCTTCCTTCTCTACTTCTAACCGCTTCACATCTTTCCACTTGCACTACGAAACTTTTAATGCCATTGATTGATCCTGATCTTCCATTCTCTCTCTGCATTAATAGAAATGGGTTGTCTTCTTTAATTGTTATTGTTTGCAATGATTTTTCAGAAGCAAAATCGAACAAATCATTGAAACTTTTAACCAATTATTTTTCTTTATTTATATGTGCTGCAGTATCTCGAGAAGAGTGCTTATTATCGATGCGACGTTGTTTGCGTTGAATCAGAATATGAGCATTTGATCAACAGACAATTCTTCCATAACTAGCGCTTGACTGAAGCGTAAATTCATTTTAAGTACTCGTTGATTGGAGAAAAACAAAGATAACACTTGCTTTCTAGATGGTAGTTTTGAGCAAAGTATTTGGCTATGCGGTATTCCGATCAAATAAATTGCATCTTCAAATATGGTTCTTCCACTCATTTTGAAAACAACTTTATAATATTGTTACAAAATGCCGCCGAAAACATAAACCAGATTAATCTGCGTCACAGACCGCAAGAAAATTACTCCATTAGGCACATAAGGGCACGCAGAGATCCTCTCTTGCGAGCTGTGGCGCAGATTAAAACCTCCGCATCAAACTAATATTACCAAATGTCAAAAGATAAAAATAGGATGGGGTTACCAATTGAAGTGAAGCGTCTGGTTCACTAAGTCATGGCTATCTTGTAATGTAATTTCAATGAATAGAGGGGCATAAAAAAATCCATAATTTTTAGTCTAATTTCAACAAATAAACACTTTTTGGATACATATTAACGTCCTCTATCCACAAAATATATATTTTGGCTATTAGGATGGCCCGTTTAATATTAGGATGAACCAAAATAAAAAAAAAATAAAAAAACGACCCGGTTACGCAATGTTCGATATGGCTCAAAATTTACAGTTATTAGTTTTTTATCTATACGAACAAGTTTCCGGGTTGTCCCGTTGATTTTCACATACTTCGAAAATAAGAACCACTCTAATACATATATACAGGGTGTTTCAAAATTCATGCACCAAAAATTTTCTGCGTACTCCTTGTAGATAAAAAGAAAAAAAACCCTTATGACAAATCTCGATTTTCCACAAAATAACATGGATTAAATCCCCTTGCAGAAATATTAAAGAGACGCCAATGCTCCCCATTAATGAATAGTTTCGTTCGCGCGTAGAAAGGCGAGAACACCGCCGTACACGTTCGCGCTCGCCTGGTCTCGGGTCTTCGTCTCTCGAGCTTGTACTGCCGGCATTAGATAAACAAACGGTGTGGATTTTAGTGTTTATGCAGCACACAAATTAGGTCAATGTACCATCGAGTTATTTAGAAGTAAATGTCGTGTCAGTCAGTACAAATTTTCGTGATTATCAAACGGTATTAACGCCATAATTACCAACTCAGTTGACAAGCAGAAACTAACGGAATTCTTTTTTGGTTTTTCACCGTCTTCAATTGATGGGGGTGAATTTGTAGAGGGCATTGATTGGTCAAATTGTGCAGCCCCATCGTCGCCCTTGGAATTTTTAAAACCGATTTGTATCTTCGAGGAAACACACATGTTTTTACGGACTTTCTAAAAATGTGTTATTCCAAATTAGGTCTTGGCCTTGGGTAACAAAGGAATATCATTTTACAGCACCTACCTCCCGTGATTTTAAGTAATAGGACTGCAAGGGATACAATTGTACATCAATAAAAATGCACAAGTGTAGGAAGCCGCCAGGAACAATAAAAAAAATGCATAATAAATAAGATGAACTTGAAATTTGTGCGTCGGTTTTATTAAGCCTCACCGTACTGTTATGTTAAGATCAAATTTCAACAGCCCGCTCGAAATTAGGTCACCATTCATTCATGCGTCCACACTTAAAATCGGCACCGTGTGTTTTTATACAAGCGAACGAAAGTATTCATTGATGGATGAACAGTGGCGTCTCTTAAATATTTCTGCGAGGGGGTTTAATCCATGTTATTTTGTGGAAAATCGAGATTTGTCATAAGGGTTTTTTTTCTTTCTATCTACGAGGAGTACGCAGAAAATTTTTGGTGCATGAATTTTGAAACACCCTGTATATATATATATATATATATATATATATATATATATATATATATATATATAATAGTTTTGTCTTATATCATTAAAAAATGTTTTATTGTGGTTGCTTTTTTACTCAAAATTTAAAACGTGGTTTGTTGTATTCTTGAAAAAAATTAAATTTATATATTTCAGGCTTTTATCGTGGGTGGGCAAAGCTGAAAGCTGATTTTGCACAAGGGGGGCTTTATGCCCAGAACTGATCATTCATTAAAATATACATATATTTCGTCGTGATGATTAAAGTAGATAATTAACTCACCATTAATAATTATAATTTCTTGGGGGCTCGGGATACATTTTTAACACAGAACGCACTCTTCAATGACATACTCACAACTGCAGCTAGATCATTGCCCTTTCCTATTTTATTGGCCTTATACAAACAAACTCTCCTGAAGTCGTGTGGTATTCATAAGCAGACATACCTACTTAAGTGCTTCGTTGACAATATTATTTAGGAAATAATATCTTTATGAACTATTTATAAATACATTTTGAATGAATCAAATTTATACAAAAAATTCAAATGTTATGAAAAAAACTTGATTTCTGAAGCTGGGGTGTCCACTAGGTCGGTGGGACGGAGCGGCACGGCCTCCAAGAAAAATGCATGTGAATGCATGGAGACGCGTCCATTAGGGCCGTAGCGCGGAGCGGACGCGTCTCCATGCATTCACATGCATTTTTCTTGGGGGCGCGTTGCGCCGCTGTCCCACCGACCTAATGGACGCCTAGCTTTACACGGTGTTATATTTTTAAAGTATAAAAAAAAAATGTGACTAAATTTGATAGTGTCATAGCCATATTATTGATTTAAAATTCGACGGATAGACTATATTTAAAAATTGGATAAATATTACTTACATTTAGTATTTATTACACAAATAAATATCCACTGTGAACTAAAATCGCCACCGTTTTCTCTTTAGTTTCCTGTTTACTTTGTGTTAACATTTGTATTTGACTTATTAATAGTATAATATATAAATATTCGAATTACCAACAACAGCTCAAAACTACATTCTAATAGTTCGTTACCTGTACGCATTATATAAGCGGCAAATGTGCCGACTCCTTTTGATGGACATAAAACGCACGACCTGACATCTATTGACCGTGAATTAAAACTTTTCATATTTTTGCCACCTTAACTTTTTCTGCAATCCATTTAGTTCTCCCGCCATTACAGCAGCACCATCATACGTTTGGCCGATTAATTTGTGTTCGATATTGAAATTATTGAAGTTTTATTGGAGTACATTAAAAATATCGTTTGCAGTTCGACCTTCACTAAGGTTGAAGAAACCCAAAAAATCGTTCTATTACTTTCCCCTCACAAACGTAACGAAAAATCACTGACATCTGAGAAAAACAGCGTATATCTGTACTTTCGTCTATTTCCCATGAAAAACAAGAAGCTCTATTAATTTCGTCGTAAATATTCTGCTTTAAAACCGAAGTTATGGAATCAATTAAATCGTTTTGAATCGTTTTTGACAGTTCGGTAAACACTGAAGAAATGGATGGATCAATGAATTTATTAAAATTTTCATCCAAACTAGATGCAAAATGAGCTAATTCTTTGAAATTCCCTTGATTGTCTGAATTTGTTGTTTCGTCGTTACCTCGGAATGTAAGTTCTTGAGTTGATAAATAAATGACCATGTTTATTAAATGTTTGACCATTTTTCGATTTTCCCGAACGTTTTCATTATGTTTATTTATAAGTTCTCGTCTAGCGGTATCAAGTGCATTTACAATATTATGTTTCGCGAATAATTTATATTTTAAGGCAGAATACGTATGATCTTTTGAAAGTTCATGTTTCGCTAAAGCGCGATAAACTTCTTTTAAATTGTCGTAACCGCATGAATTAAAAGGGTTTTTGCTTTCACAAAACAACAAACAATACCAACAAAATAATTTGTTACAAATCTCACTACCAGTTAGCCAAATAAACTTTGTGTAGAGTGTTGCAGAAAAAGTGCGATTGTGACCTTGTTTTCTTTGAACGAGATTAGTCAACAACGGGTGTGGAACTGGCACATTTTTAACGAAAACTTTATCATCGTACGACAATCGGTTAAATTTACTGTGTAAAAAATAATGAACTAAATCAGCGTTAGTATTTACAATATCCCTTACACTAGCCATTGTAGTTTCAACAAATAATAGAATAATTAATAATCGCATACACGAGCACCATGTGGACGGGACCAAGGAAAAGACAAAGTGATTCTGTCATCTGATCATTTTTATGCTGGCACACGCGCACTGTGGATAACGGCCTGCCGTACCGATACTCCTCCGTTAGAACGATACACATTAAATAATTTCGCCCGACTTTTAACAGTGAGAGAATGTTGTCGGAGTAACAATAACATCTTTAAACATGTTATATACATAATATGGTTAATTATACACTGATACATTTCACATAAACTACCTTAAATTTACCTAGAATGGTAATTATTTTGTAAATTACAAAGGTAACCATTTAATTATTGTTTGCATTTTAAATTACATCTATTGTTTAATGATATTTACTTATATTAAGATTTGCCTTCTCTTTAAAAATGCGAAATATGTTCTGATTTCTGAAATATTTTTTTAAGGAATAATGTGTTTTCTAATACCGGTCAATTATTGGCCTTAATGACCAATTTGTATTAAAGTAAGTACATATATTACTTTTAAATTGAACAATATGAAAATAATCAGAAATACGTTAATAAATAAATTTACAAGTTCTAAAATAAAAATCTGTGACATGTAACGCAAGCGAATTAAAGTGTGCATCGCAGTGGCGGCTCGTCAGGGGAGGCAGGTGAGGCACTGCCTCACCATTAATTTTCAGGCACTGCCTCACCATTAATTTTCTATTTTATAAAAATATAAATCTATTCAATAAATTTCTTCCGTGTTGGCTTTAATATTGATAATTAATTATACAGTAATTATAAATGGATGTATTAACGGAAAATTCCCGATTTTTAATGATCAGAATTAGCGCGCCCATCCAGGCCGAACTTGCGGCAGAAATGAACCAGAGCGGTAGGAATTTATGCAACTTAATATGCCTCCACACAGTTTACCCATATCACATTCGAAGTAATGTGCAGATTTATTTCGATATCGGAGGCGAGCCTCACAGGCTTCTCATTGGTCGGAAATCACCCGCGTGATAGAGAGAGAGAACCTCGCGGCACTCGCAATTGTCAGCTGTGTTAGTAATCTATTCATTTCACTCCGCCGTCCGTTGATCAGCGTTAGTTATTAAAGGTAATCTTATTGATATTTATTAGTAAATAGTATTTATTCCTATATTATAATGGATGACGGAAATAGCACTCTTACAGTGAGAAATTGTAAAGACATCGTAAATTTCTTGCTTGATAATCCATTTAGCCGGTTGTCGTACGATGATAAAGTTTATGTAAAAGGTATCAAAAGGCCTTGCCCTGATCTTAGTTTATTATTGATTCAAAAACATCGATCATTTAAAAGTGCATGGTTTGACAAATGTAGTTGGTTGACAGGTACAATGATTAGAAATAAATTATTTTGTTGGCCTTGCATATTGTTTTCAAATAGCAATGAGTCGGTATGGCATAAAACAGGTTATGACGATTTAAAAAATTTAGCGCGTTCTATTGATAAGCATTCCAAAAGTAGAGATCATATATCATCAAATTGTAAATTTCACATTTTAGGTAAACAAAATATAGTTAATGTTTTAAGTACGGCTCGGCAAATTGAAATCGAAACGTACAATAACAACGTGAAGGAAAATAGGGGGATTTTAAAAAGATTAATCGATGTGACAATATTTTTGTGCAGTCAGGAATTGTCATTTAGGGGGCATGACGAATCAGAAACCTCAAATAATAAGGGGAATTTTCGAGAATTAGTTTTGTTAATGAGTAAAACGGATGGGATTTAAAAAAAAAAATTAGATGATGCTTCAATTTTTTCGGGGCTTTCAAAAACAATTCAAAATGAGTTAATTGATTCAATCAGTTACACACTGAAGAATCAAATAGAAAGTGAAATTTTAAATTCCAATTTTTTTTCATGGCAAGTGGACGAAACTACTGATATCACTTGTATTTCTCAATTATCAGTTATATTTAGATACGTCATCCAGGGAACACTTGTTGAAAGGTTTATGGGATTTTATGATGTAAATTCTCAACGAACGTCAGAAGATTTATTCACCTTGTTAACAGAAACATTTGGAAAATTTAATATCAAAGAAAAATTAATTGCTCAAACTTATGATGGTGCTGCTGTTATGGCTGGTCATTTGAATGGTTTACAAACCAAAGTAAAATCAGTAGCTCCACAAGCAATTTTTACTCATTGCCATGCTCACGTTCTAAATTTAGTGCTAAGTAAATCGTGCAACTCAATAAAAAAAGTACGAATATTTTTTTCAAATCTAACAGGATTTTCTGCTTTCTTTTCAAAATCAACAAAACGAACCGCAGTATTGGATGAAATTTGTAATGCAAGAATACCATCTAATGCACAAACACGTTGGAATTTTACATCTCGGGTTATTTTTACAATTCATGAAAATAAAAATAAATTAATTGAAGTATTAAATTTTATAATTAATTCAGACAAATTTGATAATATATCTATCAGAGAGGCATACGGCTTAAAATCATTGTTAGAAGACAACCATTTCTGTTTCTTATTAGATTCCTTCAAACTTATTTTTGAACAAACAAGTGTTGTATTTTTAATTCTTCAACACAAACTAACTGACATCACGTATGCAAGAGGGCGTTTAACTTCACTTATTTTAAAATTAAAGGAATTTAGAACCAATGAAACATATTTTAATCATATATACGAAAAACATTTTTCTGACATAGAAAATCCTCCGAAAAAGCGAAAGCGCTCTGATGATGCAGATGATACGGGATTACAATATAAACAGATATTTTACGAAATTTTAGATACAGTGGTAGGACAAATCGAAACAAGATTTTTTGATCTAAGTAAATTAAAATTCTTTGATTTAATTTCTGTTAGTAAGTTTGAACTGTATTCAAAAACGTTTTCATTGCAGTTGTTTGAAGAATTAATTAAGCAATATCCATTTTTTGACAAAATACAATTACGAAATGAACTGTGGGTTCTATATTCAGATAAGCTTCTTGGTGAGTCTAAAATGCCAATGGATATGTTAGAATATATAAAGAATAATGACTTGCAAGTATGTATGCCTGAATTGTACAAACTAATTTCTTTAATAGTAACCATACCGGTAACATCTGCATCTGTGGAAAGAAGTTTTTCCGTATTAAAACGAATAAAAACATGCACAAGAAATCAAATAGGCCAAAATAGGTTGTCAAATATGTCACTCATTGCTATTGAAAAGGAATTTGTGAAAACACTTTGTAAAAATGAACATTTTTACGATCAAATTATAGATTATTTTGCTGAAAATAAGAACAGAAGAATACCATTAATATATAAAAACCATTAAATTTTTTGATTACATTTTTCTTGAAACACTTTTGTGCAATCTCTTTAAATAAATAGGATCCGTTTTCTTTAATATTCAATATACACATTTCTAGTTTTGTTTAAGAATTTATTTATTTTCAAATGAATAGTTTTATGTTGTATTTTATATTTAATATTTATTAGAGTATTTTTAAGTTTGTTGTCCCATTTATTTCCATAACACATTCCATTATTTATTATAAACCTACGTAGAGTTTTAGTTTTGTTATAGAATTTAAATATTTATTTATTTTTATTTAATAGTTCAACCTTATTATTTCCTTTCCAATTTTCCCATCCCGGCAAGAAAATCTTCACACCTTCTCGTGGTTCTTGCTGAACAATAGAATATCTTAAAGATATACCGGGTGACCCAGGGTTCCGTAAAAACCCCATAACTTATTTGCTATTTAAGATACCGACTTCTATTTTTCATAAACTAGTACCCACACCTATTCTATATATTTTAAAAATATGTATGTTTTTGTACAGGGTGTCTCAGTATAAGTAACAGATCAAAGTTATGTTTTTTTAAATGGAACACCCCATATTTTATACTTTATTTTTAATCCTCTTAAGAAGCTGATAAAAATAGTATAAGATAGTATGGACGGTATTACAGACTAAGATTATGGACGGTTGGTTAGTTATGGGCAAATTTGTGGCAAAAACATGTTCACATTGAAAACATTGCAGAAGCGTTCCTAGCAAAGATTGCTTCATTTTTTATACACTAGAAAATTTTCCAAATCAAGAAGAATAATGCACATCGGCTTTAGTCCTTTTTTGTTCATACTGCTATACAGGGTGTCAACATACGCAAAATAATGGATAACTATTTTTTTCAAATGGAACACCCTATATATCAACCTTCTGTTGATTTTTGGATTTTCAGCCTAAACAATGCATTTTCTGAAAGAATAATAAGAGACCAAAGTTGTAGAGCGGAATTTTTCCAGAAAATGCATAGTTTTGGCTGAAAATCCATAAATCATCAGAAGGTAATAAAAGAAATATGTTTTTATTGATAAATCTCAAGAATCCTTAATATTTTGTTATGCAAACTGTATATCATTGGAAAGCTTATTAAAAATGCCATAGATTGGTGGCAACGTGGTGGTGTTTTATTTGAAAAAAATAGTTATCCGTTGTTTTGCGTATGTTGACACCCTGTATAGCAGTATTAACAAAAAAGGACTAAAGCCGATGTGTATTATTCTTCATGATGTGGAAAATGTTCTAATGTATAAAAAATGAAGCAATCTTTGCTAGGAATGCTTCTGCAATATTTTCAATGTGTACATGTTTTTGCCACAAATTTGCCCATAACTAACTAACCGTCCATAATAGACCCATAGTATCTTATACTATTTTTATCAGCTTCTTAAGAGGATTAAAAATTAAGTATAAAATATGGGGTGTTCCATTTAAAAAAAACATAACTTTGATCTGTTACTTATACTAGGACACCCTGTACAAAAACATACATATTTTTTAAATATGTAGAATAAGTGTGGGTACCAGTTTATGAAAAATAGAAGTCGATATCTCAAATAGCAAATAAGTTATGGGGCTTTTACAGAACCCTGGGTCACCCGGTATATACACAGATGTTTTATTGGCCGAGTGAAGTGTCGACAATATTAAATCTGTGCCTCACCAAACCAAAAGTTGACGAGCCGCCACTGGTGCATCGAGTCATGGGCATCGGAGTATTGCGTACGGAGTACGGCCCCGGTGAATTTGCCGTACTGGAGTAAACCATTTGTGGACGTACGTTCACGCTGCAGGCGAAATGAGACGACAGAATCTGCACTGACACTCGTGCGCTTGCATTAATCTTAATACTCTGAAAATCAACGGCTGGCCGATTTTGCGGATACGAACTTGCGTAGTAGACATATATTAAATGAAAATATTTAATATTTATTTTCTCAGAAAATAAACATTTATAATATTTGTTTTAATTGAATTTAACGGTACGGCCCGGCCGACCCTGCCGCCCCTGACGAGCCGTCACTGGAGAATAGTCTCCCGAAATATTGGAAGTATGGAATAAAGAGTATTCAGTGTTGATAATTGTTTTCCGACCGCAACACCCAATAAACTCCTACATATATATATATATATATATATATATATATATATATATATATATATATATATATATATATATATACATATATATATAAGTTAACTTTTGATTTTGCACTTTAGAGTTTTTAAAAACAATTTTATTTATTAATTATTACATTAAAAGTGAATGATTATATAAAGACGAATATTAATATTGAAATAACTACTACATAGTTTGAATGCTAAGATATGACTAAATTATAATAATAAAATAAAACCTATTTATACAAACTAAATCTACAAGCTAAGCTAATTAACATCTGGCACATGATGTCACCTAATCTGCGTATTAATATTAAATATACATTTCTTATAAATAAAACCTATTATAATTAAACAATCAAATGTCTATTGTGGCCGCCAGGTTACACCTTCCCCCTCAGATTCGACTTATCCCAGAAGGCGAATTATTATCTTGAAGGAGGATTGCTGCTCTTCTTCTTCTTCTTAATTGTTTATATATTAAAATCACTATAACTATTATCACGAAAACATAAAGTAGAAGTGTCCATGCACTAGGTTTAAAGGGTACGAATGTTTCTGGCACAATTGGAATTGGGGAGAACACTGGAACATCCTCTAGTTTAAGTCTTTTAAATTGAATAGTAAAATTGTTTATCTTATCATTGTCTACTTTGAGTTCGGTTGCACTCACTAACACCGGAGTTCCGTTCATTGTTTCTATTTTGGGCACTTTGTAGTTTTTGTAGATAAGATCACACTTATCTGGTTGAATGAGGAAGACTCCTTCTAGATCCTTCGTTTCTTCTTTTCCAGGACATATAATTCTGATTCTTTCTTTCTTGATAAAAACAGCTAAGAATTGGTTTGTAAATGGTACTTTTTCCAAATGATTTTGTTGAATGTCTAATTTTGTATATTTACAATTTTTAGTGGTTCCATTAATTAGTATCTCCGTTTCACAATCCGCTTTATAGTTCAATATTAAATTATCACTGCATTGAAACTGTTTATTATTACTTAAGCACATTTCTCTTAGAGGCCATGTTTTTGAATCAAATTTTGATTTAAGTAAAATTTTTATATTTGGAATTATCGTTACGTATTTTGATTCAAATTTAAAAGGTATTGGATATATAGAATATAAATCAAATGAATGTTCATAATTAATAGGGAGAGACAAGAAGTAATAAACTTTCAACTCCTTAATTTTACAATTAACTGTTATTACAGATTCAAAATCTAAAATGTTTTCTAATTTCAATTCGAAAGGTAGTTCTTCATTATAGTGAACAGAAATTCTTTGTATTTCCTCAAATAAATCTTGAGGTCTAATTATATCAGGACTCAATGTTTTTAATTTACAAAAAGTTAATGAGTTAATAATTTCTTGTAGTATATTTCCTATTACACCTAAAAGTAGTATAAGTTGATTATATAAGTCTTTTACAACCAGAACATGTTGATGATCGACCTCTGTCTTATATATTGCTTGTAATTGCATAATTCTGGCTTTTAATAAGTTTTGGTTATGTGCGATATCTTGAACTGTATTATTAAAATTTTGAATAATCTTATTATTAGTGCTATAGCCAAATTTTAATTGATTCTGAAAATTATTTTGATTGTTAGCTAAGTGTTTCAGAATTTCGTTAATTCTCTTTTCATCTTGAGCATCCATATTACCACTAATTGTTTTAATAATAGTACCCAAACCATCAATCAAACCTCTCTTTACACGTTTTGATTTAGAATTTAATTGTATTGTTTTAATTTTATTACTTATATCTTTCCAAGAATAATTTAATAATTTTTCGTAATTCTGGAAGTCATTTTTAAATTTAGATATATTACTCGTAGTATCTTTCAAAAACTCATATTGGTAATTTAATTTTTTAATTTCTTCGTAAACAGGACTTAAATCATAATGATGTACCAATACATGTTTTGTTCTTTCCAATTTTGCTAAACCTAATTTTATAGGTAACAGTCCCGTATTTTCCGTAACATTCCTTATTTCAAAAGCGATCACTGGAGTGATGAGTAGTAACCTGGAATTGATTAATTAATTTATTAAAATGACTCAAATGAAGTACCAGGTTCTGAATTATCAAATTTAATTGCACCAAGATAAATAATTATTTGTAAATGAGAGTTTTGGAATATATAGTTCAACATAGTTTTTACTGTTTTATAATTTAGTTTGTCCAAGCCACATCCTAATTTGGGAATCGCCAATTTAGTTATTTGTTTATCTAAACAAAATTGTCTTAAATTGATTAAAGTTTTAAATAAACATTCTAAGGTAGGTTTATCGTCAAAATTTTCTTTTGTTATCAAATATAAAATATATCTATTATCTTCTTTAATATGACAAAGAGAATATAGTTGAGGATTTTGTTTAAACAATTCTCTTACTCTACCAAATCTGATTTTAAATTCTCTCGCTATACCGGCACCCATTTTTAAATCTTTGCTAACACAATGAGCAAGTGAATAATCCAATGGAGCATGGAATAAATCTTCATTAATTTCTGTTACGTTTTCATTTTCAATAATTTCCTTTTTATTATAATTATTCATAAAAATTCTAAAATCTAAGATATTTCCAAAATTTACTTTCTTTACCCTTGGTCTTTTTATATTAGATAAATGCATTTTACCTACTTGGTTACGATGACTAATATCAATTTCTGCTGTTTTATGATCAACTCTTATACTCTTAACTTTTTCTTTTTTATATTTATTTTTTGTTTTGGCCTGCTTCTGTTTATTTTGAATAAATATATTTTCAGGTATTTGAGGAATTTCCTCTCGAGTTACATTTTGTCTATCAATAGCTCTAGTTTTATTTTCACTTATTGTTTCATTAATTTTCCCGTATAATAATTTTACTTTTTCTTTATGCATTTGAACATAATTATTAGTAAGAAGAGTTTCCAAATCAATATCTAAAAGAGAATTAGAGTCAATATGACCAGAAATAATTTCACAAGGTTTTAATTTAGTAGTGGAATGTATTGAGTTATTGTAGGCTAATATGGCATAAAGAATTTTAATTTCAACTGGTTCATTTTTATACAAATCTTGATTATTTAATAATCTCATATGTTCAATTATTGTAGAATGTACTCTTTCTACTATTCCATTTGACTCAGGGTGTTGTGAACTGATAAAATGAATTTTAATTTTATGCAATGCCAAAAGTTCTCTAATTACAGTATTTTTAAATTCTAGATGGTTATCCGAAATAATTAAATCTGGTGTTCCATGATGACAAAAGAACTTAATTAAATTAGTTGCTATTTCTACAGCTTGATAAGAGTTTAATTTATATACTTGTGTGTATTTTGAGAATGCATCAATTATACTAAGAAATTTTACATTTTCCAAAGCTATACAATCTATATGCACAATTTCAAACGGTTTCATTGCTGTCGGTGTATGACTAAATTTTAACTTTAAAGGTTTTCTTTCATATTTAGACACAAGACAAATTTCACAATCATTAATATATTCTTGTATTGTTCTTCTCATGTTTGGCCAATAATAAATTCTTTTTAGTTTTGCTTCCGTTTCATCTATACCACGATGATTAGTTTTTCCTTCATGGTAGTTCTGAATTATTTCTAAAACATCATTTTTATCTTCCACATCATTTAATAAACTTGTACATTTAACCATTTTAATTTTTGAATTTTTAAAATATTTTTGTAAAATACTACTAAACTTTTCATACACTGGATCTTTAAAATAAAGATAATAACTTACATTAGGAACAATATATTCTTTAATAAAGTCAACTACTTCTTGACTAAAATTAGATTTTGAAAATTGAACATGGATACGCATTTTATTTTGATTAAATAGCTTACTTATTTTTGGTTTAGAAGGGGAATAATCTACTTCTGAAATTATCAATTGATTGTCACCAAGATTAACTGGTTTATCTGAAATGGGAATTCCTACAATAGGGTGTTCTACACTCGAATGAATGGTTGCACCATCATTTGCTATATCATTTATATGTGTATTTTCTGCTGGTTCAACTATTAACGATGAAGGATTATTTGTAACATTTTCAAAATTCTTTAAATATCCTTCTAAATTTGGTCCATACTCTTCATTAATATTTAATTCGATTCTAGAGAGTGCGTCAGCATTTTTATTTAAAGTACCTTTCTTATAAACAATATCATAATCATATTCAGACAATTTTAGTCTCCATCTGACTAATTTTGAATTGGGTTCTTTAATCGACATCAACCACTGGAGAGGCCTATGATCAGTGACTATCTGAAATTTCCGTCCAAATAAATAAGGTCTAAAATATTTAACTGCCCATACTATGGCAAGAAGTTCTTTCTCAATTGTTGAATATTTTGTTTCTGAGTCGTTCAAAGTACGACTAGCATAAGCAATTGGTAAATCAGAACCAATTTTTCCCTGTGATAAAACAGCGCCTAAAGCCTGATTACTAGCATCTGTTGTCAAAATAAAAGGTCTCGAAAAATCAGGATACTGAAGTAAAGGTTGATTTATTAACACGTTCTTACATAAATTAAAACAATTTTGATAATCAATATCATTAATATTAATAGAAGAATTTTTCTTTAAACATTTCGTCATTGGTTTAGTCAAGTCTGCAAAATTTTTAATAAACTTCCTATAGTAACCTAACAGTCCTAAAAATCCTTTAATTTGTTTTGTCGTTTTAGGAATAGGGTAATTTTGTATTGCGATAATTTTGTCCGGATTCGGTCTAACACCTTCAGGTGTTACAACATGTCCCAAATAAGCTACTTCTTTTTTTAAAAATTCGGATTTATCTAATTGAATCTTAAAATTAGATTCTCTTAATCTATTAAAAACTTCTGTCAGTCTATTGATATGTTCTTGTAAACTTGTCGAAAAAATAATTATATCATCCATATATACTAAGCAATATTCATTTTGTATACCCCTTAAAATATCGTCCATAACTCTTTGAAATGTAGCAGGAGCATTTTTTAATCCAAATGGCATCCTTAAAAATTCGTAATGTCCTCTCTCAGTATTAAAAGCTGTTTTCTGAATGTCACGTTCATCAATCTCAATCTGATGAAAACCCGATGCTAAGTCTAAAGTAGTAAAATATTGAGCTTTGCCTAATTTATCTAACAAGTCCGTAATATTTGGGAGTGGATACCTATCACCTACAGTTTTGTCATTTAGTTTCCTATAGTCAAAGACGACACGCCATTTCCTCTGGCCTGATGCGTCTAACTTTTTTGGCACTATCCAAATAGGAGAAGACCATGGACTAAAAGATGGCCTAATAATATTTTGTTCCAACATCTCATTAATTTGTTTATTTACCTCGGCTTTATGTACTTCCGGGTAACGATAAGTTTTAGTAAAAACAGGAACTTCATCTGTTGTAATTATTCTATGTTTAATTCGATTGGTGAAAGTTAAATCATTTTCTTTTATATGAAAAATATCTGAATATTTAAGTACTAAATTTTTTATAACGGCTTTCTCTTCATCATTCATGTGTTCAGATCTTATTTTAGAAAAATCAAATTTAAATTCTTCTGCATTATAAATATTTATATTATTATTATTTTTATTTTTAGGGCATTTTTTATTTAATTTATTATTTGCATTTTGTTGATGGGGCACCACATCATATCCATTGATGGGTGTTACAACAAAAGGTTTTTTCAGGGTTACATCCCTATCTATATCTGTTTTGTTTACAACAGTACAAAAAGCCCTACCATTTTTTACAACAGTGACACATTCTGGCACTAAAAAGTTTAAAACATTTAATCTGGGTATTACTACTTCACCATTTTTAATATTTTCAATTTCTACTTGTATGACTTGTTGACTTCTAGCCGGAATTAATATTCGCTTAATTACCGGTGAATCATTTAAATTATTATTAATTTCATTATTAAAATTATTATCATTATTACTATTAAAATTATTATTAATACTATTATGATCTATATTTAACACGCCTTGGTCATCCCGAAATTTAAGCGGGATTTCGTTATGAGGAGTTATTATTAATTTATTTTTAAAATCTACACACGCATTAATTTTTATCATATTATCGACTCCTAATAAAATATCAAAAGCAGAATGAAAGTCAAATATGTAACATTTCAATTTGGCTGCGAAATTAGTTTTAAATAATGTTTGAAGATTAATGACCACACTATGAGTTCCTTGCGAGGTACCATGAGCACTTGTGACCTCAACCGGATCAATTTTAAATAAATTTTTATTTAATTTCCTCGCCAATCGAGGACTAATAAACGATCTTGTACTTCCAGAATCCATTAATATTTTTAATTTAGTTTCAGGGTCAATTATAAAAGGTAAATTACTAGAATTATTACTTATACCTAAAATTTCAACTGGGGTTTTCCCAAGGCGATTTATCCTAAAAAATTATCTTCAGATTCCTCATTATGACTACTGGCTCTACTAATATTTACGGATGATCTGGACTCATCCAAATTATGCAAATTAGGACGATTTGTGTAAGTTGTAGATGTCGACATTGGTGTCGGACTTGGTAATCTTATTGAATTTTGTCGTGGTGGTTGATTATTAGCATTTGAATTAAAATTAAAATTTGAATTATTATTGAAATTAGGATTTGGATTATTACCAAAATTTGGGTTAAAATTTGTACGATTTTGATTATAAGAATAATTATTATATGGTCTAAAATTTTGATTTTGAGAATTCATTGGTCTCCCAAATACTTGTCTGTTTGTGGGAAATCTTTGTGGTGGTTGCTGCCTAAATTGAAGATTTATAGGTCGACTCGTAAAATTTTGTTGAACAGGTTGTCTTATAAAATTTTGTTGATTTTGTTGTCTAGGAAATTGATTATTAGATCTATTATTACTTTGAAATTGATTTTGATTATTAAATCTATTATTTTGATTATAATTCGATGAATTAGAATTTCTGTAATTAAACCCATTATTAAAATTATTAAAATTAGACTGATTAAAATTTGATACATTCGGTGTATCTAATGTACTTTGAAAATTATTTTCCTCAATTAAATAATTAATTGCCTCTTCTAATGTGTCAGGCTCTCTTAATCTTATAATACTTTGTATATTACCACGAATTCCTCGTAGGAATGTTTTCAATGCCAATTCATCGTAACTACGCTGATGTATACGTTTTTCCGCATCTGGCATTTCAACTGCAGATAACGAATTAATTTTACTCGACAATTTACTTCTTAATACCTGAATACGCTCGCCAAAATCCAAATACTTTTCATTTTTCATTGGTCTTAAATTAATTAATTCTTGAACTATACAGTCATAGTTTCGCAAATCACCAAACCTTTGCCTCAAATGGTTTCTAATTTCAGGCCAATTATCCAGTTCTGCTCGCGAACCTATTGTAATCAACGCCCTATCTTTTAGTTTACTTATTATCGCATTAATTAAATAACTATTGACTAAATTATCATTCAAAGGTCTAAACTGAGCCAACACGGCCTCACACCGTGAGATAAAAATTTCAGTGAGTTCATTACTTCCGTCGAAGGAAGGGATTGTATCGACATTTAATTTTAATAATTGATAATTTACGTTTTCCATTTTTAAATTTGAATTTATTTCTAAATGATCTAAACTATTAATTAATTCTTCAAGTACGAAGTTAATAGGAGAATGAATACGAATTGGGGAATTATTAATTATTAAAGGTGAATCTGAATCAGAAGACGTATCACTCGCGTACATAAAATTATTTCACGAACAATTAAAATATATAAAAACCTCTAAAAAAAACTCTGTGCTTACCACTTAACAAAAATCACGCTGTCCATGTCCTGATGTTCCCTCAGGGTTGTGGAACTGGTGAAATGATGTCCCTCGTTGTAATGCTGCCCTCGGAGCTTGATTTCTCGATAGTTGGAGAACTCTCTGGTGCTGCGACGTGGAACTATTCGAATCTCCAATAAACCATTAAAATGGACGAAGCACTATCTGATATCCTCTCAGGTGTAACTTCTTAGGAGATCCTACCGACTGCGCCAGTTAACTTTTGATTTTGCACTTTAGAGTTTTTAAAAACAATTTTATTTATTAATTATTACATTAAAAGTGAATGATTATATAAAGACGAATATTAATATTGAAATAACTACTACATAGTTTGAATGCTAAGATATGACTAAATTATAATAATAAAATAAAACCTATTTATACAAACTAAATCTACAAGCTAAGCTAATTAACATCTGGCACATGATGTCACCTAATCTGCGTATTAATATTAAATATACATTTCTTATAAATAAAACCTATTATAATTAAACAATCAAATGTCTATTGTGGCCGCCAGGTTACATATATATATATATATATATATATATATATATATATATATATATATATATATATATACCGGGTGACCCAGGGATCTGTAAAAGTCCCATAACTTATTTGCTATTTGAGATATCGACTTCTAGTTTTCTTGAACTGGTACCCACACTTATTCTACATATTTTAAAAATATGTATGTTTTTGTACAGGGTGTCCCAATATACATAACAGAACAAAGTTATGTTTTTTTTAATGGAACACCCTATATTTTATACTTTATTTTCAACCCTCTTGAGAAGCTGATAAAAATAGTATAAGACAGTATGGGTCTATTATGGACGGTTGGTTAGTTATGGGCAAATTTCTGGCAAAAACATATACACATTGAAAACATTGCAGAAGCGTTCTTAGCAAAGATAGCATCATTATTTATACAGTAGAAAATTTCCCACATCATAAAGAATAATACACAATGGCTTTGGTTCTCTTTTATTCATAGTGCTATATAGGATGTCTACATACGCAAAACAATGAATAACTATTTTTTTTCAAAAGGAACACCCTATATAAGTTGCCACCAATCTATGGCATTTTTAATAACTTTTCCAATGATATACAGTTTGTGTAACAAAATATTAAGGATTCTTGAGATTTATCAATAAAAACATATTTGTTTTGTCACCTTCTGCTGATTTTTAGATTTTTAGCCAAAACTATGCATTTTCAGGAAAAATTATAAGAAACCAAAGTTGTAGAGCGAAAAATTTTCGATCGACACGGTTCTTTCAACTTTTAAGATAATGCGTGCATTGCCCGCTAGAGCGCGCAAAATCGTGACCGTATATGCATTTTAGCGTTTGAAACTTCCTCCCTCTGAAACCAACCCCCTATAAATCATGCCTAGTGCAGTAGCGGCTACAATTTTAAAGAGGCATTGTATTTTTTATTGGCGGTACTCGAGATAATTTTTTATTGCTCAGCACTAGAGCTTGAAATATACTATACTATAAAATAACCTAATAGGTAGTTTTATTTTAATTAACTGAACATTTCTTTTATGGGGGTCGATGGAGATTTCGAAAAATTATATAGGGGTCGATGATCAAAACAGTTTGGCGACCCCTGTTCTAGAGAGTCATCAGAAATTTTTCAATTTTTTTCCACTTTGTAAGCTGGCTCAACCATTCAACTATCAACAGATAACTCCCCTCACCCTAAAATATTTTGTATACATTCTATAATTTCAAATCAAATTGCAATTCACTTGATAATGACCGTTACACGTCGAAACTCGGCTTGTGAATATTTTTAGATTTATATAACTGCCTTTACACGTTATGATTTTAATTTTTTAATTCAGTTTTATTTTTCTTGCCTAACAAGCAATTTAATAAATCATTATTATTTCAAGAGGGGCCTATCTTTTTACGAGTTGCAAACAATCTAAGTCGACGTTTTTTGTCTCTTCTATAATCTTCGTCGGCACTCATGCAATTAAAAGATAAAACACACAACTCTCAGTAACTTTAAACAAATACTTATTTATACAGATCACTTATATGCATTTATGCTCGCAGAACAACATAAACAAGACACGATATTATTTTGAATATACGAAAATGACAACTGGAATAATTAGCGCGTTTTCACCGCATAATTAATTAAGCAATCTCTTCTTGGTCCTATAATTGATAATATAAAGGATACATAAAAAACATCGAAAAATAATACTAACCATATAAAATCTATAGGTACTCCTTCTTATTGGAAATAGATATTTCCGTTGAAATTTTAACGATGACAATGGTTTATTGTACCTTAAATGGAGAACACACAAACAACGTGTTAAATTCTTTTAAATAAGATACTCATTCGCGGCTTTCAATATACCTGAATTCGAAAATCTAGTTGTGCACGCCCCATCGCACTGTACCATCTATTTAAGGCAGGTGACGTAACTTTACGGTGCCGAAAATACGGGAAATCGGGGTCTAGCTCATAGGAGCTTGTGACTCTGACTAATAATTTTAATTTTGATTGTTGCAACTTATTAACAAAAGATCAAATGAGGTGTATAACTAGGTGCGCTTTCAGTCTTTTGTGAAAAAATGGAATAAATAAATCTGCAAAAAACCTCAATTTTAACCTTTAAATTACACTTTATTGAACATGATTAAAAATATGAAAACCAGTTGTAAACCTAGTTTTAACCTTTATCTATGGCCGTGCCAAATATGGTTTCTTCATTTTTATTTATAACTTCATAATTTTCTATCACCGGACATGTGAAATTGCATGTTTTTTCGAGCGGCACTTGCCGCCTTAAATGACTTGGTCAAACGTCAAAATCCACACAAGGGAACAGCTAACTGTCTGATACTGACGGAGGGATCTTCTTTCATTGTATGTACTTAGAACTTACTCTTCAAATTGTACTGTGTGCCTCTGCCGTAGCCGACCACTGTTCGCATTTTTGAGGACAAACATACCTGTTTCACGTAATCGTTAATTTAACCTGATAAACATTTGGATGCCTTCAATTTTGAAATCGTGCTCGACACTGTAGTTTCGCCATATGTGAGTTTCCATTACAGAAACCATACATGATGACATGTCAGTGTTCTCATTAAACGTAAATCCATTATAATTGAACAAAACAAAACGAAAATAACATCCTGAAACGCGGGAACTGCAAACTGATAATAACGAGGAAATTAGAATTCGTTACTGTGTTAAAAGTTTGATAGTGACATAAGCAGGGTCCGACTTTTCCAGATATATTTTTTATGAAAATAACCTGCTTAAGAAGTGTTCAAAATACGTTTCATGTAGAAAGATAGCACACACTGACAAATAATCTTCAAACTAGTGATACTACCGAAATTGAAGGGTTTTCTGTAAATTAATATCGAATAATAATGTATATTAAACGACTGGATGTTCAAACTTTGAAGGGTCAGGAAGCATGGAACACCATTTTAGAATTAAAATATGTTCCAAATCCAACTCGTGCCACAATATACCCTCTTATTAAACTTGTTTAATTAATAATGTACTATTTTTATAATTAAAATTACTGAATTTATGCTACGCCACTGGTACGGTGCGACGATCGGCACATTCCTCCGCTCTCTATCCTATTCCTAAACCTACCATGACAAACCATGAAATCAATCGTTTCATTCAAGAAGTTCCTGAAGTTTTTATTCATGAAAGTAAGTTGGCAACTTTAGCCATTTGATTCTATGGAATACGGTTTTAACAATGTTTTATGTGGCATTAATTATAAGAACCGACGGACCGTGTCACAAACACAAATTAGCGCGACTGCTAATCGACGGTATTAAAGTTTTAGAACAATACATACTTATAACAATAAATTATACAAAAATCAAACGGTTGCACTCATTTCCAATTTCTGCAAATTTTTATGCTATCTAAAAAGAAATTAGATCATCAGATTTAGCAGTAAGTTGTTTCTGTTTACCTACCAAAACAAAAATCATCGGAAACAATTTTGGTATATGCAGGAGGGGGCATAACAGCTCTGAAACATCATGGAGGGTAGAAATCCACCACGGTGGCTGAAAGCTACGTAGTTGAACTTTTATCAAACAAAATGGATATTGCGGATAAAATTTTGAACCTGTTAATCCTGGACCACCTTCAAGTACAATAATTCATTCATGTTACGATCCTTCACCATCTTATTGACAACTATCTTATTCAGGCCAAGATCCACACCAACAAGTAATCATAGTACAACACTTGTATATAGCAATAACATTATTCACAACCCAAAACGAAAAATCTCTTGTGAACAATAAATATATAATTATTGACTCGTTCACTAAACTTACTTTTATGCTGGCGTCAAAAATTGGTAATTCAATGTTCAGCTTGATTATATTTCACTACCGTGTATTCATTATAAGCAAATAAATTGTTCCAAAAAAGGGTGGTTTTGTTTAACCATGGAAAAAATTTGCCTACAAAACTCGCTGAAAAGTATCTTTCACATTGATGCACTCAGCTATCGCCTCATGAGCAGCTTTGCCACTCACGCAAAATATAAGACTTTCTATGCTCGTTAAGTAATATACTATTATAAGGTGTATCCAAGAATAAAGAATTATAAGAACCAATAGAGATATATTTACGTTAATAACATATCAGCCCCAAAAATAATTTGTAACAATAACTTGTAATCACAGATTTAACAAAGACTATAGTTTACATTAAAATTAATATTACCGATATACCAAGACTACCGATAACATTCGAAAGCACATAATTTAAAAAAAGTAGAAGTAATAAAACATAGAAAACTTGGGCAATTGGGCTCCAGACACAATCCTTAAAATACTACACCTCTATGTACAGTACTAATATTGACTTTATGTTTTTTCTTTTATTAGAAATATAATGTAACAAATAACAATAAACCTTGAAGAAATGAATAGTTATCGATTGATTAAAATTGTATTATTTAAAATAAATTGGCAATTATGAAACAATCCACAATTATACATTTTTACAATTATAAATTATACATAAAAGTAACATCATCTCATTAAAATAATACTTTCCTTTTAAAATATTGTAAACAACTCGGACACTTCTATTTGTATAATATTGTTACAGCAAATTTGATTCAGCGAATAGTTTTTATAAAATAATTAGGTACGGTTAAGAGGAAAGCCCTTCATAGCAACAATTACACCAATTTTTAAGAGATATTCTTAATGAGTTTTTGATCATGTTAGACAGTGTGAAAAAAATATATAAAATTAGCTACCCAGTTTGAACTCTTAAAAACTTCTTAGTCTATATACAAATAGTTTAACTTTGGAACAGGCCTGTCTATTAAAAATTGAATTTGCTCAAAAAGCATTCTACATAAACTTATTGCTAAGTTTTTTTTTTGCAATGAGAACCCCAAATTAGCTTGAACTTGGGCAATTTCCTCATATTAAAATTATACATTTAAAAAAAAATAAAACATCTTTTAGGCTTGTTCACATATTTGCACTACCAAAGTTGTTCAAAAATTAAAGTAGTAAACATTCCGTTTTTCCTTGTCTCCCAATATTTTCCATTATACTCCCAAACGTCTTCCTTGTCATCGGATCGATGAGAAAACCATTTGGGTTCGTGTATTTTTTTCTCTTCTTCTCGCTTCTTACGCCTTTCCCTTTGTTGAGATTCCAATTGAAGCTTTACCTGTTCAGCAGATGTAAGATCACCTTCTTCTAAAGATTTTTGGTCTGGGCGAAACCTAAATGTTAAATAAATGTATTAGTGTTGGTCTGTCATTGTCAAAAAATATTGATGTAGCCACCATGTAGCTTTGTTAATATTTCTTCATTAATATATATTCACAATTTGTAAAAACGTTTTTGCTATATTTATTTACTTCAGAAAATAATGGGTAAAAAGAAAATAACGCCACAGGTAAATCCTTACTTCCGGTTTTTTAAATTTTACCAATAACCTTTGTTTGGATCCGTTTGTATATTTTAAATCCATATTCTTAGAATGTAATTATTAGTTTTAAATCTTGTTTAGATAAGTGCCCCTTTAACGTAATTGGGGCAGTAAACTACGCTTTCGAGATCCGCTATTAACATAATCTTGCTAACCACCCGGTTATGCGAGTGTAGTACGTTCGTGGACCTTCGACCCAAGCATTAGCGGCGGTCGATCTTGGGCCTATTTTCCAAATAATGATGATTTTTCAGGAATTTTGGACGGTGGCCTTCCCCAAGAAGAAGGGCTGTGAGTTACTAACCCCACTAGTATTCTTTCCGCCACCATTTTCGCCCCCACTATGTAAACATTTTCCTGTTTGTATAATTGTAAATAGTCAAGTTCCAAATTGTATCTTAAGTAAAATACATCTAGTCGTGTTGCAGCTAATTTTCGTTTTATTGCTACTAGTTGTAAGTAATCCTCAAGTGCAAAAAAGTCTTTGATAAACGCATCATCGCCGCGCATTTTTGCACGTTGAGCAGAAACCATCGAATGTCAAAACCAGTGCGAATGAAGGTGTTCGAACCCCAAACTTCTTCGAACAGGATTCAACGAAACCGTTTAATTAACAACTGCTGCTGTTGACAGAATCGTTTACATTTAAAGATGGTGTCCTGGTGCATCGCGGTTTGCTTCAAGGAAGCCGCTAGGAACTCCCCGGTACACCCAATCGTCAGCGACTAAATAGGTGCCCTAATACGTGCTTCAAAGAACCCTTTAATCGTCAGCGACTCTGGTAGTTTATTACGGGCCGCATCCTGGTGCACACCCCCTTGGAGAGGTTTAAGTCCTCAGTTTAAGATTCAACACCTGATTGCAGAATTCGCCGAGCACATATCGACAAGTAGTAAGTTCCATTATCCATTTCCCTCCCTGAAATTATTTATCACGCTTCTACTTGTGTCATGAATCCCGAATTAAAATCGTATATTGCTAAGCGCGGTGCAATCAAATCTCATATTACACGAGTTACCAATTATTACAATTCAATTGATGTCATCGACGATGATACTATTGATTAATTAGAGTCACGGCTCTCTTCAATTCTGCCATTGTTTGATAACTTTAATGAAATTATGTTAAAAATGGAAGAAATCGACGAGGAGAATACTGATGTTTAATGATCAAGAGTTATTTGAAACGAGTTATCATTCAATCAAGGTAAAATTAGAAAACACAATTAAAAAAGGTAAATCTAGTTCAATAATGAAATCTCCTCAACAATCAGAAATTAATGTTAAATTGCCAACTTTAAATCTGCCAAAATTTTATGGCTCTTATGCCGAATAGGCTTAATTTTCAGAAACCTTTCAATCATTCATTCATAACAATAACTCCATTGATAGCATTCAGAAATTCCACTATCTACGGTCATGCCTCGGGGGTGAAACTGCAAATACTATCACATCATTATCAATAACATCATTGACTGTTTTTTTAAGCAATTTGCGTGCTTTAAAGCCACTAGGTCAACCAGTAGCTTATTGGGACACGTTACTTATTCACATAGCATTATCAAAAACAGATATAACTAATACGGGATTGGGAATTAAAATTAACAACCACCGATTTGTGGAGATTCAGTGATTTATCCGACTTTTTAACAAGAAAATGTGCTTTATTAGAGACTTTGTGTTGCGCAATAATTCAATATTGAATAGTTACAACAAGTAACAACTGAGTAATAAATCGAAGTCAAGTGTTAACATCACTGAAAATACAATAAATTGTTCGTTTTGCAATTGAAATCATTGCACTAAGGTCATGCAAACAAAACTAATAATGATAACACTGGCTCAAAAAATATATATATTTCCTGTTGCATGAGATGATTCTGAGTATTTTGGCAATGCTGATTTCAAATCTGAAATCAGTTTTCTTCTGCAAGGTTATTCTGCTACGATTATTATGCAATTCGACATTTTGATTTGTCATTATTTATGTAGTTGGGTGTTGAATTTATTTAATTGCTCGCCAATGAATAACGTCAGAGTAATGGGGTTGGTCTACTTTTTGAGCCAAATATTTCACAATTAAATGTTCTCCCGTTTTTCGTTTTTTTTTTAACATTTTGCACAGCAAGTTCCGCCAATTTGGACATCTAAAATGTTTGCCTCATTTTCCTGTTTTCTTAAAATTAAGTTCACCATACTTTTGTAGCAAGAAACCTCACGAATAACCTCCCGTTCTCTGTTTTTTTTTATATTTTGCACAGATGCCGAGGAAAAGCTGTCCAATCACACACGCTCGCACCCACTTTTGACATCTAAAATGTTCGCCTCACTTTTTCTGTTTTTTTTTTATTTAGTTCACCATACTTTTGTAGAATAATCTTCCGTTTTCTTTTTGTTGTTATTTTGAATAGGTATTGAGCTACCGTGTTCGGGCGCATCATTAGTTGCCGCGTAAATATCCCGAAATTAGTCGCCTTCTTCGCCCGAAAACACACATTTTTTCCTCGAACGAGCCGAAAGAGAATCCATAAGACGTGTGACTTGTATGTAAACTACGAGCTTTTGGTTACTGGAACGTTGTTGTCTTCCCGCGATCTGGGATGATGAATATCAAGGTCCATTTCTTGAACAGTCACCTTGATAAGTTCCCAGAAAACTTCGGGGCTGTAAGTGACGAACAAGGTGAACGCTTCCACCAGAACCTGATGATCATGGAAGAGCTCTGTCAAGGGCGATGGGACAGGAATATGATGGCGGACTACTGCTGAGTTTAAAACAAGATTGTCCTGAACAAGGGCACAAACGCAAGAGCTACAGGCGCACATTTTTGCCGGGATAGATCATAGCTAAACTGTATTAACCTTCATTCTGGGCTCATAATATGACTATATTTCTGCGCTCATATGTGATTTATGACTTGTTAGGCATTAATAAGTACAAGGTTATCATAAAGTAAGGAATATACAGTAGATGCTTGGTAATGTGAACACCGGATAATGGAAATTCGGGATAACGTGAATAACCATTTTCATAACATTGAACGGCATATAACGTGACGAACTTGCATTCGTTAATGTCAACACTATTTCATGCGACGGATTCCCTTAGATCGGTACGCACCGTTTGATTTAACGCAGCTGTACTTCACTGGATTATATGATACGCGTTTTTTAAGCAATGCAGCTCTATGATTTAACACTTCTTACAGCTTCTATTTGACTGGAGAAACGTTCATATTATGCCGACGCAAAGAAAACCGAAGTACTAAACTCTCCGTGAAAAAGCAGATATAAGTGTTACAAATTCATCAAAAAAATATGGCATTGCAAAATCCACAAAAAATAATTAATATTACGTGTGGTGGCTCGTACTTATGGAGGACCAGGACAAAGAAGAACCTGAAAAGGATCTAATACATGTACATCCTGAAATGGAGAAAACATTTACAATGAAATAAAAACACTATGGTGAGTGGTGATATGATTAAAGAAAAGGCAAAATCTTTGAATTCTGAGATGAAAGGAAATTCTCGTGAAGAATTTATTACTAGTGAAGGGTGGTTACAAAGGTTTAAAAGAAGATACATAGTTCGATAATTAGATTTTTCTCTAGAATTAATAGGGGAGCTAATAATTACACATATTTAATTTTACATGTTAAATCCCTATGTTCGCCCCTTATCCCAGACACTCAGTATAATGCTTCTACCAGAAAAAAACCTTTGTTTCACGTCAAGAGAAGACTGCTCCAGGAAGAAAACATGAAAAACAACGACTAACATTTTTGGCATGTAGCAATGCTAGTTTTAGTCATAAAGACAAGCCGTTGGTTATTGGTAATCTAAAAAGCCCCAGAGCTTTCAAAAACATTTATCTTCCTGTGGACTATAATTACTCCAAATCAGCTTGGATGACATAGTCAATTTTCAAGAATTGATTCCATAATTCTTTTGTTCCTTTGGCAAGTCTATAATGTAAATTTAATTGATCAAACATAATCTCCCAGAATTATTGACAGGTCATTAATTGTTCTGGAAGGTTACACGTTTTCAGAAATCATGTGGTTACCCAATAAATGATTTGCTTCTTTTGGACAATGCTCCGTCACATTCCCCAATAGAAGAATTGCAGAGTGAAGATGGGCAAATTACCACAATATACCTTTCACCAAATGTAACCCCTTTTATCTACGACCACTACTGTAAATGCCCATTATCGTACAATGCGCGTACTGCGTAAATACACCAAAACACCCACGTATGTTAGAGCCCGCTTGTAAATTAAAGGTACTAGTGAGTTTCGTTTACGAACTTTTGATTGGTTGAGAGTTGCGCGTTTGTTCGTTTTTATTAAATATAGTAGTCCGCGATTGTTAAACGTCACATCACGCACCCCGAAGCTGTCACTTCGCTATTCCGCACATTCTCTTATATAAATTAAGGTGAGAGTGGTCGTAGATAAAGTATACTACATAACGCGAGTTGTAAAGCAATTACGCGCTCGTGAAATTGCGTTACTCGCCGCTACGCGGCTCGTACGCAATTTTTTCACTTGCGCGTAATTTGCTATTTACAACTCTTGTTACGTAATATACTATTATCTACGACCACTACTGTAAATGCCCATTATCGTACAATGCGCGTACTGCGTAAATACACCAAAACACCCACGTATGTTAGAGCCCGCTTGTAAATTAAAGGTACGTGTGTGTTTGCCATAACATACTAGTGAGTTTCGTTTACGAACTTTTGATTGGTTGAGAGTTGCGCGTTTGTTCGTTTTTATTAAATATAGTAGTCCGCGATTGTTAAACGTCACATCACGCACCCCGAAGCTGTCACTTCGCTATTCCGCATATTCTCATTCAAATGCAATGATATCCAGAAGTAAGTACCAAATAATGAGGTATGTAACCATTGTTAATGAAACTCTTTTCAATTCTTGCAAGATAAATAATGTCCAGTAACAGCAACAACGAAAATGATTAAATAAGCGGCCAACAAGTTTCTCCCTGCTACGCCTCGCGATACAAAAATGTTTAAGGAACATTTATGGACTGGAGAATCAAATATAAATTAAGGTGAGAGTGGTCGTAGATAAAGTATACTACATAACGCGAGTTGTAAAGCAATTACGCGCTCGTGAAATTGCGTTACTCGCCGCTACGCGGCTCGTACGCAATTTTTTCACTTGCGCGTAATTTGCTATTTACAACTCTTGTTACGTAATATACTATTATCCAACTAATTGGTCAACCGTTAATGGATCTGAATGTGATCTGAATTACAAAATTGTACTACAGAAGTAGCCTTCTTTGTAATATTATTGCAAATAGCTCCAACGTATAGAAGTTAACCCTCCGATCGGTGACAGTGCCGCGAGCGGTAAAATAGGGTACAAGGTCCCTAGGGACCTTTAAGGAAAGTTACTGATTTGACATGCATTACAAGGAAGCAGGTGGGTTCTATATATGTCTGGATGATTTTGAGTAGGTAGCTTATTATTGTATGAAATGGCCAAATGTATATATAACTATGTAAATGGATAATAGGTATAAAATATGATTGGAAGTGTAAAAAATACATTTTTTTTATAATTCAGGTTTGCACGAATAAGTGCCAAGCATTTGGTCCATTGTATCCACCCCAGATTTATGAGCATTGTAGTCCAGAATAGCAATTGGTTTTGCTTGTTTAGATGATCTACCTCACAAGTATAATACAAGGTAGACAACAACAGGACCGATTTATTCTTTTTTGGCACATATGAACACAATGAAACATTTCCATTATGGAAACCAAATAATGAGCTCAACACAGGACGAGCAGCACTTTTCAAAAATTCAGGTGGCATGAAAGTTTTGTTTGAGCGGACCGTTCCAACAAATGCAGTTTTTTGTCCCATCAATAACTTTGCCACTTCCAACGTTGAGAAGAAATTGTCGGCATATACTGTGCGACCGGCACCAAAGTATTTTCCAACTAAATCAAGCACGACGTTTTGACCTTGATTGACCTGGCGTTCTTGACCTGGTGCCTTTCCGCCATAAATTAAGCCTTTGAGCGGGTAGAAAGACTTCGAGTCACACAACCACCACACTTTTATTCCATACTTCGCTGGTTTAGATGGAATGTATTGTGTAAAACGTGTGCGACCTCGATATGGAAACAATTGTTCGTCCACGGTCACCGAACTGTGCGGAGTGTAAGCTTCTTGCAAATTTACCTGTAACATAAGCCAAATGTCATCAATCGCTGCAGTTTTGCTGGAAAGTAATCTCTGCGGTCGTGAATTCGCGTTATCAAAGCGAATGAACTTTGTAATGGACACAAAACGATCAAGCGATAAACAGCTTTGAATATTGGGGCATGAGTTGAGTCCCAACGACACTATTTTTCACTATCACCCTTCTATTATATACAAGGTCCGTGGGGACCTTGTACCTGCGTTTACGTAAAAAAACGCCTTAAAACAAACAAAAATTACGAAAAAGCGCTCGAATTGCTCTTGAAACTGTTTGATCGATTAAGCTTGTTGTTTTTATGGAATACATATAGCGGCACGTTTCTAGCTCATAGAATCCAAAAATTATGTATTCACAAAAGTTGTAAAAGGTCCCTACGGACCTCGTCACCGATCGGAGGGTTAAAAAATGTGAATATAAAAGATGCCGTTGCAATGATTGCTAAATGCTGGGGAAACATTTTTAGATTACAGATCATATTTGTACATTTTTTTCTAGATTGAACTGGACGAGATCAGGAAACTGAAGATGTAGAAACTGAAGAAAATTCACATAAGGAAATCACTTCAGACAATACAATAAATGCATTGAACACATCAATTCAATGGGCAGAAGAGTGGATTTGAATCACATTATATTCAAACATTAAAAGAAATAAGAGAAACAGCTATAAGACAAAAAGTTGAAAAACACAAAAAACAAACAAAAATCACACAATATTTCTAGAACGTATTTTTTTTTGTTTTTATTAAAAAAATGTGTAAATACAAATAAGTAAATTAATATTGATATACGAGGTCTTAACCTGTACCTCAATTCAAAATTTAGGCGCCGGCGTCAATTAGTTTCTCTACAAAAAAATCTCAAAAATGGGGCGCAATTTTGAAAGAAGGGGTTATAACAGCGAAACCGCTAAAGTGAAGGGTATAACATGTTGGATAAAAAAATAAGTACTCGTCGAGCACTTTCCAAATCTGCAATAAAAAATAGGGCATTCCATTTAAAAAAACATAAGTTTGGTACGCCACTGGAGTACGGCACGCCACTGGAGTACGGCACGCCACTGATGATTAGAAATATTTTTGAAACATAGCGACGGTAACTATGCACCACTTTGTTCTTAGATTTTTTTCGATAGCTTTTATCGTAAAGGAGCTATGGTCCGAGGCGTCTTAAGTGCCACACCCGGTACATATACTTTTCTTCTATTTATTTACATCCTGTCTTCCTTCTCGCATCCCACTTTCTCCAGTGTCTTTACCCCAGCCCCATCCTCCCTCATCCATTCCGTCACCCTTCTGTTTCCTTTCACTGCCATCCATTCCTCATTCACCCCCTCACATTTTTCTGCCAGGTGTCCCCACGTACCCTTCCCCCATTCTCATAACCTACATCTCATATACTCCTCCCCCATCCATTTCTTCCTCCCCCTCTCTCCAGACCCACACCTAACCCTCGCCATCATCATCCTTTCCTTCCTGCTCCACCCACCCTCCCTCATGTATCTTGGTACCCTCCCATACACTTGCCATCTTCCAAACATATCATTATACTCGCTCTTATCTATTCGTCCCTGCCTCTGCTGTGCTTCCACTTCCTTCATCTTCTCTTTCATCCATGCTGCCACTTTCACACCTCTACCAAACCATTCTTGCACCTTCACCTCAGCCAGTCCTCCCCTTTCATAGATTCTCTTTTTTTCTCCTCTCCACCTCCCCCCTTCTACATTCATACACGACTCCCACACCGTTCTCACTAATCTTTCCTCTCCCAACCCACATAGCTTCATTTCATACATCACCATTTTCTCTACCGCTTCACATGCCAATCTCTCTCTGTTAGTCTCCTGCAACAGAATGTATCCTGGCGTCGACTTTTCTAGTCCCAACATTCGCTTCAGGAACCATAACTGTTCTCTCTCTATACATTCATACGTTCTCGTCCCCCACGCTTCCACACCATACATTAATACCGGCCTTACACATGCATCCCACACCTTGCATGTCACTCATCACATCATTCTCCATCCACTTCCCCCAATTTTCCCACGCCATCCCCCGCGCTCTCCTCGCCTTTCCCTGAATCCATCTCATATGTTCTTCGTACCCACCGGTCCCTTTAAAAATAAATCCCAAATACCTAAAACTTTTCACCCTCTCAATCACCTTCCCCTTCCATTCTAGCTCCTTCACTCTCCCCTCTCTCCCTTTATTCCTGAACCTCATCCATTTCGTTTTCTCCACATTCACACATAGTCCTCTCTTGTCCATATATCTCTCCACCCTTTTCAACATGCCTTTCATTCCCTCCCAATCTCTCGCCATCAACACTATATCATCCGCATACGGCAACATCCATACCTTCTCCTTTCCAATCACCACCCCCCTTCTTGTCCCTTCCGCACCACCTCTTCTAGCTCACTAATGTATATATTGAACAATACTGGGCTCAAAGGGCACCCTTCCACGTCCTAAACCTCTCTGATATCTCCTCTCCCACCTTTGCTTCCACCCACGTTTCCTTATACACGTCCCTTACACAACCTATCACTCCGTCACTCACCCCCTTTCTCCTCAAACATTCTACCATATACTCCCTCAGTACTGAATCATACGCCGCTTTTAAATCCACAAATACCGCAAACACACTCTCTCTTCCATCACTCTCCCTGTCATCCTGTAAAGACCTGGTCCCTCTTGCCCCTCCCCCTCCTAAATCCCCCTTGTGATTCTGGTAGCATCCTCTTATCTTCTACCTCTAATTCTAATCTGTTCTTCACCATAATCATCATTATCTTGTATCCCGTGTTCATTATTGTCACCCCTCTGTAGTTCTCCGCTTTTTTCATATCCTTTCCTTTATGCACCGGGCACATCCTGCCGATTCTCCATGATTCCGGCATATTCTCCTGTCCACCCCACATTCGGTTTACTATCTCTCTGTATTTCTTCTTCCCCCCTTCCCCTATCTCTTTCCACATTTCTGCTTTTAACCCATCCCTTCCAGCCGCCTTTCCTCCTTTCACCTCCTTGAATACTCTTTCGACTTCCTCTTCCGTAAATTCTTCTCCTCTAACACCTCATCCTACTTCTCTAACTGCCCCTTGTTCCCCGCACTCCTCCTTGCATTTCTTGATCCATTCTTCTAACGACACCCCTATTTTCCTCTTTCCCATCCCTCTCTTCAGCACATTCCACATTTCTCTCTCGTTCCTACATTCCTTCAGTTCCTCCGCCGCCCTTTCCGCCACTCCCAGCTTCTTCCTCTCGCATATCTTATCATATTTCCTTCTTGCTTCCACCACTGTCTTCTCCTCTCCTCCGTTCTTTAAGCATTCTCTCATTGTTTTCCTCACCTCCCTCTTCGCCTGTCTGCATTCTTCATCAAACCACACCTGTTCTTTACGCATCTCTTTCTTCGCTGTTCTTCCGCATCCTATTATGATCTTCTCCATCTCCTCCATTGATTTTATTTCCTTCCATTGCACCTTCTCTAGCTTCCTCCTCATGTTACTGATAGCCCCTCTCCCTCTCTCTAGCCTCTCTCCTTCCTGTTCTTGTTTCACTTCCTCACTCTTTCCTATCCGTAGATCTACTTTCAGTGGTAAATGATCCGACCCCAACACCTCCTCTACTTCCATTCTCCTCACTTCCTCTCTTGCAATTCCCTTAATTATTGCATAGTCAATCACTGGCGACCCCTGCGTTCCAATGTATGTTTTCTTCCCTCCCCAATCTCCTTCTGTGCACCCATTCAGTATCTCCCATCCCTCTTCCGTCATCCACTCCTTTATCCTCTTCCCATCTCCGTTTATACACTTGTCCTGTGATCTCCTTTCTATCTCCAAGCCATCCTCACCAATCCCACCTCCTAATTCCCACAGCCTTGCATTAAAGTCACCCATGACCACCCACCTTCCCGCTTCCACAACTCTATCATCAATCTCCTTTCTCACCTCATTCCAGTTTTTGTTCACGTATATTACCCCCACATTCATCTGCTCTCCACCTTGCATCCAACTCGCCCACATTAGACCTTCGTACCCTTCCACCACCTCCACCTTGCCTCCTGTCCTGTCCTCTCTCCATCCTACAACCATTCCCTTCGCCATTCCTTTTGACGCACTTTTAGTTGCTTCCTTCATCTCCCATACAAAGTTTGTTGGTAGCCATCTTTTCACTTCCCCCCACTCTTCCTTAACCATCCACGTCTCTATTATCCCCACTATGTCCTTCTCCAACAACCACTCCTCCAAGTCCCTCTTCCACTTGCCCGCCTTTATCTTCGATTTTATTCCCGCCACATTCCAAACACCTATTGTTACCTTCCCTTCTTTCACCACCTCCCCGTCTTTGGCAACTCCACACCCATACCCCTCTCTGTCCCTCCGTCCCCGTCTAGTTTTCCCCCCTTCACTTCCTGTATAATCATCCGCATTGTCTTTCCTCTCTCCTTCCTCTTCCACACTAGCATCCCCCCGTCTTCCTCAAGCTCCTCCTCCCCCCTCCCCTTGTTCCCCTCACTACCTATTACTTTTTTGCTCCCTCTTGTGTCTCCAGCTCTTCTTTCTCTATATTCCATCTCCATACCCCCCTCAACCCACACCTTCTGATACCCCACCGTAGATCGTCCTCTATGAAAATCTTTTCTTTATTCTCCTTCAATTTACTTTTATTCATCATTATTTTGGCTTTGTCCTCTATCTTTCTTAACTTCACCACCACCAGTTTTCCCATCCTGTCTAACGTATAGCTCTCCTTTACATCTATTTCCACCCCCAGATACTCTTTCAGGAAACTCTCCACTTTCTTCTTCTCTCTAAACTCCTTCCCTCTAATCATTACATTATTCCTCCTCTCTTGTCTCTCTTTCTTCTCAGCCGGTCCCTTCAGCTCCACTATCCTTAGTTTTAATTTCTCCCTTTCCTGCTTCCACATCTCCTTCATTTCCTTCAATTCCTCTCTCCACATCTCCCTCGCTTCCCTCATATCTTCCTTCCATATATCTCTCTCTCTCTCCTTCCTTATCTCTTCCGTGATTAACTCAACAATCTGTCTACAGTTTCCGCCGCACCCTTCCCTTACTCCTTCCCCAAACCTTTTTTCTTCTCTCCCCCTGCACCATGCACCTGCACCTCCAGCGATGTATCCGCAACTTTCCTTTTCTCCATTCCTTCTCCGGACTCCGTTTGTCTTTGTGGTGACCTCATCACCCCTTTTCCTTTGCCGAACGCTGCTTGTTTTTTCCTCTCCTTCTGCTTCTTAGTGTTATTAGTATTTCCTCCCATCGGTGTAGCTGTCGATTGTATACTTAATTGTTTGATTTTTATCCTTAGTTCTTGTGCACAATTTCCAGGTGTCGCTATCCAGTTATAATAGTGCAGTTGGTATCACTATTTGTTTGTTTACAATGACAGTGTCTTCTCTATATTTACTTATCATTGGCTTAACCTCAAACTATGTTCCAGCACTATATTTATCGGTTCGACGGCCAAAATCTCACGAATTCCACTGCAACACCCTCACCACTGCTCCTCTACGCACTATTTCAATATGGATAATGCCCGCTCAAAATTGGGTTGGATTTCGGATCACTTCATACTCTCACACATGTGAATTTTTTCAAAGTGTTACCGGAAATGTTCGATATGACCACCATTTTGTAGAAAAATTACCAACGTTCCTCCAAATGATATAGAGCAGTATTCAACATTTCTAGTTGAATTGTATCAATTTTATTCCGAATGCTGCCTTTTAACTCATCTAGAATTGGTGGTAGTGTTCTAAATACCATTCCTTTTTAAACAACCCCACAAACCCCGTGCTTTTAAATTTGCTAATCAAATTACGGTACGCTTTCAATGGACATATCTTGCCCTGGAACCCATTTTCTACGAAATCTTCGTAATCCAGCAGTGTAATTTCTACGGCATTCATAGTAACTTTGTACTGTACTTAACCAATTCTTGTTCGAAGATCTACTTTATTCATTTTGTAATCGTTTAAATTTACGTTTACTTAAGTTTTATTTTGAGAACAATTATTAAATTACAATGATTTCGTTTAACACTTGTATTAATGATGATTTACCACATAATAATAGATCCGATAACAGAAAATCGATAATTAATGGGGTAGCTTGACATTACAACAACGTTTTGCATTGTCATAACCGATAACAGAAAAACGGTAATTAGGTGAGTAGCTTTTAAGGTTATAAAAACATGATGTTCATGACGTTACGTCACTGTCATTAAGTTTCAATTTTTACAATTACTCTTGTAGCAAACCAAACTATTCAGCTTGTAATAAACCGTAGCTTTTCCTGATCATTATTATTATTTCATTCGATAAATTATCTACCCAAATATACCGCGAGCTTGGATGAATTATCAAAAACACATTTTTTTTGTACCTTTTACCTTTTAATAATTCATCTCAACATAACATTTGTTGTCAACTGGTTATTAACCTCGAGCTGAAGCTCTCGGTTAATAACCAGACAACAAATGTTATTGTCTCGTTAAATTACTAGGTAACAAGGTACTCAAAAAACTATTTTTTGATAATTAACCTCGATCTAGGTATATTACTACCGATAATTTTTTTTGTTTTACACATATACAATAATAGTTATTTAAGCAACAATGAACGTAACTTTTGAGGTAGGCAAATACGTAGCCTGCCGAAAATGTTAATTGTCATACGTTCCGTGTACCTTATTAATTTTTTTCCGCTACCGGAAATGTAATACTTAAAAAAGATCAGAAAATATTCTAAAATACAGCTTGTAACATTTGGGATTCAAATTTTTATAGTCACCTATGCGTTCTATGGCAACCCAGCAACCGAGAAAACAATGTCAAATTTTGCTTGTTTGTGTTAATCCAGTGAAACTTTTTGCGGGCATGGATACAAACGAAGCTGCGAATATTGCGTGTTAGAACCTGTTACCGACAAAATCTAAAAACGGTATGCGTCGTGTTATATGGAGCGTTACGTTTCTGTTATTTTATTATTTTCCTAGGTCTGTAAGTAAAAAATTAAGTTCCGTCATCAAGGACGATAAATACCTCGAATGTTATCAGCCACTTACAGTACCTGTGACTATGGATGCAATGCTTATTTATGTTGTCGGTAGTGGAAAAAATCCAATTATCAAAGCAACTAAATTCAATTTACTTTTTGCTGCTTAAGTTCTTAAAATTATATAAACATTTAAAGTATACCGCTTACTTTATGATAACCCCATATAATAAATATGCAAATTTCGCAAAACGCTCATTGTTGAATTGCATGAATACAATAGCTTAGGAAGAAAAATTATTGTCATATTTTGATTCAGCACACCCAAATTAGGTGAGAAGTTCTTTTATCAATGCAAGAAAAATTTTGTTGCCCAGTGTAAATCATACTACACGTTACACGGTGCAAACATTGTTCAACTACTGCATGTGTTACAGTGCTAGATAGGCATGGTAGGCCTCACATGTATCGTATTCTTCTTGATCCAGGTGAGCAAGTTGTTAGATTGTTCACTGAGACCAATTTATTTCATAGTTTCTGGATTCGCGCAAGCATCATCTAACATATCCCACTTAGCGAATATACTTATCGATTCCAACCATTCAAATTTTAAATCAAATACTTCAAGTTTAGTTGCATCTAACTTGACTGGCGATTTACCACACATGTCTTTTGATACCGCTAATTTAAATATCCCAAAAAATCTGCCTCTTGCAGATTCGGAGTTCAATAAAACGGCGGGTATAGAAATGTAGTCAGGCGTAACCACATTTTGAGATTTAATCTGCGTTTTACAAAAAAACAAAATTGGGTTGGATTCCTATCCCTAACCCTAATCTAGTCATTTCGTCTAATGTAAAGTTGACCATTTGCAATCAACTTTCCAAGTTTTGGAAAATTGAGGAGAACTTGGCAATTTCTGCACTAACCAAGGAAGAAATAAAGTATGAAAATCATTTCACAGCGACCACAACTCGTAATAGTCACGATCGATTCATTATTAAGCTCCCTCTGGGTGATAACATAAATCAATTAGGCGAATCAAAGCAAATGGCTCTTAAACGGTTTTATTCGCTCGAAAGAAAACTTCAAAAAAATTCCGATTTACATAAATCATACTCGCACTTCATGGACCAGTACGAATCCCTCGGTCACATGAATAAAATATCAGAACTTGATTCAAACAATGAACCTACTATTTCCTTTTACATGCCTCATCACCTGGTAATTAAATCAGATAGTGCTACAACTAAATTGCGTATTATTTTTGATGGTTCGACTATCCACGAGACTTATTCTCCATCTTGATCAGATTTCCTCGGCACACATTCGTAATAATGGCCGACATTGAAAAAACGTACCGTCAGGTATTAATTGCCCCTAAGCATTGATCTCTGCAGATAAACTTTTGGGGCTCATCCCCATGATTGATGTACAATGCTATCAGTTAAATGCAGTCACTTATGGTATTGCATCGGCTTCTTTCCTCGCAATTCGTTTCCTGAAACAATTTGCAATTGATAACGCAGATATCAACCCTCTAGCTAGCTCTGTGATAGAAAATGATTTTTACGTCGATGACTTATTAACTGTGGCGAATTCCATTAATCAGGCTATCCTCCTATGCGATCAGGTAACCAGAATACTAACCTCCGCTGGCTTTACTCTACATAAATGGTCCTCAAATAACAGTCTAGCTCTGACAGGGCCATCAAACAATCGTTCTGAGAGCCCAATTTTACACATGTCCGACTCCTCAGAAATCAAAACATTGGGTATTTTCTGGAACTCTGAATCAAAATATTACTCACCGCGTCGTATTACTAAACGATCGATCCTATCAGCAATATCACAAATTTTTAACCTTAAGGGTTTGCATACCAAATGGCTTAGATTAGACGGGGTCGATTGGCTGTGGTGAGCCTTACAGCACTGCGACCTGTTTAGATCTTTTGTACTACACCAAATGGCTTAAGTTCGCTGAGAGTTTAAAAAATCTAGGCGATATCACATATCACGACTTGAATTGTGTGGCGCTCTTTTGTTAAATAGTTTATACTGCCAGTTCGACAATCAAAAGATCTCTCAAAATCAAGATCGAAAATAGCGGGTTGTCATTTAAAAACAAAATGGATGACGTCACTACTCAAAAACAAATGATGACTGAAATTTAACTTTTGTTGATGACATGATCCAATAAAATTCTAATATCGATGCGTAACAGACCACGGTGAATTTTATGCATGGCAATTCACCTTGGGTGGTATTTAATCAGATAATACATAATGTTGGTATTGCCTAGCAACACGTTACTACATTTTCTATAACGTATAAAACGTCGATTATTGCCGGACTTTTATACAGTTTGCTCCTGAAATCTATCTATTCGTATTGTCGGGTAATCGGTTAGTGCTTTCATCAGTAACAGTATTCATAGGCATTTTTCAAAATCTTGGTAAGCTCATTTTAACAACAATTATTATGGCGCAGATTAATACACGTGTGACACTTGGTGTCACTAAATTCAAATTATTAAGTGTAAAGTTTCTGTTTGGCCAATTGTCTTCTCGAATCTAACTCGTGACTGATTTTTCCTAGGCTTTCCTCTTGCTTGTTGCTTCTAGAAAATCGTGATCCTGACGCTAATAATCCTGACGACCTCGAACTAACACCTTCCCATTTCTTAATCCGTCGAATATTCCGGATCCCAATGTAATGGAAATACCGGAAAATAGGGTATCCAGGTTCCAGCGCATGCTGCAGATCACTCAACATTTCTGGAATCGGTGGTCTAAGGAATATATTTCTGGCCTCTAACAAAGGCCTAAATGGAAGCAATCTTTAAACAGCCTACACGTGATTGACCTTGTGCTTTTCCCCGATGACAACTTGAAAAGTGGGGCGGGGGGAATATTTCAAATTTATCACTTTTTAAAGAGGGCTTCCTCGATGTTGCCAGATTTATCAAAGATCTTATTATAGGGATTGCAGTTTTTAATAATCTTAAAATTCTACTACAAAGTAATAATTTTAACAATTAAAATTATGTTTTAAACAGAATTGGACACTTTATCTCTTATATTTGTAATAATAACTTATGAAAGTACAATATTACTGTTTATTAAATATAATCACGCGCATTGTATATTTTATACTTCGACGTATAAGCGGCAACGCTTAATGAAGTCCCACCATTTTTATTAACTAACCTCAATAGTGCTGTGAGTGTTTCATGTTTGAAGGTAAGTTATTATATATTCTGTCTTTTAAACTCGTCACTTGTATTTATTAATAATGAAAATATCAAATGACCGTATTAAATGTTCTTGTAAGTATTCAGAATGTCAAAATTCTTTCTTTTCTAATATAAATAATGTCAACTACAAAAATAAACATTTCTATAAATTTCCCAAAAATGAAGAATATCTTAAAACATGGAAAACCATTTGTGATATTGAAGAGACCACTAATTGTTTAAATTTCCATTTATGTGAAGATCATTTTATTGATAAACATTCTGTTATCCATTTCTGCAAAAAATTAAATCGCAATGCTGTTCCGACACCAAGAAGTAAGACAATATAACTACACTAATTTACTTTTAAACTATTTTAATGTCATGAACCCTGGATACGAGCAAACAACTGACCTGTGACGGCGCCTGAAAGAAATATCCAAAGAACGAAGAGACCTGATGGAACGTTGCACCCGGACGAGACCCTAATACCCGATTGTTGTGATATTTTTTAATTTGATAATTTGTATAATTTTGTTATTAATAAAAGTATATAATTATTTTTTCCATGTAGACCTATTTTCATTTTGTGAAATCTATTTTTTTTTCTTTTACCAAAATCAGACACTTCTTAATTTATGTACTATCTAAAAGTATAATCAATTATTTGCTCAAAAAATATAATTGAATATATTTTTAGTGTTATTAAATTGCAATGTATCTTGTAGTCGAGTATAACATTTTTAAATTTCGGCGGAAATCGTAGTAATTTGCCACCTCAACAACAGGCGGCGCCAAAAATCGTGTTTCCGTAATTTAACATGCAGGTTTCACTTCGAAAGGTATGTGTTCTGTGGTTCGAACCCCAAACAGCCTTTCTAGTCTTGGGATTGTCAAATAAAGTTTAAGTTTAAAGTTTCATTACAAAACAATTTAAGTTTTCTTTCTAACGGTGTCGCATTGTTTGATTTTCCAGACTTACTCAGTCCAATAAATGGGGTATTACAGTCTCAGAGCCGGTAAAAGGTTGCTTATCAGACTTTATCTTATATTTTATTTAAACAACCGTTGAAACAACTATTGACAAATTTAATTAAAATATAAAAAGCAATGGAAGATTACTTGTTGTCGTGATGGATATTCCTTGATTTGAGTGGAGCATTTGACTGTGTTGATCACAGATTTCTACTAGCAAAGTTGTATGACTACGGGTTCTGATAGCATACGACTGGTTTAAACCCTGTCTAATAGAAAGCAATTTGTAGAACTAGCACAAATTGCGGTACTCGAGTATTTTATACTGCAGATCCGCAGGTTTGCACATGCGCATTAGTCGGCTATCGGACAGATTCGTGAACTTACTGCTATTGAAATGATCAAATAACAAATTATGCAAGGAATCTGATGGTCTAGTGGGTAGGAGATCGGACTTAAGGCGCGTTGGTGTGGGTTCGAGTATCGCCCAGGGTCATCACTTCTTTTTAACATTATAAATAAAATTTACCATTTTTGTATAATAAATGATTATTTATATATTTTCAGGTCACTGTTTGGCGGCAAGCGCAATTGTATGTTCCTCTCTTTTTTCTACTTTGGTTTAATAATCGACCATTTGTTATATCAAAAATAGTTTAATAATGAGATTTTTTATTTTACAGTTTTTGCTCATTATTAAACTGTTTGTGGTAACATTTTACTTGTCGCGATTGGCAGTACTTAAACGTGACATGTGTCGACATCAAAATGTAAAATTGCCATTAATTCATGGGATAATTGGAACCCTCCACTGCGTTACATACTGAATATGTTCGATAATGCATATTGGGAAGTGCGCCACCGGTACCACTAAGGTTAAAGAAAACGGAAGGGCAATATTGTTTACTTTTTACCGGCGCGCCGTGGAAAACTTAGGAACTCGGTGACAGAATGACCGGACGCATGAATTCACCCGGCCACATTTTAAGCAAGGTACAGTCATGCTGACATAAATCTAGTACAAGCAATTTAGATCTAGTTACCCAATTATCTAAAATTGTTTATTGTACAACGGACTTTTTATAAAGTACAAAATAAAAGAAATAAAGGCAACTAATATTTGATTGCTCCACCATTTGCGTCAATTACAGCCCTTAATCTCCTCGACATCGACAATATAAGATTTCGAATGTAGTCTGGCTGTTCTATTAAAGTTTCCCATGTTTCTTCAATTATTCCCCACAGTTCATTTACGTTGCTGAACCTCATACGTGGCATACGCTTCGCCATCTCAGCCCAAACGTTTTCTATAGGGTTCATGTCTGCGCTTTTGGAAACCCACTGCAAAACTTCTACATTATTTTGTTGAAACCAGTCGGTAACTATGTGTGCTATATGAATAGGGGAATAATCATGTTGAAAAATGAAATTATTTTTGGGATATACTTGTTGCACAGACGGTAACATCACATTATCTAAAATATTAACATAGTTTATTGAATTAAACCTTCCGTCAATTTTCCAACACATTCCAGTATTATGATAACTGATCCACCCCCATATGTTAATTGAAAATCTCCCTTGCCTATCACTATTATTTAAATATCGTTCTTCGTATCTTGTATTTGGTGGTCTATAAACGCAAATCGCCCTATTATTTGTCGATTTAAAGGTTTTTTCATCAGAAAAGACCACATTTTGCCAAAAATCTGGTTCATAATTAATATGATTTAAGGCATACAGTAATCTCGCCTGCTTCCTTTCTTCACACAATTTAATTTTTTTCGCTGCAACCCGGCATCTTAATTCACTTTCTTTTATTCTTCGATTTGCCGGGAACCCGGAAAATGCGTTTTTAGAACAGCTTTTCTCGCAGACTCGAATAGATGTACTCTCAAATATTCCACTAAATTGTTATCTTGCTCCTGCGTGGTAATCCTTACAAAGCCAGTCCCCCGTTTCCGATCCACACTTCCTTCATTTTCCCACCTTTTCTTTACGTTCAATACGGTGGATTTATTTATAGGTATCACTTCTGCCACTTGCCTGATGGTGTACCCTTCTTCCAGCTTGGCTACAATGCGCATTTTTTCGATATTATTAAGTTTTCCTGCCATACTACGTATATTTTTGAAATAATTCGAAAATGCTACCTGACGTATTGACAAATGTCAATTTGACTGAATCAGTATGAATCTAGACACCTTGTCTACAGAGGTGGGTACAAATTATACGAATCTAATATGTTTGTACTAGATTTATGTGAGCATGACTGTACATACTTAGTACACAGAGGAAAGGTTGTAATTTATTATATTATCACTTTGTTTGCAAAACAAATATCACGGAAGAAACAGCAAGATTAATTCGTTTTAATTCGGCGTGGATTTTTAATTAGGGTCGATCGATGCCTGGCACGAGGAACGAGAAACAAATGTAAACATAACCTTAAATTTCGGTAAACATTTCGGCATACGTTGCACTACTCTAAGCTTAAATTGGTTACAACCAGGGGGGGTTATTTGAATAGGGAGAATTGAAAACGTGACATCCACGCCATCTCACAGTCATCTGGCCCAACTAACGCAACGCTGCCAAATCTATGTACAAATTTTTGTAAGCAAGCGATATGGTTATATTTTTGTTGGTTAAATTTATTTTAGGTATTTAAGAACATCCAAATATCTGGTAATATTCAAAGTCCACTAGTGTTAATTGTTTGTTTAAGTCTATTTGATAAATTTTAAAGCAAAATAGACTTTTGAATAATTTCACAAATGAGATATGACAACATCTATTTCCCATCAAATTTCCGGCCTTTTTATACATAACCTCATTAACGTCACGAGTTGAATTGTTATTTGGCCAGGTATTTATAATTCAAATTTAAATTAATATTCTTAAAGCTAAAAGAGTGTGCAATGGGTAAATTAAGTACTCTTAAGGCACCTTATTGCAGTAACGTTTATACCCGCGATTCAAATATTAAAAATAAAGCTTTCTTTACATTTCCGAAGTGTCCTAATCGCAGAGATGAATGGGTTAATTCCATTGAATGTATTACTCTAAAAAAAATTCCACTTTCAAAAGTTATGCACATTTGCGAGGACCACTTTTTGAGTATTTATTAATTCCTGTAGAAAATATTTAAATTGGAATGCAATTCCGACAATTTTTAATATACCTTCTTGTAGTACTTCTTCCAGTACAATTCCTGCAAAATCTTTTTTAAAACGGCCCCTTCAAGAATGTAGCTCCCTTCATATTTAACATCTGCCCCAAAAAGAATTTGTTTGGAAAAAATTTCAAGCGAATCACCTTCAACATCATTTAGAGCTTTACTTTTTGCGTTTGATTAAGTCTAAGCTCTTTATAAAGCAAGTGTCTGCGATTTCCGCTTTTATTTGGATGCGTCGCACTGATGAGAACCAAAAAGTTCGAAACACTTGCAAAAATGAATTGTAAAGTTGCAATTTTAAATTTCCCGCTGGCTCGATGTGTTTGGCCAGATGACTCGCAGACGGCGCTGATGGCGTTTCCAAAAGTTAACATTGAACTGTCCCTCTTTATCCTTAATGCTCTGTGGGTATTTAAGAACATCCAAATATCTGATAATATTCAAATTCCACTAGTGTTAATTGTTTGTGTAAGTCTATTTGATAAATTTTAAAGGAAAATAGACTTGAATCATTTCACAAATTTATATTGTTTTAAGTCCTCTGTGAGATATGACAACATCTATTTCCCATCATATTTCCGGCATCGTACGTACATAACCTTATTAACGTCAGGAGTTGAATTGTTATTCGGCCAGTTATTTATAATTCAAGTTTAAATTAATGTTCTTAAACTTAAAAGTGTGTGCAATGGGTAAATTAAGTACTCTTAAGGCACTTATTGCGGTAACGTTTATACCCGCGATTCAAATATTAAAAATAAAGCTTTCTTTACATTTCCGAAGTGTCCTAATCGCAGAGATGAATGGGTTAATTCCATTGAATGTACATATTGCTCTAAAAAAAAAATCCACTTTCAAAAGTTCTGCACATTTGTGAGGACCACTTTTTAAGTATTTATTAATTACTGTAGAAAATATTTAAATTAGAATGCAATTCCAATAATTTTTAATATACCTTCTTGTAGTACTTCTTCCAGTACAATTCCTGCAAAATCTTTTTTAAAACGGCCCCTTCAAGAATGTAGCTCGCTTCATGATTAACATCTGCCCCAAAAAGAATTTCAAGCGAATCCCCTTCAACATCATTTAGAGCTTTACTTTTTGCGATTGATTAAGTCTAAGCTCTTTATAAAGCAAGTGTCTGCGATTTCCGCTTTTATTTGGATGCGTCGCACTGATGAGAAACACTTGCAAAAATGAATTGCAAAGTCGCAATTTTAAATTTCCCGCTGGCTCGATGTATTTGGCCAGATGACTCGCAGACGGCGCTCATGGCGTTTCCAAAAGTTAACATTGAACTGTCCCTCCTTATCCTTAATGCTCTGTGGTTACAACCGACTTGGAAATAGATTGTTTATCGCACCCTTAGCAACTTTATTCTGGAGGTGTGTAAGTTATATTCTGGATTTAATATGTTTTTTTCTGATTGAAACAATATTGAGTGATATTGCCTTAGTTACGATATGTCATAACACACTTATATTTCCCTAGGCAAATATGAAGTGCTCATATTTCCCTAGGGAAATATAGACATCAAACAATTGTCATTAGGAGCTTCTCGCAAGAATTGTTTTAATTGCTCTCGGGACAACACCTCCGATTTCTTAGGAAGGTATCCTTTATGGATTTTACCGGAACCAAACATTCACGGTCTTTCGTCGCTTGCGTTAACACATAGTTTGACATTTCACCAACTTATGAAACAACGCAAATACCAAAACAAGTCAACCATGATATTTACAAACAAGGCCCTTAGCAACGTTACCAATTAGATAAATTCAAAAATTTACAATCCAATATTTTCCCATTTACAGAACAATATTCTTTCAATCAGAAAAACACTATTGATTAGAACACGGGAAATATGAATACATTTCCCTTGGTTGTCTATACAACCCTCGGGCTCCGTTCTCGGGATGTAACTAGCCAACCTCGGGAAATATACTATTCATATTTCCCTAGTTGTAATAATAGCTATAAAATTAACCATTGAAATCACTGTAGAAATACGTATGTCAAATATTAAATTCGTTCGAAACGAAACACTGCTGTCAGTGCTGCCACATGTTAAAAGATAAAACTCACTATGTTTTTTAGTATATATTTTATTTTAGAAATAAATCCTTAACTAAAACCAAAGTAGAAAAAATAGTATATTATACTTGTTTAATAAGAGGCATTGTGGGGCACGAAGTACAGCTGCCAGTAAGACACAAAGAAGAAATAAGCCTCCACCGCTGTGCATCTTCCCTTCGAGGACATCGTTAGACTGTTTTCGCAGAACAATTTGTGAAAAGTGCAGCTGGTAGTGCGAAACAATGGACTGCAGACAAAATCGTCTGGAACCCAAATTGTTCGGAGAAGTGCAATTTGCAGGTTCGAACAAGTGCGCCGACCTCGATGCTTCCGTCGCACCCTACCACCCGCAACCCAGGCCACTATAGAGGCCATGGAGCACCTTAACAATCATTCAAATCAGATCATTCGACTCCATCACTGAGAATTCGATAATCATTCGACAACGTCACCATAACCGTCGCTGTCGTCGTCGCCGCTGCCTTCCCCGCCGCTGCCGTTGCCGCCGAGCCGCCGGTTACCCCTACGCGTCGGGAATCCCGGTGCGAACCATAGGTGAAGTGTTGTGACAATTGCTTTCGTGACTGTTTACTTTTTTGTGAGACAATTTTCTTGACTTCCGTGTATGTATATGAACTTTGAACATAATTGTAAATTTTCGCCGTGTGTAAATAATAGCGATTGTTATCGCGCCTATCAGACTTTTTATACCTGTGCCCTATCCTTGTTTCTGTGGTTCTTGTGCTGTTTCATATCGACCCCGACATGAGCTAGCTGGAGATCATCGAGGGCAGTTTTTTCACCCCTTCGCTACGACCCCCCCGTTCACAAGATATGGCCTTTCATATCCACTTGCGTTGTACAGATAACTTTATAAATTAATTTATCTGACGTTTGATGTGTGACGTTTTCGCATCGGCGCGGCGACGTCTCCATTACAAAAAAGTTACTGAAGGTTTTTTAGTTTTGGAAATGTTTCCTATGTATGTAATCATAATATTTTCATCGATAGTTTTCACATTCTTATTTCTACACCAATCCATAAATTGTTTGTATGCGAAATCATATTTTGGACAGGATCTTATCAGCAGTAATTCCTGCTGGATATCTTGAGCAGATTTCCAAATTGCAGGTAAGGTACAATTATTCGAATCACTTTCACTTTCCATGATGATTTCCGATTATATAAAAATGTAAATTAAATATTAGATGTTTGATGTGACGTTCTCCCGTTTATATGATAGTTATTATCTGTACCCTGGTAACAATTTCATATCCGTACACCTTACCGAAATAGTAGATTATACAGGGTGTTTCAAAGCTCAGGAAACGGTCAATCACGTGCTTATTTTTAAAAATTTTGAAAAATGTTTTATACAAAAATTGTGTAGAATAGTGACCACACATATTTAAATTTGTATAGGCTGTCTCATAACAAAGTTACAGACCAAACTTATGTTTTCTTAACTGGACCACCCTGTATAATTTTGCATTTTTCCATTCCTTGTTACTTGAAGATTAAAATGACCCAAGTTCTGGGGATTGAAACCCCGCCGTTTTCGTGTTATTCAGCTGTTTATACAAAAATTTGAACAAAATTGTCAAAGTGCTTGCCTGAAACTAATAAAAATAATTCATTCTAATTTAGTGGTACAGTTTAGTTGAACTTTAGACTTCAAAATTACCATCAACCAAAACATAACTCAGCGTATTATACAGGGTGATAGCCAATCGCAAACTGCACAATTTCTAATTTTTTTCAAATGGAACACCCTATATATTATTTCACAATTTAAAAGTTCATTAAGTAAGCTTTCTTGTCATATAAAGTTTTGTATATCTGAAGTTGATGGTTACTCTAATATTTCAAAATTCGATGGTGATTTGCATGTTTATATTATTAGATAATCACTGAATAAAACACTTATTATGTTTTTTACTAAAATTTATTTGATGTATGTACAAATATTACATATACGACATATCACGACTTAAGTTTCGATGTTTTACTGTCATCATCAAGTGAAACAATTAATGGAAGAAGTTACATTTAAATCAGTACGAGAAAATGGTTTACAGTAAACAGCAAAGATTTAAACATAATTAAGAGATTAAAGAATTTTGAAAAGCGGTGAGTACATTAAATCGGTCTGCTTGTACAACAGATTAACGAGGGAATTATTGCTTAGTCTAAAAATTTCGGCAGATTCAAGGAAGTTAAGCTTTGTATAATGAATTACCACGTAGTAACGGTCGCAATCATCACCATGGCTATATTATTAATTTTAAAATATAGGTACTAATCATTTTAAATAAATAAAAAAACAGGTGCCAATAATTACTACATAGATCTCAAAAATAGATTTCATCTTTTAAGTTGTGATCTCGGTTCATAATTATGAATTCTTCCCAAGAGGAATTGGTTGATATGATTTTAATTCTTAACGTTAACTATTCAAAACCTGTGCAAATCAAATCTGTAGTTAACGAAGGCAACGAATTCCTGGTTTTGGCATCGGCCATTTAAAATACTAGTGTATTTTTATCCAAATTAAATATTCAGTTGGACATTAGTCGGCCTTCAGCACAAAGACTTGTGAAAAAACATAAATTTCACCCTTTCTACATCCACGTACAACAGCTGAGTCTGACACTGTGCCCTTAATACTCTGGAAAACAATAAACATTTTTTTTTATTTTGTGCTGTTTACTGATGAGGCTACATTTCATAATATAGGCAGGGTAAATAGACATAATCTTCAATATTAATTACAATATTAAATTAAATTGAGTGTGCAGAGTGTCTCGTATATACCGGAAATATTGTGGTAATTAATAGCAATTAATTAATTTAAACCAACCAACTAGCTAGAATACACACTGAGGTATACATAGTTCAAAGTGTAGCAAGAACTGATTACTAATTTAGAAGATTAGACCGATTTTATAAGTTAACCTCACACAATTTTTAAGAACAGGCACTGTTTTTGCTAACACGAGCAGTCGAGGTTGATCACCTGCGACCGTGAAATTTTCTTGCACCGCAATTATCATTTGATAAATTCTTTGCATTCCTATTTCCTCGGTGTTCCACTGTTTTATTGTGTTTTCCTATCCGTCGCTCAGTCTTGTACGTTTATTTTTTAGTCACTTACTAAGAGCGGAGTAGGTGTGAAGTAATTGTGTCCCTGTTTTTATCCCAATTGATTAATAATTCCTAACTTCCTTTTCAATTTTTTTAAATAAATATGGTTTTAAATTGCAATGAATGTAAATCAAATATTAGTCCGCGATCAGATTTGCGTAAGTGTCAAGGTGGTAGTAATAAATGGTTTCACACGGACTGCCTTGGTTACACAATTGAATATTATATGAATGAACACGAAGTGGCGATTTTTGGAAATGCACGACATGTTTACCTAAAGACGAATCCAATAAATCAAGAACAAAAAGTACTTCTACAAATTCAATAACTGAGACCATTAAATCCGTCTTAAAACAGGAACTCGCGATTTTGTTTAAAGCCGAATTTCAAACCGCTATGCAAGACCAGCGAAATTAAGGATATTATAGAGAGGCTCTTGAAAATTGAGAATGATTATCTGGCCGATCGCCAATCTATTATCTCACAAGCTAACATAGTTTCTGAGTTTGAAGAACGTCAGCAGAGGTCCCATAACGTTATGGTATATAATCTTCCTGAACCCTCTGGCTCAACTCATGATAAAATTGAGCAGGATACCGTCGCCATTAAAAGACTAGTTAGCAGTAAAATAACTAACTTCGAACCGCGCAAAATAATTCGTATTGGAAAGCAGTCTGATAAGCCGAGACCTGTCAGCTATAATGTCCCAAGGGCACTGATAATTTCGCGATAATTTTGACTAAACCCCGAAAGTGTGTTGCTTAGTAATTGCCCGACGCCGTCAGGCGGAGGGCAATTACTTAAAGCAACGCACTTGAGGGAACTAGTCAAAATTATCTCGAATTTATCATTGCCCGAGGTACATTCGGTAAGATAAGTTCTTGAATTATGTACAAAACTTGAAAAGCTATTTATTAAAAGTACAATTTTCAATTCGTATTTTCTTACCTCACAAAAATGCTGGAACAGTTTCCATACGTATTTTTTACTTTTGACCGTGTTTTTTGGTGTTGTAATTAAATTATTAATTGCTTCATCGCATTCTGTCCCGAAGCGTGATTCAGACATGTTTATACGTTGACAGATCGATCGAAGTTTAACAAATCGCCCTGACGCGCGGGGTCTTACCGTTTCTCAGTGACATTGACGTTCTAAGTTTCTGTAGCGTGCGGCGTTCGACAAAAATGGACGAATCTGATTGGTTGTTTACTTATGAAAGAACTTATCAACAGTAATTGCACAAGTGCATTGGAAATTATCGGTAACAAGTTTGTGCGATTTCGACAAACGAAGTCGTATTGTTTGGCAACAGTCCCGAGCCCGGAAGGGCGAGGGGCTGTTGCCTAAAACAATGCGACTGAGTTTGCCGAAAGAGTGCAAACTTGCGATAATTTACAATGCACGAGAGCAATTTATCAGACTATATCCCAACAAAAATATTACAACAAAATAGAATGACATTTACTGTCATCGCGGGCGTGTCGTGCCGGTTTGAATATTACATTTTTAAATGGATCAAACAAAATTTAAAAATCAGAAACGTACTTCTCTTGCACTAACTTAGCACTGGTATTCCATATGGAGTTTACATTTTCTTTACAGTACGTACCGTTCGCGTTTCGCACGTTATGTGCCCCGTTTTCCAATATTGTAGAAATGACTTCCCGAGTACAGGTCATGTTAGTGACTCCGCCCAAACTTTTTGGTCGGGCCTCTTTCCCTTTTTCTTGAATTACTTCAAGAGAAACACTTCCAATGCGGAGTTTTCACTAATTTTAATAGCGTTCTACCAGCAAACTGACGTTTGACATTGAACATTGTTTTTCTTGAAACCAATCATGTGCCGAAACATAATGCGAGTAGAGAACTAATCACAAAGCCGCATTCGAACTCTACATGATATGTTTCCTGAAAATAGAAGTTATATAGAATCTGATTGGTTCTAATTCATTTGAATTTCGGCATGCTACGTTTGGCGGGATATAGTCAAAATAATTTTTGGAGACCAACAATCAGCTAAAAATGTTTTGAAAATTTTCGAATGAACTGAATTCCGGGTTAATCAAATTTGCGGACGATCGGACAAAATTACAACGTGATCACTTGAATGATTTAAGGCGCGAACTCGAGTTACACAAACAAAATGGTGAAAACATCACAATTAAATATATAAATGGCAATCCATTAATAGTAGAGTCGCAAGATAACGCAAAACCAAAAAACTATTAATTTACTTCCAAAACGTTGGAGGCATGAGATCTAAACTTAAGGATATAAGTTGTAATGCCAATCTATCTGTATATGATGTCATAATCTTAGTGGAGACATGGTTAGACCAAACAATAAATAATAATGAGCTAGGTCTGCATGGGTTTTCAATTTTTAGATGTGATGGATCGTCAGTTTCAAGCACAAAAATTCGCGGGAGTGGTGTATTAGTTGCAGTTCGATCACAATTAAAAAGTAACGTAATACATTTACCTACCACTGTTGAGGCCATATTTGTTAAAGTAGGAATTGATTTAATTATATCTGCAGCCTACATTCCTCCTACATCCAATTTAACGTCGTATCAACACTATTGCACGTGTATTGATGACATTTATAATCAATATACTGATCACAAATATCTTTTATGTGGAGATTTTAACTTACCAAAAGCGAGTTGGAGCAACGAAGCAAATTCAATATTATCTGATGAAAACCAATCTACACATGCACAGTATATACCGGAGTGTCTTGAATTTCACAACCTATCACAAACAAACCTAATTCCGAACAACCGTGGCATATTTTTGGATTTGGCATTTTCAAACATAACATCCATAGAATTTATGACATCTCAGGACCCAATCATCTCGTCTAGTGCCCATCATACAGCATATACAATTTCGTTAAATAACGACGATAAACCGAATAATCTTGTGCTTGATGGCATTATGTATGATTTTAAAGCTGCCAATTACGTTAATATTAATATCTTTTTATCAAATATACAATGGGATGAATACTTAAAAGACAACAACATTAACTCCGCTGTTGAAAAATTCTACAATATTTTCGAATACACGTTAAACAAATATGTTCCTATGAAACGGATTTGGTCATCAACTTACCCTAAGTAGTTTAGCAAGAATCTAATCGATCTGATTAAGCTGAAAAAGCAAGCTCATGCTCAATACAAAACTAGTGGCTTATTAAACGACTATGTAAAGTTTCAACTATTACGAACCCAATGTAAGGATCTCAACGACAAATTGTATGGTGTTTATTTGAAAAATGTTGAAGACAAAATAAGTGTAAACTCAAGATCTTTTTGGACCTACGTCAACGAGTCAAGAAAAACTGGCAGTTATCCTAAAGTTATGCACTTTAACAGTAAATCTAGTGATACGGGACAAGACTGTGCCAACTTGTTTGCGGAATATTTTTCGGAAGTGTACAATGAATCACAAGTGCCATATGTGATTTATCAACCTAAAAATAGCGTTGACCTGAATAAATTTAGTGTTAATGTTGCAGACATATTTAATTCCATTCAATCGTTACCAGATTCATGTAGTTCTGGACCAGACAACTTGCCGGCCTATTTTATTGAGCGTTGTATTTATTTGATTTCCACTCCATTGTGTATATTATTTAGTGCATCGCTTGAATCAGGTATATTCCCTGAAACTTGGAAGACAAGCTATATAACACCTTTGCATAAGAAAGGCAACAGAGAAGACGTCACTAATTATAGAGGTATAGCCATACCATCGGTTATACCGAAACTGTTTGATCAATTAATAGCTGATCAGTTGATGTGGACATGCAAACAGGTAATTTGTAATGAGCAACATGGATTCCAAGAAGGTAGGTCAACTTTAACTAATTTGATTTTACATCAATTCTATTAGAAGCTTTTGAAGATGAAAAACAAGTTGACTCAATTTACACCGATTTTACAAAGGCCTTCGACCGTGTTTCCCATACCATCTTGATACGCAAACTAGAACATCTTGGATTTGGCATTCCAGCTGAATTGGCTGTATAGCTTCTTAAGCAACAGAAAGCAATTTGTTAGACTAAACAACTACATATCTGAAGCTATTGCTGGGGTTCCTCAAGGATCCCATTGCGGTCCAATTTTGTTCCTGTTATTTATCAATGACATTACCACATATGTTGCTCATTGCAATTTACTCTTGTTTGCTGATGATCTAAAGATATTTTGAGTAATTAATAATCCATTAGACTGTGTTTTACTACAAGCTGACCTTGATAATATATATCGATGGTGCTGCGATAATTGCCTATTTCTAAATATCAGCAAGTGTTACTCAATATCATTTGGCCGAGGACAGATATCAGAAAGCAGTTATTATATTAATAATAATTTACTGTCGTCAGTTAAATACATTAAAGACCTTGGTGTGACCTTTGATTGTCGTCTGTCTTTTTCCAAACATATTGATACCATTTGTTGCAAAGCCATGCAAACGTTAGGTTTTATTTTTCGGTTTGGTAAAAGATTCTCTATCTGTACACAACAGCTACTTTACATCACTTTATTAAGATCACAATTGGAGTATGCGACTTGTATTTGGTATCCATTTTGTTCAAATTCTGTGCTCCAACTCGAACGAGTTCAAAACAAATTTTTACTAAACATTAGTTTTCAATTAGGCATCAGTAAAACAAACTACAGTCGCACTCAGATTCTGACTCTAACTAATTTAACCTCCCTCGAGGCTAGGCGTATTTATGGGGACTTATGTATTCTTTTTAAAATTGTTAATTGCTTGATAAATTGCCATGAATTGCTCAATTGTATTAATTTTAATATACCATCAAATACAAGACATAACCCAACATTTCGTGAGAATTTTCATCGCACTAATTATGCCAACAACAGTCCAATAAGCAGAATGATGAGATATTATAATATTTTTCAGAACAATCATAGTATCACAATTTGTGGAATACCCTTTGCTACTTTTAAACGCCAACTTAAATGGATTTGTGGCGGCTCAAGCAGTTCAACTAAACATTACCACTAAATTAGAATTAATTATCTTTATTGGTTTTAGGGGAGCACTTTCACAATTTTGTTCACATTTTTGCATAAACAACTGAATAGCACGAAAATGGCGGGGTTTCAATCCCCACAACTTAGGTCATTTTAATCTCCAAGTAACAAGGAATCCAAAAATGCTAAAATATATAGGGTATTCCATTTAAAAAAACATAACTTTGATGTGTAACTTTGTTATAAGACACCCTGTATAAATTTAAATATTTTTAGGGCGTGCAGCTCACTATTCTGCACAAAAATTCAAAATTTTGAAAAATAAGCAGATGATTGACCGTTCCTAGAGCTCTGAAACACCCTGTATATCAAGGGAGAGAAATGCGTGTTTTTCCCGAGGTGCAAATATTTGTAAGCCTGAGGGATACAAAGCACTGAGGAAAAAATAGCATTATCTCCCGAGATGTATACAGGCGGTGGGGCAACACATACGACGCAGTCATTTTATGGAATTTCATGTAACTTCGTTTTATTCTTTTTAAATGGATAGACGTAGGATTGTTGTATGTACAATTTAAAATTATTACCAGTTATACAGGGTGTCCCAAAAAAATCCACATCAAAGTTGTTTTTTTTTTAAATAGAATACCCTGTATTTTTTGTCATTTTTGAATTCTCGGGAAGAAATAAAGGTGAGTTACTTCAATATTCCCTATACCTATCGTTTACCGCTTTCGAAATAATTACAGATTTGTTAAAATGCATAGTACAGATGAAATTTTATATTTGCCCCAGTGACAGACAATTATTTCTATTATTTGGTTGAAGGTTTGAACTACAGCGCCAGCCATGATTTCATATAAAAAATTATACAGGGTGATAAAAAATATAGGGTGCAAAATCCAAACTTATAAAGTTCAATAACTTCGTTTTTTTTCAAATGACACACCCTATATTTAGTAACGTATTCTCAAGTAGAATCCAATTATCTCCCAGATTGTATTAGGGTTCCATATATCTAACCTTGATAGTTTTTTTTTTGTATTAGGCGATTTTCATATGAGAAATGATTAATTAGCAAATATTTTAATTCACCCAGCTTTGACATTGCGCAATTTATATCAGAAAGTCACCATAAATCAATTAAAGAAAAAAGTTAAACTTATTTACTAAAATTTTCGTAAATAATAATGAAAATTGTGTGTGTTATCAAGTCCACTGCTGTGAAAGGTAGATTCACCAGAAAATAAAACTAAATCAAGAAATTGATCATTTTCTCTTACTCTGCCGAAAACCTATGATCAAAATTCAACTCTACGATGGAAATCCAGTTAACACGTTGACTGCCAACTACGAGAATACTCGTAGTTGTTTAATGCAGTTCGCAAGGCTGTGGCAGTGAATGTGTTAATCAAGTTCTTGCTGCGTATGAATGTGCTTTAGGTGAAATATAATTTTTTTTTCAATCTTCTGGATATGTTTTGTATCCTAATATCCGTTTCTGTTTAAATTGTCCGATGACTTATATGTGGATGTTTATGTCTGATCCAATCACAAGATACTAATTTTCTTCGTTTTCAGCAATGGACTTTTGCTGAGCTACTTTTGCATAACCTACATTTCCAGTTCTACTAAATTCTCATGGTAATCATTCAAAATTTCTAATACAGCCCTATTTGGATAATTATGGTCTGGATATCTTTGGGCGTACACTCTTGACGCCAAAAAGCAATTTTCCTGGCACTCACCAATTATCAGAAGCATATTAATTCATTCTTGTATTGAATAGGTTTTCATTTTGAATAATTCTCCAGTAATACTTTCCAACATTACAGCAAGAATTAGCACAAATCAAACTTTTGCAATCCATCAGTGAGAATTATAAAAACAACCTCGTGTCAAAGCCACCCTGATTAATTCAAGTAATAGATGAATTGAATAATAATCTCAAATACGAAAAACGCTAAATTCTAGCCTAGAGATTAGGTATTGGGAACCCTCATAGCGCCTAAAAGACAACTTAATTCCACATTACTGTTTTCTTCAAAATTAATTGATTAAAGGTGACTTCCTTATATAAATTGGGCTGGCTAAATTAAAAACTGCTAAATAATAATCATTGATATGAAAATTGCCGAATAAAAGAAAACTGTTGAGATTAGGTATAAGGAACACTAATACAATCTGAAAGATAATTGGATTCTATGTGAGAATACGTTACTAAATACAGGGTGTGCCATTTTAAAAACAAAGTTATTCAACTTTATAAGTTAGGATTTTGCACCCCATATTTTTTATCACTCTGTATACTTTTTTGTAAGAAATAATGGCTGGTGCTGTAGTTTGAACCTTCAACCAAATAATAAAAATATATGTAATGGTTCAACATCAATCGCAGAGGCAAATATAAAATTTCATCTGTACCATGCATTTCAATAATTCTGAAAATATTTCGAAAACGGTCAACGATATTTTTTTCACAAACGGGATATTTATATAAGAATAAAACGTTCGTTCCTAAAACCCAACCTAGAAAAAAATTCTATCAGACGTGACAGTTAAAATAAATAATGAAATCTCGCAGGGAGAGAAGTAATCATTTCCCTCCCTAGGGACAGAAATGTTACTTGTTACTTTCGAGGGCTGAGAAATCGGCTTTCTCTCCCGTTTGTGAAAAAAATAGCTCATATCCGTACAGTTTATTGTTGGGGAATTAATCAAAATACCGTAAAGAGAAGAAAAAGCTCTTAAACAATTGTTATGAAAAAAGTAAAATACAGTGTGGAAGAAACTGAAAAATTACTTCAAATGCACAATGTGTCATTCATTAATTCACAATCACTGGTTTTTAAAAATACACTGATCAATCAAGTGAATTTCTTTTAACCTATGAAAAAATTATAATTTTCCAAGAGAATTATAAAAAAATTGAAATATGTCATCCTTCTAATTTAACCTACCTTGTGTCTGTTGGTGGCAAGAGGTGGGAATCAGGACCCAACTCATTGAGTTCCATAGCAAACCTTGTAAACCCATAATACCTCTCATGATCTGATGGCATAGTACCCGCCCGCCAAATGCACTTAGCTGATGGTGCTACACCGCAATACAAAGCCTCTGACCATTTTCCAAACAAATTAAAGACTGTTTTACCATTCTCATCACTAACAGCACCAACGATCTAAATGAAATTAGCAAATTATTATTTTTACCACACAAATTCAACTAATTTACCTCATGCCTTTTAGCTGACCAGTAACTAGCTTTAGCAAAGGTGAGCTTACACGATATTCTCCCGTTAGATATATGCAATTCGCCATATTGATCGACCCAACGTTGTCCGCTGAACAAATTATGCACACAAGTAGTGACCTTATTCCATGTGTACAAATCACCTGTTCGTGGCAACAAAACGTGCACTTTTCCCACCGGCTGGAATTCCATGCTCTTCCCCCAGAATTTCGTTTTGATCCTGGCTTCCTGCCAAAAGGTGAAATTTCTACTTTCTGCATGGCACGCACTGATTGGTGGGTGATGCGATACTTGTTCAGCCAAAAATTTAAAGCCTTTGTCTTCGCGAATGCACTCGTAGGTTTCCCCGAGCAAGGGGTTGAATGGCTTATTGCCCGCTCTACTGCAGGAATTAGCGTAGGATGATACTGCGAAAGCAGCTACATGCACCATTCGTTCATATGGATCATCCAAGTCAGCTGCTTTATCCAACAACTCTGAATACTCTAACTCTTCACAAAGGCGTTGCAGCATATTAAGAGGCTCATTTAAGGCAACCGGCATACTTATTTGTGACAAGTCTTTACCAATGTTTTTGCATAACAAGTTCCATAAGGATAGACCTTCTGTGTCTGGTCTAGAAGCTGGGAGGGTCGTTCTGCGTCCTGTCAAACCTTGACCATTTTTGCCTAAAAAAAATGCACAAACATTATTTGATTTATAAGCAGAAATTGAAATTAATCTGATTTAAATTAAATTTACAAATTTTACAATATGTTTACAGCAATCCTTTGAAGTGGCAGTATTATATTACCTCTTAAAATATATGGAGCCACTCTCCGAATAACAAATGATCTAAAATGGGACTCTTGCTTAGTGCCAAATTAACCTTCAATTTTAACAGAATGACCCAATGGTTATACACCATGTGTCCTATCAACACATCATCACATACAGGACTCTGGTATAGGGGGAGAGTTTCACCATCAAGAGCATTGCTGCCAAACTGAGCAAAGTGCAAAGACTGGCATGCTGCTGATAATAGGAGCTTTGAGAACTCACAGCCATGAAGGTATTACTTTTGTTACCACCATTACACCCAAGGCCGGATCATAGCATTGATAAATAAGACAATATCAAATTGACTACTTTAATTAAAAAATTAAATCCAACATGGCTTTGTGACTTGGCATTCCTGGTCGACCTCAACTTAAAAAACAAGGGCAATTGGTAAATCAGCTGTACAGTCATCTTAAAGCATTTCAAAACAAAATTCGCTTATGGGAAACACAAATGAGAAGTAAAAACTGTTTTCATTTTGTAACATTATCCAGTCACGAAAATATTGATTACTGTGCTGAAAAACTGAAACTACTGTCAGAGCATCACTGATCGGTTTTCCGATTTTAAGAATATGGATAGCACTTTCAATATTTTTGCAAATCCGTGTAAGTGTAATGTGGAAGATGCTCGGTTTCACCTACAAATGGAGTTGATTGAGCTTCAAGAAGACTCATATTTGAAGTCTAAATTTGATGATGTGGAACTAAGCGAATTTTACAGAACATACCTTTCCGAAGAAAAGTATCCACAGCTGAGAGTATTCGCAAGAAAAACAATTTGCACATTCGGAAGTACGTATAGTATATGTGAGCAGCTTTTTTCAATCATGAAAATTAATAAACATAAGCATAGCACTCAGATTACAGATGTTAATTTAGAAAACACTTTGAGCCTATGGACTATTGGTATTGACCCCAATATTGATCATCTTGTTTCTCAGCTTCAAACTCGAGTCTCTCATTAATTTTCATTTGATTTTTCTATCTTTTTTTTGTTAATTTGCTTTTTATATGTTTGATTATGCTATTATAATTCTAATAAATAAAAAAAGTGTGAATTTGTATCGCCTTTTTATTCACTACTACCTACTTATTTCTTACCTACGGCTTGTGACCTGAAATTACGCCCTCGGCTAAGCAAAGGTTGCCCATACCTGATTTAGAATATATTTTTCCTGTAACCCTTTTTTTTAAATGTACAATGGATGAGAAAAGTGCGATCGCGTTTCTAGAAATTAGTGATCCGTAATAATCTGCCACCGAGCAGCGAAACGAATAACTCTCGAATATCAGCGCTCACGCCAATGTTGAACTCTAATCAGCTTGAGAGTAAATACAGAAAAGGCGCGCTGCTCCTAATAAAATGCAAACCTATATGCCAACAAATATTTTTTTAGAACACAAGGAATGTAGATTTATTAAATGATTTGAATTGCTTACATAGATTATTTCGTCCAACACAAAATACACTTATTTCATTGGTTCAAATATGTGTATTCATAACTAACAACTCTATGTTTTCGATTTCGTGCTTCGGCTCTTTATTGGTTTTTTGGGTCCTGTGTTTTCGTTTTTGTATTTCACTTGGCTATTGGCTGTTTCAGTCAATGTGGAAGCATCGCATGTAGCTTTGATCTTACAAAATGTCAATGTCATCATTCACATAAACGTGTAAAAGTGTTTAAAATGAATCCAAAACGGTTTGGAGAATTTAGTTTAAGTAAAATAAAAAACAATGTGGAAACACATACGCCCCAAAATACCGTGCGATCAAAAAAATATGTCTGGAAACAGTTCTCTGAATTTTGTAAAGAACGTAATCACTGCCTTGAAGAAAATACATCAAATGAACAACTGCTAATATACTCACTGATTGGGCTTTCAATATGCGAAAAATGGATGGAAGCGAGTACAAGGAAATGGTAATCAAAACGATTTGGAATAATACAGCAAAATTAATTCAAGAAAAATATTATAACGAATATAACCGCTCTTTTGATCTATTCAAAGATATACTATTTCAAGCTGCTAGAAATGCGAAAAACATGAAAAGAAAACAACTACAAGGTATCCCGGAAAAAAGGAAAATGTCTTGCGTACCCTTGACATCCGAAGAACTAAAAAATATTATTCAGTGCTGGGATGAAAATACTCCAAACCAACTGCAAAGGAAGTTGTATCACATAATAGCAGTGGAATTAGCTTGGCGGGGCGGTGAGGCTTCCCGAACTTTAATTCAATATTTCAAAGATGTAATTAGTAATGCCAGAATACCAACAGGAAGACTCGAATATAACCCTATATTTTCAAAAACAACACAGGGAGGTTCCAAACATATATCAAAACGAGGAGATAACATTAAAACAGATCGGTTATTTCTAACTGTCAATAATCATTGGAATAAAGACAAAAATAGTCCTTGGTTTAAAAATATGTCAGTTGGCATAAATGAAATTAGCAAATGGACAAAATCTGCAGCAAAACTAATTGGATTAGATACAAATAAAGTAAAAATTTCCAGATCTACAACAGTAAGTCAGTTGGCAAGATCTGGAATTGGAGAACAACAAATAATTAAAGTAACTGGCCATAATAGCACAACATCCATAAAACCATATTTACAACTCAAGAAAGAACATCATGAAGAATTAATATCAAATCTAAGAAATGAGCATGCAAAAATATCCAAAAATCCTGAAACATCTGGCAATATAAAAGAAAATGAATTATATTTAGATAACATTAAAATTGATAATGCTATAAACTGCACATTTAATGTTCATGTTTACAATAAACAATAAATTATTAAAATGAATGTATATTTCTTACGAAATAATCTTAACAAATACAACTCGTGGAAATAACGATTGTCGCAAATTTGTTCTCTTTTTCGAAATAAATTATGTTGCTTTAGGAAACCACACTCTGTCGCTGTCGCGCTCGTGTTGTTTCCAAGCAACATAATTTATTTCTCAAAATCGAATGAATTTGTGTTTCGACAATCATTAATACACTCGTTGTATTACTTGCGATTATTAATTGAAGCATGTAGCGTACTTCGAAACATAATTTAGAATAGTATTGTGAACAATACATGTTTATTGATTAAAATTAAAAATTAAGAATTAAGAATAAAAAACAAAAATTAAAAAATTAAAAAATTGTGAAGTGGTGGCAGTTTTCGTGAAGTGCGGGATATGTTTGCTATTAAATGCTCTGCATGGATTCATGCTTTTATTTCTATTTACATTCATAAAAACCCAACAGATCAACTGCGCATCATTTTTTTTTAATTCATGGCAACCATTATTTTCGCGAATATTATCATTTGTATTTTATTATTTTTTTGGGTTTTTATGAATGCAAAAAAATTCATAACAGCATGGCTGCATGCAGAAATTTTTACTCTACAAAAAATATATGTATATAATTACTTTAAAATGACCGGGAAAGATAATATTCCAATATTAAAAAAATTGACATTGAAAATCTCATGTTCCGTTTCGTTCCACTACACCCTATATATATTTTTTAAATATCATTAATCTAAAATATCAAAACCTTTAAACCTGTAAAGGTTGTGATCTAGTCAGGTAAGACAAAAAAACATTTTTCGCGGATTGATAAGAAATGTAAGATTTTTCGGACTGCTTTTAGGCCGTGACTAGGCTTTAAAAATGCTTATTTATGCCTAGGCTGTAAAAGTAATGAGCCAATCCGGTGAGACTACGTCATGTTTTTCACCAATCAGATGAGACACTGCGTCGACCAATTGAAGCCGCCCGGAAATTTTTTTGACATTACAATGTATTTTTCGCTTAATTGAGAGTTGCCTTCGAATTTCCCGTACCAAGAAGGCCAAAAACAGGTTCCCCGAAGTTTTAACACCGCGTGTGATTTCCCTGACCCCCATCCGAGTCCCTAAGTTATCCAAAAATCGAGTCGCCGAACGGTGGCGAAATTTGCTTGCTGTGACCGGCTCCTAGTGGCCCGGCATTTGACGTTTAAACGTCGTCGACCGGCGCACTTATTTCCTGGCACAGTAGAACGAGTGACTTTCCTTCTGACCTTACCCGTGAAAGAAGCCCAATAAAGGCTTCTGCGAAGTATTAACCCCGCGTAAGTTTTCTCCGAGCACCGTGTGTTTGCCCAACTTTCCCACGTAATTGAACCCGAGCAGCAATCGGAAAAATGATTGAAAAGGATTTAGAGGTTACGTATTATGTAAGTTTTATTTAAATTTAATCATTGAACAATAATAATATGAACATAATGACTTAACATTTTTAATCGTAAAGAAATGTGTGTGATACCAACTCACAACAGGAAAAGTTCCTGAATTCCTGAATCAAAATGTATCACAAAGTAATGGCTTCCACCATCAACCATATCAGTAAAGAAACGTATTGAAGAGTTTTACTCGAAATAATTATACGGTCCGTCCGATTTAAATATTCATTGCATGTCACTTACGAAATCATGATCATGATTATAAATGATTACACCACACACACCGCCAAAATGCGAACACCACAATATCTATTATAAATGTCAATTTTTGTTTTACTTGGGTACCTACGAAATTTTTACAAAGCTACCTGTGATTTGTTGATGGAAATAAATATTTAATAACCAAATAAACCAATAAAAAAAGTTGAGCAAAGGATTATAGAAGTATTTCTTAGATTTCTCTATACATGTTCCTAAAGCTTTCTTCGAGAATAAAGGAGGACTTGTGTCTCATAAATACGAGTTCATGTGCTGACTTCTTCCTCGGAAAATATATTTTCTAGTTTTGTAAATAATTTTCTAGTAATATGCATTGTAACACAATGTACAATGAAGTTAAATAAAAATTAACTTATCTTCGTTCCAACATATAATTCCTATACACCACAAATTACATGAGAAAATTAAATATAAATATATAATTCATATAGTATCAGGTCAAAATATCCGTTAACGATTGACAGCAGAGCTGTCGTTCCCGAAAGATCAGAACGGAACGGTTTCATCGTTTCGTAACGATTATGAAAAGTTACAAAATTGAGTTTCATAGAAAAATCGTTACCGGAACGAGAATCGAATTACAACGACATCGTTACGAGTTATAAAATAGACCTGTAAGCCTGCTTCCAGGCATTTTGTGATTATATGTTTATTCAAAACGACCTAATCCATAAACGAAACTAACACACAACACGAAAAACTACGAACACAATATGAAAAACCAAGAACTAATGAAAACTAATGAAAAACAGACTCTCGAACAACTTGCAAATTAACGGGTCTATTTTATAAACAATCGTTACAATACGATTCGTTAGCTAACTATAATCGTTCGGAACGTCAGTTGCAATGTTGCGAACGATTTAGGTTAAAATGTTATTTTGTAACCAACCTCGTTGGGCGTTGACCTTGAATGCTTATTCGTAACGATGAACTTGTGATTTTAGAACGAATAGTACACTTGTAGCTCACTTCATTTCTAATTTCGTCAGCGTCGTGACATTTGACGTTTAAATTTCAAATCTAAACATTGTGCTTATTTTTGCAGATACTTTCAAAAATCAAATTATAATTTAACTGAATTAATTTAATTAAGTGATGAAGTGTTAATAATGACTGAAAGTGAAAGTCGAAGTAGTGTCGTGAAAAATCTTGCTCCAGAGATCACTGCACAGCAGTATCAAATATATCTAGAAGAGTTACAATGGAACGAAGCCGTTCGAAGGAATAAATAGTCCCAAAACCCGGATATTTTGGATAAATCATGGAGGTCATTAGCCCTACAATTAAATGCAGCAGGAGGACCAATCAAAAATGTTGAGCAATGGATTATAGAAGTATTTCTTAGATTTGTCTATACATATTCCTAAAGCTTTCTTCGAGAATAAAGGAGGTCTTGTGTCTCATAAATACGAGTTCATGTGCTGACTTCTTCCTCGGAAAATATATTTTCTAGTTTTGTAAATAATTTTCTAGTAATATGCATTGTAACACAATGTACAATGAAGTTAAATAAAAATAAACTTATCTTCGTTCCAACATATAATTCCTATCCACCACAAATTACATGAGAAAATTAAATATAAATATCTAATTCATATAGTATCAGGTCAAAATATCCGTTAACGATTGACAGCAGAGCTGTCGTTCTCGAACGGTCAGAACAGAACGGTTTCATCGTTGCTGTCAGTTCTGATGAGCGTTACGGCAAGGTAGATATACGCTATAGCAGCTTCTTTGTCTAACCATTATCACACGTTTTCGAGCGGTGTGCACTGCGGTCGGTACTTGTATCAACGCTCAGAAGACATACGTTTCTACTATTGACTCCCATGAAATAGTATAAAATGGTGGAAAGCTGCTTGTATTTAATGTTCAAAAATTGATGACGTGAGCGCCAACATTAGTGAAATAACCTTTAGTCAATATTGCGATTAAACTATTACGTATACACTCCTCAATATGTTGCAGGTAATTAGACCCAACCCTCGTTCATTGTTAAATTTCCCTTTTTTTATATGTCGGGCGTTTCCGCTGCGTGGCTGAAAAAGGAAAGGAGAGTCGCTGTATGCACTATCGCCGCCTAGCGAGAATGAGTGGAACATTTTAACCAATACCCTACCCTTAGCCAATTTTATTACTGATAGCACCTTAAGTTTCATTCAAATCTTTGAAATACAAGTGAGTGAAGCAATAAACTCTATTAAGAACAGTAAAGGTACAGACATATTTGAGCTATCGATCGAATATATAAAATGTGTAAAGGATATATTGATCCCTCCTCAAAAACTTATTAAGGAAATCATAAAATGTGGTATCGTATGGTCATTAAAAAAAAACCTCAAGTGTGCCATGACTTTTTCGTTTTAAAAATTTCAGTTGGCACACTTGACACTCATTGGGAATTGACATATAAACTCAAACATTGTGCTCACAATGGTTTACAGCAACCACCAAAAAACGTTTCTAATTGAAAGTTATTTCCGAAATGGGACTAAAGTGGACGGAAATTGGGTGTATTCATTCGACGCACCTTTAGCAGAGTTTCAGGAAGAATTTCCAAACATGCCCATTATTATGATGAATTTAAAAATACCTTATCACGATCTGTTGTATTATTTTGTGAAACGGGTAGTATTATCCGTAAACCAGGAAGTGGTAGACCGGTTAAACGAACTCAAGATGCTATTATCATAGCCCAAGAAATTTTGGAAGATGAACCTACGACTTCTCTGCGTCATTTGTCACAGCAAATGAATTTATCGGTAGGAACATGCCAAGCTTCTACGAAACGATTTACAAGTGCACCCTTATCGGATAACATCGGTGCAAGAGTTATTACCTGTTGATTACCCCAGACCACTGGAATTTTGTCAGTGGTTTTTACAAAATGTAAACGAGGATGTTTTACAAATTACTTTTTTTACCGATGAAGCTTGGTTTTACAAGGAAGGGTACAGTAATTCCCAAACTATGAGAATTTGGTCGGATGAAAATCCTCGTATATATCGAGAGAAACCACTACATCCAGAAAAAGTTGACGTTTGGGCAGCGATTAGTGGGAGAAGATTAGTTGGACCGATATTCTTTGAAGGTAAAATCCAATTTTTATTATTAATAATAAAAATTCGATAACCGTGCATTCATTTTAGATACGATAACTGCAAACCGTTATCGTACAGAAATTTGATTGCCTTTTATAAATTAATTACATGATGTCGAACCGCAAAGTGGATATTTTTATCAAGACCGAGCACAGTGGATAATTTGGCCATTTTGGGGGAATTTTTTGAGGACCGAATAATAAGTCGAAATGCACGGATTCCCTGGCCGCCCCGTTCATGCGATTTAACACCATGCGATTTTTTCTTGTGGACATACCTGAAAAATTGTATTTATGCACAACCAGTACACAATCTAGAAGACATGCAGCAAGGAATTCGAGATAAATTTATAGAAATTAACAATAATCCAGTGTTGTTGCGGAGCGTAATGGAGGGTGTGCGACAAAGAGTTCAGGCTTATATTCAAGAAGAAGGAAGGCGCATACAACATTTAATACAATTTTATAGTGAAAAATTTAACGTAAGTTAAGTCTATAAATTGACTACAGTTTGATTAATTTTGAGAAGTAACATAACCTCAATATGTGTAACCAACTTAAATTTTTTAAATTAAAAAATCATGGCACACTTCAGGTTTTTTTTAATGAACATACTTTGTTATACGATGTCAATGTATATCGTTCTGTATATTCCGCGAATCTAGATGGAATGCGAACTTCACTCATTTTTACGGTGCCATTTTCATTGATAGTTTTCACATTCTTACTTGTACACCAATCCATATATTGTTTGTATGCGAAGTCATATTTTGGACGGGATCTGATCGGCAGTAATCCCTGCTGGATATCTTGAGCAGATTTCCTAATTTCAGGTGGGGTACAATTATTCGAATCACTTTCACTTTTCATGATGATTTCCGATTATATAAAAATGTAAATTAATTATTTGACGTTTTATGTGACGTTCTCCCGTCGCCGCCACCGCACAGTGTGTCCGATTCAGAGAAACGCACCACGGGTGGAGGGGGAAGGCAAAAGTAAAATGCAAAATTTATCAAAAAAAAAAAAAAAACATTATATTGTGGATACTTCAAACCCCACTGCATTGAGTTTTTCATATTTATTTTTAAACTTCCCTTCTTTGCAATTAATGTTCAAAGTTGAACAATTTCAAAAATCGAAATTTACGCGAAAAATGCACAATATTTATTAATTTATAGTATCATGCTTAGGTGCACCATCAATGCAATTTTTTCATGGATTATTAAAAACACAATTCTCTATGATATAGCGCTATATCTGAACCAATAGACCTTTTAGAACGATAGTTATAATTATTCAAAAAAATAAAATTAATTTATAATAAATTTCAACTTCAGTAAGGGTAATATAAAAAACAACAAACCGCAGAGGGTAGCGACTACCACCAAAAAATAGCTCAATGTATCCTCTAGCTACACTAAAAAAATCCTATCTCCAACGGTGCGTTTCTGAGGGTTTTTTATTTTTTTTTATTCAGCGCGGCAGCCTACATCACGCCTACTTCAGAACGTGGCTGGTGAGGTCTGGTGCATTATGTATAATTTACAGTTATAACAATGTACTAACTTAAATATTAAATCGTTTTCATTCGTAAAAATAGTAATCCATTATAATATGACATTTACAAAAGCCACCCTACAGATTTATAATTATAATTTTTCCAAAGCAACAATTTCATTTTGATAAAAGTTAACTTTAGTAAGGCTAATATTAAAAAAATCAAATTGCAGAGGATTGCAACCACAACCAAAATGTGGCTGAATATGTGTTCTAATTACCCTGTAAAAATTATTTGTTTATTAGAGCGTTTTAAATTTTTTAATATTTTTTTTAAACATCTGCGCTCTGAAAAAGGGCTGCCTTGTAAAATAAATATAAATCAAAACGCACTATTTGAGAAATAATTTTCGCAGGGTTGATAGAAGATGCATTCAGCTATATATTGTGTAATAAAATAACATTTACGAAAACTACCCTCCAGAATAATAATCATAATTATTTGAAAGTAGCAATTTCATTTTGATAAAAGTTCAATATAGTAAGGCTAAAATTAAAAATTTCAAATTGCAGAGGGTTGCAACTGCGACCAAAATACAACTGAATAGATGTTCTAATAACCCTGTAAAAATTATTTCTCTGTTAGCTCTGTTTCTGCGTTCTGAAAAAAGCCTGCCTTGTAGAATAAATAAAAATCAAAGCGCACTGTTTAAGAAATAATTTTCGCAGGGTTGATAGAAGATGCATTTAGTTGTATTTTGTATAGTAAAATGACATTTACAAAAACTACCCTACAGAATAATAATCATAATTATTTGAAAGAAACAATTTCATTTTGATAAAAGTTAACTTTAGTAAGGCTAAAATGAAAAATTTCAAATTGCAGAGGGTTGCAACTACAACTAAATACATGTTCTAATACCCCTGTAAAAATTATTTATCTGTTGGCGCGTTTTAAATTTTTTTATATTTTTTAAAAAATTCTGCGCTCTGAAAAAGGGCGGCCTTGTAGAATTAATAAAAATCAAAACGCACTGTTTGAGAAATAATTTTCGTAGGGTTGATAGAGGATGCATTCAGCTATATATTGTGTAATAAAATGACATTTACAAAAACTACCCTTCAGAATAATAATCATAATTATTTGAAAGAGACAATTTCATTTTGATAAAAGTTCACCTTAGTAAGGCTAAAATTAAAAATTACCCGATTTAAATAATAAATAACATAGAAACAACCTTACTTGTTGCAGAAAGTATCAAATAAATTCAAAAAAACGAAATATAGCCTGAATATATGAATATTCAACCAGTTCGTAACTCTACAAGCAAAATTAAGTCTTACTAAGACTATAAACAAATAACTTATTGAAACAACTACTTCTCTTTATTATTTAAATCGGGTAATCGGTTTTCCAACTGAAAACAAGATCATGTATTTCTTCACATCTGTACTTTCACTAATCACCTAAATTCAGGTATAAAATCAGTCTAAACCTTCTATAAACTCCTCATTTGTTTACGACCCTTTCACATTCACAGTCACCTTCACGTAAGTGTATTTTATTCTTTAACATTCAATTTAAATGCGAAGCTGCACTGATGAGAGATAAATCTCGAAACGCGTCTGCAGATGGCTATTTACTTAATTTTTAACATATTTTAGGGTTCAGTTTTATAATTTAAAGTTTTCAAATTCAATTTAGTTTTATTTTTCAAGTTAGTCCTGTGGGTTGAAATAAGGGATCTTAAACCAATGTTATTTCACTAAGTACTTAGTACTAGTAATAACGCAAATTTCTTTTGTATCATTCAATATCCGGCGTGGCACTAGCCAGGGAAGTAGTTGTTTCAATAAGTTATTTGTTTATAGTCTTAGTAAGACTTAATTTTGCTTGCAGAGTTACGAACAGGTTGAATATTCATATATTCAGGCTATATTTCGTTTTTTTAAAGTAATATTTTAGATTTAGTATGTTTTAAAATTAACTATTGAAATCGCTGTAGAAATAATAATAATTAATAAATATTAAATTCATTCGAAACAGAAAATTGTTTTTTCAGTACTGCCGCATGTTGCAGATAAAACTCACTAGGTTTAAGTATACAGGGTGCCTGTTATTTGTAAGTTGGGATAATTTACTTAGTTAAGTACAAGGTAAATCATAATTTAACTGAAGTCATGAATATAGATTTAGATTTATATAACTGTCTTCTCTTAAATAAGAATAATATCGTGAAAAGTAAATATTAATGAGTCGTGCTTTGCATTTGAATTTGATTATATATGAACAGATATGCATTTGGTTAACATAAATGTTTTAGCTGACATCTAATTTATAATGAGTGCATACCCACTTAACTCCAAATTTGTCAAAACAGCCTGCATTGAATCATTCGCCAGAACACTTCCTAAAAGTGCAAGCGAAAAACATAAACAACTCGAAAAAATATTGGTGGGAGTAAAATCAGTCAAGACAATACATCATCTATAACCAGAACATTGATGAAAAATAAAGTTTGAATAAAAAAAATATAAATTGTTATGTTAAAATTAATTCATATTCATAGAAAAAAAACAACGTAATAGATAATTTAATCCGTTTGCCTAATTGGAATGCTTTCTGTACTTAAATAATCCGACAATATCCTTACATATTTGTAATTTTAACTAAAATATGTGAAGTTTATAAATTTACTATCATTATTATTTACTCTAGGAACTTTATTGTAAAATCCAGTCGAAATGTCTTATTTCCTAAATTGTGCCCTAGCTTTAAAAAAAAAAAACCTTTATGTATTCAATATTTATAATTTGATGTATGTGGTAAGTAAAACACGTGTGTTGAGAATTTTCACAAATTTTAATGTCGAAACACTGCGACATATGTTTCGCCACACAGTGGCTTCATCAGGCAGATGATAAATGGTAATACAACGTTACAATTGCGACTTAAATACTATATTGTTAGGGGGTGGGGAAATAATGCCAAAGACAAAAATGTCAAAAATAAAAAATCTACTTGTTAGAGTGTGGTGATTGCCCCATGGTGTATGTCGGACAAACAGGCCGCAGCTTTGAAGATCGAATTGCTGAACACCAAAAGAGCTTCATCAACCAAAAAACTACGTCAACATACGCCAACCATTTAATAGACAATAGCCATAGTTTCAACAACAATTTCAAAATTTTACACACGTGCGATAAAAGTCAAAAATTAAACCTATTAGAACAATTAGAAATTAATAAATATAATAAACGCGGTGTGCTACTTAATGATCAAACCGATGTAAATAATTCACCTTTGTTAAACCTATAAACTCTTATAAAATCTTTTATAACCGCTTAACTTGTAAATGTTTCCTAACCCGTTAAACACCCTCTAACTTCCCCACCCCCTAACAATATAGTATTTAAGTCGCAATTGTAACGTTGTATTACCATTTATCATCTGCCTGATGAAGCCACTGTTTGGCGAAACATATGTCGCAGTGTTTCGACATTAAAATTTGTGAAAATTCTCAACACACGTGTTTTACTTACCACATACATTATGGAATTTCACCAAGTAACAGCCTCATCAATCCAATATTATAATTTGATCTTATTTTTCGTGAAACGGCAATTTTTAACAATAATCTTTTAAATCACTTTTGATTTTTTTGCGTAACAGGATTTGAAATTGATTGTACTTTTACTACTAATTTATGTCCTAAATCTTATTATTGTAGTGACCTAAATTTTAGATTTTCCTTAATATGACATTTTCTATCTCGGAATTAAATATGTCTAAGAAATAATTTGATTTTTCAAGTGTTCTATAGAAACAAGCCAAAATGGCATGAACATTTTTGATCCAGAATTTATTATGATTTTTAGTTGAATTTTAAAAATCATATTTTATTTATATGAATTTTTGTATATCTGCATATTGAATTTTAGTGGAATTACAAATAACGATTAAACAACTGTTTTGTTTTAAATTTTCGGCAAGTAAATTAGACAAACAAAAAAATATATTTGTTATGTTCGGAATGAGATATAGAGATTAAAATAAATCCTAAAACAAAGAGGCTCATGTTTCCGTTATTCTTCTCACTTTGGTGGCAACCAAATTCTATTGCAAAAATTAACTCTTATTTGAAAAAAATATTTTATCCAACAAGGATGGTTGTGTTGTGGTACGTGGTAATCCATAATTATTTTGCATTAGAAACATCTACTATTTTTTCACCATAAATCAAGCTATTTGTAATTCTCTTGATAATGACGCTAATACGTCGAAACTAAAGTCGTAAGTATTTGTTTAGATTAACATTATTTAATTAATTGATTTTTTTCTGATTGAAACAATATCGAGTAATATTGCCTTAGTTACGATATGTCATAACACGCTTATATTTCCCTAAAAAATATAAACATCAAAAAAATGTCATTAGGAGCTTCTCGCAAGAATTGTTTTAATTGCTCTTGAGACAACACCTCCGATTTCTTAGGAAGGTATCCTTTATGGATTTTATAGCTTTGGATTTTACCGGAAACAAACATTCATGGTCTTTCGTCGCTTGCTTTAACACATGGTTTGACATTTCACCAATTTATGAAACAACGCAAAAATCAAACCAGTCAACTATGATATTTATAAACAAGGCCCTTAGCAACGTTACCAATCCGATAAATTCAAAAATTTACAATCCAATATTTTCCCATTTACAGAACAATATTCTTTCAAACAGAAAAAAAAACTATTTCCCTTGGTTGTCTATACATGTAACTGGCCAACCTCGGGAAATATACTATTCATATTTCCCTAGTTGTAATAATAGCTATAATAACTGACGTTACACAATATATTTAAAATAATTAGTGGTGGTTAAAACAAAGTGAATTTTTCATTAAGTTCATAATTTTAATTATTTATAATAGAAAAATAAATTATAGCTTTAGCACTTTTATTACTATTACCATTGTATATACATAGCTAGTAGAGCAATGCTTATGGGAGAAAAATAGGCAAGTTTTGGAAGCCTCCGTATGAGGCGCTAATGCTGCGGTATAAAATAGATATTAAATTGATTTTACTATGCCCTCATAGATGGCTATGAAAATAATATGCCTACTAAGTTGCCTGAATTTAATATGAAATTATTTGCTTTTGTGCAGAACGACTAATAACACGCGTCCTAATTTTCGGTCGTATAGCGTTGAGAGATTTACTGTTGATAAATGCTCTGAGTTTGTTTAATTTTTTTATACCTTTTGGGTGTTTTACGATACTTTTTTTATAATGTTTGGTGTTCCACTACACCCGCTGATCTTGATTATATTTTCGGATGCATGAATTCTTTCTAAATAAAATTAAATAGATTATTTTTCCTATAAATGTTAAATCGGCCATTCCATTAATAAATCCATACTATTTGGGGGTACATCAGGGATTTTAGCGAATTCCACATATATTATAAAGGCTATCAAGAAATGGTTTTTGGTCTTTACTAGAGGCTCAGAAAATTATTGTGTAAAAGTACAAAACTTTTAGTACACTTTTATTTTGAACTCAAAAATATCGTAAACCGGTACGGATATGAAAAAAGTTGTTCTATTGTTTTTTCCAAAACAAAACAAAAATATTTAGATAGTTACATTTTAATAAAGAATAATCAATTACTCATATTTTAATTTTCCTAAAAATAATATATGTTATGCCCTGATCCTTTTTCTTTTTTCAAAAGTATGGGCACTTTTTTGAGATATGATTTTTTATAAAATATTTCAAAACAGAATAATTCATTTGTTTTATTGTGAATTTTAAATAATAGCAAAAAAAAAATACGATTCCGGGCCGGGCCGGACCGGACCGGGCCAGGGCGAGCTTTGAATATTCACTAGCGGGCTGGGTGTTTAAAGGACGGCATGTGCAGGGCTGTAGCCCATGCACTTTGAGAACTATTCAAAAGCTGGTAGCAAAATTTGAAGAAAGTGGTTCTGTTATGGATAAAAAGAAATCAGGAAGACTCCCTGTTGCAACCAGGGGTGTGGAGTCGGAGTCGGAGTCGGGAGAGGTGGAGTCGGTGAATATTTGGGGTCGGAGTCGGAGCCGGAGTCTGGAGGCTGCAAATTTGAGGAGTCGGAGTTGGAGTCGGAGTCGGAACAAAAAAATTCAGGAATCGCCGCCTGATTACAAGTTAGAAGATTCTATTACGCATTCAATTGTCGAACTGCTCACACAACTTGCATTAGCGAAAATAAAAATATTCAGAAATTCGACGATGCAAATATTCGACAGAGAACGGTGCTTCCCCTTGTTTTTTTTTTATATGATACGCCAAACGAATGTTGATTGTTATTCTAATACGACGTTGTTTACGTCGGAGTCGGAGTCGGAGCCGGAGCCGGAGCCGGAGCCGGAGCCGGAGCCGGTTTCGGAGTCGGAGCCAGAGTCGGTGTCGTAGCCGGAGTCGAAATTGGAGTCGGAGTCGGAATAAAAAAATGGTGATGTGGCCATCATGTTACTTTCTCCGACTTGATGGTATCATTTATATTTACGCTTTCATCGTTTATTTTCAATTTAAATCATATTTTAAATGCACATCGAGAGGATGACACACGTTTAAAACGTCAAAATTATAAAAGAGGGAAAAATTATACTTCAAATATAAAAACTCAATTTATTCAAAAACTAAAGGGATTTCGAAAAAATCTTATTCTTTGTAAGTTGTTCATTTTAGCATTCTCTACAATTATTATTAACATACATTTGCTGTAACTAGTATCGTTTCATAATTATAAACCAAAAATTAAAAAAATAATACATTTTTTTTCGAATAAAAATGATTTTATGAAAAATGTCTTTAAACAAAAGATGTTCATTTCTTTGTTGTCTTCAAAGTTTGTTTAAATGCTTTTGTGATATTTTTCATATTTAAGAAAATATTGGCAAAAAACAAAAAACAGTCGAGGTAAACGCCCACTTCCGGTGTACGAAATTTTACCAAAAGCTTTTCAGTTCTTCAGATTATCAAATAAGACGGATGTTAAAAGTTTCATATCAATTGCTCTATTAGTTTTTGAGATACAGCGCGCACAGACAGACAGACACACACACAGACACAAAAAAATGTTTTCCAGAAATTGTTGAAATGGCATCTAGGGACCCCAAAACGGATATTTCCGTAAAAAAAAATTTTGGAAAAAAAAAACACGATCACAATACTTTCTCGTACTTCGTAACGGAGGAAGTAAAAATTGAGAAATCGGAGCTGGAGTCGGAGTCGAAACAAAAAAAAAATGGAGTCGGAGCCGGAGTCGGAGTCGCTACAATTTTATCACGACTCCACACCCCTGGTTGCAACATATGTTGTAGTTGCTGAAAACAAATATGGAACATCTAGTGTCAAAATAAAATAGCAGGCCGTTTGGAGATTGGTAACACTACAGTTTAGCGCATTCTTCAAAGGCAACTTAAAATTTATCCATAACCCCATTTCTTTCTTCACATACAGGGTGTTTCAGAGCTCTGGGAACAGTCAATCACATGCTTATTTGTCAAAATTTTGAAAAATGTTTTATACAAAAGTTGTGCAGAATAGTGAGCTGCATGCCCTAAAAATATTTAAATTTATACAGGGTGTCTCATAACAAAGTTACAGACCAAACTTATGTTTTCTTTTTAATGAAATACCCTGTATATTTTAGCATTTTTGAATTCCTCGTAACTTATAGATTAAAATGACCTGGGTTGTGTGGGTTGAAACGGGCCGTTTTTGTGTTATTCAGTTGTTTATACAAAAATTTGAACAAATTTGTTAAAAAGTGCTCCCCTGAAACTAATAAAGATAATTCATTCTAATTTAATGGTAAAGTTTAGTTGAACTTTAGTCTTCAAAATTACTCTATCAACCAAAACATAACTCAGCGTATTATACAGGGTGATTCGCAAACTGCATAATTTCTATTTTTTTTCAAATGGCACACCCTATATATTATTTCATAATTTGAAAGTTCATTAAGTAAGCTTTTGTTTCATATAAGGTTTCGTATATCTGAAGTTGATGGTTACTCTAATATATCAAAAAAAAAGAAGTTTTTATTATTAGTTTTAAAATCAAGGTACCAATCTTTTTAAATAAAAAAACAGGTGATGCGTAATACACAACATCAGGTCCTTAATATAGCTCCATAGAAAAAAATATAATTCAGTGAGGTCCCGAGACCTAGGTGGCCACAGTACTGGTCCGCCGCGACCCCTCCATTTATTAGGGCAACGGTCGTTCAAAAATTGTCGTACACTGCGAGCAAAATGTGGTGGTGCACCCATCCAATTGGATCCATATACCTCTTATTACGTTGAGTGGTACATCAAGTAGGTTCCAAGATTCAAATTTTAAATGACTCCTAAGAAATTGTTCAAACACTCCCAGTTCAGGCTGCCTTCAAAGAAGCACCCCATACATTCCATCTCCATCTCCATCGTTTTTGATTATTTAGTGTCCTTGCAAAATAAGGATTGTGCTCCGAATAATAATGTAGATTATGTCTGCTTACCTTGCCTATATTATGAAATGTAGCCTCATCAGTATATAGCACAAAATTTAAAAAAAAATGTTTATTGTTTTCCAGAGTATTAAGGGCACAGTGATAGACTCAAGCTGTTGTTAGTGTATGTGGTAAGGGTGAAATTTATGTTTTTTCACAAGTCCATGTGCTGAAGGCCGACCAATATCTAACTGAGTGTTTAATTCGGATAAAAATAATTTAGGATTTTAAATGACCGATGCCCTTCGTTAACTACAGAATTGATTTGCACAGGTTTTGCGTAGTTAACGTTACCTGTAGCCTCAAATCGCTCTTGTACTTTTTGAAATGCTTCTTGTTGTGGACACGGCAAGAAGAATTTCGTGTATAGTGAATGGAGAGCGGTATCCGGGCTCTATACACTCGCGAAGGAAATAGACAGTTTTTGCAACATTCCCCAAGAATGAAAATCATGTCAACCAATTCCTCTTGGGAAAAATTCATAATTATGAACTGAGATCACAACTTAAATGGTAAAATCTATTTTTAAGATCAATATATAGAGCTATTCAGCAGAGATGGCGGTCGGGGTGTCTTGTCCGTCCGAATCAAGTAGTATCCGTTGCAATTTTCCACCATAGGCGTGCGCAAAAACGCCAAATATAAAAGTAAAACCGGAAATATCACCAATTAAAAAAAAATTATAAGTTCATACCACATAAAATTACTTGATTTATAGCCGATATAATTGGCAACACGTTTATAAACGGATTAATATTCTTCGGCCAATTTTGAACAGGAATAAATAACCGGATTAGTTGACCTAATTGTTCTTTAATAATGATATAATACTATAATCGAGAAGTAACAAGAATCTTAACAAATAACCCCTGGGGCTTGTTAATGTATTTAGTACATTAGGCCGAAAGGGACGCAAATTAATCTTCGCAATGGATTATAAATTCAGAAAACCCGAGTAAATCTGGGAAATCCCCTATTAAAAATTTGCCTGTTTCCCTTGTAATATACATGTTCACTTAATAATGTAATTTACATTAGTTTTGATAACTGCAATCAATACAACACCGAAACATTAGTACTCCGAGACGTCTAAATGTGACAGTTTATATGTAGTAAGTAAAACACGTGTGTTGAGAATTTTCACAAATTTTTAATGTCGAAACACTGCGACATATGTTTGCCACACAGTGGCTTCATCAGGCAGATGATAAATGGTAAAACAATGCTACAATTGCGACTTAAATACTATATTGTTAGGGCTCCTCCGTGTGTGCTCACCTTGACGTGGTGGGGGGGCTTGCGTATCCAGATGATCCTAAGTGCTACACCAGCGGGAGCGTCAGCTCCCGGCAGGGCCACCCATGCTGGAAGGACGTAGGTGATGGATCTGACTAAGCAGCACGCAACATGGGGCAGAAGGGGCTCCCAGCCGCAGTGAAGGCAACCCTTCTAGGAAGACTTTTCATGAAATGGATTCCACCAATGTCAAGTTTACGGAGCAGGAGCTCGGAACTCCAGTTCCGGTCGGAGACGGGTGTGCTCGGGCGGGCACCCACCGACCGTCATCCACCGACTGCCCTAAAACGACAACCCTGGTGGGCTCGCCTTCGGGTGGCCCACCACCAACATTAAGCCACCACATCGTGAGTGCACTGCACCAGTCCCCCCTGTTTAGGACCGGCCAACTGGCTGGCCCTGACAAGGACACTGGGGCGGCGCTTCGCGTGAGGGTGAGGAAACAGCTCTGCGGGGCTGAAAAGAAAAGGAGGAAGAAGCTGAAGGGGGCTGGCAAGAAAGCCTCCACTGTGGAACGGGCCACCACGAGCTCCAAGGCAAGTCCCCAAGAAGGGCAGCCAGGGACGAGTGGCACAAGTCACAGCAGCTTCCCCCCCCCAAAATAAAACCAAAGGGGGCGACGGCAGCAGACCGATCCCCAAAAAGGGGCCTTCTACCAAGCAAGACCCTTTGCCGGGAAAAGTCAAGCAGACCGTCCCCCCCCCCCACGAAGAAGCGAAACAGGTCGGACAACTCTGGGAAGTCGCCTGGGCTCAACCCCAGGAAGAAACCCAGAGACACAACCTCCAAGCCCAAGACATACACGGAGGCCATCAACAGACACCTGCAGATGGCCATCGTCGACAAAAGTAACCTCCTAGGCAAATTAAAGGAGGAACAGGAGAAGCTGGTACGCGACTCCCTCATGAGGGCAATCCTGGGAGTGGACCCGACCAGCACGGTCGCGCCACACTTCTCCAGATGGTCCTACTCGGGGGAGATACTGCGTATCACCTGCGCGGACACCGATTCCTTGAAATGGCTCGAGGAAACGGTCAACGGACTTGGACCTCTCTGGGTGGGAGCCGAACTGGCAGTGGTGCAGGTTGACAGCCTGCTCAGGCTAGTAAAAGCTTCAGCCTGGCTGCCCAATGCACAGGACAAGGATGAAGCCTTGACCTGTCTGGGCGTCCAGAACAGAGAGGCCCAAACAGCCAAGTGGTGCATTTTCCACCACGAACAAAAAGAAGACGGCATCCTGGTGGTTTTTGGGATACCGCTTCAAGAAATCGAGCTGCTGAAGGGCAAGCACCCCCAAGGCCAAATGCCAACTATGGTATGGCCTGGGGAAAGTGACCCTTCACCTGAAGCAGCCAGAAGAAAAGGAAGACACCCTGCAGACCGTTGAGGACCCTCCCATGGAGACCGCAGCAGTCGCCCGGGATGCTTCCCAGTAACCAGAACCCCAAGTCTAGACCAGGACGGACTGGGAAACACAGAAAGGTAAGTCTCTTTTTGCTTATTAGCAACGAAGTACTAACCACACAACCAAGAAATTGACTTAACCGTTACAGGCAAACTCAGTATCATACAAATTAACCTCCGACATTGCAAGATGGCTGTGGCGCACTTGTGCCAACATCTACACAACCACGAGGATAACATAGCCCTCATACAGGAACCCTGGCTAACAAGCGAAAGGGTTGCCGGTATGGGCACTCTAAAAGGAAAGGTGAATTATTTCAACTCCACTAAGCCAAGAACATGTCTCTACACTCCTAAGAATGTGCAGTGCGTGTTCCTACCACAACTAAGCTCACCGGACCTCGCAGTGGTCAGTGTGGAGGGTGCTGAGGGCAGGACCCTGATCCTGGCATGTGATTACCTTCCGTACGACAGTGAGGCCCCTCCTCCCACAAAGGAGATGGCGGCACTCATCAAACACTGTGAGGACGGCAAACTAGATCTGATAATACGGTGTGACGCCAATGCCCACCACATAGTGTGGGGCAGCAGCGACACCAACCACAGAGGAGAATCTCTTCTAGAGTACCTCTCAACCACGACCCTAGAGATAGTGAACAGGGGTCGCGAACCCACCTTCGTGACCCCCACTAGACAAGAGGTCATAGACATCACCCTCGCAAATGCGAACACAGCAAAGCAGATAGAGAACTGGCGCGTCCACCAAGACGTGTCTTTCTCGGATCACAGATGGATCTGCTTCAGTATAAGAGTTACGACCGTGGAACGAATCCTGGTTCGAAACCCAAGAAGAACGGATACGGAACTGTTCAATAAATGCCTATCTAAACATCTAGAAGAAGACGTCTTCAGGCAGGACCCTGTAAACAGGGAGGCGGTTGAGAGACTGTCTCTGAAACTACAGACCAGCCTTATAGACTCTTTCCACGAGGCCTGCCCCGCCAGGAAAGCAGGCACATCTGCCAAACCTCCCTGGTGGAGCTCGACCAAAAAAGGTCAGACTCTCGCAAAGCCTTTAACAAAGCCAAGAACTCTCGACTTGAGGAGGACTGGGCCACATTCAAGAGAACCCAGAGGGACTTTAAAATGACCCTCAGGAGAAACCAAAGGGCCTCATGGCACAACTTCTGTGAGGGCATTAACTCCGTATCGGAAACAGCCCGCACCAAAAAAAGGAGGACGGCACCTATACTGCTGACCTCCGAGAATCCCTAAGTCTGCTTCTGAAGTTACACTTTCCTGACTCCAAAAACGGTTCTGATGCAAACCATCAAAATGACCCAGAATACCTCCCCACAGCGGAGGACTGCAACATGAGCATGGAAATCGTCACAGAAAGCAAAATAGAATGGGCAATAAAATCATTCTTCCCTTTCAAATCGCCAGGACCGGACGGTGTGTATCCTGCCCTACTACAGTGGGGCCTGGAGCAGATACTGCCGCTACTGTGCAGACTGTTTCGGGCATGTATTGCAATGCAGTACGTACCGAGACTATGGAGGGAAGCCAGAGTGATTTTTATTCCCAAATCAGGCAAAACTGACTACACGGCAGTCAAATCGTTCAGACCAATCAGCCTCACGTCTTTTCTTCTAAAGACCCTAGAGAGGCTGTGCGACAACTACATCAGGGAGCAGTGCTGCTTGAACAGCAAACTGCACCCAAGTCAACACGCCTACAGGCCAGGCAAATCGACTGAGTCGGCCCTTCATCATGTGGTATGCAGGATTGAAGGATCGCTGGAAAACAAACAGTCAGCCCTAGGAGCCTTCATAGACATCGAGGGGGCTTTTGACAAAGTCTCCTACGCCAACATAGAACAGGGTCTAAACAAACACGCGGTCCCCACACCCATCATTGGATGGGTCGGGGCCATGCTAAGGAATAGAACTGTAACTGCCTCAATAGGTAAAGAAAGCCAAACAGTAGCTGCCACAAAAGGATGTCCACAGGGCGGGGTGCTATCCCCGCTTCTGTGGAACGTCGTTGCGGACGGCTTACTACGGCAACTGAACAACGCAGGAAACCATGCTGTGGGGTACGCAGATGACGTGGTAATCCTACTTATTGGGAAACACGAGAGCATTCTGTCTAGCCTTATGCAGAACGCTCTCAAAATCATAGAGGAATGGTGCGAAAAAACGTCTCTCTCGGTTAACCCCAAGAAGACAGAGTTAGTACTATTCACAAGAAAAAAGAAGATCAACACAGGTAGACTTCCCAAACTTTTCAACAACCAGCTGTGCTTGGCAGACGAGGCGAAATACCTCGGTATTATACTGGACTCCAAGCTTAACTGGAAGAACCACCTAGAACACAAGCTGAAAAAAGCCTGTGTCATCTTCTGGCAGTGCAGGGGCGCGCTAGGACCTACCTGGGGCTTCAAACCAAAGGTGGCCCGGTGGCTCTACACTGCAATTGTCAGACCAGCTCTGACATACGGAGCGATAACCTGGTGGCCGAGAACAGACCAATCGGTAACCAGGAAGAAGCTAAACCATCTACAACGATTGGCGTGCCTGGCTATGACGGGCGCAATGCGCACAACACCCACGGCTGCAATCGAAACTCTACTGAACCTGACGCCCCTTCACATACATGTAAAGGAGGTGGCAGTAAGCACAGTCCTAAGACTAAAGGCAAATGGCACGTGGAGCCCGACAGCAAACGGTGCGAGATACGGGAAAATACTGAGAGAGGCTGGATTAACCATGCCTGAACTCAAAGAATCCCTCGACAGTGTCCCACCGAGACACCTGTTTAAACGGCAATACGAAATAAAAGATCAGATTAATGACAAACCAGAAATCACCGTCTATACCGACGGGGCCAAGAATCATGAAGGCACAGGGGCAGGCATCTATTGCCAGGAACCTGACCTCAGACTCAGCATCCCCCTAGGTAGGAATGCGACGATTATTCAAACGGAACTTTTCGGGATACTTGAAGGTGCTCGGAAACTATCGGAACTGGCAGTCTCGAACAAATCCATTTTGTTCCTCACTGACAGCAAATCAAGCATAGCTGCGCTATCGAGACCGAGGGTGGCCAGCAGCATAATACTGGAGTGCAAGCAAGCTTTAGACAAACTCGCCGCAACCAACAGTCACAATATCCTGGATTAAGGGACATTCAAATAATGAAGGGAACGACTGGGCCGATAGGCTAGCCAAAAGGGCTGCCCTGAAAAGGGAAGGCTCTAAGGCTTTGCCACTGGCACCACTCACTGTCTCCCAAAAATACTTAAAGGAAACTCTCTTGAAGAACACAAAAAGGAATGGCTACAAACTGACAAGTATGTGGTCGCCAAAAAATTCATCCACTCACCAATACCGAAGCTGAGCAGGAAATACATTGAATTACCAAGAAGTAGTTTGCGGTTGCTAGTCGGTACTACTGGGCACTGCAAACTAAACAAGCACCTCCATAACATAGGGGTGGTAAAAGACCCCCTATGTCGGAAATGCGAGCAAGAAGAGGAGACACTAAGACACATCCTGTGTGAATGCGAGTCACTCAAACAACTTAGCTGGTCCGTTTTCGGAGAGGAGTGGCCAGATTGGTCACAACTGGGCAACACTCCACACGGCCAATTACTTGACTTCACAAGAAGTTTAGGTTGGCTTGAGGAGTAGGGCTCAGGAGGCGGCACAAAGGACCAACGAATGGTCTAAGTGCTGCGACCATTTGGTCACCCTCCACAAACCATCATCATCATATTGTTAGGGGGTGGGGAAGTTAGAGGGTGTATTACGGGTTGGGAAACATTTACAATTTAAGCGGTTATAAAAGATTTTACAAGAGTTTATAGGTTTAACAAAGGTGAATTATTTACATCGGTTTGATCATTGAGTAACACACCGCGTTTATTATATTTATTAATTTCTAATTGTTTCAATAGATTTAATTTTTGACTTTTATCGCATGTGTGTAAAATTGTTGTTGAAACTATGGCCATTGTCTATTAAATGGTTGGCGTATGTTGACGTAGTTTTTTGGTTAATGAAGCTCTTTTGGTGTTCAGCAATTCAATCTTCAAAACTGCGGCCTGTTTGTCCGACATATACCATGGGGCATTCACCACACTCTAACAAGTAGACTCCCGATTTTTTATTTTTGACATTTTTGTCTTTGGCATTATTAATGAATTTATATATGTATGTATGTATGTATGATTTATTGATCATTTTAATGATAAAGTAAAAAATTTAAGCTATAGACCTATTCACGAATAAGGGCGGTTTACGAACTAAGTTCGGAACATTCAAATAATATTGGTATCCTTTTCTACTACCTGATAACCGAGCGGATATTCGCAAGACGTACGATTTCGTCGGCCGTATCCAGAAAACACACACGCAGCCTGTGTAGTTCGGCCTTGGACCGAGCGGTAGAAGGAGAAACAAATAGTTTACGGCGTCTCTTACTTACCGGTTATTTCATACGCGCGCGATTTAGCCTATGGTGGAAAATTGCAACGGGCACTACTTGATTCAGACGGACAACACACCCCGACCACCATATCTGCTGAATTGTGTGTTTTTAATTCATTTTTTATTACGTCAGAAGGGGGGCCAATATCATTCATTAACTTATATTGTTTCGACATTAAAAATTTGTGAAAATTCTCAACACACGTTACATATATTATGGAACTTCACCAAGTAACAGCCTCATCAATCCAATATGTGACAGTTTAGTTTTAAACTTATTAGAATATTTTGAAAAGGAAAAAGAATATGGAAGGCCAATTACAAATATTAATCGCGTTCGAGAGAGGCTTTAAAAATAAGTTTACGATCGGTGAAGAGAACAGTTCAGCGCGGAAAATATGAAAATGGAAAAATTTATTTTTATGTATTATTATTTTATATTATTCATTTAAATAAAATTAATATCACAAATTTTTTATGTTTTCATATTAGTTATTTCATATTTCATTTATATTATTGTATTAGAATAAGTATTTTTTAATGTTGTATTAATATCCATTTCCACATTTGCTAAAACGTATGAAATAAATTCATTTTCCGCTACTGACAACGTAAGTTAGCATTGCATCCATGGTTACAGGTACCGTAAGTGGCTGATAACATTCGTGGTGTTTGTTGTCCTTGACGACGGAACTTAATTTTTTACTTACGAACCTAGGAAAATAATTAACAGAAACATAACGCTCCAACATATAGGCAAGCAGCCAGGGATGTTCCTAGGTGTACAGCCGCCTGCGTGCTGAGCAGGCGGCCCCCACCCTTACCTTGACAATACGAAAACATATTTAAACCAGTATACATAAGTGCTTTATCCAAATTTATAATGAGAAATTCAGAATACAATGAATTTGTTGTATGAACGCATTTTATAAACATATATCGCATTCGCAATTGGTTGCCCTATTCTATTTGCGACCATACACTGCACGCCTGGTAGGAATGGCTCTGCGAGCAACACATTTTCGTCTATAGCATCGGCATCCTTTTTACATAACCACTGCTCAAAAGCGTCGTAACGACTCATACCTCTTTTTCGATTTTGTCGGCAACAGGTTCGACTCGCAATATTCGCAGCTTCGTTTGCATCCATGCCCGCAGAAAGTTTCACTGGATTGACACAAACAAATAATATTCGACATTGTTTTCTCGGTTGCTGGGTTACCATGGGATGCATAGGTGACTTTAAAAATTTTGATCCCAAATGTTACAAGCCGTATTTTAGAATATCTTCTGATATTTTTTAAGTATTACATTTCCGGTAGCGGAAAAAAAATAATAAGCAACACGGAACGTAATGACAATTAACATTTTCGGCAAGCGACGAGCCTCGGCTCGTATTCACCTACCTCAAATGTTAATACGTCCTTACGTTCCTTGTTGCTTAAATAACTATTTTCCGCTACCGACAACGTAAATACGCATTGCATCTATGGTTACAGGTACCGTAAGTGGCTGATAACATTCGTGGTGTTTGTTGTCCTTGACGACGGAACTTAATTTTTACTTACGGACCTAGGAAAATAATAAACAGAAACGTAACGCTCCAACATATAGGCGAGTAAAACATTTTCGTCTATACCTATAGCATCGGCATCCATTTTAAATAACCACTGCTTAAAAGAGTCGTAACAGGGCACATACCTTTTTCGATTTTGTCGGTAACAGGTTCTAACACGCAATATTCGCAGCTTCGTTTGCACCCATGCCCGCAAAAACTGTCACTGGATTGACACAAACAAACAAAATTCGACATTGTTTTCTCGGTTGCAGGGTTGCCATAGGACGCATAGGTGATTATAAACATTTGAATCCCAAATGTTACAAGCCGTATTTTAGAATATTTTCTGATCTTTTTTAAGTGTTATATTTCCGGTAGCGGAAAAAATTTAATAAGCAACACGGAACGTAATGACAATTAACATTTTCGGCAGGCGACGAGCCTCGGCTCCGCCTCGGCTCGTATTCGCCTACCTCAAACGTTAATACGTCCTTACGTTCCTTGTTGCTTAAATAACTATAAAAACATATTTTCTTTCAATTAACCTGCGTAATTGCAATGCTTGACTAAATCGCGCGCGCCTATGAAATAACCGGCAAGTAAGAGACGCCGTAAACTATTTCTTTCTCCTTCTACCGTGGCTACGTAGGCCGCGTGTGTGTTTTCTAGATACGGCCGACGAAATCGTACGTCTTGGGAATATCCGCTCGGTTATCAGGTAGTAGAAAAGGATACCAATATTATTTGAATGTTCCGAACTTAGTTCGTAAACCGCCCTTACTCATGAATAGGTCACCTGTTTTTTTTTTTTTTAATTTAAAATTATTGGTACCAAGATTTTAAAACTAATACTAAAAACATGCAAATCACCAACGAATTTTGAAATATTAGAGTAACCATTAACTTCAGATATATGAAACCTTATATGAAACGAAAGCTTACTTAATGAACTTTTAAATTATGAAATAATATATAGGGTATGCCATTTGAAAAAAAATAGAAATTGTGCAGTTTGCGAATGGCTATCACCCTGTATAATACGCTGAGTTATGTTTTGGTTGATAGAGTAATTTTGAAGACTAAAGTTCAACTAAACTGTACCACTAAATTAGAATGAATTATCTTTATTAGTTTCAGGGGAGCACTTTAACAATTTTGTTCAAATTTTTGTGTAAACAATTGAATAACACAAAAACGGCCCGGTTTCAACCCCCACAACCTAGGTTATTTTAATCTCCAAGTAACGGAGAATCCAAAAATGCTAAAATATACAGGGTGTTCCATTAAAAAAAAAACATAAGTTTGGTCTGTAACTTTGTTATGAGACACCCTGTGTTAATTTAAATATTTTTAGGGCGTGCAGCTCACTATTCTGCACAACTTTTGTATAAAACATTTTTCAAAATTTTGACAAATAAGCACCGTTCCCAGAGGGCTGAAACACCCTGTATAGTCATTTTTTATTTTCAAATTTCTCAGTGATTAATACAAATATCAGTATTTCAATACACGACTTACTTTTGAAAAACCCATTATAAAAGGGAATTTAGTGAGCTGCAGGCTTATCGTTTTTAGAAAGGTACTCCGGAGATTTCGGTTATCTTAAGAGATACAAAGTTGGTTAAATAGGGCAAATTTATGTATTATAACGCGGAATAATAATAATTTTGAGCTACGTTTAACGGTTGAATTTTTACATTACATTGCATTATTACATATTGAGTCAATAACGACAGATGGAAACTGTTTAATTTATTAATTACAAAATGAGAATGGGTAAAATTATGTACAATAAGTTTGTATATACAGTTTCAAAAGTTAAAAACCATTTTTAGTCTAACTTTAAATGGAAATGTGTGCATTTTCGAGACCATTTTCCACACATTTCTATTTGTTAGTCTGGCGGTATGTTGGTCCGGATACTTCTAACAAATATGGTTCAAATTTTATTTAATTTTGGAAAAAAATGAAATAATTACAAATATTTGTAATATTTTGTTCATAATCATGAAACTCTGAGAGTTACATGAAATTAGAATTATCACTATCTATATATAGATAATATCAAAAATAATAATTTATAAAACATGTTATTTTTGAATTTCTCACTAGTTTTTGAGAAAAAACGATAAATATGAAAAATATCATAAAAAGCGTTTATATTATCAAAATTTTAAAATGTGGAAGTTATAATCTTTAAAAAAAAATTAAATAATTGCTTATTTGTAATGTTCAAAATGGAAAACAAAATTTCATTGAAAGCTAATAACAGCAGGACCTGTTGTTCAATACTTCCTTAAACCGTAAACTCGCTATAAAGTTACTCATGGTTAAACGATAATCTTAACTTTACGTAGAACGGCAGTTAAAAACTTTTAATTATTGTATAAAGGGTATTTCAAATTCAAGCCTCACCATGGGCTATCGCTTATTATAGGGGTAAATAAAATATAATGATAGTAGGGTTTATGGTGATATTTTCCCTATTCATTATTTTTTTCAAAAACTCGTAAGATTTCGAAATATCTGTGGCGGCTCAAGCAGCCCCACAGGCCACCCCACGCCGACGCCACTGGAACCGCGCACGGCACTGCGCGCCCTTCCTACCACGCGCGACGCCCGCGCGCCCCTTCCAACTTGCGTGACGCGCGCACGCCCCCACCCCGGCCAAAGCGGCCAAAAAGGGTATAAAACCCCAAACGCCAGGACAAGAAGACAGACAGCAGAGTGATCTTGAACCTGCTCTCTCCTTTGGCCTACAGCGTGATATTGAACCTGCTCGCCTTAGCTCTCCTCGACCCGCAGCGCGACACGAGCCTGCACCAGCGAAACCCAACTCTATCCCCCGTAGTGCGATACGACCCCGGAAGCCGCCTATGGAGTGCCCCAGGAGGACCACCCCAGCCGCTGCCCGCCGACTACACCGAAATGTATGCAGAGAGTTCCTCCGACGTCCGAAGCTCCCAGTCATCGTTTCCCCGCTGAAGGCGACCCCCGTGAAACCACAGCCTACCTCCCGATCGACGAGGCCACGCCACGGATCCCCCAAGAAACCACTGGTCTACCCACGCTCACCGAAGAAGAGGCCATCCGTACGACGCCACTGCACGCCGCCTCCCAGAGCCGTCTCTCCGCTCCCGCCGTCGCCGACCGAGCAGTTACGCCGCCAACTCGCCCCCCTCGACGCGAGGCCCCCCGGCTTGCATCCTATCGACTCACCGCCATCGACCTCCCGCCTAGGAGGACCTACCACGGCGTCAACCCCCGGAAGGTGCAGCTGACAGACCCCCGCCGTTTCCCCGTCGGAACCAACCGTAGGAGGGAGACAAGTCAATCGACACCCCGGCTCACGACCTAGGTTATCTTGTATCTTGTGTGAATAGCGAATAAATACTTAAAACTGGAGATTAAAACTTGTCAATTCAACGACAAGCCCGTAAACCCCCCAAATATCCTTATTCTAAATTGTTCATTTTGGTATTATCTATATCTAACTAAATTTGATGAAACGTTTATGATTTAATAATTATTGAGACCTGCTGTGGCTTATCCTGAAAATGCCGTAGTTAATTTATAATTTTTTTTTCATAAATCAAAAAGTTTACAAATACTATTTATAATGAAAGATTTCAAATTTTTTTTGTTACTTTCTGTATTTCTCAAAATGATTTTCTAATATTTTTCATGCAGGGTGTAGAATTGGTTCACCCACCATAGGGATTTCTATGTTAAATTCTTAATGTTCAAATATTGGCTCCCCAAATGATTTTGGAACAAAAATCCGTTGAACGTTCCGAAATTTGCGGACCATTCTGTTAACAGTGGTGTGGTTTACTGCACGTGCACTATTAGCAGAATAGTTTGATATTACCATTGGGATCTTTTCCTTCCACAAATTTATAATATTAATTCAGAATTACTTAAAATACGCCTAAATTTGTGATTAAAACATTAACGTGACCGCTAACGTTCAACGATTTCCCCTTTCTATGGAAAGTAAAAAAATAAATAAGGAGATGGATGAGTAGAGTATATATTTACACTTTTTCTCTAAAATCATTTGGGGAGCCAATATTTGAACATTAAGAATTTAACATGATCCCTGTGGTGCGTAAACCTATTCTACACCCTGTATATAAAAAAATATCAGAAAAAGTAAACACGGTCAAGATAAATGCTCACTTCCGTTAAACAAAAATTTACCAAAATATTTCAGTTCAGCACCCAAACAACTTTTCTAGGGATATCAAAGAGGAATTTACTGTTTTTTTTTTTTAATATTTTCACGTTCACAATACTTTTGAGTACTTTATATGGAGAAAGTAAATATTCTTTTTTCTTTCCTCTAATTAATTCTATCTACATACATTTCAATATTGTAGTTTATCTGAATGAAGAATATTTTCAATATTACTACCGGTATCGTCTTTATGTTAAAATATATTATGCGGTGCGGTGTTTATTTATGTTTCTCGATTTTTGTTTACATTACAGCTACGCGTCCACGGAAGAGTTTCGGTACAGACGGTGGCCTTGTACTTCCTATACGGATCGAATAATTCAAAAATTCATTCTAAAACGAGTAATAATTTTCAATTATGCAACACATATCATACGCTACTCAAGTTTTTTAATGTGTGAATGCTTACGCGCTCTCTTGGTGTATTTCGAAACCCTATTTTTGGCATCAAAACTTTACATTGCGTTGTCATACTAGATATATAAATACAATGCTATTACTCTATACGCATAAATTAACTCGCAGCGTGGCGAAGATGAATGTAAAGGAACGAATTCGTTCTGATAATCCGCGCAATTTTACTTGGAGGAAGAATGACGCATCATGTCCGCGCGAGGCCGGCGTGGCGTTGCCGATAAATCGAGACGCAGAACCGCGGTGGGCGTAAGAAAATATATAACCTTTGACTATATACATATGGACTGCTATTCCCCCTTCATTTCCCATATGATCACTGCTCCAAAAGTTGTCCGCGAGCTGGAGCCCGATATAAGTCCCGCCCCGGAGCCGAAAATGGAGCGTAATTTAAAACCGGAAAGCAAAAAAAAAATTCTCGTTGAATTCATTACTAACGTGGAGAATGCAAATGCGAACATATTTCGACAACTCGGGTCCACTTTCCTGCCTGTTCTTTACAAGCAAAGCATCAACCCATAATTTACTAACATACCGCAACCACTTAGGGTCACACACATAAGTTGGCGTTAGCAGTCCATATGTATACAGGGTCTTTTTTTTAACTCGGAACATATGATTGTTAATGTCTATGTTCTATGTTATAATAATCACATCAACGCATTGCAATGTATTGACAATGTAGGCAACCATACTTACACTCAGTTTTATTTAATTGTCAAAATTGTGTTATTAATAAGAATGTATTACACCACCTAAGAAAGAATACAGATAATGAATTGGTACAAGAGTGGGAACAGCATTCGACGTATTAGAGATTTGTTTTCGGTTGAGTATCCGAGCAGACAAGTTCCATCCATCTCAACAATTTGTAATATTGTCCATCAATTTGACAATACTGGCTGCGTGAGTAATTTTCACATTAAAAGGGCTAAAGGAAATCACATTTTAACGGAAGAGATGAAACTGAATATTTTATGTTAGGTAGAGCAGAACCGCATATCATCGTTAAGAGTTATTGCAGCACAGTTTCAAATAAGTTCAGCTTCCGTTTACAAGACATTGAAAGAATTTAAATACAATGCTTACAAGTTTTCAAATCATCGGCAATTATCAAATGAGGACAAAGGCAAAAGAACAGAATTCTGTGAAACCATATTCAATTTAATTAATAATGATCAAGAAATTTTACACAGAATAATATTTACTGATCATTTTCTGTAAATGGTGAAGTTAATCCACAAAATTATAGGTTAGTATTCTTCATTCCTTACACCCATTCCTTCACCTTTTAGATTTTGGGCATGCAATAATCCTCGCTTACAAAATTTGACGCACACATAATACACTGCGAGAGTTAATGTGTGGGCTGGACTAATTAATGATACCCTTATTGGTCCTTTTTTTATTAATGGAAATCCAAACAGTAATGTTTACTTGGATCTTCTGCGAACTCGTATAATGCCAGAAATTCATACACTAAACATGGCTGCTCCTTATTATCAGATGGATGGAGCGCCTCCACATTCTACAGCTGCCATTAATAATTATTTAAGTGAATTACTTCCTGATTGCTGGATAGGTAGATTTGGTCCAATGCCTTGGCCACCCCGGTCGCCTGATTTGTCTCCAAACGACTTTTTTTTGTGGGGGTATCTAAAAAGCAATGTTTATAATAACATTATTATAAACAATACTTCAGAGTTAAAAGATCGTATAATTACTGTTTGTGATGAATTAAGAAGAAATCCGCAACACATTAGAAATGCTATTCAAGGATTTTATAATCGACTTGGCTACTGCTTAGAACGTGAAGGTGGTCATTTTGAATATTTATTATAATTACATACGATTTATCATTGTTTGTTTCATTAACCTCACTTTATTCGTAATAATTTTAAGCTTTCACTGTACCGTGACAGGTCGACGGGGCCGAGAGAAGAAGAACTGGCACCTTTGTGTACTTGGTTGCCTACATTGTCAATACATTGCAATGCGTTGATGTGATTATTATAACATAGAACATAGACATTAACAATCATATGTTCTGAGTAAAAAAAAAGACCCTGTATATTAATCTGAACTTATATATCCTTTCAATGTATTTACCACAATCCGGTAATTTTTAAGACAATTATACCATGTGTTCGATAAAAAACGCCCAACATCATAACTCTGTTATTTATTGACCGATTTGAATGAACTAAAAAAATAAAGTCAAGGGCTGTTTAAATAGTATACTATGACGGTAATTATATATTTTTTTCAAAATCAACTTCATTGCCAAATGATAGTCAACTTTACATTTTTAAACGGCTACATATACTTTTCTAATTTTATAATATTAGACATTGTTTTTCTGAATCCAATTATGCCCATTATGTTGGTTTTCAGTTAATATTTATGCCAGAAAAAGATAATATTGTGCCTTGAAAAAAATTCGAATCGACAAATGTCATTTATTGTATTTTATTGTATAAGTAATGTCAACCATTTGTTATTAGTGTGTGTTTCAGACATAATCATGAACAATAGCGAAATACTAGACATGTTACAAATTTGAAATCAAAGAGCTGCGGCACGTTTTTATCATCAACGGTTTCCAAAGCGGCGAATACCAGAACCTAAATTTAGAAGGTTAGAAGGAAATTTAAGACGATATAGAGCCTTTAAAAAGTCGAAGAGAGTGAATCGATAATTTCGTGGACTTGTAGAGTTAGACATTCTACTTAGTGTTTACAATAATCACAGAACATAAATCGCAAGTGAACTAATACTTGCACTATTTATTTATTCTATTCTACATTGAGTTGTAACAAAGGTACTTATTCATTGTGTCCTTATTATTCATGTTTAACATAACCTTACAATAAATGACATTTGTTACTTTTTTCCAAGGCATGCTAATTTGAAATTTTTTTGAAAAATATAATTTTAAATGGAAAATTTATTTTAATTTTTTTCGACCAAAATATTGAACGAAAAACAACATATTAGGCATTATTGGATTCAGAAAAATAATGTCGAATGTAAAAAAATTAAAACACTACATGCTGCCATTTGAAAATTTTAAGTTAGCTATCATTTGACAATAAAGTTATTATTGAAAAAATCGATATTGATGTCATTTGTTAATATTTAAACCACCATTAACTTTGGTTTTTAGTTCATTCATATCGGTCAATAAATAACAGAGTTATGGCGTTGGCCGTTTTTTATCGAACACACGGTATTAGTTTATTCACAATCAGTAATATGCAATATGCAATTTTTAATCTCCAACAAGTTAGGAAATTAGCAATTCCCTTTGTAAAGATATACCTCTTGGTCGGCAAAAACATTTTGCCAACCTCTATTTTGAAGTACAGAAATTGTTAATTGTCAATACATACCGTGTGTTCAATTAAAAACGCCCAACGCCATAACTGTTATTTATTGACCAATTTGAATGAACTAAAAAATAAAGTCAATGGCTGTTTAAATACTATAAAATGACGGTAATTATATATTTTTTCAAAATCAACTTCATTGCCAAATGATAATCAACTTTTAATTTTTAAATAACTGAATATACTTTTCTAATTTTATAATATTAGGCATTGTTTCTCTGAATCCAATTATGCCTGTTATGTTGGTTTTAAGGTAATATTTATGCCAGAAAAAGATAATAATAAATCTTGTTCACTTGATTTTTTTTTGGTAATAAATGTAGTGTGCCTTGAAAAACATTCGAATCGACAAATGTCATTTATTGTATAAATAATGTCAACCATTTGTTATTAGTGTGTTTCAGAAATAATCATGAAGAATAGCAAATTAATAGACATGTTACAAATTTATTTTCTATGTAATAGAAATCGAAGGGCTGCGGCACGAATTTATCATCTACAGTTTCCAGAGCGGCGAATACCAGAACATAAATTTAAAAGGTTAAAAGGAAATTTGAGACGATATGGAGCCTTTAAAAAGTCGAAGACAGTGGATTGACAATTACAATAATCACAGAACATCTAATTCGCAAGTGAATTAACACTTGGACTGCTTATTTATTCTATTCTACATTGAGTTGTAACATAGGCACTTATTTATTGGGTCCTTATTATTCATTTGACATAACCTTACAACAAATGACATTTGTCATTTTTTTCCAAGGCACGCTAATTATAATTTTTGAAAAATATAATTTTAAATGAATTTAGATTTATTTTAATTTTTTTCAACCAAAATATTGAACGAAAAACAACATATTGAGCATTATTGGATTCAGAAAAATAATGTCGAATGTAAAAAAATTAAAACATCATATGCTGCCATTTAAAAATTTTAAGTTGGCCATCATTTGACAATGAAGTTATTATTGAAAAAAATCAATATTGATGTCATGTGTTAGTATTTAAACCATCATTGACTTTGGCTTTTAGTTCATTCATATCGGTCAATAAATAACAGAGTTATGGGGTTGGGCAACACACGGTATAATCGTCAAATTGGCATCAATCATATGCCCGGTTTCTCCAACAAATCTACCGTGAAGTGAATTTTTGAATTCAGTTTAATTATGGATTACCACGTAATAACGGTAAGTAGAAAATAATTATTTGCGCTCTTACCCAAAAAGAATTTATACATATCTTAGGTTAGCGACGTTGCTTTTTAAGTAAATGTCAATTTATCCTAACCTTATAAGCTTCATTATTCTCGTGCGTATATTTCAATTAAAATGAAATAGTGTAACGGCGACAAGTGATTTTCACGAATGAAAGCATTTTCTGGCATCGCATCTCTAAAAAATTAGGATCATCTATAAATTTTACAATATAGCCTGTTAGCTGGAATCTGGCTGCTGAGGTCGTAAAACGGTCGGTCGGCCCTGAGAATCGACGCACCCTCGAAGAAAAGGCATTGGTGGTTCGTCTAATTGCATCCCATACATATATTACTGTCCTTCGCTCCTATTGGTATACGCACTTCAACACCAATACTTCCCAACAAAGATTGGTTTTAGATAAAAATGTTACGTCCCCTACTTACCGAGCTCTGACCCTCATTTACGACCAGAGCCACCACATCAAATGCATTTAAGGCCATTACAGGTAATAAATGATTTGCAATTTTTAGAGTTATTAGATATAATAATACTTTACAAATTTGTTTCACTTTTAGATTTGATTCTGATTCGTAAGATTCTGTTTTTAACGTCTTACAATGTACGACTTTACGATTTTAGGGTCCAATTTATGATTGGTGCACCACTTTAAAAACATCTTATTTTTAAAATAAATTTTTTGTAAATAAGTCTCATTGGAGAAACCAAATGAGTGTTTGGCAGAAGTTTCACAAATTAAAGATGTCTAACACTGAAATGGATGTGTGTACCAAATCAAATAATTTTACTTTTAACGTTACATTTCGTGATTGTGTATAATATAGTATACATACCTCGTGGGAATACAATTCCAGCCACGCACAATTGCAAACCTTGGCGCTTCGCGCCTCGATTTGCAATCCATGTCCTCGGCTGTAATGCAGTTTTTCCCGACTTGGTATATAATATATGAGTACTATTGTCAGATAAAAGAACCCTGGGCCCTTCCGAGACGATTTACAATCAAAACTGTTGCACCTTAAGAAATTTTGAGGTTACGGTATTAAAGTAAATTACAAAAAACTACTTCATCCTAAAATAACAAAAAACATTGGGTTTGTTTTCATTATCACCGAAAAGGTTAATGACGTTTAATTGAAACTGTCGGGAGAATTACAAACACAAATAACACATACGTTAAACTTACCTTCATTAGGAATCAAACTGTTAACTTGACTGTACTCTCCGCCGAGTTCAGACTCGGAACTGATGCTGCCCTCACCGCTGGACAAAGAGCCTGCCTCGGAACTGCTATCAGAACCGCGCGTCCTAATTTCGGCCTCGATGTCTTCAAGTTGTAGTCCATCGTTCGTTTTTTCGCCGTCCAACTCCTCTGCATCAAAAAACTCACTGCCGCTAACACAAGAGCTGCTATAGCTAAGAGAATTATTGAATGGACGATGCTACAACATAAAGAGGAAAACCTTTGATGAAAATTAAAAGCTAATACCACAACGGTCACATTATATTAAATGAGTGGGGAGCTGGCACTGTTCTGATACAGGTAGAAATGATACCGCAATTACTCAAAAGAAAAAGCAAGAGAGAAGATCCTTCATCAGATTGTTGAATCAAGCATCGGCATATTAATTTTAGAAAACTATGTATTATAAATGCAGTGAATAAAGTCTTGTTCATAATGAAATTAATTTGATATGTGAGATAATGATTTTATATACAATACATTCACTACCTATTTAAATAGAGTAGGATGTGCTTGAACATTTTTGTTGGTACCTATGAAAAATAACTCAATGTGAAAGAAATATGATGGTGCTTTCAATTTAGCACTGTTGCCAGTAAAATGTTTTACTGTGATAGAGATTTTGTACCTTTTATCAAAATTCATACAATGCAAAAAATTAATTCAAAAAAGCAAAGTCAATATTGTATAACCAAATAATAACATCAAATACCTAGCCCTGTTGCTATTCAAGAATATAATTACCGTATCAGAAACAGGATCCAGTGATGAAATGTCACTGATATCTGACAGTTCGTGAACTTTATTGAGCCTGGACTTCAGGTCGATATTTTGTTGTAGTGCTTGATTTAGGGAAGTTTTTAGTGATGCGACTATATTTGAGTTTACAGACGTGATAGACATGCTTTGCACACTCGCCTCAGCTTCCAAGGCGGCTCTCAGGCGATCACGTTCCGTTGATAGACTCAGAGCCATCGACTTCAGACTGGATACTACTGTAATGAAAATATATAGAGAATGGTTAATAATAGATCTGGTACAAGGACCAACTCTAGGTTTATGTGTTATTTGAAAATCAATATAAATCAAAGAGGGATACGTAGGCTATAACCTGACTTACTATTAATAAAACACAATCAATCAAGCAATAGTGTTCTATAATCTGGTTTAAAATAGATGCAAAAAAGTAAATACATCATCGATTTTAGATTACCTGAATTGTGGGGACCGCTCTCGCTCTGCGAGTAATTTTTTACTTAGATTCAAACATTGTCTATGGAGATGGAGATTCATTTTCTAGTCTCTTGCATTTCTCTCTCTCTCAATTGCATTTACTCAAGTTTAGTTTTGTAGTTTAAATTGGAGGGTGAGCCCTATTGTACCCTCCAATTATTTAAACCAAAATCATGAGTATCACATGTTTAAAAAATAAATTCTATGTTTTGTTTCTTCTGTTGTAAACCAGACTATAAAAGTAAATGTGGAATGTGTTCAAATATTATCCAAGTAGTTATGTATTTATTGGTTTATTGAGTTAATCAAATTGAAGTAATTTAAAATATTGTTATTATTTATTTTCAATCTATTTGAAATAGTTTCTATTGTTTATCTGCTGCTCCGTTATTACCCATATTATAGAGGGATACCTTTGGAATATTTTTACAAAAATTATACATCTAAGTGGGAAGATTCTTAGCAACGTTTTGTAAAAATTGCTTTGCAATCGATGTTATGGTCTAGCAGCGATCTTTAAATTGTAAGTAGTCTGTATGCATTTACCGAGATTCTCAATGTCCGATATTAAACACGCCTATTCTTTGTGCGCGATATCAACCAGCAAGGTTAATAAACTGCAGATTTAAACTTACACTGCACTCTTAAAATACTATTTGAATTAATCAATAAGTAAATATTGTTTTCCATTTTTCCCTTTTTTCTCTTTTGTTTTTCCCTTCCGTGGTCTACTTTCCTGTTTGTGCTGCAAAGTCGTTACAAAAGACCGCGTACCGTGAAGAAAAGTTTGTCTTTTTGCCTAAAAATATATAATGAAGTAATTAATTATATATTAACCATCTCCTACTTCTGACATTACATAATTAAATAGTAAAAATGGCCATACACTGTTTCGTATGCAGTGAATCCATATCACGAAATGAAAATTATTTATCGTGTAGCGGTGGTTGCAAAAATGATTATCATATAACTTGCGCAAGTATGGACCGTATTAAATTTAACAAAATAAAAAATACAGGGGAGGTAAGAACATGGAAATGTAATAGCTGTGATGTTACAACAAACAACGCTAACTCAGTTATTAAAGGTAACCAAGGAATTGCAAGAGACCGTTTCCACGTTAACAAATGAATGCCGTCTACTGCGGGAAGAAAATATAGAGATCCGCAATATAGTACAAGAATTTCGTCAACTATGACAGGACAACGAAGATCTAAAAAAATTATTTTCAAGTCTATCTGATAAGTGTCTTAACCTAGAAAATTTAATTACGAACAATAATCCAGCAAAAAATGTATTAGATTCTGAAGAGTTAATTGAGGAAATTAGGGATAGACAGAGACATGCAAACTCTATTATCATTTTTAATTCTTCTGAAGACCAAGATGATCCCAAATTTGTGAACAACATCCTGGAACGTATAACAAATAATCCACCTACTGCAACTGTTATTAAACGGTTAGGCATAAAGTCTCAACATAAAAAGAGACCACTGAAAGTAACATTTGATAATTCCAATGAAGTATTGCACATATTAAGAAACTCCCGAAAAATTAATGATGTCGCAACCATAAAGCACATTAGAATAAAAATTGAGCTTGAAAAAAACGTGCACGATAATTTAAAGAGAAGAACGGAGAGTGGTGAAAATAACCTTAGAATTAAGCTTGTTAATAACGTACCTTGAATAGCGCCGGAAATCTGAAAAAATCCCAACATGCATCTCTATCCGTGTATTATCAAAATGTCAGAGGATTGTGCACCAAAACTGGTACTTTTTTTAATAAAGTTAATGGAAATGATTATTGCATATATTTTTGACTGAAACTTGGCTTCACCAAGGAGTATATGATACCGAGTTATTTCCTGATAGTTTTGATGTATATAGATGTGATCGTATTAATCGTCGAGGAGGTAGGGTCCTCATATCCATTAATAACTTATATGATTGTAATTTGAATATAATAATAGTGAAAATGTGTTTAAATTGTAAACCTGTTACTTTAATATGCGTATATATTCCCCCTTCTTGCACCTTTAGTGACTACGAAAACGCATTTGAGCTAATTGAGAGAAAGACTGATTTTAATGACCGAGTTTTAATATTTGGCGACTTTAATACACCAACTTTGCATAATCATCTTACGCATGGCCACAGACCTAACCAGATTGTAAATGCTTACATTAATTTTGTTAATTATCATGGTCTAGTTCAACACAATACAGTTTTAAATATAAATTCTAAATTACTAGATTTGGTTCTCTCATCACCTGATGTTGGTTGTGAAATTGAAAAAACCATCAGTTTAATAAATGAAGATCCACATCACCCTGTTTTGAACGGTTCTATAGAAATAATTGAAGAAAATGTAACCAATTTCACACCTAATATTAAATCAACCTCATTTAATTTTCGTAAAGCTAATCTTATTGAATTATATACACAGATATCTCTAATTGATTGGACTGATGTTTTTTTCTAAAAATAACTCATTTGATGCTCGTCGCACCTTTTATGAATTAATCAATGAGATATTAATCTCTTGTGTGCCCATTCATAATAATAAAATCAGCAAGAAGTTTCCATCATGGTTTAGTCATGAGGTTAAAACACTTATCTCAACCAAAGAGCGTACTATTAAGTTGTATAAAAACAAGAGATACAGTCATTTGAAATTAAAAATTAAAAGGTTAAGGTCCGAAATTTATTACTTAATTCAACGTGATCACAAAAAATATATATATCTGCAATGGAGGAGAGTATATTAAAAGAACCAAAAGATATTTGGTCATACGCTAACGGAAAAAAGTCAAGTACGCGTACCTGGTGATCTAAATAATAATTCTGAATTCAATATTGGTGAAATATCAGAAGAGGATATATTATTAGCTGCTAAAAGTCTGAAAAGCAATAATACTGCTGGGCCAGATCAAATACCAGCATTTCTGGTGCGCGATTGCATTACATATTTTGTTGCGCCGCTAAAGCACATTTACAATTTAATTACTAATTCATGCAAGTTTCCAGAAGAATGGAAAATAGGGAGAGTAACACCAATATATAAATCCGGCAATAAGTCAGATATAAGTAATTATCGACCTATTACTACAATAAATAATTTTCTAAAATTGTTCGAATGTATTATTTCCAAATTAATTTATCGTCATGTATCTAATTTTATTACGATTAAACAACATGGATTTGTTAAAAAAAGATCTGTGGTAATAAATCTTCCAAATTTTACCGATGATGTTTCTCGTTATCTTGATGCCAAGAAGCAGGTTGATGTTGTCTTTACAGACTTTCGGAAGGCATTTGATACTATAGATCAGAATATTATTTTTAAAATGTTGGATTTGTATGGATTTTCCATAAAAACTGTAGAATTACTTGAATCTTATCTAACTAAGAGAATCCAGTATGTACATTATATGGGTCTAACCTAGGTCCTTTGCTTTTTATCATTTTTATTAATGACATTGTTTTGGATATTAAGTCTCAGGTCTTACTCTATGCGGATGACATGAAAATATATAGGGTAGTTACTTCTATTAGCGACTGTCGCATTCTCCAGGATGACATTGAACGTGTACAGGAGTGGTGTTAACAATAATGCTTTACTTTTAAATCCTTCTAAATGTAAGTGTTTATCTTTTAGCTGCAAAAAACTGACTGTAGAGTATAATTATGAACTAAATAATGTTGCTTTTATAAGAACTAATTTAACTCGTGATCTAGGAGTGATGTTCGACAGTCGCTTATCGTTTATTGAACATATTAATTTAACATGTAACGATAGTGTTAGGATGTTGGGGTTCATCTATCGAATTGGTAAAGATTTTAGTACTAATGTGTTAAAGAAACTGTTCTTTGCTTTTGTAAGAGCTAAACTTGAGTTTAGTCACTTATTTGGTCACCACACTTTTATATATACATTAATTGCATAGAAAAAATTCAGAAGAAATTTCTAAAAACTCTGTATTTTAGATCTCATGGATTATATCCTGATAACTCTGTTACGTATTACGATCTACTTACACTTTTTGACATGAAATCGTTGGCATATCGCCGAGATAAAACAAAGATACTATTCTTACGTGGCCTTATACATAATACGATAGATGACCCTAACATTTTGTGTAGACTAAATTTTAATATACCCAGGATACCTGCCCGTAATAGTCAAGTTTTTCGTTGCAATCATTCAAATACAAATTCTCATTTTAACTCACCTTTAAATAGCATCAGTAGAATATACCGAGTGTCTGGGATAAGGGGCGAACATAGGGATTTTACATGTAAAATTAAATATGTGTAATTATTAGCTCCCCTATTCAATTTACAGAAAAATCGTAGAGGAATATCTTTTAAAGAATTAAAAATTGTAAATGTATCATGCATTTAATTTACGTTTGTACTAGAATCCACCTCAGAAATAATACAGAAAATTCTGAAGAACCATGGTTATCATTCCTACAAGCATCAATGCCATGGGGAGATACTGCTAGTGGATGAAGAAACTAGGCGTGTATTCTGTGAAATAATGCAGGATCGATCAAATACAGACCATAATGAATGCTAATAATTTACTTACATATGACAATAAAACAGTAAACATTCAGTTTTTTAATAAAAAGACACTATTTAAATCAGAGCACCAAATATTTTGGGATTGCTGAGGACGAGCAACTCGCCTAGTGTCGGCATGTTGATTATGTGTGTAGTAAATTAAATACTGCTTACTATGCAGTTCTTAAACTTAAACCAATTTTACCACCAGAATCAATCATAACTCTCTACTACTCATAGTTATATCCTTTTTTTTTTTTTTTTTTTTTTTTCCAGGGACGTGAAGGCCGCGCGCGACCCACAGTGGCCCCTCTGAATGTAGGGATACCGGCGGGATCACCAGCAGGCATACTTCGCCCGGCACCCACCAGCCTTGGACGTAGACACAAATTGCAAGACAAATTACAAATTACAACCTAGTTACAATCTTAACCTAATGTAAGCCTAATGTACCTAGCCTAGTCAGGCACCTGGATAGTGCCTTCCGACCCCTTCCTGGTCAGCACCTTTCTTGCGAACCTTGCGACCGCGTCCCAGTTCTCCGGATTCTCAAGCATTGCCCCGACGATTGTGGCGGGGTCGACCTGTCGTCCGATTGTCATGACCATTTCCTGTCTCTCGCTGTCCCAGGCGGGGCACTTTACGAGAGTGTGCTCCGCCGTATCGCACCCCGAGAGGCAGAAGGTGCAGGTGCCTTCGTTCGCCTTACCAATCCTGCAGAGGTAGTGCCCGAACTCACCATGGCCCGTAAGGAGTTGGGATAAGAAATAGTCCATGACTCCATGGGCCCTCCTCAGCCAGCCATGGACGTTGGGGATGAGCCTCCTGGTCCAGTCGCCTTTCGTGCCCTGGGACCACCTTTCCTGTTAGAGCTGGGTCTCCTGCTCGCTCTCCCTTCTCTTGGCAAGCGCCTTGGGCTCACCCCTGCGAACCGCCCTGAATACCCTATCACGGGTCCCCAGGACCAGATCCGGTGGGGCCATCGCCGCCAGCACTTGGGCCGCTTCTGTTGAAACCGTGCGATAGCCACGGATGACGCTGAGAGTAGCTGGTCTCATGGCCTTAGCCAGTCTGTCAATGTTGCGTCTGGACTGGACGCAGCTCGGCCACGCGGGGGCAGCATAGAGCAGCCTAGCCAGTGCCGTGCCCATGAGGATCCTTCTCCTATGCTCCTCGGTTGGACCACCCAGCTTCGACATCAGGCGACCGACCGCCCTCACCGTTCTGGAAGCTCCAGCCGCAGCTTCCACCACCTGTCTGCTGCAGAGGGGGTTCGCCTCGATCACGATGCCAAGATATGTCATGTGCTTCGCGACCACGATGTCTTGGCCCAGGAGGTTGATGGACTCGCCGCTTACCCTACCAGCCCTTCTCCGTGAAAGCCAGACAGCGCCTGTTTTGTGAGCTGCCACGCTGAGTCCCACCGACGCCTTCCAGTCGGCAACGACCTGGACTGCCTGCTGGGTTCTCTCCTTCAGGACGACCACAATCAGGATGTCATCCGCGAATCCTATGATCTCCGTTCCCTCTGGAAGTGGCAAACGCAGCACGTCATCGTATGCCACGTTCCAGAGGAGAGGCCCCAGCACAGATCCCTGAGGCACGCCGCTCGACAACCGCTCGACCCTAGGCGAACCCGCAGAGCCCTCATAGAGGAGGGTTCTGTCCTGGAGATAGCTCCTGATGATCTGGAGTAGGTAATCAGGGAGCTGTCTTGCCGCCAGTGCCTCCATTATGACCGTGTGATCGAGCGAGTTGAAAGCGTTGCTCACGTCGAGGGCAACGGCGATGCAGTGTCTTCTGCCCCTAAGGGGGCCGCTGTTCGCTTCATTGACCAGCCTCCGCAGCTCCAGGATGGCGTCCACTGAGGACTTGCCCTTGCGGAAGCCGAATTGGGCTTTTGAGAGACCACCGGCCTCGTCTATAGCCCGGCTCGCCCTCGTCGCGAGCAGCCTTTCCAGGATCTTGGCCTCCCCGTCAATCAGGCATATTGGGCGGTAGTCGCCGGGGTCGCGCCCCGCCTTCCCTTTCTTGGGAATCAGGACCAACTTGGTTCGCTTGTAGCGGACTGGAAAGAGCCCTTCATGGAGGCACCTATTGAAGAGGTCCGTGAGTTCGCTCGGGTCGTCAGCAATGGCTGTCCGCAGAGCTTCATTGGGAATGTCCCCGGGTCCGGTGGCCTTCTTGCTCGGCAGAGCCCTGGCCGCTTCAAGAACCTCTTCCTCGGTAAACTCTTGCACTTCATCCGGTTTTGGAAACCAGGGGCCCGGGAGTATATGGTCTTCCTTCCTGGGGAACAGAATTCGCACGACGGTCTCCGAGCCACCGTCGACCAGGGCTCCTACGTTTGGGGGTCCCAACCCCAGCCTTTTGGCCACAATTCGGTATGGGCGGCCCCAGATATCCGCGTCCACTTCCTCTCTAAGTTGCCTCCACCTCTCGCTTTTGCTCTTCGCGATGGCTGCCCTAAAAGTCTTCTTGGCTGCGCCACACTGCTCCTCCAGGATCCCTAAGTCGGACGCTCCCGCCCTTCTGCACCTAGCCAGGTCCCGCCTAGCGGCATTCGCTCCCCTGCGAGCCTCGGCGACCTCCTCGTTCCACCAATAGGTCGTGCGTCCCCTCGCTGGCCTCCTCTTCCGTGGGATGGAGGCCTCGCATGCAGCCCTCATCTTCCTCGCGAACTCAGCCGCGAGTAATTCGCCACCCCCGGTCCTGCTTCTCCCACCCCTCATGAAGCGGCATAGTTTTTCGGGGTCCATCCTCCTGATGTCCCACCTGGGCTGCGGAGGAGACGAGATGACCGTGTTAGCGCCCCTCATGCTTAGATCGTAGGCAAGGTACAGATGGTCGCTATGGCTTTCACGCTCGCTTTCAACCCTCCAGTTGCTGATGAGCTCCATCGTTTCGGGGGTGGCCAGGGTAACATCGATGATGGACTCCGCCCCCCTCCTGGTGAACGTGGGCTCCTTCCCTACGTTGGCAACTTCCAGGTCCAAGGCTGCCATGCAGTCAAGCAAGGCATCACCCCTCTTGTCCTCCCTCGGGCAGCCCCACAGGAACGCCTTGGCGTTGAAGTCGCCCGCAACCAGCACCTTCCCGCCTACCTTGGCGACACACCTCTCCAGCCAGTCATGGAAGTCTCCCAGTGACTTGTTAGGGGAGGCATAGCAGGAGAAGCAGGTGATCCCCGCGAGCTTTACCCAGACAATCCCTTGACCCGGGCTACCCGATTCGGTAGCTGCACTACTGGCGTCGCCCCTGACGAGAATCGCGACATCCCCTTCTTCTCTGTCCCTGTACCATCTGCGATCCACCCGCCTGGCGTTAGGCTCGCTAGCCAGAAGGATATGGGCATCCAGCTCGGCGGCCATTGCCTCAAGGATGTCATGGGCCGCGTGGCATCTATTGAGGTTTAGCTGGAGGACTTTAAGGGTCCCGCCAAGCCGCTCGCCCCGAGTATTGGCCCCCCGTGCTGGTGACCCCCGGCGGAGTCATGCCTCGGTTGTGGCGCCACCGTTTGTGCCTGGGGCTCCCCTCCCGCTCACCATCTTCGACAGGGCCTCCTTGTAGGCATGGCACCCTGCACTGCCCGTGTAGTGGTCCTGTGGTTTGTTCGCTGCCGCACAAGGGCCGCAGCAGGGGGCGGCATCATCACATTCGGATTCGCTGTGCCCCGCAGCTCCACATCTTCTGCACATGTTACCCCTGTCCTCCCCTTTGCACCCGGAGGCCATGTGCCCGTATGCCCTACATTTCCAGCACTGCAGCGGCTTGTCCGGTCTTGACTGGACCTTGCACGACGACCAGCCCACTCTGATGCTGCCCTTGAGCAGTAGTTTCTCAATGACTTCGCGCGGCCCCTCAACCAGAGCGATTCTGAGGTCGCTGCCGTACGTTCGGATCCACTTGACTTCGACGTTGGCTTGACCGCCCAGACTCCTGTTCACTGCGGTAACAATCTCTTCCTCCGTGGAGTCCCTCTCGAGGAACTTAATTTCCGCCGTTGCTCTAGACTCCCCAGCAAGCGTAGCTCTCCCCTCGCCCAGGGCGCCATTGATAGCCGCAGTCAGCCCGTCGCTGTCCGCCCCCCTCTTTACTTCGAGGACCAGATTTCCCGCGAGGCTTCTCCTTGCCGAAGTGATAGCCTCCGCATTAACACCCTTGCCGATGCCCCTTTTCACGTTCATGAGGACTTCCCCGTATGCGCGCCCTTGGGTCTCAACCCTGATTTTTTTGGGTCGGTCGCGGGGTTCCCTTGGCTCCGCTAGGGGCCGCGGTTTATCCCGTGACGTCGTGGCCCTGTCTCTCAGACCCGTGCCATCGTCGGGCAGCCCTTTCCTGGTCCTTCTCACCACCTGGCTCCAAGGCTGCTCTGCTTGCGGCACGCCGCCGACTCCCCCCTGCTCACCTGCATCCGCAGTTTCCGGAGCCACCGTGGGCCCCGAGACCCCTCCACCCGGTTGGCCTGCCATCCTGGGCCGGCTGACCGAGACCTGCATATCGTGTGTGGACTCGTCGCCCCGATTGAATACTGCTCCTGCCGAGTTCCATAGCTCATCCATGAATTCGCGGGCGTCGATGCACGCCCCGATCGCCACGTTAAGTTGGTTCATCATCACGTCCAGTTTTCTTTTGGCTCGTCTGTCGAAGGGGGTGTCGACCTTCGTGCCGTTGTCCGATGCCTCCGTCGTCTCCCTCTGCGGTGTGCTCGCCCCCCCTGCGCGGACCCCTTCTAGCTCTTTTCCTATCAATTCCGTTTGGGCCACCCCTTCCGCGGTTTCCCTGGGGATCCTGTCCGCCTCTCGCAGTGCCTTATCCTTCCGTTCGAGCCTCTTCGTCAACATCTCAACTCTGGCCACCGCCTTCCTAATCTCGGCGTGCCCTTCTCCTTCCAATTCCGTAGTCTTCAGGCTCAACGCCTGGACCGCGGAGGACAGCAGAGTCATATCGTCCTCCTCCCTTATGTCTTGATGATCTGCCGTCGGGGCTCTCTTTTCCCGCTTCCTCGTACGTGCCGGACGGTCCTCCGGCGACTCGCTCGCCTGCCTCTTGCCCGGGTGAGGCCCTCCTCCCTCCGGTTCGGGTACGTCCCTTGCTGGGGTCCCACTGTCTGTCGTCATTTCCTCCGGGTCGTTATAGTTATATCCTTATCTCTCCTATAATATACCAGCGTGGGAAAGAAGTCATATTCAAAGGATATTCATAGACCAGAAAAGAATATTAAGATTAATTTTTAACAAAATTAGATTGGAGACTTGCCGTAGTTTATTTAAGGAGAACAACATACTTACATTAATATGCATTTACATATTTAAAATAGCAACATTTACTGCGAATTCATAAACTAACTAAAAACTAAACTAAGCTTAACTTTTTGCAGTCTGTTTTACCGAAGAATACTAGTTCACACTTTACAACAAGCCCAACGTTATTGTTCATAGTAATTACAATGCGTGAATTGATATCTGACTAAAAATTTATTCCCACCATAACATGACATTTGTCAAACTCGTAGCAAGGTTTTTTTTTAAATGGTACATTGTTCAACTTATTTTTATTATTTCTGAGGTGAATTCTGGTACAAACGTAAATTAAATGGATGATACATTTACAATTTTTAATTCTCTAAAAATTATTCCTTTACGATTTTTCTCTAAAGTGAATAGGCGAGCTAATAATTACACATATTTAATTTTACATGTTAAATCCCTATGTTCGCCCCTTATCCCAGACACTCGGTATAATAATATACATTACTCGGTGGATATATTTAACGATCAACTACCCCAGCTTATTCGTAGTTTAAAGGAATTATTATAAGTATGAATTAATTTTATATTAAATCTTACTTTAAATTTTGCATAATTTATATTATTTGGCAGATAAATGCTATTGGTTTTAGTATTTTGTGTAATTCCTGATTGTTTTGAGTAACGCTTAATTAATGTGTATCTTTAAAAATTGTGAATTTAATTTCTTTATTATGTATTTCCCTGTAATTGGACTCTGTATGTCTGTTGGGATAATAAACTTATTATTATTATTATTGTTATTGAATAATGCATTTGTAATTTCAGACTACTCTGCAATTATAATAAGACATCGCAAATGATATGCTCACCGTACCAAATCGCGACATTTCAATTTCACGTATCTGACGTTTGAAAGAAATGCGTTTGTTCATGCATAAACATAGTGTAACCATCGCGGTTTTGATTATCCAGTGCAATTACCGCTAACGCTAATTGCACCGCCGTTTTTCGTGTTTATTGATTGGTTAATTTTTGACACAAGACATATAATAAACTAATTTCATTGGTATTTTGTAACAGTCAGAAATTATCTTTCAGATTGTATTTGGATTCCCTGTTCCTAATCTCAATAGTTTTCTTGCATCTGACGATTTTAGTATCAGGAATTATTATATTATATTATTTTATTATTTTTTGTGCATGACTCATTTGCACGCTTATAACATTGACGCAAAATATTATTGATCATTTTAATGATAAAGTAAAAAAATTAAGCTATTTGAATTGAACCAATTAGTAAATGAGATGTTTTCTACTTTATCTGTACAGGTAACTGACTGTTACAAAATACCAACGAAAAACGGCGGTGCAATTAGCGTTAGCGGTAATTGCACTGGATAATCAAAACCGCGATGGTTACACTATGTTTATGCATAAACAAACACATTTCTTTCAAACGTCAGATATGTGAAATTGAAATGTCACGATTTAGTGCGGTGAGCATATCAATCGATGAATTCATTAACGACTCTACTCCTACAAATAATAGATTTCCACATTTATGTATGTATAATATTTAAAATAAATGTCATAGCTGTTAATAGTTATTTAAGCAACAAGGAACGTAAGGACGTATTAACATTTGAGGTAGGCGAATACGAACCGAGGCGGAGCCGAGGCTCGTCGCCTGCCGAAAATGTTAATTGTCATTACGTTCCGTGTTGCTTATTAATTTTTTTCCGCTACCGGAAATATAATACTTAAAAATGATCAGAAAATATTCTAAAATACGGCTTGTAACTTTTGGGATTCAAATTTTTATAGTCACCTATGCGTTCTATGCGTCCTATGGCAACCCAGCAACGGAGAAAACAATGTCGAATTTTGTTTGTTTGTGTCAATCCAGTGACAGTTTTTGCGGGCACGGATGCAAACGAAGCTGCGAATATTGCGTGTTAGAATGTGTTACCGACAAAATCTAAAAAGGTATGTGTCCTGTTACGACTCTTTTTAAGCAGTGGTTATGTAAAAAGGATGCCGATTCTGTAGGTATAGACGAAAATGTGTTGCTCGCCTATATGTTGGAGCGTTACGTTTCTGTTTATTATTTTCCTAGGTCCGTAAGTAAAAATTAAGTTCCGTCGTCAAGGACAACAAACACCACGAATGTTATCAGCCACTTACGGTACCTGTAACCATGCATGCAATGCGTATTTACGTTGTCGGTAGCGGAAAAAGTGAATTTTATATGTCAGAAATTATTTTTTTTTGTTTGTTTTTTTTTGGCATAGGTTTGACCATTCGGCCACTAACAATGAATGTCAGAAATTATCTGACTGAATTGTCCTCGACCTTATCATTTTGGTATTTATGTCCTCAAGCGGCTTACTTAATAACAAAATTATTTCGTAATTATCACTGCTCTTGGGCAATTTCACTTGATAATTGGATTCGACTTGAGAATACGTTACTATATACAGGGTGTGTCATTTGAAAAAACGAAGTTATTCAACTTTATAAGTTAGGATTTTCCATCACATTTTTTTATCACCCTGTATAATTTTTTTATGTGAAATTATAGTTGGCGCTATAGTTTGAACCTTCAACCAAACAATAGAAATGATTGTAATGGTTCAACGTCAATCACTGGGGCAAATATTAAATTTCACCTGTACCATTCATTTTAACAAATCTTTAAATATTTCGAAAACGGTAAACGATAGGTATAGAGAATATTGAAGTAACTCACCTTTATTTGTTCCCCAGAATAAAAAAATGACAAAAAATGCAGGGCGTTCCATTAAAAAACACAACTTTGATACTTTTAGGACTTTTGGAACCCCTGTATAATGAGAAATTAATTTTAAAAAGTAACCATAATAGGCCCCTATATATCCCAAAAGTGAAACTTTTTGAAAGTCACGTATTTTGGTTACAATATTCCGTGACGTATAGCGTGAATAACCCTGTATATACTGTGTGTTCCGATTCCAGCCGTATCATAGGTAATTATCATGTAAAATTTTCAATTTCAGTTTGTATCTCTATTATTGAATCCAAAAGGTCAGAATAAAATTAGAATAATTCCGTTACCTGCTGGCATTATTTTCGAAATTTTATTTGTTTTCTCTTCAGTTTTATATGAAATATAGCTTAAAACTGTTGAACAAATATTCGAAAATAAAATGCTCAAAATAGTAGTTGCTATGAAAAGTGTTTATCATCTAAATTTTTTGACACAAAAAATTCAACATGAGCGTTTATACCACAAAAGAAAAAATCTTATTATAATAGTTTTCGAGGACATTCTCTGCGTGCTATTTCCGACTTATTTAGTATACATTTTGAAAACCGTCCTGTGTCATGTGAATCAACAATTATTGGAATCGTTGAGAAATTTGAAATGACTGGTTGTGTGAACGATGGACATATAAAATAAGGAAAAATATAAAATAAGGAAATCTGTGAAATCAAATGTATTGGCAAGGATCACAGTAAATATAACATTAAGTGTAAGAAAAATGGCTTTAGAATATGATAACAGCAAATCTACTGTCCATAGAATTTTAAAAGGTTGTAGTTATCGACCGTATAAAAGCCAAAATCATCAAGAACTATTAGCAGTTGATCCAGATTTGTGAAATAGTAATAGCAAAGTGCAATGAGGACGAGAGGTTGACAGAATGTGGCGTTTTACACATGACTTTTCATAGCAACTACTATTTTGAGAATTTCATTTTCGAATATTTGTTCACTATTTTCAAGCCACATTTCATATTAAACTAAAGAGAAAACAAAAATACAACCTTAAGAATACAACTCAAGAGTCACATGGTACATTTTCGACTAATTTGATTGGGTGAAATGGCAAAACAAAAACGTATCAGAGGCTATCAAATCGATGATAGAAAGTATATCACCGCATGTTACTCGTAAATTGTTTACAAGTAATCAAGTAATCAAGTAATCGAATTTAGTTGAAACATCAGTGTGACGTTTATAAGGTTCTCGCCGATACATATCAAAAATTTAATAACGAGAATTTGATTACCAAAATGAGTGATTGCAGTCGATGGGCAGAGGCTATGATGATGAAGTACGACAATGAATTAATGGTACAGTACTTATATATTTGTTTAAAGTGGTTATAAAAATGTTGTAAAATTTATAAACGTCAAAGCTGACATTTATGATCTTTAAACCGAGAGCGAGGCATTTCTTTATAGGTATAGTAACGTTCGTTGTATTCTCTCGCCAAATATAACTCGTGCTATGATTAATCCACGATGATACCACTCGTTAAAGCCATCAGAAAATCATCAGCTTTAACTCGGTGCTATCACCGATAATAATCATAGCACTTGTTATATTACCCCCGAAAATAATGCGAGTAGGTAGAGAAGTTATAATAATTTTATTCTGACCATTTAAATTCAATAATAAAGATACAAACTGAAATTGTAAATTTTACATGGGAATTCCCTATGATACGTCTTGAAATGGGATAAATGTCCCATTTTAATTTGATCAGGGGAATATCTCGAGACACTTGAGTCCAGTTGAAAAACTTTCCGGATTAAAGTTGGATGATTCGGAGGGGGACATCCGATGCTGTAACAAATTTCACAACCCGACCTCTAGGGGGGTGGATAATAGGGGTGACTTTTAAATCTTAAATAGGAACCCCGATTTTTTATTACAGATTCGGAAAGAGAAAAAAAAACTATGAAGGTTTTATCCGGTAACTTTTTTTTATGTGCCATAGGTGGCGCTGAAATCGATAAATTGTGTTTTTCTAGAATAAGCCATCAAATAACTATTTTCATGACAATTTGTGATAAAAAAAGGTCAGATCGATTACAATTTACACACCTTCAACTTCGTGGAGGCGGAGAAGTGTCAAACTATCAAAACTCCCTAAAAAATTACTACAATGAAAACTTATTTTTATCACAGATTTTATTTTTATCGCACGTATGCATCAAAATTTTAGGCATTATTTCAGGTAATATTGAAACAGGCTTTAGGCTAATATTATTAGGTGTTCGATGGGACAGCCATTTTACTGGATACAAAGTTGAACTCTCTTTTTAAAATTGCGCACAGTCGCTTCCAAAACAGCTGGCGTTATAGCCCTGCACACTTCTGCTATACGCACTTTCATGTCCTCGCGAGTCGTTGGAGGTTGCTGAAAAACGACGACCTTGATGTAACCCCACAAAAAGAAGTCCGGAGAAATAAAAAAAAATGTCCGTTCAAAATACTCGGCCCTTTTATTTTATGACTTGCCTAAAAACGCAACATGATTTTATTTCAACTTTTTTCTTGAAACTAACAAAATTAACGAAACGAACAAAATTATTTTTTCTAATATGATTTTCTGAAGTCTTGTAATTGATATTTCATAATGTTAAAACAAACTTAACTGAATCTGAATGACTGCGTATGAGTAACGTGTTATTGTCAGTCTTAATGCTAATGAATTAATAACAAAGAATATTTAAAAAACGTATTTATTGCATTAAAATTAATTTTTTTCAGTTTTGTCTGAATTTTAATTTATTTAATAAAAAAATTTAAATTGTTGAAAGTGTGTAAATTTTAATCAATCTGACCATTTTTTATTACAAATTGTCATCAAAACAGTTATTTGATGGCCTAATCTAGAATAACGCAGTTTATCAGCGCCACCTATGGCACATAAAAAAAAGTACCCTGATAAAACCTTCATAGTTTTTTTATTTTTTCCGAATCTGTAATAAAAAATAGGGGTTCACATTTAAGATTTCAAAGTCGCCCCTGTTATCCACCCCCCTAGAGGTCGGGGGGTGAAATTTGTTACAGCATCGGATGTCCCCCTCCGAATCATCCAACTTTTATCCGGAAAGTTTTTCAACTGGACGCACGTGTCTCGAGATATTCGCCTGATCAGATTAAAATGGGACACCCTGAATATCATATCTTTATAAACAGTTTAATAATTTTGCAATAATATGTAGCTATATTAATGCTATTATTGTTAGCCTGTTAAATGGCTATTCACCAAAGGTCTTTGCTGCCTAGATTTGTCAGTCTTGTCGCGTTAGTCAGTGGTTGATTAATAATATAATGATATGAAATCAAATGTTGTGAATGGCGGGTTTTTAAATTTAGGGTTAGCGTTTGGATCTCTGCGTAAGCAATACAGTGAGAGGATATGACGATTATTTTAAGAAAAATTTTCAGTTAGGAGTAGAAGGCGTTCTTTAATAGGGATAACTATGGTAGTGCCATTCTTATTATTTTGATAGATTTTATTGCTGTTTCATATTTTATAAGTAGTTCATCTGTTAAGGGTTTCAATTTTCAATTACCATTTTTATTTCACAATTTAAAATTAAATGAACAGTTGCTGAAAACCAAAGCCGGCACTGTTAGCATAAATTAGTTGATTCTTTGCAAGACATAGTGTTCCTTATTTAAATTTCTGTAAGGATTGATAACAGGCTTGGAAGGATAGAATTTCCTTAGCCATCAGTAGTCATACGTAGAATCTATTCAAATAATTTCAAGTAAAGTTTAATCTGGCTTTTCATGTACATAAAGGATAATAATCTTCCTAAAAACTTACGTACCTCGATAATGAAAATTAAGAAATTTAAATAAGTCAGTTGACTATATCTTGTAAAGGAGTATAAGCGTAACCATAAAGACATATTTATTCTTACCATTCTTGGCAAGAAAGATGAAGTCCTCTCGAGTTTGATTGTCTGGTGCACAGTAGGAATGTCTGTCTAAATTGTGATGGTCAATTGGTAAACTTTGAGGGCCAACTGGATGAATAGGAATCACATTTAATGTCGTACCATTTCCTGAAGAAGCTCCCGGTGAAACAGATAAACCAGTGGCAGCATTATTCTGTACAAAAAGCACATTCACATTTAAAAATCGTACACAACTGTAACAATAATTTGACGATGTATCAAGGGATAATTATAATCTATTCATAATCATTTTTAAATAGAGTTGACTACGTGAATTTAATTTTTATATCAGCTATGTATAAATTGGCGGATAATCTACACGTAACGATATTCTTCCAAAAATTCTAAGCAGCTTATCTTTATTCTAAAATGTTGTACCATGCTTCCTGAGCCTTCACGAGGTCCCTCAAAGTTTGAACAACCAGTAGTTAAATATGTGTTATTATACGATATTAATTTACAGAAAACTCCGCATTTTCGGTAGAATGGCTAGTTTGAAAATTGTTTGTCAGTGTGTGCTATCTTTCTATCTCAAACATGTATTTTTAACACTTCTTAATTAGCTTATTTTCATCAAAAATACGCTCAGCAACGTCACACCCGCTTATGTCACTTTTGACACAGCGAATTCATTCAAACTTGCTAGTTCCAGGTTTGTGCCAATTCTGCTTTTCTCATTATTATCAGTTTGTATTAGTACCCGCGTTTCAGTGTATTTGTGTTTCTGTATTCTTTCGTTTTGTTTTGTTCAATTACAATAGATTAAGTATTTACTCATAATCTGTTTTACCTTGCACATACATCTGTAAATAAGCCCCGTTCTATCTATCTATTACCTTCTACTCTGATCCAAACCACATAATTAATCATAAGGTTTTTAAAAACAGGGCAGCCCGTAAATGCTATGTTGCCTAATGTACATTTCTTTTAAATGGCTCTTGATGGCCTATGTGGCATGACGGAACATTTTTGCATCAACATTTTCTATTCAGAATTTTTGGAAAAATATCGCCATGTGTAGATTATCCGCCAATTTTATGCGCATAAAAATAATTAGAAGTGAAAGAAATAGATTATGATGTGTTTGGTCTGAGGTTATAATTTTTTTACATCTAGCGAAGATTGATTATTAGTAAATCATTCAGCATGTCATAGTCATATTATAAAGTCTATAAAAATGTATGCATGCAACTAAAAAAAAAGTCAACTCTGTTCATAAAAAATTGTGAAACAATACAGTCCATCATAATCCTACATCAACGGGTTTGTTGTATATTTTATTGTGTATCAATATTTAATACTTACAGATAAGGGGGAAATATTGTCTGGTTCTAAAATTGCTGCTCTGTTGAAAGTCATCGTAAGATCTACGCTGCCGCCCTTTGTAGATTTTTTCTTTTTCAATCCGAATTTCTTTCCTTTTTTGACGTTTGGAGAAAAACCTTCACCCAAAGACTAAAACAGATTAAAACTGGATAACTTATCTATAATTCATAAAATATCGCAAAAGGCGAAATTAAATATTGGCAATTCTCACAGAATAATTATTTTTTATCTAAAATCGTTAAAGATGTTGAAAAACTAGTTGAAACCTGCAAAATCTGACACCATACTTGACAGAACTTTTGAAAACACCTGCTTTCGGATCGGATGATCAAAGCATCCCAAACGCATCAGACGACACTGTCTGTGTAATAGCCACGCACAAAGCACATACCAGCAGGGCCGGCAGAACCTACAGGCAAGGCAGGCATCCGCCTACTAGCGGCCAAATGTAGGGGCTGCTGCGGCATGATGGTCCTTCAAAAATACCTATTGTGAGTGTAATCCTCTCTACTTTCCGCACACAAGTATTCAACATAACTCACTAAAATTAACAAATGCTAATGAGCCCAATTTTCCAATAATAAGTATTAACAATATATTTTATAATAGTATATTATTATACAAGTTTAATAAGTGGGTATATTGTGGCACAAGTGGGATTGGAGCAAGACTTGCTCTACAAGGAGGGATCCAATGTAACGAGTGCCCCACAACGCCTCTGATTAAACAAGTATAATATTCCTATTTTTCTACTTTAAAATAAAATATGTACTTAAACGTAGTGAGTTTTATCTGCAACATGTGGCAGCACTGAAAACAATTGTTCCTTTCGAACGAATGTAATATTTGACATACGTATTTCTACGGCGATTCAATAGTTAATTTTAAAACATATATCCAGAATATTACTTAAATTTATAGAATAAGTTTATCGTTTTCGTGTAAGGCATCGATCGACGCTAATTAAAAATCCACACCGAATTAATACACCGACAGAAGCGGCTCTTTTTGGCCGCGAATGAAACATACATCGTACCCTCGCTGTTTCTTCCGTGTTATTCGTTTTGCAAACAAAGTGATAATATAATAAATTACAACCTTCCTCCGTGTATTTTGTGTTGCCTAAACGTCGTCGCCGAGCAATGGGTGAATTCATGCGTCTGGACATTCTAGTTACTACGTTTTCCACGCCGGTAAAAATGTAATAATATTACGCCTCCGCTTTCTTTAACCTTAGTGGTACTGGTGGCGAACTCCCCAATATGCGTTATCGAACATTTTCAGTATATAACGCATTGGAGGGTTCCAATTATCCTACGAATTAACGGCAATTTTACATTTTGATGTCGACACCTGTCACCAAGTACTGCCAATCGCGACAACTAAAATTTTACCACAAATAGTTTAATAATAATAATAGCGATGATCCTTCAGCAACAACTCTATGTGAGGTTCTGGCTTCTTATGGTCTCATTAACATGGTATCATTTAACACCAGAAAGGGAAATTGTCTCGATAATGTGTTTGTAAATATCAGTGAAGATAAAATCACAACCATACCGCTTGACTCAGGGCTCTCAGATCATATAGGCATTCTACTTAAAATCGAACTTGAAACAACTCCGAATATAACAACACCTAAAATCATTAGACCAATTACCGAACTAGGAATATTTAACATGTATAATTTATTAAATAACCAACATTTTGATTTTATTGATGATGTAAATTTAGACATTGAAATTAAATTTAATATGTTTATGGACATTATAAGTGAATGTCTAATAAATTGCTTTCCTGAAAAGCGAATTTCTTCAAAATCTCGTAACTTTGCGTGGTTCAATGCTAATTTAAAGGAAATGAGAGAAACTCTTCTACTAATGAAAGCGGCTAGTCATAGGTCTCCTAATTTAATTACCTAATATATAAACGTTATTATAACAATGAAGTAAAAGCAGCCAGAATAAGTGCTAATGAAAAATTTATCAAAAAATCAAATAATAGCCCCAAAGCGCTGTGGTCCATTATAAATTCTAATAAAAATAAACCTGATACCAATATTGATATATCACCTGATGAATTCATTACATTTTTTAGCTCAGTTGCAGATAAATTAATCGAAAGTCTCCAAGTAACGGACAAAGATCCCATAAAAATAATGTGCAGTAGTCCTGTATGCGCTAAAAAATATTTCAAATTTCATGAGGTTAGTCCAATAGAGGTAAGGAATGCTATACAAAGCATTAAAAACTCGTCAGCACGTGACATATATGGCATGTCTTCTAGCCTTTTAAAAAGAGTTACTGATGTACTTATATTACCCCTTACAAAATTAATTAATTTCTGTATTCGGTCTTCAGTCTTCCCTGATAGTCTTAAAATTGGCTGCATCGTCCCAATCTTCAAGAAAGGATGTACTTCCGATCCTAATAATTATAGGCCAATTTCTTTGCTGCCTATTATTGCTAAGGTTCTAGAAAAAATCTTATTTACACAAATAATTGAATTTATGGAGAGTTACAGCATGCTTAACAAAAACCAATTTGGCTTTCGTAGGGGAACGTCTACAGTGGATGCCATCGATGCTTTACTGGAGGAGGTGCTTAAAGGCTTCAATGAAGGTATATACACAATGGCATCGTATTTTGATCTAAGTAAAGCTTTTGATTGCGTGTCACACGAGATTCTTCTACGTAAACTCTACTTTTTTTAATTTTCATCCCTCCAGTATCCATCTAATTGGGTCGTATCTAGCCAATAGACGTCAGCGCGTAAAAGTAAATGGCTCTCTGTCCGCGGAGGCTCCTATATGTCACGGTGTACCGCAAGGATTGATTTTAGGTCCCTTGCTGTTCCTCACTTTTATAAATGATCTTCCAGATCATATAAACCATGCAAAGTTGATCCTCTATGCGGACGACACTACATGCTTAAATCAATCAGATGACATTCAAAATCTATCAATTACGAATAGCAATACAAATCTCGAAGTAATGGAGTGGTTTAATACCAACAAATTGTCTCTGAATGCTGAAAAAACCGTAATGCAGATATTCTCATTAAGCACAAACTTTACAAATAATTCTTTCACCAAGTTTCTAGGTATGTACTTAGATTCTAAATTAAACTGGAATTCTCATAGATATTTTGCCTCCAAAAAACTATGCTCTGCTATTTTTCTCTTAAGAAATCTTAGTAATTCCTTGCCCCAGCAGAGTATAAAATCTGCATACTTTGCGTTATACTATAGCCATATATCTTACGGTATATTAATGTGGGGTCATTCATCAATAATGAATCGGCTATTTTCTCTGCAACGTCGTGTAATCAGAGTGCTGGCCAAAGCGACATATAGAGAAGACTGCCAGAATTTATTTATAAATATGGGGATACTCACACTTCCATCTGTTTTTATTATGGAATGTGTGACATATATTCATAAGCATGTAAATTCATATACAACCCATGCACAAATTCACTGTTATTCAACACGAAATAGCAATAACCTGTATCCCTCCTACCATCGCATATTAAAATCGAGAACCGCTAGTAACTATTACGGTCCAAAACTCTATAACCTCTTACTTGAGGCCATTAGGAAACTTTCTCTAAAACATTTCAAAAACAAAATTAAAACTTATCTTTTAAATAAGGCTTTTTATAGCATTGATGAATGTCTGTCCACGAAGTTAACTGATTTTACTCTGTGATCTAAACTAACTAAATTATTCGCTCAATTTTAATATACCATCCGTTAGAATGTGATTGTATTTTTATATTTTATTAAGTTACATTTATTAAGTACCATTTTTTTAATTATTAATTTTAAACTGTTGTCTGTCTATTTTATCAATTTATTTGTTCATTTTTATACACTTAATGTATTCACTTTAATGCTGTGATTATATTCTTAGATTTTTTAATTGTATTTATATGTTTTATTTACTTTTATCATATATCATTTTAATGCGTTGATTTTATTTTTATATTTTATTAAGCTACCTTTAACCCATGTTCACTTTTAATTTTAAAACTGTTGTTTTTATATTTCACACATACTTGTATATCTAAATAATATTGTTTACCCCCTGTTTATTTGTCATCAATTTAATCAAGATAAATAGTTAATTTAGTCAGCAACTGCTAAGGGTATTTTTTTCTGTTTTTCACTGACGTATGTAAAACTTTATAGTTCTGGCATTAATAAACAGTATTATTATATTATTATTATTATTATTATTATAATGAGCAAAAACTGTAGAATAAAAAATCTCATTGTTTTTTTTTGCCCTCGGGAACGTAGCCCATTTGGCCAACTCAAGGCGGCTACTATTTATATACAATTTTTGGATAAATAAATGAATAAATGAACAAATGAATACTGTCAGACATATACAACAACCATGGACCCGAGCGAATACTTCTCGATCCCCGAAAAATCTTTCGCCCGGGCTGGGATTCGAACCCACACGGCACACGGTGCAACCCTTGTGCTCGCCTGTACCCGCACCACCAACGGACCGCCCCAAAATCTCATTGTTAAACTATTTCTGATATAACACATGGTCCGTTATTAAATCAAAGTAGAAAAATATATTTTGTTCACGACAGAGTAATTTTGAGGACTAAAGTTCAACTAAACTTTTCCACTAAATTAGAATGAATTATCTTTATTAGTTTCAGGGGAGCACTTTAACAATTTTGTTCAAATTTTTGTATTAACAACTGAATAACACAAAAGCTCCCGTTATCAACCCCCACAACCTAGGTCATTTTAATCTCTAAGTAACGAGGAATCCAAAAATGCTAAAATATACAGGGTGTTCCATTTAAAAAAACATAAGTTTGATCTGTAACTTTGTTATGAGACACCCTGTATAAATTTAAATATTTTTAGGGCATGCAGCTTACTATTCTGCACAACTTTTGTATAAAACATTTTTTTTAAATTTTGACAAATAAGCACGTAATTGACCGTTCCCAGAGCTTTGAAACACCCTGTATATACAGTATGTTTTTTTATCGTGGGCCATAGGATTTTACATGCTAAAAATTATTTTGATAATATAAATCAATTATTTTTTTACATGATGCGCTTAATAAGAATCATTTAAATATGTTTTATTCCATTAAAAAGTACTTCTGCTCGGAACCGAACGATCGGAATACGCTGCAGAAAAGTTGTCAACCATTTCCCTAAAATAAAAATTCCCTGGCTTCTTGTAGAAAAATACAACTATTTCCCTGCAGGACATACCTCTTATAATTGCCGTTACAAATTCAATCCATTCTTCAGCAGTATAAACAGACATCTTTTGGTTTAAATTCGTTCGATTACTTGCCTCACTAATCAATCTGACAATTTATAAATTCAAGGTACTTATTATTATTATTTTTGCTCAGTAATTTATATTAAATAATTTCATTTTTTACTGGAATAAAACATGTTTAAGTTATTCTAATGCAGCCTATCATGTAGAAAAATAATTGATTTATTACTAATTAAAATTTCCTTCAAAATTTTATGATAAGATATTCATTAACATAAGGTATAATTTAGCATCTAAAATCCTATTGGCCCACGATAAAAAAAAATACTGTATATACAGGGTGCCCGTTTTTCGAGCGGCACCATGGGGATTTCAGTTATCTTAAGAGATACAAGGTTGGTTAAATTAGGGCAAAGTTGTGTATTATAACGTTGATTAATAATCTGTTGAGAAATTGGAGTTACCTTTTTTTGTTTTCAAAAAATCGGGAAAAAATAAAAAAATTCAATTTTCGTTTTTACTTTTTTATTCGAAAACTATTACTATTGCACATTTTACACCAAAACATTGTTAGAGCCCTTTTTAATGGAGGATCTAAATATGTTATTAGATTTATTGTAACTTTCAAGATCGCGGAGAAACAATAGACAACTTTTGTTTTTATTATGGCCGCCATATTGGATTTTTACATTTTCTAATGCAAGATTTTTTTCTGTTTACGATGATATATCACACATTATGTTTTAATTTTACATTTGAGCCAAAATTTTAAATTTATTATTTTTGTAAAGAGTGCCATGTAAACAAAATCAACACTTTTGTTCAAAACAAAATGTGACAGTTCCATTTAAACTTCATTCTTGAAATTTACTTTACTGGTAACTTTATCGTAAAAATGAAATTTTTAAGTGAAGAATAACGCGATATGTTACAAATTTATTACAATTCCTATAAAAATGTGCAAGTCTCAATGCATGTATATCTGAGAAATTTATCCCCATGCTATTACTTTTTATGGGGAACTTTGAAAAATAAGATTTATCAAAGCGTTCCAGTCAATATCAATGAACTGCGTAGAAGTATCGTTGATTCTATAAATAATATTAGAAGAGATATTAGTAGGGCAATTTATAATTTAAGAAAAAGCGCAGAATTGTGTTTGGAAGTGGAATGTGAATAATTTGAACACTTATTGTAGCATTATGTTTTCTAGTAGTTTTAAATATTGTAATAAATTCCTGAGATTGTTATTCGTTTACAAATTGTATTTTTTATGTAAACCCAACCTTACCCAAACAGAAGTGTTGATAAATGAATGCATATTCCCTTGCTTGATTGTAGATGAATTAAATAATAAAATAAAATTCCACAGTTTGTTTTATAGGCTTTGTAATATTCAATGTTGTAGAAAAGTGTGATGTTTGCATGGCACTCTTTACAAAAATAATACATTTCAAATTTTGGCTCAAATGTAAAATTAAAACATAATGTGTGATATATCATCGTAAACAGAAAAAAATCTTGCATTAGAAAATGTAAAAATCCAATATGGCGCCCACAAGAAAAACGCCATCTTGAAAGCTACAATAAATCTAATAATATATTTAGATCCTCCATTAAAAAGTGCTTTAATAATGTCTTAGTGCAAAAAGCGTAATAGTAATGGTTTTAGAATAAAAAATAAAAAATAAAAATTGAAATTTTTTATTTTTTCGCGATTTTTTATTTAACAAGAAAAACAAAAGTTGTCTATTGTTTCTCCGCGATCTTGAAAGTTACAATAAATCTAATAACATATTTAGATCCTCCATTAAAAAGGGCTCTAATAATGTTTTGGTGTAAAATGCGCAATAGTAATAGTTTTCGAATAAAAAAGTAAAAATGAAAATTGAATTTTTTATTTTTTCGCGATTTTTTGAAAACAAAAAAGGTAACTCCAATTTCTCAACAGATTATTAATCAACGTTATAATACACAACTTTGCCCTAATTTAACCAACCTCGTATCTCTTAAGATAACTGGAATCCCCATGGTGCCGCTCGAAAAACGGGCACCCTGTATATACCGAGTGACCCAGCGATCTGTAAAAGCCCCATAATTTGAGATATCGACTTATATTTTTCATAAACTGGTACCCACACCTATTCTACATATTTTAAAAATATGTATGTTTTTGTACAGGGTGTCCCAGTATACATAACAGAACAAAGTTATGTTTTTTAAATGGAACACCCTATATTTTATACTTTATTTTCAACCCTCTTGAGAAGCTGATAAAAATAGTATAAGATAGTATGGGTCTATTATGGACGGTTGGTTAGTTGAAAACATTGCTGAAGCGTTCCTAGGAAAGATAGCATCATTTTTTATACACTAGAAAATTTTCCACGTCATGAAGAATAATACACATCGGCTTTGGTCCTTTTTTGTTCATACTGCTATACAGGGTGTCAACATACGCAAATGGAACACCCTATATAAGTTGCCACCAATCTATGGCATTTTTAATAAGCTTTCCAATGATATACAGTTGATATAACAAAATATTAAGGATTCTTGAGATTTATCAATAAAAACATATTTGTTTTGTCACCTTCTGCTGATTTTTGGATTTTCAGCCAGACCAAAGCTGTAGAGCGAAAAATTTCCGATCGACATAGGTCTTTCGACTTTTCAAATAATGCGTGCATTGCCAGCCAGAGCGCACAAAATCGTGACTGCAGATGCATTTTAGCGGTTTTTTTTTTCAAATTTATTAATAAATTGCACTATACTTTATTTTTCGCGCCCTCTAGCGGAAAAACGAGAAATTATAGGAAAATTCAAATGACCTATATCGATTGGAAATGTTCCGCTCTATAACTCTTAATAGAAGCAATTGTTGCCCAAAATTCATCATTTTCGCTGAAAATGCAAATTGAAAATGTATGTGTCAATTTTCGCGTTTTTGAATGGGTTTTTGCATTTTTAGCGAAAAAAATTATAACTATAAATATTGAAAATTAGAACGCACATCTTTAATTAATAAATATACTTCATAAAAAAAATTGTAATTGGAAGAAATGATTTATGAAAATATGAAAATAAAATAATTTAAAATTGCTTCCAAAAGTGACTGGTGATTTTTATGGTTACCACACCATTCGTGCTCCTATGCTTCAAAATATATTACTTCATCAGCAAAAAGTTACTTTATTCAAAATGATGAGGCCAGATTCAGGATCTAAATAAATATCTTCTCTAGGTAAATATGACAACTACCCCACCTGATTGGCTACTACTACTACTTGGATCGACAATGATTTTGTTTTTATTATTGCGCAAACCTTAGAATTATTGTTCATCTACTGGTGTAAGAAAACATACAAAATATATTGTTACAGATTATAAAAAAACAAACTTAAGCTCAGCAACAAACCTTTGCCAAAAAAGCTTTCTTCCTCTGGCGGCCAGAAAGGTGGTTATATGTTATGATTAAGCTATAAATATAGGTCATTCTGCATCGAATGTGAAGGTTAGAAAAGATTGTTGACACAGTATCCTATCTACCCTATACAGGGTGGAGCAACACATACGACGTGGTCATTTTATGGAAAACCATGGAACTTCGTGTTATTTTTTTCAAGTAGATAGACGTAGTATCGTTGTATGCACAATTTAAAATTATTACCAGATGTACAGGGTGTCCCATAAAAAGATTCACACCAAAGTTGTTTTTTTTTAGTGGAACACCCGGTATTTTTTGTCATCTTTTTAATTCTAGGGAACAAATAGGTGAACATTATTGAATTTTGTCGATTATAGCGTCGTCTGTCACGAATAGAAAAAAAGGAGTATTCAAATCCGTACAAAAAAATTGGGTTCCTATTTATCTTTTCTATTTCTCACCCCCTACCCCCTAGGGGGTTGAGGGTAGTGGGTCGAGTTTCGTATCATTAGATGTCCCCCTCCGAGGCGAACAAATTTTGATTATAATTTTTTTTTATAATTATCATTGATTGATCTCAAAAGTTTGATTTATGCTGTTTTTTAATGTAATATTGAAAAGTATTACTGAAGAATTATTAAAAATGGTGATGTGGCCATCATGTTACTTTCTCCGACTTGATAGTATTATTTATATTTACACTTTCATGTTTTATTTGCAATTTAAATCATATTTTAAATATACATCGAGCGTTTTGTAGAATCGGATAAAACTGACGTTTAAAACGTCAAAATTATGAAAAATTATACTTCAAATTCAGAAACTCAGTTTACTCGAAAACCAAAGATATTTCGAAAAAAACTTTTTCTTTATAAGTTGTTCATTTTGGCATTTTCTACAATTACTATTTAAATATAATAAATTAACTATAATAAATTTGGTGAAATTATTATCGTTTCATAATTATAAACCAAAAATTAAAAAAATAATAATAATTTTTTTCAATGATTTTATGAAAAATATTTTCAAATAAAAGATGTTCAATTGTTTATTGTCTTCAATATTTGTTTAAATGTTTTTGTGATATTTTTCATATTTAAAAAAATATTGGAAAAAAACAAAAAACAGTGAAGGTAAACACCCACTACCGGTGTACGAAATTTTACCAAAAGCTTTTCAGTTCTTCGGATTATCAAATAAAGCTCATGTTCAAAATTTCATATCAATTACTTTATTAGTTTTTGAGATACAGCGCACACACACACACACGTTCACAATACTTTCTCGTACTTTGTAACGGAGAAAGTAAAAATGAAAACCTATTCAATGCAAGAGCTAATTAATATGCTTCTGATAATTGTAGAGTGCCACAAAAATTGTTTTTGTGTGTCAAGAGTGTACGCTCAAAGATATCCAGACTATAATAATCATCCAAATATGGCGGTATTTGAATTATTACTATGAGAATACAACTCGTGGCCTACTAGAATGTATTTTGAGCCGATCAGATGCAAGGAAATGCATAGCAGCATGTATATCACCGCGATGATAAAAAACAAAAGTAGCGGTGATATTTTATTGTGGTCCTGTCAGAATTTTAAACCTCAAAATGGACATACTAAATTATTGGGATGCAGTTTCTAACAGTGAAATCAGTGAAATGGTGAAAAATACGACGCGCAGAAAAGCCGCGAGGAATAAAGAGTCGCAGTGCCGACAGTTTACGGAGTCTTTGTGCTGCAAGAAACTACAAGACGAATTAAAATATTGCAATATGTGAGTTGTCATCAAGATTATAAAAGGTTATTCGTTATATTCTCTCACTAAATATAACTCGTGATACGATTAATAACCGATGATATTTAGTCGTTGAAACCGAAGCAGCACATTCAACTCGCGCTAGCGCTCGTTGAATCTGCAGCTCGGTTTCAACTCCAAAATATCATCGGTAATAATCATACCACTTGTTGTATTACGGCTGAGAATACAACTCATGGCCTACTAGAATGTATTTTCAGCCAATCAGGTGCAACAAAATGCATAGCAGTATGTGTATCACCGCGATGATAAAAAACAAAAGTAGCGGTGATATTTTATTGTGGTCCTGTCAGAATTTTAAACCTCAAAATGGACATACTAAATTATTGGGGTGCAGTTTCTAACAGTGAAATCAGTGAAATGGTGAAAAATACGACGCCCAGAAACACCGCGAGGAATAAAGAGTGGCAGTGCCGACAGTTTACGGAGTCTTTGTGCTGCAAGAAACTACAAGACGAATTAAAACATTGCAATATGCGAGTTGTCATCAAGATTATAAAAGGTTATTCGTTATATTCTCTCACTAAATATAACTCCTGGTACGATTAATAACCGATGATATTTAGTCGTCTGAATCTGCTAGCGCTCGTTGAATCTGCAGCTCGGTTTCAACTCCAAAATATCATCGGTAATAATCGTACCACTTGTTGTATTACGGCTGAGAATTTCATAGAACTGGAAATGTAGGTTATGCAAAAGTAGCTAAGCAAACGTCTATTGTTGAAAATGAAGAAAATGAGTACTTTGTGATTGGATCAGCCATAAACACTCCGGACGTTTTCAATAGAAACAGGTATTAGCAGACGGAGCATATCCAGAATATTGAAAAAAATTTAATTTCACCTGTATCACATTCATACAGACCAAGAACTTAATTAACGGGATTCCCATCACATAGTTTCAATTTTGTTTATGGGTTTTGGGCAGAATAGGAGAAAATGATCAATTTCTTGATTTAGTTGTATTTTCTGATGAATCTATCTTTCATAGCAGCGGACTAGATAACGCACACACACAATTTCCATAATTAATAACGAAAGTGTTGGTAATTGAGTTTGACCTTTTCCTTTAATTGATTCATGGTGACTTTCTGATATAAATTGCGCAAGTCAGAACTGGGTAAATTAAAATATCGGCTAAATAATAATTTCAGATATGAAAATCACCGAATACAAGAACACTATTGAGGTTAGGTATTGGGAACCCTTATACAATCTAAAAGATAATTCGATTCTACGTGTATGTTACTAAATATAGGGTGTGCCATTTGAAAAAAACGAAGTTATTCAACTATATTTAAGTTAGGATTTTGCACCCCTTATTTTTTATCACCCTGTATAATTTTTATATATAAATCATGGTTAGCGCTGTAGTTCAAACCTTCAACTAAATAGTAGAAATGATTGTAATGGTTCAACGTCAATCACTGGGGCAAATATAAAATTTCATCTGTACCATGCATTTCAACAAATCTGTAAATATTTCGAAAACGGTAAACGATAGGTATAGGGAATATTAAAGTAACTCACCTTTATTGGTTCCCTAGAATTAAAAAATGACAAAAAATACAGGGTTTTCCATTAAAAAAAAACAAAACATTGATGATCTTTTTTTTTATGGGACACCCTGTATATCTGGTAATAATTTTAAATTGTGCATAAAACGATCCTACGTCTATACATTTGAAAAGAATAACACAAAGTTTCATGATTTTCCTTAAAATTACCGCATCGTATGTGTTGCCCCACCCTGTATAAAAAAAAACATGTTCATAATAGCCTATTATCTAAATTAAGTCAATCAATATAAAGAAAACAACTCTCATTACTTCCGCATGTACTTAGATCTAGTTAAATTAAGTATAAAGCATTACAGAAGATTCCCAACATGATGTGCCAAGTACTGTAATCTCTTAGATGGTAACGGATACGAAGTCAAGATCTACTATTCCATTTCGGTAATTCCTAGCTGAAAGGAGTCATTTCTTTTGCTTGTATATACATGGTGACCGCATTTGGAACTGAACTGTGAGGATATCGGTTATCTCAAGAGATAGGAAGTTAGATAAATTAGGACAGTTTCATATTTGTATGTCCATCAATAATCTTGAAAAAAATATGACAGAAAACTAATAAAGTTAGAAATGTTTAGTCCAACAATACTTTGTCACTTTTTAGTGAGAAATTCAAATATGTCATAAAATTTATTCCAATGACATTTTTCCTAGAAGCACTATATTGAATTTTCAAATTTTGTCACAATATTTCTATCCGATTTTGGAAGAAATCTCAAATTATTAATTTTGACAGTGCTTAAAAAAAATAATTTGGATTCTAACAGTTTAAATTAATATGAAATCTCAGCATTTATTTTTGTTTATTTTGCGCTATAATAATTCCATTGTCTTTCGTTTAATTATCCTTTACTATATAAAATGTACTGGCCGCCATAAATAAATGAACACCCAGTTAACGCTGACATATTTGAATGAAATTTTCAGAAAACGAGTATTTTATTTGTATTAAAAAATGATGAAAATTTCAACAAGATACAATAAAGATAAATCAAGTTAACATCGACAATGAAACAATTTTTTTTTCATTCAACATTAGTTATCTAAGTGTCAATGCAAAGCATAGTTGAAAGCTTACTAAGTAAAAGTAATAAAGCCTGAATTTATGAATATTCAGTCGGTTCGTGACTCTACAACATTAAGTCTTACTAAATAAACACAATAATGAAATAATGCCTCCTGTAGGACATCGTACAAAAAACAAAATAGTTTTTTCTTTCGATTGGTGCTATTGCTAACATTATAAATAAATATAGATAATTAGGTTTTGATTAAATAAGGCACTTGGATACAGTTTATTCCGACTAGTTTCGACTTTTATGTCATTTTTTAGGAATGGAATTTATAGAAGAAAATATTTACTTATATACAGTAAAATTGTACATTCAGGTAATAAGTGCCGTCATGTTGGGAGAGTTCTAGATGTCGTTGTTGTCATTACCGAAATTTGACGGCTTATTAGATGAATAGCCGGGTAAACTACAAAAATTGTGAAACAATAATAAGTGCCTTAATTAATCAAAACCTAATATTTAAAAATGTTTCACCATGTGTTACATGAGAACCAAATTCTACAAATAAAGTCATTAATTTGTTGCCTTGTGCACTCTGATGTACCATTTTATAAACTCAAATGTCTAGACTATCAAATTTTGTAATTGTTATTGAAAAGGATTAATAACAAAAATAATAGGATATTTAAAACATGTATGCAGTAAGGACTAAAATTTTGTATGATACATGACCGTCAAGTGATTATTAAATCTACTCATTTAAAAATTCCACCATCCAACGTGCACTTTAATGAGTCACTCTTAGAGTTGTAACGTAAATAACTATAACTGCTTATTTGTATCATAAAGTTCGCTTTCCCAGGCTGAAATGACTATGTATGTATAGAGAAAAGTGCAGTATAGTATCAAATATTGGTATGTAACTCACATGGAAGGTATCTTTCGTGGACTCATTAGGTCTTTACGTAAATAACTATTAACGGGTGGAGACCACTTAGATATTGCTAAGAACAGCCCACAGAGTACGCCATATACGACCGCATTGGACTTTTCGTCATAAAGACTAACTATAGACTCGGTGTTACGGTGACCGGTGCGCCGCACGTGTCTGCGAGCTTTATTAATTCAAGGCCAACTAATAACAGGAACAGATGTTCCATTGATTTGAAGCATCCTGACGAGGAGACCAGAGGAAACTTCTCTGTAACGTGGCCACTTGTCTAAGATAAGAAGCATGCCCCGGCGTTAGAATGTTTACATTATGGTGTTCTCATGTATACAAACGATTAAGCGCCCAATGTTGATTGCATTTCTAAATTTCAATACCGGGTTCATATTCAGGAATTAAAAGATTATTTGATGCTACTTGCCCAATTGTTAACATTTCGTATATTTTCTAATGTATTTATTTTAATGGTTATTAGATAGGTTATGCTTTTGAATTTCCTGATTGAATTTTAACTTTCTCCGAGTGGTTATCTGTCCTGATAAAAGTTATTTATATTTTTGAATAATTAAATAAGAAGTTGGTGCCAAAAAATGACAGCGTTTTACAAATAAGTATATTTTATAAACAGTTTGTTTTAATAAACAATTTAAATTAACAATCGTTGTAAAAAATATGAAAACGAACAATTTGCAAAAATATTTTTTTTCAATTTTTGTGTGTAAATGGGTTTTTCAATTTAAATTTTACCTGAGACATATTTACAATAGTAATTCAATTAATTCTTCCTTCTTTTGTATTAAATGTTACTAATATACATATAGTAGAAGCCGGTTAAACCGCGAGTTATAATTGACCATTTTTCTGCAGTCATAATAAACGAATTTTCAAGTCAGGCAATTTGCAGAAATATCAAAATTCATTTTATATCCAGACAAAACATTAGCAGATAAACATAATTTGGAGAATTTTGAGTGGCTCAATTTGTAAGATATAGAAAAGCAATTAATCCAGTTCTATACTGAAGGGAAAAAAATGATACACTTGAAATTCGTGAAATTTCGACCATTTTCAAACCGCCATAACTCGGCATATTTTCAATTGATTTTGATGAAACTTTGAGGGCGAATAACTTTGAACTGTCTTCTTTAAAGTCATGCATACGAAATTGAGCGTAACCCCTTCCGCACCTCTGTAGCGCACTTGTGAAAAAAAAAGTTTTTTCTGGAAACCATGTCCAACTTTGACGATGTCCCTTGTAAATACAGAAATAAATTAAATGTGGAATTTCGAGGGGAATTAAAATTAAAATTGACCAATTTCGAAGCCAATATAGCGAACCTTGAAAGAAACACCAGGCACACCCTTCTCATTGATTAAGAAGCAATAAATCTATAGTTACTTTACTTATTATTTTTACTTATTTATAATTACTTATTATTTAAAAAAATATTAAAGTACACCTATCCCCCGATTTACACGGTAGATACGTTCCTGAGAAAAACGTGTAAATCGAAAATTAAGTCAAAACCGTGTAAATCGAAAAGCTTGCAGAAAATGCATAATTTTGCTATTTAACAGTTGTGATTTTTTTCAATATTTTTAGGTGTACACAGAAATAAAAATAAAATGCATTGACAGGTTAAAATATGTAATATATTACGGAATAGTAGATTGTGTGTCTAGTGGGAAAAATGAAGCACGAAAAAATAGTATGTGCGTCACGTAGGAAAAATGCATTCCCGGACTACTGTGATGCACATACTATTTTTTCGTCAATCGCTACATCTACTGTCCGACAAAAATTTTCCCGGACTGTTATTTCATCGTAGCCTAGCAACCTCTCGGTGTACTGGAATTATCAATTTTCGATTAATGGTGTCAAGTCGGAAAGCCGTCACTTTCACGGCGGTTGACGAAAAACACTGTTTTTTTTATTTAATTACAATACATTAAACAGAAGAACAAAAAATAAAACCAAAGGTGTTTTATTATCCTTCATCACTGTCAGAAATTACTCTCATTCTTTTTTTCGGAATCGAAGGTTCGAATTCACTTTCATCACTCGAAGTTATTTGTGCCGATTCGATGTTTGAAGCAGAAATATTTACATTATGAGGGATGGTAATAAAATCGGTTATTAACAATTGCTTCGAATTTTTTGTAAGATCTTTGTAAACTTCTTCATATTGAGCCAAGCAGCGATTTATGTCACGTTGGAATCGTAAAGCCCTTTCAACGTTTGTGTCATTTTGTATAAAATGATTACCCAGCTTTCTTCCCAATGCGAGTCCTTCGCGGATGACTTTAGCAGTGAATGTTACTGGTACTAATTCCTCTTCATCAGATTTGTCAGACTCACTTTCGCAAACTAAGTTAACTAAATCATCCTCACTTAGTTCTTTATCAGTCATTAACTCTGCGATATCATCAACAGTCAAATCATCAAAACCTTCTCCGCCCAATGAATGCGCCATCTGTGTTATCTGCGAATATTCATCATTTAACGTTGAAATGGAATGTTCATTTTTGACTACATTTGGCCACAATTTGTTCCAACAGCTATTGAGCGTTGTTTGCTTAATCGCAGTGTATGATAAGGCGATATGCTTCACAGAGTCTAATATTGTAAAATTTTTCCAAGCACTAATAACTGTTAAAGATTCATTGTTCTCCATTTGTTCCAAAATATATGTAAAGGTTCGTTTTATGTACAAAGCTTTAAAAGTAGAAATTATGCCTTGGTCCAATGGTTGTAATAATGAAGTTGTATTTTTTGGTAAAAATTTTACTTCAACGTTCTCATATTCTAGATCTTGTGGGTGACCCGGCGCATTGTCAATTAACAAAAGCACTTTAAAAGGCAATCCCTTTGAACTTAAATATTTTTTGGCATCTGGGATAAAACATTCATGAAACCATTCAGTAAACATTGCAGCAGTAACCCACGCTTTCTTATTAGCCCTCCAATAAACGGGAAGATTATTGATGTTTACTCCTTTAAAGGCACGGGGCATTTTTGATTTGTTAATCACTAATGGTTTCATAATATAATCTCCTGAAGCATTGCTACAGAAAAGAATTGTTATGCGATCTTTTGCTGCTTTATGACCACTAGCCGATTTATACAATTTTGAGACATAAGTCCTTTTAGGCATTTTTTTCCAGAATAACCCTGACTCATCAGCATTGAAAACATGATCAGGGGTGTATGAATTGTCGTTAATAATTTCTGCAACATCTACAACATCTACTACTCTATCGTCCTTTCGTAAGCGATCCAAAATTTCGATTTTAGTTTTTAAAGAAATACCTTTTCTTTTAACTTCTTTCTTCATTATAAGCCTATAATTTTTTTTAATTTATGTTAATTTGGCTGTGATTAAAGTAAAATTCAGAGGGAAAAAATGCGGGAAATTTTGGAAAATTAAAAAAGTTTAATAATTAATTTTTATTCAAATTAAAATGTTTTAATTTTTTTATTTTAATTAAACCTATTTGGTAAATTGCCATCATTTCCATCCAAAATTTCCCGCATTTTTTCCCTCTGAATGTTACTTTAATCACAGCCGTTAATTTATAATAATCTAAATTATGCACTCACTTGTAGTTTACGAATATGGAAAATTAAATCTTTCTGAAACTGTGAAGAAATACATACACAGTGTGCGTGTGCAGCAAGTCAGCACATAAGCTCGGGATTCCCCGTGAGATGTGTACACTGCGCATGTTCAATCACAGAGTAGCATAAACCGTGTAAAAGTGAAAACGTGTAAAACAAGTACCGTGTAAATCGGGGGATAGGTGTATATCAATTTCAACATTAAGATATTTTTCATAAAACGTAATAGTACACAATGTACTATTACTTTAATAAATATTTAAAATCATAAAATAAATGTACAAACACAGTACCTAACCTAATGGGTAGTTTTATTTTAATTACTGAAAATTACTTTTATGGGGGTCGATGGAGATTTCGAAAAATTATACAGGGGTCGATGATCAAAAAAGTTTGGCGACCCCTGGCCTAGACTTATCTATTATGCCCGGAGTTATTAGCGAAAAAAAACTGGTCACCATGTGGCAAATACATTGTACGAGAGCTGCTTTACAGTACTCATGACATGACAATCTCTACCACCAACTATTTAAAAACTTAAATCTATTAAACTGTTAAAATGTTTGCAATATTAAATTAAACCTTAAAAAATAACATTTTACATTTTATTAAAAAAATATGGTTGATGGCGGAAACCATTACTTAAATAATCTTTTTAGAAACAGTAGATCTCAACTTCGTATATATTTAATACCACATAATCAAACGTCCATGTCTTATGCTTTATAATATACCAGTGGTAATCGGGTACGTGCAACAGAAAAAGAAAATAACTTAACGTAACTAAATCTAGATACATTTGGAAAATGTTCAAATTTGGCAACTGACCTTACCATGAGGCAATTACAAAGATGCACAAAATACTTCTTGTTATATGCCCCAAATCCCTAAACAATAGAGAAATATACTCCAACATGATTTAGATTAAATATTTGAATTAATGCAGAATGTGTTGCAATAGAAACATTTATTAATTACACAATAAAATAAAATCTATTAGAACTTAAACAAATGATCTAAATCAATTGTTATGTTATTGTTGTATAGACCACTCACTATATATTTTAAACAGAGTAGGCTCTGATTTTTGTTGGTATTTATGAAAAATAGACATGAAAGAAATAGGTTATTATAAATAAATTAGAGGCAACCTCACTTGTTGCAGAAAGCATTAAATAAATTTAATAAAACGAAATATAGCCTTAATATATGAATATTCAACCTGTTCGTAACTCTGCAAAGCAAAATTAAGTCTTACTAAGATTATAAACAAATAACTTATTGAAACAACTTATACTAATTCAAATACGTAACTTGAAAAAATATCATCATCAACTCTGTTTAATAAAAGTCATGAATGGAAAATAAAATATTAAATTTAAAACTTATTACAATAAATCCATCCAATATTATAAAAATCATTGCAACGCACAAAAACTGCTTCTTTGCTAAAAAATTATTATAAAATTATCCTACCTCAGTTTCTCCATAGGCACCCGAAATAATGCATCCCTGAGATTCTATTGCATTTAAGAGGCGAGCTAATTGCGTTAAATTAAGCTCTATAAGAGTAGCGTCCCGCTGGGCTTGCTCAATAGGCGGCCCGGCGTCTATTAACCAGTTGACTAATCTGCCACCTCCCATAAGGGGTTTTAAACCCCTCGTCAGGCTGCCATCTCTACTGACAATTTCAGGTGTAAGTGGCATCTCTGTAAAATAAAAGTGTACATTTTATTTATAGATATCCCCATTACATACTTGATATATTAGACGAATCATTACGATTTAATGATAATTGTATTTATTCTATACAAATAATACAATTGGCCATCGACCCTAGTCCTTCAACTTACACTTTCTCAAACGGTATAGATTAGTGAATAGATGAATACCACTCACCCATGCAACCGTCAGTTTGTTGTACAAGAAAAAAAAAGACCATCACGCATCGACTATTTTTATAACTTGAAAGATAATGAGAATTTAGAGGTACGGTTGGAAATTTACATTTGGAATACAAATTGTCTCTTGAAAGCATCAGTTTTTTAATTGCACTTATAGGTGCACTGTTTACATATTATGTTAATTTTGGCCAATTTCATTGAGTGTCAAAAAATGTAGAAACATTACTACTTGAGGATAAAATACATTTGAGGGATTGTGAAGGGAACTGTTGAGATGCCAAATTCTCATACTACTTTCATTAGCAATATGTCATTAGTAATTACAGAGAAATAATTATTTATTTATTAAGACTGATATTCTGATTTTGCAATTTATAACTACTCCTGGTGCCATCTAAGTTTCGGCCTACTTTTAGCGCTCGCATTTCACCAAAAAGTGAATGATATAGCAGCATTTCTCAACCTTTCTCAACAAAACGCCCACTTCATCAAGCCCTCTTCTTAATTCCCCCTCTTTTATTTTAAAAAAACCTTTATTTGGCATAAACATAAACTTGTACAACAGCTCTATACTTATAAACTTAACCTGCATATTTATATATACAGGGTGGAAACTTCAACTGGAACAAATTCGGTATTTATGAAATCAGTACCAGAACAAAATCCTCGGACCGGTTGATTTTTGTTTTTTAATCCGCACTTTTTAGCGTCTTCAAAAATAGTATGACGTCACTATTCTTTCACGTATGGCGTCATAGAAATTTTTTTAAATGGAAACCATTTTTTTTTATTTCACTGCATTTGTAGATGTTTTGTTTTTTTTTTTTATTTCAGAAATTGAAAAAAAAATTATTTTTATTAAACTTATTTAATGTATCGAATGTTCAAAATCAGCACCGTTCCTCTCTTGGCAAAAAGCCAATCGGCGATAAAACCCATCCCTTACATTTTGAAACATTTCTGGTAGAATTTGTCTCATTTCTTAAATAATAATTAATTTAAATAATTTAATTTCTTAAATAAAAAAAACAAAAAAAAACAAAAAATTTTTACACAGTCGTAAAGAGAATAAAAAGGGCTACAAATTTAGTGAAATCAAAAAAAAAAGGTTTCCATTTAAAAAAAAATGTCTGTCGTAATACGTGAAAGACTAGTGATGTCATACTATTTTTAAAGACGCTAAAAAGTGCGCAATAAAAAAACAAAAATCTACGTGTCCGAGGATTTTTTTGTGGAACTTTTCATTTCATAAATACCGAATTTGTTCCAGTTAAAGTTTCCACCCAGTATATATTATACCGTGTGTCCTGTTTCAAGACGCATCATAGGGAATTCCCATTGTAAAATTTCAGTTTGTATCTTCGTTATTGAATTTAAATGGTCAGAATGAAAATAGAATCATTCGTTTACCTACTCTCATTATTTTCGAGGTTGTATTTTTGTTTTCTCTTTAGTTTAATAGGAAGTATAACTTGTGAAAATTGTGAACAAATATTCAAAAATAAAATCCTCAAAATAGTAGTTGCTATGAAAAGTCATCTGTAAAACACTCATTATTTGTCAACCTCTCGTTCTCATTACACTTTTCTATTACAATTTCTCAAAATGTAGATCTCAAAGAACTGCTAACAGTTCTTCATGATTTTGGCTTTTATACGGTTGATATCTACAAGCTTTTAAAATTCTATGGATGGTAGATTTGCTGTCATCATATTCTAAAGCTACTTTTCTTACACTAACACCCGATATTATCAACATATTTTAAAGGACTGTTAAGGCTAAACGAGATTTAAGAGTGAATGTGCAGTATTACCAACCAGTTTAAATGTTAATATTAAATGTCGAAGTTTCTTCTTTTAACAATTTTAATGGCGATTTAACTTGACATTTCTAGTTTTGAGGTTAGGTTACAGTGATTTCAGTTCAGTTTATAATCATGAAATCATGTTTCTTCAAATTTCACCGTAGACTGATGAAGAAATATTAAATTACATGCGTAAGTAAAATATCCGTAAGAGTAAACACGGGGCGTTTTTGAAAGACAGGAGGCGATGCCCACCAATAACTATCGCTATTCACGCAGGATGACAAAAATGTTTCAGTCACGGGAGAAAATAAAAGTCAAAGACACTTCACTCAATGTTCAGCTGATCGGCGGCGATGGCGGATCAGTCGCGTCAGAGGATTGACGGCTTTTAAAATTCAGTGTTACCTACCTGCGAATATAAAATTTACCAAAAATCGGTATACAATCTATTGCCAACAGATCTTAAAATGACATTTACTTAAAACTCCTTTAAAAAGATTCATAATACCCAAGACAATTTTAAATGTATCTTTATCCTAAACATCATTTAACTAAATGCCTGTTTAAAAAAAGTTGATAATACCGGGCGTAAGACCCGTATTCATAAACGTCCGTCAAACTATATAATGATTGATTACCCGTAACAGACCGTTTAAAGTATCTGATTGTTTGTGTTATCGCGGTTGTAAATCCGCTGAACACAATGGCCGTTGTAAGCATCGTAGTTAGGCGTCTTCGATTCAATGTGAACTTTTTACAAACTGTGTGTATTTGGGACGACTTCTCCCATCAAGCTATATACATCGAATGATACAAAAAAAACTTATTTTCAAACGGGTACAACACCCACACCCCGAGGGGTGTGAAAGTGGCCCTTTTTTCCTTGAAATAATGTGGGCCCCTTTCCCAGATGTGCAACACTCAAGGGGCAGGTCTGCATTCTTTCAAGGACGGTCGTGAAAACTAGATAACGGCACCGGAAAGTCGCAACAGTATCAATTTGGTATTCACAAACAATTGGAATGTGAAATCTCTAGTTAAATCATCCGTAAATATAACTGGCCATTTAATAGTCATTTTCACAGGTTATGTTTCGCAGTAAAGCAAGCCGATAAGAAACTGCGTGATATTAATAACCATTTAATAGTGTTTGAGCAGTGTTTGCAGACTGAAATCGTCAAATATACTATACAAAATCCATTTGAATTTTTAGATGATTTTAAAATCCGATATCGTTTTCATAAGACAGTACATAAAATAATAGAAATGATTGATCGACAAATAGATAAACCTACCAGAAGAAATAAAGCGATTTCATTCAACAATCAAGTATTAATTGCTTTAAGATTTTACGCTTCTGATACCTGCCTTCTCCTTACTACTGACGGAATCAGTTTTTTGTTTTCCAATATTGTTAAATAACTTTCTACTGTGTCGTAGACCAATTTCTCTTTCGGTGAAATTCTTCCCTTTGGTACGTTTAATTTACTTCATTTTTGCGAATATCACTTGCAATTACTGACGAAATGTTACCTGACGTTTGTTAATCACCAGAAAATTTTTATGAAATTCCCTACATCTCATGTTATGAAATCATCCGTTACATATCTCCTGTTATATTTATTAATACGATTTTATTTTTAACGATAGTTATAATTTAACAGTCCGTTACTTAATCAAGCGTTATATGAATCTTTATTTCATTTCGTATCATAAAATTATATTTATTGTACTAAAAATCATGTTATAAAGTATGTCTTTATCACCGCTGTCAATGGCGACGGAGATCAAAACTTTACAAATACACATTAAATTAACACATCATATGAGATGCAATGAAATCCATAGCAGCATGCGGTGATCATAGGTTATGGTCCTGTCAGAATTCCAAACGTTAAAATGGACTAACAGATCGTCGAGGTATAGTTTAGCAGTAAAATCAGTGAAACGGTAAATAGTGCAACACCACACCGCGAGGAATCACAATAGTGGCCAGTCTACGGAGTTTTTGTGCTGCATAAAACCACAAACTTAATCAAAACACTGCAATTTGTAAGTTGACATCAATATTACAAAACTGTATTCATTCTATTCTCTCGTTAAATATAATTCGTGTTACGATTATTTATATCTGTGATATTTAGTGTTGAAATCAAAGCAGTACAGACGCACTAGTTGAATCTGCAGCACAGTTTCAACTTCAAAATATCATCGATAATAATTATACCAATTGTAATATTGTGGCTTATAATAAATTACGACTTTCAAAACGAAATTAAATAAAAAATCGTATGCAACACGGAGATCAAGCTAAGTTTAAATCTTCGGAGATTTATAGCGCCTCGGCTATCGCCTCGGCGTTACAGTAGCTCCTCAGATTTAAACTGCCGCTTGATCTCCTAGTTACATAATATTTATTAATGGGTAAGTAAAAGTAGATTTTTTTTAATTCATATAAATTCTCATATCAACTTATTGTAGGTACTAAATAAAATAGAAACAACCTTACTTGTTGCAGAAAGTATTAAATAAATTCAAAAAACGAAATATAGCCTGAATATATAAATATTCAACCTGTTCGTAACTCTGCAAGCAAAATTAAGTCTTACTAAGACTATAAACAAATAACTTATTGAAACAACTACTTCCCTGGCTAGTGCCACGCCGGATATTGAATGATATAAAATATCATATATATAAAATATATTTGCGTTATTACTAGTACTAAGTACTTAGTGAAATAACATTGGTTTAAGGGTAGGGTATTGGTTAAAATGTTCCACTCATTCTCGCTAGGCGGCGATAGTGCATACCGCGACTGTTCTTTCCTTTTTCAACTGCGCGGCGGAAACGCCCGAAGAGCCGCTAAAAATGACAGGTCCGCAAGAATTTGTCACCAAGCCCTCCGGCGGCCCACCCCAGAGAACTCCAGGGTGTTAATCACCCATATCGAATTTCAAGAATACCAAAAAAAGGGAAATTTACAATGAACGAGGGTTGGGTTTGATTACCTGCAACACAATTGAGGAGTGTATATGTAATAGTTTAAATAATCGCAATACTGACTATACTTATTTGATTAAATAATTAGCAATTATTAGTAAACACTCTATTTTATTTTAAATATGGATATTTATATACAGAATGGTGAAAAAGTTCAGCACAAAATTCATAACAGCTTAGCAGGTCGATTTTTGTTCATTATTGCGCACTTTTTGACGTGCTCAAAAATATTGTGACGTTACTAGTGTTTGACGAGCAACTTTTGCAGAGCTCTTACTGTGGATTTTGAAATTTTAACTCTTTCGTGGTGTTATTGATTGAACAAATCGCATGATTCCTCACAAGTTCTTAGCCTATCGCCATATTCCATCATCATTCATAACTATTATTTCTTGTTCAGTCAAATGCACCATTTTGAGTTAATTTTAGAAGTAAAAACTTTTTAATTTAAACTTAAACTTGTTAACATGAGTGCGTTTTTGCATTCGCAGTCGGCACGAGTCAAAGACGACCGATTGCAATCGCAAAAATTGATGCATGTGGGATATTCGGAAGAATATAGCTCGATTTTAAAAGAATGTAATGGAAGTAATATTTATGAAATTTATAAATTCAATTTTGAAGAAGTAAGCTGTGTAACTATGACATAACCAAAAAGAAACGTCAAATAATTTTATAACTAATCGGTTATTATTACAATCTCGCAACACTTTGACAAAAAAAATAATAGAAGCGAGTTACCTTAGCAATAAAAAGTTGAAACTATCAGTTTAAAATAAACTAGTCTTAGCTTTGACAGAAGTGAAAATTTGCCGTAGTGCTTATACCCGGTATTTTTAGTGTTGCATAATTTAATATTCTTTATAATACTGCAGTCAAAGATATAAGCGGGTTGTTTTTATTAATAGCTTTGACACCAGAAGAACAAGACAATTATTTTCTAAAATCACCCAGAAGTAAAATGCCACAAATGGTCTATTTGTAAGCCTGTCTCAATAAAATGCCTAAATGTAAAGAGAGCACGTGCTGTTTTTACATGCATTTACAGATTGTGACATCATTCATCATCATCGTTCTATAATAAATGTAAAATTACATTTGCTAAAAAAATTGAGGAACAAGAACATTTGGATAATTTTTCAAGACAGCAAATCAAGTTATAGATGTCATGTATCCAGCTGGTATAAGTATTCTTTCTTCCAACCGTGTTCCAAAATCTGCAGTAGATTTAAATCTATTCCAATATCAATATTTTACAAAAAAATACCAAAAGATTCCTATGTGCAACCAATTGAATATTTATTACCAATTGAATGGGTCAGGAATTATCAGAAATATATACAGGGTGTAGTCAGTAGTGGAACAAAATAGAACATAGGATTTTCACTGTTAATTTTTTTATATTGGAATATTATCTTCCCTGATCATTTTAGAGTAAAAACCCGAAATAAATAATAAAATACAAATGATAATATTCGCGAAAATAAAGGTTGCCATGAAAATTAAAAAATAGTGCTTAATTTTTAATTTTTAATTTTCAATTTTAATTTTTAATTTTTAATTTTTAATTTTTAATTTTCAATTTTAATTTTTAATTTTTAATTTTTAATTTTTAATTTTTAATTTTTAAGTTCATATGTTGTGCCATCATCGTTAATTTTTATACCTTTTATGACCTGTGTAAGACGCTCCGTTAATAGCACCAATAAATTATTATTATTACTAATAAAAAAGCAGGCGAAAAGGTCCGACCGCTGTAAAACTACCCCATTAAAATTCCTATCCGGCCGAGTGTTGCGGTAAACACAGTCATGTATTTTTTCCGTTTTCCGTGCCGATGCGTTTTTAGGTGATCTCGATTATTCGTTTAAATTCCGTCTATCCCCACTGAAAATAGTCTCCAGATGTATTTTGCCAGATGTATTTTGCCAGATGTATTTTGCCAGATGTATTATTCGGCCGATGTCGGGGCGAAAGCGTAAATTGTGTCTATCTTTCTCTACTGCAGTCCTAGTAATTCCGAAAAAAACGAAAATTTGTATGTTTATTATTGCTCTTATTAATTATGCAATTTTCATGAACTTGGTCTCAGAAAAAAGCTGCTAACATTTTCAAGGTATCTCTAACATTTTTTTTTATATTCTGGTAGAGATATTAGCAAAAATGAGAGATGACTCATTTATTTCCATACATTACAACACATAACACTGTATTTCTCCTATATTTTTCACTCAATATTCATGAAAATATACAACGACCTATGAAATACTATGACAATTAACTATTGAAAAAAAAAATTCTATAATTGCTATATTTTTTCTGATAAATTTTTTTTTAAACATTTATATATTGTTCATACATTTCAGAGTAACATACATTTACGACGTAAATAAATTTAAATAGCAAATGACTAAAAATTACGTTTTCCCAACAACAGAATAGAGCCTATACCCTACCGTTAAGATCCCTTATTTCTACCCACAGGACTAACTTGAAAAATAAAACTAAATTGAATTTGAAAACTTTAAATTATAAAACTGAACCCTAAAATATGTAAAAATTAAGTAAATAGCCATCTGCAGACGCTTTCGAGATTTATCTCTCATCAGTGCAGCTTCGCATTTAAATTGAATGTTAAAGAATAAAATACACTTACGTGAAGGTGACCGTGACCGTGAAGGAGTCGTAAACAAATGAGGAGATTATAGAAGGGTTGGACTGATTTTATACCTGAATTTAGGTGATTAGTGAAAGTACAGATGTGAAGAAATAAATGATCTTGTTTTCAGTTGGAAAACCGATTACTTGATTTAAATAATAAATAAAATAGAAACAACCTTACTTGTTGCAGAAAGTATTAAATAAATTCAAAAAACGAAATATAGCCTGAATATATAAATATTCAACCTCATTCAATATCCGGCGTGGCACTAGCCAGGGAAGTAGTTGTTTCAATAAGTTATTTGTTTATAGTCTTAGTAAGACTTAATTTTGCTTGCAGAGTTACGAACAGGTTGAATATTTATATATTCAGGCTATATTTCGTTTTTTGAATTTATTGTAGGTACATTACTGTCACTCATAAAATGAAATTATTGTGTGTCTGGATGTGACAATAGGATGTTTTGCAGAAAGGAGTTTTGCTTTAAGATAAGGAAAGAATTAAGTTATAGGTCACTAATATTTCAAATCCAAAGTTAAAATTAAAACTTCATAAAGACTACCCCCCTTGAATTTCCCGTAGCCACCTTCGATCTTCTGCCTCTATCACCAACCTATTCTTGACCATCGTCATGATTACTTTATAGAGGCTATCAACCAATGAAACCCCCCTATAACTTTTCGGATCCCTCTCATATCCTCCCTTGTGAATTGGCACAATGACTCCTTCACTCCACTCACCCTCTCAAAAACACTTTTTATTATTCGAAATGTTAAAAAAACCTATACTTTATACAGAGAAAGTAAAAACTCTTGAAATATGAGTTACGATTTAAGAAGTTGATGGTTTAAACTGGTGAAAATTATATCGTCTAATTTGAGCTTAAATGCTGAAAAGTATTAAGCAATTAAAATTAGGTCTCAAATTGATTAATTTCTTTGTTAAAAAGTTTGACAATTTTTATCCCCCGAAAAAATAATATGCTAAAATAGGTTTTTGGGAGTAATTTATTTGGCTTTTTCAAAAACTGGAGATGGTTTTACTGATTTGGTGGGGATTAATAGGTAAAACAACTGCTCTAAAAGATGTAGAATGATTAACGCCCGGTTTCTCCAACGAATCTTAAAATACGTCTCACTTAAGTATGTCTTATTTTTAAGTAGTTCTTAACTTTTTATTCTGTTACACCAAGAAATTTATACATATCTTAGGTAAGATTTCATTACACGTGGCAACAATGTATTTTCGCGTAAACTTGACAAGCCGTTTATGTCAAACTCATTTCTAACCATTTTTAACCCTCCTGTTGTCGAGTTTAGAGTAGTTTGATAAGAAAGAAGAGCGAAATTTATTAGAGTCGTTGATATCGGTCCACAAAAATATGGAAAATATAACAACAAATGCTGCCATAAACAAACAGAAGTAAGAAGCATGGGATTCCATAATCCAGGAACTAAACACGTGCAGAGAGAAACATGAAGCATGGAATAAGGAAGTGTTGCACAAAGTAAAAGAGAACTGTCTAAGACTGGTGGAGGTATTAATGAATGAGAAATCAGTGGTTGGGTTGTCGAATCCTTGGTAATGTATCTGCAATTTCTACAGCATCTACATCAAATGCAAATGCATCCATCACTTCTAATAAATTATTAGCTATTTCAATGAATACTTCCAATAACAGACAGATGTTGAAAATTGCTAATTTTAGAGGTTAGAATCCGAATCTTAAGATGCCATTTTTGGCGTCTTATAATGAAAGACCTTCTTACGACTAAGATCTGATTTATGGTTGGTGCAACACTTTAAGAACGTCTTATTTTTAAGAAAGGTTTTATCTGCCGATTCGTTTTATAAAGAATGGGACAAACTGAGCATCCATGGACCCGAAAGATAAACTTTTTGTTAATAAAAGCTACCGCATACGCTCGAACCCATAATGCCTCGCACCGATGATAGGTACCAAACAGCTCCGCCACGGAGCGCCCCAAAAACATTTATGGTGTTTTTTACGAACATTTCTTGCTGAAATAAGCATCCAATTAAATCGCTTAATTCTCAGTCACATGTGCAAAAATAACCAGTCAAAATAAACTAAACACTGAAATCACCTTATGGGAGCTTATCGCCGCTATTATGACATTGCTAAGCAAAATAAACACTTGCACATAATTCAGTATGGTTAGTAATCATTACATCGAAATGGCAATGAAGATGCTCGAGAACCAACGACGCCTCGCTCCGAAAGCGGGTTTCAACCCCTTTCGGCCATGGAGCGCTCCTAACTGGTAATAATTGTATTTTTAATAAATAATGTTGAATAATTTACTTGCAAGAAATGTTCGAACCGAATATCCCTCAGACATTGATAAATACTCGTAATTATTAAAGTTTCCTCAAGCACGTTGCTTTTAAATAAGAACCCTCCGCCTACGGTGTAAGAATTGTTACTAAGCAACGTGCTTTCGGAAACTTATTAAATTATTTCGTATTATCAATGCCCTTGGGATATTACAACTGATAATTTGTTTAATATTTCAAATATTAGAATGTTACCAATAGCTTTTTAAATATGTCCAAAGTTTCATGTTAATTCCTTTATTAGCACAGATAGACAGACACCCAGCACACATTTTTTTTTCCAGAAATCATTTCTTTTAGGGACGTCGAAACGAATATTTCCAAATATTTTTTTAATCCCTCCAATCAGAATAACCAAAATGCCGAAATCTATAGTATTGCTGTTTATGAAGAGTTAATACAAAATAATACCAATTTACCAGTAATGAATAATCCCATTTAAACTTTGAAATAATGTATTTTGCAACAGATTAATGATGATTAGAAAATAATACTTACTTCTATCTTCATTGCTGGCGTTAAGCAAACTGCCAACTTTGGTGCCATAATTTAAAATGTGCTGCCTGTACAGCCTGTGAACGGTTAACTGATTCACCCAGCTATTGAAAGCCTCTTCAGTTTTTGATTTCACGTGATAAATAAACTCTTCGGCATCTATATCAAGCCTTCGTCTCGTTGCTTTGCTGGATATTACCGATAAACCTATGTCAACAGATCCATGTATCTTTCCTTTTGTTATTTCATTGGGGCCTTTTCCGTAGATCAATATTCCTTTGTCCAGTAGGAAATATCTCTGTAAAAAAAAACAATATTTATTTTAAAAATAAAATACAAACCAACGGTCTATCTAGCATATCAACACAATGTAAATTTTTGTATAAACTGAATAACACGAAAACGGCAGGGTTTCAATCCCCACAACCAAGGTCGGTTTAATCTACAAGTGAGAAGGAATCAAAAAATGCTCAAATATACAGGGTGTTCCATTTAAAAAAAACATAAGTTTGGTCTGTAACTTTGTTATGAGACACCCTGTATAAATTTAAATATTTTTAGGGCGTGCAGCTCACCATTCTGCACAACTTTTTTATAAAACATTTTTCAAAATTTTGACAAATAAGCACGAGATTGACCGTTCCCAGAGCTCTATTTGTCAAAATTTTGAAAAATGTAAAATTTAAATATTTTTAGGGCATGCAGCTCACTATTCTGCACAACTTTTTTTCATATATATATATATATATATATATATATACCGGGTGACCCAGGGATCTGTAAAAGCCCCATAACTTATTTGCTATTTGAGATATCGACTTCTAGTTTTCCTGAACTGGTACCGACACTTATTCTACATATTTTAAAAATATGTATGTTTTTGTACAGGGTGTCCCAATGTACATAACAGACCAAAGTTATGTTTTTTCAAATGGAACACCCTATATTTTATACTTTATTTTCAACCCTCTTGAGAAGCTAATAAAAATAGTATAATATAGTAAGGGTCTATTATGGACGGTTCGTTGGTTATGGGCAAATTTGTGGCAAAAACATGTACACATTGAAAACATTGCAGAAGCGTTCCTAGCAAAGATAGCATCATTATTTGTACACTAGAAAATTTCCCACATCATAAAGAATAATACACATTGGCTTTGGTTCTCTTTTATTGATAGCGCTATACAGGGTGTCAACATAAGCAAAACAATGGATAACTATTTTTTTTCAAATGGAACACCCTATATAAGTTGCCACTAATCGATGGCATTTTTAATAAGCTTTGCAATGATATACAGTTTGTATAACAAAATATTAAGGATTCTTGAGATTTATCAATAAAAACATATTTGTTTCGTCACTTTCTGCTGATTTTTAGATTTTCAGCCAAAAATATGCATTTTCGGGAAAAATTATAAGAGACCAAAGTTGTAGAGCGAAAAATTTTCGATCGACATAGGTCTTTTAACTTATAAGATAATGCGTGCATTGCCCGCCAGAGCGCGCAAAATCGTGACCGCATATGCATTTTAGCGTTTTCTTTTCAAATTTTTTATTAATAAATTGCACTATACTTTATTTTCTTCACCCTCTAGCAGAGAAACGGAAAATTATAGGGAAATTAAAATGGCTCATATCGATTCAAAATTTTCCGCTCTACAACTCTTAATAGAAGAAATTTTTGCAAAAAACGCATAGTTTTCCCTAAAAATGCAAAGTAAAAATGTATATATCAATTTTTGCGTATTTCAATGTTTTTTTGCATTTTTAGCGAAAACTATGCCATTTGGCCAAAAATTTCTTCTTTTGAGAGTTGTAGAGCGGAATATTTTCAATCGATGTAGGTCATTTAAATAATTCTATAATTACCCGTTTTTCTGCTAGAGGACGTGGAAAATGAAGTATAGTGCAATTAATTAACAAAAAATTTAAGAAAAACGCTAAAATGCATATACGGTCACGATTTGGCGCACTCTGGCGGGCAATGCACGCATTATTGGAAAAATCGAAAGACCTATATCGATCTAAAATTTTCAGCTCTACAACTTTGATCTCTTATTATTTTTTCAGAAAATGTATAGTTTTGGCTGAAAATCCAAAAATGAGCAGGAGGTGACAAAAGAAAAATGTTTTTTGGATAAATCTTAAGAATCCTTCATATTTCATTATACAAATTGTACATCATTGGAAAGCTTATTAAAAATTCCATGCATTGGTGGCAAGATATATAGGGTGTTCCATTTGAAAAAAAATAGTTATCCAATATTTTGCGTATGTTGACACCCTGTATAGCAGTATGAACAAAAAAGAACCAAAGCCGATTTGTATTATTCTTCATGATGTGGAAAATTCTTTAGTGTATAAAAAGCGACGCTAGCATTGCTAGAAGCGCTTCTGCAACTTTTTCAATGTGTCCTTGTTTTTGCCACAAATTTGCCCATAACTAACCAATTGTCCATAATAGACCCATACTATCTTATACCATTTTTATCAGCTTCTCAAGAGGGTTGAAAATAAAGTATAAAATATAGGGTGTTCCATTTAAAAAAACATAACTTTGGTCTGTTATGTACATTGGGACACCCTGTACAAAAACATACATATTTTTAAAATATGTAGAATAAGTGTCGGTACCAGTTCAGGAAAACTAGAAGTCGATATCTCAAATAGCAAATAAGTTATGGGGCTTTTACAGATCGCTGGGTCACCCGGTATATATATATATACCAACCTGGTGCACTAAAAAAAAATTGGCGAGAAAACACATGAAATATGTTCTATCAAGACTCCTGAGTATTTCAGAATTTTTTCAGATTTTTTGGGGCCATATTGACGGAGCTGTGGCTCCTAAAAGCTACGTAAAAATCAAAATTTTGCAAAAATTGCATTTTTTGCACTCGTGATTCTGTTAAAACGATACACAGAATAAAGAAATTGATAGACATTTTTATGATGAAATTTTACGAACTTTCAGTTGATGTAGTGCATTTTTTCTTATTCGCCCTTTTCAGCCCTTATTTAGCCCTTTAAAGGGCAAAAATAGCCCTCTTAGGGCAGGGACACTTTTTATAGTTCTGAAAGTGTGATTAGTCGATTCCTCGTCAAAAATTACATAAAAGACCCAAGTTTCAGAATGGGCGGACCATTTTAAGGGGCGTTACAGAGATATTCTTAAAAAAGCATTGTTTCCTCAAAAAACGTTTTTCTCAAAATTATTGTCTTTTTGAATTAATTATTACCATTTTACTGTTCTTCCTGTGATCGATCGTGCATCCAGATAATAAAAATATACTTTCGTTAATTTCTCAAACTAAGCTGCTGCACAGAATTTGAATATTTTTCTTTAAATCTCGTAATTTTTCATAAATAAAATGAAAACCGAAAAAACTCAAATGAAAATAATGAAACAGCACTCAATACACAATATAAGTATTTTTTTTATAAAACCATCAACTTCAGATATACGAAACCTTATATGAAATGAAACCTTACTTAATGAACTTTCAAATTATGAAATAATATATAGGGTGTCCCATTTGAAAAAAAAATAGAAATTGTACAGTTTGCGAATGGCCATCACCCTGTATAAGTTATGTTTTCGTTGCTAGAGTAATTTTGAAGACTAAAGTTCAATCAAACTTTATCACTAAATTAGAATGAATTATCTTTATTAGTTGCAGGGGAGCACTTTAACAATTTTGTTCAAATTTTTGTATAAACAACTGAATAACACGAAAACGGCCCGGTTTCAATAGCCAAACCTAGGTCGTTTTAATCTCCAAGTAACGAGGAATCCAAAAATGCTAAAATATACAGGGTGTTCCATTTAAAAAAAAACATAAGTTTGGTCTGTAACTCTGTTATGAGACACCCTGTCTAAATTTAAATATTTTAAGGGCGTGCAACTCACAATTCTGCACAACTTTTGTATAAAACATTTTTCGAAATTTTGAAAAATAAGCATGTGATTGACCCTTCCCAGAGCTCTGAAACACCCTGTATCTTTGACTATATACTATTGGACTGCTAGCGCCGCTTCATGTGTGTCTCCAAGCAACGGTGGCGCGGCGGGACCCTAAATGGTTGCGGTATGTTACTAAATTGGTAGTTATTTTGTGTCTATGACATATGATTCTTTGAGCTCTCATTGCATTTTGTGATACCCTGCAATTTATTCACACCTTTGAATATATAAACACTTATATTGTCAAATATTCACACTGTATCAAAATATTGCTATGCGAAAGGCTGCAATACGTCCACGTATATATGCCAACGCGGTTATAATACTCGTCAGCTGATGTACACGTCAGTTGACTGTTGACTTATAACCTAAAATTATGTATTAGATTTCCATCAAATCCGGAACTTCGTAAATTATGGGTTGATGCTTTGCTTGTAAAGAACAGGCAGGAAAGTGGACCCGAGTTGCCGAAATATGCTCGCATTTGCATTCTCCACGTTGCTGATGAATACATCGAGAAATATATTTTTGCTTTCCGGTTTTTAAATTACGCTCCGTTTTCGGCTCCGGGGCGGGACTTATATCGGGCTCCAGCTCGTGGACAACTGATCATATGGGAAATGGAGGGGGACTAGCAGTCCATTAGTATATAGTCAAAGCCCTGTATACACTGTGTACATAAAGTAAGGAATAAATTCGATCAAAATCCAGGGTATTTTCTTTCAGAAAAATGCTCAGACACGTGTATAATTTTTTTTTAATGCGCATTTTTTGTGATAAAATTCAAATGTACAGGGTGTCCCAAAATTGAGATACGACCCCTAATTTTCAAATATGAACCCCCATTTTTTGTTGCATTTATGGATTCTACGTAAAATTCTGAGTATATTATTTGTAGCATACCCCATGTTGATATTCAGCTGTTTTCGAAGAAATGGCGTTTAAGCAAGTACTGCTACTATTTTATTTCTGGTAAAAGATAACATGGTTTCATCGAAACATTGGAATTAATAAAGAAAAATCATTATTTACTTCATTAAATTAATTTAAAAAAAAAATTATACACGTGTCCGAACATTTTTCTGAAAGAAAATGCCCTGAAGTTTAATCGAATTTATTCCTTACTTTATGTACACAGTGTATATTATAGTTCTTGTAAACTTTTTGATTTATAAAACAAAATTATAAATTAACTACAGCATTTTCAGGGTCTAACACCCTACATCAAATGTAGTTAGATACAGATAATACCAAAATGAACAATTTAAAATAATATTATATCGAAATCTTACGAGTTTTTGAAAAAAATAATGAATATGGAAAATATCACCAAAAACCCTACTATCATTATATTTTATTTACCCCTATAATAAGCGATATGCCCATGGTGAGGCTCGAATTTGAAACACCCTTTATACAATAATTAAAAGTTATTAACTGTCGTTTTGCGTCAAGTTAAGATTATGGTTTAACCATGAGTAACTTTATACTTAAAACTTGGTTAAAGGAACTATTGAACAACCGGTCCTGCTGTTTTTACCTTTCAATGAAATTTTGTTTTACATTTTGAACATTACAAATAAGCAATTATTTAAAATGTTTAAAGATTATAACTTCCATATTTTTAAGTTTTGATAATATCAATGCTTTTTATGATATTTTTCATATTTATCGTTTTTTCTCGAAAACTATAGTCTATTTTTCGTAAGATTACAGTCAAGGAAAGATGGGACCAATTTGACCTTGTTCAGTGATTGGTTGAAATTGTGGGAAAACTCACACCGGACACATTCTATTCTCCATCTTTATTTTGTCTAGTGATCTTTGTCATTTTGATAGTTGGCATAAGTGTAACAATCTGTCTGTCTGCGTCCGTCATTATATCCGTTCACGTGTAGCTGTTTTGTGTTGTTTCGTGTTTTTTCTTATTGTTCTGTGTTGTTTCTTGACTTTTATATTTGTACCATGTCCGATAACGAGGTTCCGTCGACGAGTGCAACGAAAGTTATTAAAAACCCGCAGGGAAAATCTATTTGAAGTGGGCAGCGATTAATGGCCTACGACATTTATTTAAAATATAAATCCGGTTTAATGAAAACTGAAGCCATACGACTTGCCTCTGCGGACGTAGGAATTTCAGAGATAACCATGTTTCAAATTGTTTCTAAGATGGATAAAACGGGAATTCTGAAATCACACAATTTCTTTGGGAGAAAAGGGGCAGAGGTAAAAATAGTATGTTAATTGAAAAGGATGAAATTATTGATTGGAGAAGAAAGTATTTAACTAAAATAAAACAATTCAGACAAGAGGGACGCATCATCTATTATTTAGACGAGACTTGGGTGAATGCAGGCCATACAACAAATAACATTTGGAAGAATATTACAGTATATAGCACACGTCAGGCATTTGTGGGAAATTTATCTGTAGGATTAAAAAGCCCCTCAGGAAAGGGTAGTCGTCTAATAATTTGCCACATCGGGAATGAAAATGGGTTTGTAGAAGGTGGGTTATTATTATTTCAATTTAAAAACACAGTGGACTACCATGATGAAATGAATTCAACGCAATTCGACGAATGGCTAATAAATATTTTGCCACGTTTAGAGGATAATGCGGTTATTGTAAAGGACAACGCGTCATACCACTCCGTTAAATTTGAGAAGGTTCCAACAAGTGCTTGGACCAAAAATAATATAAAAACATATTTGCTGGAAAAAGGGGTCGAAATAGATGATGACTTGGTAAAAATATAATTGTTAATTGCTGCCAAAAAATATGTTAGTAACTATCCTGTGCCCTATAGAATTGATGAACTTGTTAAAAACACAAACCGACAAATTTTACGATTGCCACCCTACCACTGCCAATTAAATCCCATTGAGCTCATATGGGCACAAGTAAAAGGGTATGTGGCAAAAAAAAATAAAACTTTTAAATTGCCAGATCTACAAAATCTTTTTCATGAAGGTTTGCGGCAAGTAAGCAGACTTTGAGTCTGTTGGGTTTATGAACAATAAATAAATAAATAAATAAATAAATAAATAAATAAGTAACACCAGAAAAATGGGGTAAATGTGTTGAACACATAAAAAAAGAAGAGATAGAATTGTACAAATTAGACAATATTGTTGAGGAAATGTAATTACAATTCAATGCGAACACCGGCTCATCTAATGAAGAAGATTTTTCTGATACAGAATAAAAAATTTTGTGTAATAAATATATATTTAAAATGTGTATTATTTTAATTAAATTCCAAAATTAAACATCACTGCATTTTTATTACCATTTCGTCATAGTACACAGTACAGGAAGTATAACATACTTGAAAAACACTTTCATTAAATGAAATTTTAAAAGGTACGTACATTTTGCTTTTATCATGTCAACACAACTCATATCACTGTAAATTAATTTGATATTCACACATGTGTATTAAATGAAATTAGTGCATTTTTTTAATCAAATTTATCAACTTCAAAACAAATAATTTTTTCTATATCCGTTATAAAATTCATAGTTTTTACATTATACATGTAATCCACTAGATTTGAATTTGGCACCAATGTTCGTCACCAGATTCACATATTTTAATGATGTAAATCAGTCTTCTAGTTACTGTAATCTTAAAAAAAAATACACTATAGTGAGAAGTTCAAAAATAACATGTTTTACAAATTATTATATTTTATCTATAGATAGTGATAATTCTAATTTCATGTAACTCTCATAGTTTCATGATTATGAACAAAATATTACAAATATTTGTAATTATTTCATTTTCTTCCAAAATGAAATAAAATTTGAACTATATTTGTTAAAAGTATCCGGATCGACACACCAAATTTTTGGAAATTGGTCTCGAGGTTCTCAAAATGCACATTTCCGTTGAAATTTAGACTAAAAAAAATTACAGAGTTTCCATCTATCATAATTGACTCAATATGTAATAACTAGCGATTGCCCGTGAAAATCACGGCAAAATTGCCCGGTAATGGCAATAAAGGACGATTTATAAATTCAGTTGACTATCTGTTGTTTTAGATATATTTCTATGGTTTTGGCACAAACTGGATTTTGTTTAATAGTATGGATGCTACAGTGTCAGACGTGTTTTCGATTTTTATATGTACAGTTTTCCATCTCCTGGATTTTATTTTTTAAATATATGTTTATATCCATCAAATAGTAATAATAATATTTATTTATTGCCCAAATAAAGATCAATACTGGGATATATCTAATGAATTTGGACAAAAATATTTTATGTCCTATCGCCTCCACCTAGAATTACATCTCTATGGGGGAACTTAACCTCACTTAAAAAAAGTTGCTGAAGTTTATAAATATGAAAGATTTATTTTCATAATTTCCGTTTGAATCACACACAGGCACAATAACTTTAATAATTTGTTTGAGACCTCTTTTATTTACGTTGTAGTGACTGCTACTATTATTTCTATTTGTGTTCAATGTGCTATTAGTGTGTTTAAAGTGAAAGTGTCTGCTAACACACCAAAGAATACTGCTACGACTTTCACTATATTGTGAGACGACTATTCATGAAGTTTGAGCGAGGCTGCAGTTAGAAATGATGCTGCAATTGTGAGTCGGTGCTGTTCTTTAAAATTGTCAACTGTACTGAAAAGTAAAACCATCTGGTTGAAGTAAAGGATTTGAGTGTGAATGAATGTACGGGCCCCATCACAAATCCCAAAATTATACATATAAATTCAAGTAGTTTTTCGATTGGTGATATAAAACGGATGCCGAATTTATGGTATAAATAACACGATAAGAACACTTTTTGTAATATTTCCTAAGCAACTGGATAAAAGCAAAGCTTTCTTTTATCTATCTATATATCTACGTAAGAAACAAACTTTCAATGGCAAGATTAAATAATAGTAGATTATACAAGGTGTCTAAAAAAGACACCACCAAAATGATATGGTGTATTCCTGAGACAAAAAAAAGAGCAAATTAACTAAATTTATCTATATGAAAAATTTCATACCTTCCAAGATACAGCAAGTCAAAGTTTAAGATTTTTTAAATATTTTAATTTATATCTCGAAAATGGCAGATGAGAATGATTTGTTTATTTTTTTCTGACAACTACATTAGGTGTACTACATTGTTTAAAAATTTAAAGAAATTTCTTCAAGTACAAAGGTGCTCCAGAGGACATGCTGTTTACATTATTACATAGAACTTTTTTGTTCTTCATATTTTTTACGATTTAATATTTTTTTCAATGCAACTCATCACTTTTAAAGAATTTATAACTCTTAAAGTTTTTTTGTTTACGCCTTATTTTTAACAAAAAAAAATAAAAAAGAACTTATTGTTCATTGTTTAATTGCGCTCGTCCTGCAAGAAAAGTCTTAAAAATAACTATAATCCAAAAACTGCTTTTATTTTAACATATTAAATTATTTAATAAATTACAAAAAATTCAAAATAACCCTCATAAAAAAATCACAGTACACATTGTATGCGCGTGCGCGCGTCGCCTCGATGCGCTTCAGCCACCGGCGGTACTTCGGTCACCACCACTCAACGGGTTAACCAGTTTTACTTAAATTGAAAGTTTTAATTGTACTGACACACGTTTTCAACGAATTGACACCCTACTTAGATTATTTTATTTTTTAACACGAAATTTTTCAAAAACAATAAGTTCTTTTTTATTTTTTTTTGTTAAAAATAAGGCGTAAACAAAAAAACTTTAAGAGTTATAAATTCCTTAAAAGTGACGAGTTGCATTGAAAAAAATATTGAATCGTAAAAAATGTGAAGAACAAAAAAGTTCTATGTAATAATGTAAACAGCATGTCCTCTGGAGCACCTTTGTGCTTGAAGAAATTTCTTGAAAATTGTTTTTTGTCTCAGGAATACACCATATCATTTTGGTGGTGTCTTTTTTAGACACCTTGTATATCAAGGGTGAGAAATGCTTAATTTTTCTGAGGTACAAATTTGTATAACGTGCTGAGGGAAAAGTAGCATTCTCTCCCAAAATATACTATTTTTTTCACAAACGGGATATTTTAAGAGTAAGACGTTCGTTTTTAAAACCCAACATAGAAAGAAACGTCAGCTTAGGGAGAAAAGTAATCCGTTTTCTCCCTTGGGAGAGAAGTAATAATATATCTTCCTTGCGAAAGAAGTAATCATTTCTCTCTCCTGGGCGTGAATTGTTATTTCTCTCACAATTTCAACAGCTGAGAACTCAAATTTCTCTCCAGTCTGTGAAAAAAATCTCTTATTGGTACTAATTTTTTTTACAGCTTGGAAATAATGCAAATGTTTTACAATTTTGTAAGAATATTTTATTAGGCATTATTTTAATCATAATTCTATTACAATTTCGGGAAGATGTACAGAGTAGGCATTTTCCAATTACGCCCTTGATCGACATGAAAGCAATAATCAGAAATGAAACAATTTATAAAACGCACAATTCACCTGGCTGGTCGGTTGCAGAGAAGCATAAACGTGCTAGCAGCGGGGATAATTGCAGTCGTTAGTTTTCGTGAACCATTCACATTGTACAATCGAAGTGAAAATGGATTTTAGGAGCATGTTGTTGGATTGTCCGCTTAACAGTCAATGGCAGGAAGTAATTAACGATTTAGTTAAGTTTACGCAAAGGAAGCTTGATGCTGCCGAACTTCTAGTGCCAATCACGAAGGTTCAGGAGTGGATTGCTGCCATGGTCGGCATGTCCGCATATTTGTATTATTTTTCTATTAGAGTGTACTTGAATTTTTTAAACTCAAGTAAATTTTTGACTGCAACTGCCTTCGTGTGCTAATGTACTCCTCAGCGGCCAACTTGATTTGGTCGGTCTCTAGTTTGATATTTACACGATTTAAATACATTTATATACAGTGGGTGTACAACATCCTTGAATTGGGTAGAACCCATTTCAAAATTTATAACAAAAAATATAACAATTCTCCTTATCCGGAGCAAACCAAGAATTTTATTGGACAGCTTCCATTTTAATTGTGTTATTGTACGGAATACTTTTTTGAACTTGATTCAATTGGCAAGAGAAAGCATTCCCTGTAAAGATGTTAAGAATGGTTGATTACAACCATTCCAAATCTGGCATTCTGATCATGAAGCCAAACCCGGCAAATTGTCTTGAGAATTAATATTCACTGTGGACCAAAGACTTCTTGGTAGACAACATTTTGTGTAAATTGTCGATCATCGTCTAGCAGCTTTCCTTGTAGAGAATTTCCATTTATGCTAACTTTTACATTCGCTGGATTTCTCGACCGAGACAATGCAACGTAAAGTTGACCATGTGAAAATATTGGAGTTTGTAGATCAATGCCGACATGATCAAAAGTTTGACCCTGTGACTTGTTGATTGTCATGGCGTATGCTGGGATAATGGGGAATTGTCTACGTTTAAGAGTAAATGGTAGCATAGTGTCAGATGGTTGCAAATCTATTCTAGGAATGATGACAATATCGTTTCGTCTGCACTCAGAAATAATTTCCGCAGCAATAAAGTTACGTTGCAACTGCCTGACAACCATGCGAGTTCCATTACATTATTCCTTTATTCGGATTTAGATTCCGCAACAGCATAATTATTACTCCAGGTTTGAGAACCAAACGTGTGGTGGCATGCCAAATGGAGTCTGTTCGTTCAGAAACTCCACAGGATAGTTCTGAATATCGCTCGGGTCTTCTGATTTTACAGAATCGGCACTGTGGTATACTTCAGCCTCTCCTGGTATCATGTCAATAATCCTACGATTCATTTCTAGAGTTTGTTGATTTGTGGGAGCAATAATCACACGCCTTGCCATTTCGTCAATATTTATTGCATGAATTTCGTTTCCAAAAATTGATAAAATAAGATCTCCGGTTTCGATCATTGGCTCAGGAATTTGAATTGTATACTCATTGTTAATGCCCTCAATTGCAGGAGTACGACCCATACCCACTTGAAGCAGCCAATTGTTGTACTCTTCTTGACCTGCACTAAGCATATTTGTGGTAAGAGGGAGTTGACAAAAAATTCTCCACAAATCACACGATTTGATGCAGCATTCGACAATTTCGGTTCGATTTCCTCTTGGAACAATTGGCAGTGTTTGTCTAAAATCTCCACCTACTACGAACACTTTACCTCCAAAGGGCCTCTCGTTGCTCATTATATCTCGCAGTAGTTTGTCGATACATCTTATTCCATGCTTTGTAAGCATTGTTATTTCATCGATGATAATTAGAGAAGCTTCGTGTAAAATTCTTGCTTGGGGTGATGTCAAACGCATTTGTGAAACTGAAGATTCTAAAAGTGGAATTGGCAGTTTAAACCCACTAAGTACTGTTCGTCCTCCTTTAAGCAACGTGCTTGGAATACCTGTTGTTGCATACGGAAGCACAATATTTCCATTTCCACGAATAAATGCCATCAGTGTTATACAAAAAAGTTTTACCAGAACCACCGGGGCCATCGATACAGAAGCATCTAGGCTCTAAGTCATTATTATAAACAGCAGCAACTATTTTGTCAAAAGCTTCATGCTGTTGCTCATTTAGCATCTCAATTTGTCGTTCTGCATTCAGCCTTTCTTGATCGGGGTCAAATGCTTGAACTTCTGTAGGATTTCCAGTCGGATTTGGCAAACCACAGCGTAGGCAATCAAGTCCATGTTGAATTAGAATTGCATTGATGTCGTGAAGAGCCAAATTTTTTGCTGCATCTTCCGTAGTGTTTCGACTGTAGTCCAGAGCCATATGGTCTGCATATTTGACCCATAGATCAAGTGGTTTTAATGGATGACCGAAGCAACAAATATAGGCAAAAGTCTCTCGAAGTTGTGGCGGCATATTAAAAGCAATTACCTCAGCAATGCATCGATCCCATTCTTCGTTGCTTTCCAAAAGACCACGTGCTGCTGCTGCTTCTTTAAACGATGAGTGAACTTCTCCATTAAATGTTCGAATAAAATCAAAACTGGTTGCACCAGGAACATGCAGCAAAAGCATACGTAAAAAGAACCTCTCCTCTTCTTTTAGACTAACTGTGTACATTCTTGGAACAATCTTTTCTCCACCTCGTTGGCGCGGCTGCCATTTTCCACGAACGTACACATAATTTATTTATTTATTTCAAAAAAAACGGAATATCTCCAATTTGTAACATGGTATAAACTTAAATATAATCTAAAACTACCTTAAATTTAAAACATGTACGTATGTACACACAAAATTAAAAATACTGCAAAAATTATACATGTGACGGTTATCTAACCATCAACCAAGTTATTCAAAATGTATCGTAAAAACGCAACAAGTTGGTAGAAAACGTCAAAATCGATAAACCCCTACCCTAGCACACTTTCGAGGTCAATGCGCAGTAGATGTTTTTTAAACTTTGAAATGTTTGATGCAAAGAGATCAAAATCTGGAAAACTTTGCAATTGATTAGCAAATCGCATAAATCTAGGAAGTGGGCTACTGTAGGCGTAGACAGAATCATGAAAGTTCAATCTGAACAGTTTCATCTGTCTAGTAACAGCACCATGCAATGGTTTGGAATTTCAGTGTAGAGAAATTGGTGTGCGTTGAAATCCTCAATGTTTAGTTGAAACCAAGACTCAAGCTTTGTTTTACCTGTCCTTGCTGCCAGCAATGCTTCTTCTTCGTTTCCAGCTTCAAACACAAGTCTTTGCTGTTTTGGTAGGTGCAGCGGGAGACGTATGACAGCATGCGATCGGTTGTGCATTTTGTTCTCCACATCGCTTCTGGAGCACTAACATAGCGAGCATTAATAAAGTTGCTAATTTCATCGTTGCGCGTCTCCTGTTGTGCAGGTGCAGATGTAATTGCAATGTTGGCGCAATCATATCCTTTATATATGTATTTATATATGTACTTAATTGCTTTAAGCGATGTGCATACTCCAACGTTGATATGTGCATTATCCTTTAAAAGCAGATATGGACTATATGGAACAACATGACGATTGTCCATTGGTGATCCTCTAACTTCTACTTGATTATTGCCTCGACGTCGGTATAATGGATACCCATCAACATTTGGGACAGTTTGTTCAATAAACTGCTTCGGAAACTTTTTCGAGCAGAAGTTATCTACCATACATGGAGCGTAAGGATTGCTGTTTCCGCATGGACCATGCAACATGCAGCGAGTGACAATCTCATGAAGTCGGGGGTTTCTTGCTGCATCGGGAATTTCTGCAGAAATAAATTCATCAATTCGCTCAGATGTATTGAATTTATCTTCTGCTCGTAATGTCACTAAAATGTGGGCATGTGGCAAACCTCTCTTTTGAAATTCGATGGAGTAAACAAATGCCTTGGATTGACCAAAGATCCCATTAACTGTTAAGTCGTCGATCAGCGATATTACCTGCTCGCAAATTGTCTTTTATTTCGGGCCAATTAGAATTTGCAGTAAACGTTATGAAAATATCTGGAGCACCCCACTTGTTAAAAATAGACATAGCATCAATGCAGCGTTCTCGCATGTTCCGCGGAGATCCTTCAAAACTTGATGGGAAAACCACTGGAATTCCTGCAGATATGTTTGCATTTTCTGCTAAGTTGGTTATATGATGAGCAAGCCCTTGGTAATTTTCAGCTCGAAGTGATTGTTGGTGGTTGCGTATGTAATTCAGATTGTTGGCTTCTACTTGCAGGTAAGAATCGACCACCCACTGCTGCGAAAGTTTTCCTGCTCTCATAATGGGACTGAACTCGTCCCGAATTGCGGTCTGTGCCGCTTTATACTGAAGCATGCTGACTTTGATGCGAACTCTATTTTGCTGTGCTCCCTGATATGATTCGCATGTCCAGTGCGGCTGCCATCCGGGCTCACCATACGGAAAAAAGATGGCATATGTGAACGGATCCAAGTTTGGACTCAAGATATTGATGTTAATAAACTGGCTCGTTGAATCTATAGGATTCCGAGGGTAAACGCGAATGTCACGTTTAAATGGAGGTTCACCATCTTCGTTTACAAACACCATGGCAACTTCATTTGATGTTGGAGCATTGTAGCGACGCTGGTCCGACTGACGGTCTCAACGAAACGCCAAGCTAACGACAGGAATGGCTTCTCGATTTGCTGCTGCTGCTCGTTTTGCTTCATCTTCTACTTCACGCATCATTTGATATGACCGTGCAATTCTGTTGTGTTGCCGAAAGAAACGGTCAACTATTTCATAGATGCGTCGTTCACACTGTTCATTAACAGGGTGTTCTGTTCGAAAATCCAAAGCCAGTGTGCTGTCAATCACGTACAGTTGTGCGTACTGTGGTGCTACCTGTGTAAGTGGTTGAATATGTGAAGTACGATGATATGTTTGGCCCTGTATTTTGAAAACATAAGGGCCACGACCTGGAATCTCGACAATTTTGGCACCCAACGAAGCAAACGATACCCCATTATTGTAGGATCGAATATTCTCCCGAAAATTGGTGTAATCTGAATCAATTGGATCTGACAACAGTTTGCGCAAGAACTCAGGATATTTAAGTACAGCACCAGTCTCATCGGTAGGGTGTGGCAACTTAATTTTGCCTATGTGACAGCAATTTGTAAACTTTCCATCTGTTGGACGCTCCTTGGAAAAATTCTTCGATTTACAGAACTGGCAAATTATGTTTAAGGCTCCACAGTCATGGGCATCAATACTATCTTCAATGAAATTAATTGCTTCATTTCGAGATATTTGACTTTGCTCAGCTCTATGATTTACAATTTGCTGCCGTTGAGATGCCACATTTGCTGCTCGCCTGGCTTCAGATTGCTGCGGAGTTTCTTTTTCAATTCGCTGCCGTTGAGATGCAGCATTTGCTGCTCGTCTGGTCTGCGATTGCTGTGGAGTTTCATTCCCAATTCTCTGTCGTTGAGATGCAGCATTTGCTGCTCGTCTGGTCTGCGTTTGCTGTGGAGTTTCATTTCCAATTTGCTGCCGTTGAGATGCAGCATTTGCTGCTCGTCTGGTCTGCGATTGCTGCGGAGTTTCACTTCCAATTCGCTGCCGTTGAGATGCAGCATTTGTTTTTTGTAGCCTGTCAAGCGTCTCTTGACTTTGTTGAATTTTCCAACGTCTCTGTCTTTCTCTTGCTAATCTACGTTGACGCTCGATTGGATCTTCATCCATTCTTTAGTACTGTTATTTTAAACTGCTAGAATAAAGTGTATTTATACTGTATTTATAAGTGTTTCTTACTTTGAAGCTATTGCACAAAAGCGCACCCACTATTTTTTGAAATTTTTGTTCAAGAAATGTGCAGTAAATGTTTTTTCAATGCTATTAATTGATACGAAAATGAGCATAATTTATTTTTTCAGTAAAGTAGAGTTCACCAATATTGGATAGAAATTAATTAACTTCGAAATCTCGATTTCTTAACCTGTCATATTTAAGGCGAGCCCGCAAAACTACTTCCTACTTTTTAGAGACTAAAACCGAAAATTATTTCGTTCATTTCTGATCGGAACGAAAACGAAATTTTTTGTTTTCGTTCTTTATGTTCTCACACAAATTTATAGTTTTCGTTTTCGGAAAACAACTCCTAATAAGAGATTTTTTACCTTCAGTTTCCGATACTTTCAAAATTTAATAAAAACGGTAAAATCCGGTATTAGAAATGTTTTTTCAATGCTATTAATTGATACGAAAATGAGCATAATTAATTAATTTATTTCGTTACAGATCTCGTTTAAAAAAATGTCAGTTCCGTTTTCGTTCTTGTAACTATTTCGTTTAATTTCGTTATTTCGTTTTCTTTCCGTTTTCAGCCCCTACTTTTAATACATTGATGACGGCTTCGCCGCCACCTAACCGAACCTAACCTAAAGGCGGAACATTCAAAAAGTGGATCCACCTTTGCGCAATAGCGCCCTTATTTTATGTTCGGCGACTATATTTAGTACTTACTTGTATAAATTTTCACTGTAACTGCTAAACACCGTGGCCGATAGATAAAGGTATGTTTAAGTATAAATTTGCACTGTAACTGCTAAACACCTTTTATTGTCTTCCGACATTTGTTTTATGTCAATAAACAAAATATATGAGGTTCACTACGTACGCTCACAGCCGATATATTTTTTGCATAATGCTGAACTAAAATTAGTGGTTAGTTTATTGTTTAACTCGTTCCTCATATTATTTGAACACATTCTGTAGAACGGTTTTGTTATAATATAATTATTTATTCATTTATTTGCTAATGTTTTCCGAGATGTATCACCGTGCAGGGTACCAGACTCAGTACATATACGGCGCAATGAATGCGGCGCAAAACTTCAAAAATTCGACAACCGTATTGGCTTATAAATGTCACGTGATTAAAGAGTGCGATATTCTACATTATCTACTATCTATGAAAGAATTAAGTTTTTTATGATCGTTATTTGGCAAGATATTAATAAATTAATAAAAATGTACTTGAAAATAAATTTAACAATTACAAGATTCAAGGTTTGTAGGATATAAAGAACTACATTTAGAAATAGAAAAAAGTAAGGTGCATTCTCGATCAATAATAAATACATGTAAACGCAGAGAGTAAACAAAGCTCTTCAGTTCTTCCTCATATTGACGCGAAAACGTCAAGTGTAAAGTGACAAAAATATTTAATATATTATTATTTTTGAGACTGACAATCACACTATATACAGAAGGATTATGGGAGAAAGTAAAAAGGTTTGTACATACAAGAATAATAATTTACCAACTAGAACGGGGCTGCTCAACCTGTCGTTCGCGATCCACCCATCGATCGCGGCGTTATTTTAAGGTCATTAAGTTTTGCACTATTGGTTGAAAAAATAAATATAAAATAAAAATAGTGCCCCGTTAATAAAATCGTACAAGGTACTTATTAAATAAGGTCCGATAGCCCCGTTAACCAAGTTTGATTGATAAGAATTATACAGGGTGTCCAAAATTTGGGATCAAACTTTCGAAACATGAAAGCATGAAAACATGAAAGCACTTTATTTTTCTTAGTTTAAATTGGAGACCCTGTATATTTTTATGTCATTCCATGCGGAATTAAAAAACTATCATTTTTCCTTATTACAACCCTATCGCAATTCCTAAAGCATTAAAAGTTATTTGCATAAAACTCGTTTTATCAACTATTCCAATAGCCATTTTACTAAATAAAAATTGAAGGTGGCTTCGAAAAACAATTTACTGACATTCAAATTTAACAAAGTGACAAGAGACTATTTTAACTTTAGTAATGTAAAAGTTTAAAGCATTGTTAGCTTAAGCTCTTTATACCCAACAATTATATTTTGTCATGGACTAAAATCGAGATGAGCCATTCAAATGTGAGTGCCAATAATATATTCACGAATAATTCCCCCCACACATTAATTGCTAATCTGAGTTGGACTTGGATTGTGGTTGCAGTAATAATGAAGTTATGACGATTCACAAATCCATTTTTATGAAAGGTGCCCTCATGAGAAAACAACACAACAAAAAAGTCCAAAGTTATCCTAAATTTAGCTTGCGCCCAGTTGCAAAATTCAACACGTTGATCAAAATCTTGTTCAAAAGTTGTTGATGAAACTGGATATGATAGGCATCGAAACGGTTGTCCTTTAAAATTCGTTGAACAGTTCTTTTTCTTACATCCTCGGCACCAGTGACTGCTTGTTGACTAACGAAAGGATTTTCTGTAACAGATAATAGCACACAAAACTGATTTTCTTTAGTTCGTACCGGCCTATTTCTTACTGGTTTTGTATAGTTTACATTTTCCGTTTGTAAAAACCTCTCTAATAAGTTTTGCAGGCCCTTTTTTTCTAGATGTTGTCGTTCCAGATAACACTGTGGATAAATTCGATTTGCCAAAAAGGAGTTCTTATCGCATTCTCCTAATATAAAAATAATATCTACGAATTCATATCGATTGTACTCCATGACAAAAAATAATTCTTGAGTATAAATAGCTTAAGTTAACAATACCTTAAACTTTTACATTACTAATATCAAAATAGTCTCTTGTCACTTTGTTAAATTTTAATGTCAATAAATTGTTTTTCAAAGCCACCTTCGATATCATTTAATAAAATGGCTATTGGAATAGTTGATAAAACGAGTTTTCGGCAAATAACTTTTAATACGTTAGGAATTGGGATAGGGTTGTAATGAGGAAAAATGTTTGCTTTTTAATTCCGCATGGAATGACATAAAAATATACAGGAACTCCAATTTAAAATAAGAAAAATAAAGTGCTTTAAAATTTGTAAAGTTTGACACTAACTTTTGGACATCCTGTACAATTCATATCAATCAAACTTTGTTAACGGGACTATCAGATCTTATTTAATAAGTACCTTGTATGATTTTATTAACGAGGCACTATTTTTATTTTTTATTAATTTTTTTAACCAATGGTGCAAACTTAATTTTTTTTAGTTTTTATTTTTTTTGCTAATATCACTAAATCGATTTTAATAAAATTATAGGAGTATGTAGGCAACCATAAAAGGTACCCAAATAAGTAATAAAATATACAGCATGTAATCTAAAAAAATAGATCATCAAGACTTCACACTTTTTTGGGACACCTTGTATAATAAAAATTATTTTCCTGAAATGCATTCTAGGATACAAATATATTCTGCAAAATATCAAAATTCCAACTTAATTAGTAATTGAGTTTAGAAGACGGGAGGTGAAATGCAGGCCCTGTATATCTCGGGAGAAAATGCTATTTTTCCCTCGGTGCGCTGTATTACATGCACCTCAGGAAAAATCAACCATTTCTCTCCCTCGATATAAAATCTATTAAACAAGTTAGAAACAACTTTACTTGTTGCAGAAAGCATTAGATAAATACAAGAAAACGAAATGTAGCCTGAATATATGAATATTCAACCTGTTCGTTACTCTGCAAGCAAAAAATCAAGTCTTACTAAGACTATAAACAAATAACTTATTGAAACAACTACTTCCCTGGCTACTGCCACGCCGGATATTGAATGATACAAAAGAAATTTGCATGTTATTACTAGTACTACTAGATAATAACATTGGTTTTAAGATCGTTTATTTCTACATACAAGACTAACTTAGAAAATTATTCTGAAATGAAATGTGAAACTTTAAACTGTAAATGTTATTATTAAAATGAAAAAACCAGAAAACATTTTGACAAGGACACACAGTGCTAAACTTATCTAGTGTTACTAGATGAAACAAATTTAATAATAACTAAAAATAATACTGAATTAAAAAATATATGAAAATTAAATAAGTACTAGTAATAACATGCAAATTTCTTTTGTATCATTCAATATCCGGCGTGGCAGTAGCCAGGGAAGTAGTTGTTTCAATAAGTTATTTGTTTATAGTCTTAGTAAGACTTGATTTTTTGCTTGCAGAGTAACGAACAGGTTGAATATTCATATATTCAGGCTACATTTCGTTTTCTTGTATTTATCTAATGCTTTCTGCAACAAGTAAAGTTGTTTCTAACTTGTTTATTATTTAATCGTGTATTCGGTTTTCCAACGAAAACAAGATCATTTATTTCTTCACATCTGTACTTTCACTAATCACCCCAAAATCAGGTATAAAACCCGTTCAAACCTTTCATAATCTCCTCAGTCGTTTACGACGTCTCCGCGTTAACGATCACCTTCACGTAAGTGTATTTTATTATCTAACATTTAATTTAAATGCGAAGCTGCACTGATGAGAGATAAATCTCGAAACGCGTCTGCAGATGGCCAATTATTTAATTTTCATATATTTTTTAATTCAGTATTATTTTTAGTTATTATTAAATTTGTTTCATCTAGTAACACTAGATAAGTTTAGCACTGTGTGTCCTTGTCAAAATGTTTTCTGGTTTTTTCATTTTAATAATAACATTTACAGTTTAAAGTTTCACATTTCATTTCAGAATAATTTTCTAAGTTAGTCTTGTATGTAGAAATAAACGATCTTAAAACCAATGTTATTATCTAGTAGTACTAGTAATAACATGCAAATTTCTTTTGTATCATTCAATATCCGGCGTGGCAGTAGCCAGGGAAGTAGTTGTTTCAATAAGTTATTTGTTTATAGTCTTAGTAAGACTTGATTTTTTGCTTGCAGAGTAACGAACAGGTTGAATATTCATATATTCAGGCTACATTTCGTTTTCTTGTATTTTTTATAAAATCTATTATTGAAAAAAACCTTGAAATACCTTATGCCACCCTTTTAGGGGCCACTTTCTTTTCTTGTGTAGGTATCCACTGTACGGCATAGGCTTCTTCTCGTGCTTCTGGCCGTCCTTCAGCCCCTCCATTATTTCCCATTCTGAACTACGCCTGCGGCCCTTCTTCCTAGCGGGTGGCTTTGGGGGATTCTGAGTTTGTTCAGCCGTGCTCTCCGCACTTAAACTGTTGGTTTCACCACTGGCATCACTATCACTGGTGGCATTTTGGCTGTGCTTTGACTTTATGTGTACCTTAACGGGCATAGGACTTTTCTTCTTATCCATGTTGATGTTAGGAAGTAAGTGATCCAAAATGGTAAAACATGAGCAGCACTATAACATCATTTCTGTGTCATTTCCCTTGACCGAATGAAATGGACCTACAACAGAAATAAGCAATACATAAGATATGTTGCTTGCAACTATAGCCAGCCTTGATAATGAACATGTGTATAATTTGTCACAATTAAACTAATTAAAGGTAAAACACCTTGTAATAAAGACCACACTTTTTTGTGTTCCCTATAAAAGCTATTAAATAATTACAATAGTGAATCATTGTGTTTATTAAGTTCCTAGTCAATATTACATTATTATTACAAAATTAACATTATTTATCATTTAATAATTTAATTTGCCAAAATATTTCATTTTAAGTAATAAAATTTACAAATTCGTGGAACATTATACAGTATATTTTTTTATCACGGGCCATAGGATTTTACATGCTAAAAATTATACCTTGTTTTAATGTATATTTTAAAGGGTGTGAAGTTAGCAATAGATCCAGCAATAGATTTTAAAAATTCATATCTCGGAGAAAAGAAAAGTAATTCGAAAAAAAAGTGAACCATACGATTAGGGAAGGTCTAAATTAAAAACACAAAAATAATCAACCCTTAATTTTAACCCTTTATATTTTTTCACCCCTTTCAAAAAAGTTTTTTTTTTTTAAAGTTTGCAATCTGCCATAAATAAATAAAAATACTTATTCTTATCACTATTACAAGAACTTTAATAATCAAGAATCAAAAAAACGTTACGGGCACTCCTTCAACAAAAAAAAAATTCTCCGTAAGTCATCCACACCTTGCGATATAAATCTCGATTTTTGACAAAGTTTGCATCAGCCATAACTAAATAAAAATTCTTATTCTTATCACTACTAAAGGTACTTTCATAATCAAAAGTCAAATAAACGTTACGAGCACTCCTTCAACCCAGAAAAAAATAATTTCTCCGTTAATCGCAGAAATCCACATTTCGGGATATAAATCTCCATTTTTGACAAAGTTTGGAATCAGCTATAACTAAATAAAAATTCTTATTCTTATCACCAATAAAGGCACTTTCATAATCAAAAGTCAAAAAAATATTACGGGTACTCCTTCAACCCAGAAAAAAAATATTTCTCTGTTAGTCGCAGAAATCCACATTTCGCGATATTAATCTCGATTTTTGACAAAGTTTGCAATCAGCCATAACTAAATAAAAATTCTTATTCTTATCACCAATAAAGGTACTTTCATAATCAAAAGTCAAAAAACCGTTACGGGTACTCCTTCAACCCAGAAAAAAATATTTTCTCTGTTAGTCGCAGAAATCCACATTTCGAGATATTAATCTCTATTTTTGACAAAGTTTGCAATCAGCCATAACTAAATAAAAATTCTTATTCTTATCACCAATAAAAGTACTTTCATAATCAAAAGTCAAAAAAACGTTACGGATACTCCTTCAACCCAGAAAAAAATAATTTCTCCGTAAGTCGCAGAAATCCACATTTCGGGATATAAATCTCCATTTTTGACAAAGTTTGCAATAAGCCATAACTAAATAAAAATTCTTATTCTTATCACTAACTCCAAAATCAAAAAAACGTTACGGGCACTTCTACAACCCAGAAAAAAATCGCAGAAATCCGCACCATAACTAAATAAAAATGCTTATTCTTGTTACTAATACAAGTACTTTCATAATCAACTTCTTTAATCTAAAGAAAAACTAATAACTTAATGACTAAGATGAATAATTTCTGTGTTTCTCGGTACTCGTACATACCGCCCAAACCTTTCATGCGAAACGTCAAAGAGGAAAATGTATTGCCTCAATGATTTATTGCAGGCAATACATTTTGACAAAAGGACTATAAATTCCTGGATGGACAGGACGCATCTCCGGGTTAAACTCATAAAAAAAAAAACAGATTTCAAACAGGGCAAACAGTCAATAGTAAAGAATTGCACTTGTAAAAGAAATCTTAACTCGCTCATACTGCAGCTTTCACGCAAGTGTTATCTGAGCGATCTGAGATTTTCGAACTGATTTAAGAATATTCTGTGCAATAGTGTGTTTTCGTAAAAATCCACAGGTAAGTAAAATAAAAAATCAATCGTTATTAATGTAAGGTGAATAATACAACAATATATACCACGTTGTTTTTTAGGAAATGATTTCTTATTGAAAATCTGGGGATTCATAATTTTCTTAAAATCTTAAAACTTTAGAAAAAAGGCGGTCTTATCAACGAAAAGCTATAAATATTTTGAAAACAAGTTTCAACCATTATAATTTTTTTTTTATTTCAACTTCTTAATAACTCCGCCGTGCACGATAATCTATTCTATTCTTTTCTTGAAAGTTGTAAAATGTTTATATTAAGAAGTCCCTAATATTTTTGCCAAGAAACTATTTTCTGAAGTATTTCGCATCTGACAATGGCACTGTACACATGCACTGTGATGACCATTAATAGTTAATTGTATAACAGAACACTTCAATATAATCATGAATGTAATAGTAATTTACGATACAAGTAACGTTATTAAGGTAGGAACGTAGGCGCGAGTGCTTTTAAATTATCGAATAATGTTTTTGTTAAAAGTGAAAATCAATTTTTTTTATTGAATTGAAAATGGTTTTTCTATTTATTTCAGTGTACGAGCAATACACCATACAATCAGCGAAGAAAGGCTTTACTTTCTGTAAAATTACATTAAAAATATAACAATATATACAGCCATATATATTTGTAGCCCCTTTAAACTAGATTAATTTACTAAGTTCTACGCAATTTATTTAGAGTTTAATATTCTTCCTTGTTTATCCTTTTGTTGTTTTTAATAGATTACTTTTGTAATCTATTTTTAGATGTACGCAATTTATTTAGAGTTTAATTAATAGGAGTAACATTTTTGTTTGTTGTTTACAATAGATGGATCATCGTCCTATTTTATTAACTTTATACCAAGTGTCTGTGATAAGGGGCGAACATAGGGATTTAACATGTAAAACTAAATATGTGTAATTATTAGCTCCCATATTCATTTTAGAGAAAAATCGAATATTTTTTAGAGAATTAAAAATTGTAAATGAATCATCCATTTTAATTTTAAGAAACAGTTTTGACAGGTTTGATAAATGCTGAACCAACAACTTGCATACGATGCATTGCTCGTGAGTGCACGTGTCTAAATTCTCCGTACAGAAAATTCCGAAGAAGCATGGTTATCATTCCTACAATCATCAATGCCATGAGGAGATACTGCTAGTGGATATTGTTCATAGGAAGTACAATGCGTAAATTTATATTTCACTAGCAAAATTATTTTCACTATGACATGACATTTGTCAAACTCATGGCAAGAGTTTTTATTAAATGGTACATTGTTCAACTTATTTTTATTATTTCTGAGGTGTATTCTGGTACAAACGTAAATTAAATGGATGATACATTTACAATTTTTAATTCTCTAAAAAAATATTCCTTTAGGATTTTTCTCTAAAATGAATAGGGGAGCTAATAATTAAACATTTTTAATTTTACATGTTAAATCCCTATGTTCGCCCCTTATCCCAGACACTCGGTATATATATCGGGTGTGTATAAATTGGCGGATAATCTACACGTGACGAAATTCTTTCAAAAATTCTAAGCAGCCTATCTTAGTTCTAAAATGTTGTACCATGCTTCCTGGGTCTTCAGGAGGTCCTCAAAGTTTGAACATCCAGTCGTTAAATATGCGTTATTATTCGTTATTAATTTACAGAAAACCCTGCAATTTCGATAGTATGACTAGTTTGAAAATTATTTGTCAGTGTGTGCTATCTTTCTATCTCAAACTTGTATTTTTAACATTTCTTAATTAGCTTATTTTTATAAAAAATACGTTCGGCAATGTGACACTCGCTTATGTCAGTTTGACACCAATAATTCATTCAAACTTGCTAGTTTCAAGTTTGTGCCAATTCTGCTTTTCTCATTATTATCACTTTGTATTAGCGCCCGCGGTTCAGTGCATTTGTGTTTTTGTGGTATTTTCGTTTTGTTTTGTTCAATTACAATGGATTTTACTATTTACTCATAATCTGTTTTACCTTGCATCTGTAAATAAACTCCGCTCTATCTATCTATTACCTTCTACTCGGAACCATGAGATTATTTATAAACAGGGCAGCTCATGAATGCTATGTTGCCAAATGTACATTTCTTTTAAATGGCTCCTGATGGCCTATGAGGCATGGTAGAATATTTTTTCATCGACATTTTCTATTCAGAATTTTAGGAAGAACATCGCCACGTGTAGAAATATGCATGAGGAACCGATTCTTTCAATTCGTATAAGTATTGCAAATAAATTGACACCGAAGTAAACGTCAAATAAACAAACGAGATTCTACTTCTACGTACAATCAATCAAAAAAGCAAAAGTAACACGATTATTTTAAATAAATTTAATTCTGTTTAAGGGGGTCACTTCCTCAGCCGCTTTCCATTAAAAAACGTGATTTTTAGGTACACTTTTCGAGATAACTACTGGACCGATTTTTTCTGAAATTTTGCACACATGTTCATACCTCCAAAATAAGCATTTATGGCTGAGGAATAAAAAAAAATCTGCCACTCAACATATGGAAATAATCTCAGCCATACTGGTGGGTATCGATATCATCTTTAAAACAAAATAAAAATCGTGTTGATAGCTTTTGTAGTTTTGAAAAAAAGTGTACCTAAACTTAAAAAAGTAAATTTTTCAGGAGTCAAAAAACTTTAAAATAGTCCCTCACTTAGACTTATTTATGAACAAAGTGATACTATTCTCACATTTAATTCGAGCTGTAAGGGTTCGAGAATCTTCCCCAAAGTGAGTTATGGCCGAGCGGAACTGCCGCGGCCCGCTCTCGCTTTTCGCTCTCCTGAAAACTAGTTTTTTTTTCTGATTGAAACAATATTGAGTGATATTGCCTTAGTTACGATATGTCATAACACTTATATTTCCCTAGGGAAATATGAAGTGCTCATATTTCCCTAGAAAAATATAAACATCAAAAAAATGTCATTGGAGCTTCTCGCAAGAATTATTTTAATTGCTCCCGGGACAACACCTCCGATTTTTTAGGAAGGTATCCTTTATGGATTTTTACAGCTTTGGATTTTACCGGAACCAAACATTCACGGTCTTTCGTCGCTTGCGTTAACACATAGTTTGACATTTCACCAATTTATGAAACAACAAAACAAATCAAACCATTCAACTATGATATTTACAAACAAGGCCCTTAGCAATGTTACCAATCCGATAAATTCCAAAATTTACAATCCAATATTTTCCCATTTACAGAACAATATTCTTTCAATCAGAAAAAAACTATTTATTACAACACGGGAACTATGAATACATTTACCATTTAATATACTATTCATATTTCCCTAGTTGTAATAATAGCTATTATTGATATTCCTTTCTTCTGGTCCTATGAGAGATATCAAGTTATTTTTTTTTATTTTGTTCGTGGCGACCTTAAGATCATCCGGTGATAAGCGAGAATTTCAAATTACATAAATCAAGATTTGGTCTTACAAAGCACGTCAGGATGGGCTCGACTTTTCAAATTGCTATGAAATCAGTTTAAAAAAAGTAATAATAATAAAATCATCACCAGTTCTTTATATTAACTATCTAAATAATTGCATTACAAAATTGCAAGTCAATCAGATGAACGGTTTCAGAGAAAAAGGAACATGAAAATGCATGATTTTCAATGTAAAATGGCCGCTGTAATAACTCCGTTCAAGCTTTATACAGATGGTAAAACAGCGTTAAATAATAATTATATGGTAACATGGGATACGCAATAAATTAATCTATCCGACGGTGGTACAAGATTACTTTTAGGTTAAACAGGGAACCAGCAATTTAAAAAAATCGTAAAGGAATATTTTTTTAGAAAATTAAAAATTGTAAATGTAACATCCATTTATTTTACGTTTATACCAGAATCCACCTCAGAAATAAAAATAAGTTGAACAATGTACCATTTAATAAAAACCCTTGCCATGAGTTTGACAAATGTCATGTTATGGTGAGAATAATTTTGCTAGTCAGATATCAATTCACGCATTGTAATTACTATGAACAATAACGTTGGGATCGTTGTTAAGTGTGAACATTCATCTGCAAAAAGTTTCGGTCTGTATTTGATCGACCCTGCATTATTTCACAGAATACACGCCTAGTTTCTTCATCCACTAGCACTATCTCCTGATGGCATTGATGCTTGTAGGAATGATAAACAAGCTTCTTCAGAATTTTCTGTACAGATAATTTAGACACGTTGCACTCATGAACAATACATCGTATGCTAGTTGTTGGTTCAGCATTTATCAAACCCAAAACTTTTTCTTCCAATTCATCGTTGCTTCTTCTGTTCCGTTTGCCTGTAATGTTACTGTTTCTGAAATAATATTAGTTGAAATTGGACTATTAAAATACATTTTGAATCAGCTTATTCACAAACTTGGTAATTGTTGATAGACGGAATTGGTCGATTGTTAAATTTAACCGACAATGTCACGAACTCTGAGTAAACTGACGCCACTGCAAAATGTTTTGATAATGAATATGCTCTCTTCATTGGAATTATTGTTCATAGTAATTACAATGCTCATAAAACAGGTAGTAAGGTGTTACTTTTTGTTCTAGTAAGTAATCCTGCAAATGATGTAATCGATAATTTTACTACAGATGAAATTCAGCATGCGATTGTTCAGTGGAGCTCGTTGATGAAAAGCAAAGGACCAAACACTTTTGCAAATTTTGCTGCACTTTAGTAAGTGAATTTGGGAGGCACTTAATAAGAAAACATAAATATATATACTGGGTGACCCAGGGATCTGTAAAAGCCCCATCATAACTTATTTGCTATTTGAGATATCGACTTCTAGTTTTCTTGAACTGGTACCCACACTTATTCTACATATTTTAAAAATATGTATGTTTTTGTACAGGGTGTCCCAATATACATAACAGAACAAAGTTATGCTTTTTTAAATGGAACACCCTATATTTTATACTTTATTTTCAACTCTCTTGAGAAGCTGATAAAAATAGTAGAAGATACTATGGGTCTATTATGGATGGTTGGTTAGTTATGGGCAAATTTATGGCAAAAACATGTACACATTGAAAACATTGCAGAAGCGTTCCTAGCAAAGATAGCATCATTATTTATACACTAGAAAATTTCCCACATTATAAAGAATAATACACATCGGCTTTGGTTCTCTTTTATTCATAGTGCTATACAGGGTGTCAACATTCGCAAAACAATGGATAACTATTTTTTTTCAAATGGAACACCCTATATATCTCGCCACTAATGCATGGCATTTTTGATAAGCTTTCCAATGATATACAGTTTGCGTAATAAAATATTAAGGATTCTTGAGATTTATCAATAAAAACATATTTCTTTTATCACCTTCTGCTGATTTTTGGATTTTCAGCCAAAACTATGCATTTTCAGGAAAAATTATAAGAAACCAAAGTTGTAGAGCGAAAAATTTCCAATCGACATAGGCCTTTTAACTTTTAAGATAATGCGTGCATTGCCCGCCAGAGCGCGCAAAATCGTGACCGTATATGCATTTTAGCGTTTTCTTTTCAAATTTTTTATTAATAAACTGCACTATACTTTATTTTCCGCACCCTCTAGCGAAAAACGGGAAATTATAGGGAAATTAAAATGCCCCATATCGATTGAAAATATTCCGCTCTACAACTCTTAATAGAACGAATTTTTGCCAAAAATGCACAGTTTTCCCTAAAAATGCAAATTGAAAATGTATATATCAATTTTTGCGTTTTTCAATGGTTTTTTGCATTTTTAGCGAAAACTGCATTTTGGGCAAAAATTGCATCTTTTAAGAATTGTAAAGCGGAATATTTTCAACCGATGTAGGTCATTTGAATAATTCTATATTTACCTGTTTTTCTGCTAGAGGACGAGGAAAATAAAGTATAGTGCAATTAATTAGCAAAAAATTTGAGAAAAACGCTGAAATGCATATACGGTCAAGATTTTGCGCACTCTGGTGAGCAATGTACGCATTATTGGAAAAGTAGAAAGACCTATATCGATCGAAAATTTTCCGCTCTACAATTTTGCTCTCTTATTATTTTTTCAGGAAATGCATAGTTTTGGCTAAAAATCCAAAAATGAGCAGGAGGTGACAAAAGAAAAATGTTTTTATAGTTAAATCTCAAGAATCCTTAATATTTCATAACACAAATTGTACATCATTGGAAAGCTTATTAAAAATTCCATGCATTGGTGGCAAGATATATAGGGTGTTCTATTTGAAAAAAAATAGTTATCCATTATTTTGCGTATGTTGACACCCTGTATAGCAGTATGAACAAAAAAGAATCAAAGCCGATTTGTATTATTCTTCATGACGTGGAAAATTCTTTAGTGTTTAAAAAACGATGCTAGCATTGCAAGGAGCGCTTCTGCAACTTTTTCAATGTGTCCTTGTTTTTGCCACAAATTTACCAATAACTAACCGATCGTCCATAATAGACCCATAGTATCTTATACTATTTTTATCAGCTTCTCAAGAGGGTTGAAAATAAAGTATAAAATATAGGGTGTTCCATCTAAAAAAACATAACTTTGTTCTGTTATGTATATTGGGACACCCTGTACAAAAACATACATATTCTTAAAATATGTAGAATAAGTGTCGGTACCAGTACAAGAAAACCAGAAGTCGATATCTCAAATAGCAAATAAGTTATGGGGCTTTTACAGATCGCTGGGTCACCCGGTATATTTATATATTTGCGAAAAGGTAAGCACAATTTATGTTTTGTGTTGGTTTGTATGACATGAATATTATTTATAATATTAGCAACATTTCTTGTTTACATCACCACCCTACTTAGCTTATGGTGTTATTCTGAACAACTGTTATTAACAGCGATGTTATTAACATCGATGTTATTAACATTGCAATGTTATGTGAGATTGAACAGCGCTGTTAAAAACTGTATTCTGAACAGCCCGATGTACACAAATTGTCAACAGTGCAACGTCTACAGAGCGACCAACTTCATGTATATTATAATAGATGATTCATGATACGTTTTTGAGGATATTTTTAGAAAGAAAATGAGTGTTTCATAAAGCATGCACATAAATATTGGAATACTACTATTTATTTAGGTTTTTGTTGACGAAAAACAGAAACTACGAAATAACCTCAAAATATCATCATTAACAATCTCGTAATGTCGACCGTTTTGACAAGTGTTGTTTAACATCGAAAATGTTAATTTACATCGATGTTAGTTGACAGACAGTGTACAGAATCGTATATTCATAACATCTGTCGATGTTAGTAAATAACATCGCTGTTAACGCTAACATTTTTGTTCAGAATAACACCATTAAACTTCATTCCGGCGAAAATTTGATGCTACTAAGTTTATAGACATTGCAATTAGCCGAAGAGGAAAGTAATTCCTAATATAAATTTTAACCAGTTTCTTCAACTTTTTATTTGAAATTAAAAATTAAAAGTATGAAAATATTGATACTTTATTAGTTTAATTAAAACAAAATATATAACGATTTAAAAAAAAAATTGATTTGTTGACATCTGTCCATTTGGTTAATTCAGAATATGTTTTTTGGAAAGTTTGGCAACTTACAATCTTGGCTATTTATTGGTTTCCATTACCAGAATAATCCAATATCATCGAAAAGTATTTCAAAATGCAAAGTGTTTTGCATTTTTATCTATATTTACTTTCGCTTCTGGGATTGCAGTAAAAGAAAAAGCTGGTATTATTATCATTCCATGCATGACAACTTGTACAATCATCTTCATTCGATTTTCATCGCACTCACTAAATTTTCATATAATATATAATTTCATCCCTAATGCATCGACGGGAAAATAATGACAGGAGAAGAAGAAATAGCGGATGGAAGCAACACTTCGAGGAGCTGCGCAAAGAAAAGGTTACTGGAGAAAAGAAGAAATACAACAAACAAAACAGCAGAAGAAAATTACAGAACAAAATCAAAAAGAAGAAGAAACAACGGAAGAAAAAATAACACTTGAAGAAGTAAACGAAGCATTAAGAAAACTGAAGTTGGGGAAAGCACCGGGAATAGACAACATCAAAAATGAACAACTTAAATATATGGGAAAGGAGGGAACGGTACAATTGACAAGACTATTAAACGAAGTTTGGAAAACAGAAAAAAAACCCAAAGACTGGCAAACAGCAGCAATAATACCAATATGGAAGAAAGGAGATAAAAGGGAGTGTAATAACTAAGACAAAATATAGAAAGTAATCTAGAACCATCACAGAGTGGATTCAGAAGAGAACATTGCACAATAGATCACTTATTCACAATCAGGAACCTAATGAACGAAGTAAGAGAGCACCAGAAGCAAATATACATAGCAAATATAGACCAAGAAAAGGCATTCGACAAGATAAACAGAGAATACATATGGCAGGCACTACATGACCAACAAGTAGGACAAAAACTGATAAGGGCAATAAAAAGTATATATACTAAAACAGAGAACTGTATAAGAACTGGTAACTAAAAGTCCAAGAACTTCACAACAATAAACGGTCTAACAATAAGACAAGGAGGAGCGCCAAGTCCATGCCTATTCATAATCGCCAGACACGGTAATGAAAAATATAAAAGACAAAATAAAAAAACACACATAGGATACAAGAACCTAAAAGAAATAGAAATTACCGAATGCATATTTGTAGACCATGTAGCACTAATAGCGAAAAACATCAAGGACCTGGAAACAAAGATAAGGATATGGATGGAAGAACTAGAAAAAGCGGGGCTGAAAATCAACACAGAAAAAACTAAAATAATGAAAATATTTAAAATTTTAAATTAAACAAATAATAGACAGCAAAGTGAACCTTGAAGTCGAAATAAACAACAGAATACAAGCCGCAACAAGATCCTTCCAGACCATCCAAAAGATAATACTAAACAACAAGAAGATAACGAGGAAAACAAAACTAATAATATACAAAGTAGTACTAATCCCAACATTGTTATATGGATGCGAAACATGGACGCTAAACAGGAGACAAAAAAGTAAGATACAGTCATTGGAAATGAAGTACCCAAGAAAAGTATATGGAATAACCAGAAGGGACAGAATCAGAAACGTGGACGTAAGAAGAGAACTAGGAATAAGAGAACTAAACAAAATAATAGAAGACAGACAGCTACAATGGCTGGGACACCTACACAGAAGAGGAGACACCAACCAAACAAAAAATATATAGCAAACAAAAATAACGGGAAAAAGGAAAGTAGGAAGACCGAAAAAGAAATGGGACAAATATGTTGAAAACATTATGCAAAGCAGAGGAATCTCCAACGCCCAGATGAAGGTAAGCACAAGAAACAAGAAGAAAAAAAAAAAAAAAAAAAAAAAAAAAAGGACCTTTATTGGCATAACCATATATACAAAACAAATTAACTCTTTACATCCCTCCCCCCCCCCCCTTCCACCCCTCCCCTCCCTCCCCTCCCCTCTTTCTCCCATCCCACCTTCTCCAGCGTCTTCACTCCTGCCCCATCCTCTCTCATCCATTCCGTCACCCTTCTATTCCCTCTCACTCCTACCCATTCTTCTTTCACCCCCTCACATTCTTCCGCCAAGTGCTTCCATGTATCCTTCCCCCACTCGCACAGCCCACATCTCATATAATCCTCCCCCATCCACCTCTTCCTCCCTTTCTCTCCTGACCCACATCTCGCCCTCGCCAACCTCACCCTCTCCTCCCTACTCCATCCTTCTTCCCCCCAATACTCTGGTATTCTCCCGTACACCTGCCACCTCCCATACATATCATTATATTCACTCCTTTCTATCCGCCCCTGTCTCTCCTGCATATCCACCTCTCTCATTTTTTCCTTCACCCACCCCGCCACCTTCCCCCCCCTCCCCATCCACTCTATCACCTTTGCCTCCGATAACCCCACCCTCTCATACATCCTCCTTCTCTCCCTTCTCCATTTCCCCTCTTCCCCATTCACACACCCCCACCATACTGCCTTTACCAATCTCTCCTCCCCTAAACCCCACAATTTCTCTTCGTATTTCACCACCCTCCTCATCGTTTCACACACCATTTTATCCCTGTTCGTCTCCTGCCTAAGTATATAACTCGGTGTCGACCTCTCCACTCCCAACATACATTTTATAAACCAACCCTGCTCCCTCTCCACCCATTCATACTCCCTCGTCCCCCATACCTCCACGCCATACATCATCACCGATCCCACACACGCATCCCATACCTTACACATCACTCTCATATTATTCTCTATCCATCTTCCCCATTTCCCCCATGCTATCCCCCATGCTCTCCTCGCTTTGCCTTGCACCCATCTTACATGCTCCTCATATCCACCCGTTTCCTTAAACACAAACCCCAAATACTTAAAACTCTTCACCCGTTCTATCAACTCTCCCTTCCACTCTAATTCTTTCACTCCTCCCACTCTCCCTCTGTTCCTGAATCTCATCCATTTCGTTTTTTCTACATTCACACACATACCTCTTTTATCCATATACTTCTCTACCCTCCTCATCATTCCTTTCATACCCATCCAGTCCTTCGCCACCAAAACCATATCGTCCGCATATGCCAACATCCATACCTTTCTCGACCCACTTACCACCCCTCCCTCTTGACCTTTTTCCAACACCCCCTCTAACTCGCTCATATACAGGTTAAATAATAGCGGACTCAACGGGCACCCCTGTCTCAGTCCTACCCATGTCCTAAATTTCTCCGCTATCTTCCCCCCCACTTTCGCCTCCACCCATGTCTCCTCATACACCTCTCTCACCCATCCTATCATCCCCTCACTCAACCCTCTCCTCCTCAAACATTCTATCATCCCCTTCCTTGGCACCACATCATACGCTGCTTTTAGATCCAGGAACACCGCAAACATACCACCTTTCCCTTCCATCTCTCTCTCTATCATCCTCGCCAGAGTGAAGACCTGGTCCATCGTCCCCCTTCCTCTCCTAAATCCTCCTTGTGACTCTGGTAGTAACCCTTTATCCTCCACCTCTGCTTCCATTCTATTTTTCACCATCACCATCATTATTTTATACCCTGTACTCATAACTGTTACCCCCCTATAATTCTTTATCTCCTCCCTCTTCCCACCCTTGTGCACCGGGCACATCCTGCCCACCCTCCATGTCTCCGGCATCCTCTCACTCCCCGCCCACATTTTATTTATTAGCTCCCTAAACTTCTTCTTCCCCTCCTCTCCTATCTCCTTCCACATCTCCGACCTCAGACCATCTCTACCCGGCGCCTTCCCTCGTTTAATCTCTTCAAATGCTCTCTCCACCTCCTCCTCTGTGAACTCCTCCTCTATCACTCCTCTCCTCTCTTCCCCTACTTGCTCCGGTTCTCCTCCACCTTCTTTGCACTTCCTCACCCATTCCTCCAAAGACACTCCTATCCTCTCCCTCTCCTGTCCTCTCCTTAACACGTCCCACATCTCTCTCTCATTTCTGCACCCCCTTATCTCCTCTGCAGCCCGTTCCGCCACCTGTATCTTCTTCCACTCACATATCCTCTCATATTTCCTTCTGGCCTCCACCACTCTTCTCTCTCCTCCACCATTCCTTATGCATTCCTTCACCGCCCTCCTCACTTCACCCTTCGCTACTCTGCATTCTTCATCAAACCACTCTCTACCTTTCCCCTTTGTTCCCTTCACCTTCCTTCCACATCCTATTATGGCCTTCTCCATCTCCTCCATTGACCTTATCTCCTTCCACTTCACTTCCTTCAACTTCTTCTTCATCCTGTCTATCACCCCTACTCCGCTCTCCAACCTCTCTTCCTCTTGTTCTCTCTCCTCGTCTTCCCCCTTGCCTATCCATATCTCTACACTCACCGGTAAATGATCCGACCCCATTATCTCTTCCACCTCCATTTTTCTTATCTCCTCTCTCGCCACCCCTTTCACTATTGCGTAGTCTATTACTGATGAGCCTCGTGGTCCAATATACGTTCTCTTTCCCGTCCAATCCCCCTCTGTGCATCCGTTAAGAATTTCCCATCCCTCCTCTCTCACCCATTCCCTCATCCTTCTCCCCTCCCCGTTCACCACTTTATCCTGTGATCTTCTTTCTCGTTCCACTCCATTCTCCCCCACCCCTCCTCCCATTTCCCCTATCCTCGCATTCAAGTCCCCCACTATCATCCGTCTTCCTGTCTCTTCTTTCCTCTCCTCTATTTCTTTTCTCACCTCGCCCCAGTTCTTATTTACGTACGCTACTCCCACCTCCACCTTATACTTTCTCCGTTTATATTCTACCCACATGAGACCTTCTCCCCCCTCCTCGCACTTCATTTCCTCTCCCTTCCTCCTCTCTCTCATCCCCACTATCATCCCTCCTTTTGCTCTTCCTCTCTCCCCTCCCTTCACTGCCCCTTTCATTTCCCACTTAAACCCTTCTGGCAGCCCCCCTTTTAGCTCCTCCCATTCCTCCTTCTTTGCCCATGTTTCTACTAGCCCCACTATGTCCTTCCCCCCCACCCATTGCTCCAATTCCTTCTCCCATCTTCCTCCCTTGATTTTCGACTTTACCCCCGCCACATTCCATACCCCTATCCTCATCGTCTTGTCACTCCCCCCAGCACCCCGATTATGTCCTAGCTCTTCCTCTTCCTTCCTCCTTTCTCCCACTGTCCCCTTTCTTTTTACTTTTTTGGCTCTTCCTGTCTCTCCAAACTCCCCTTTCCCCTATTCCACCTCCACAGCTCCCCATTCACTACCATCTTTTGGTACCCCGTCCTCGTTGTTTTCCCCTTCTCTCTCTCCTCGTACGCTCTCTCCCTGATTATCTTTTGGATCCTCCTCTCCTCCTTCGTTAGGTCATCCTCTATGAATATCCTCTCTCCTCTCAATTTATTCTTACTCCTCATTACTTTGATCTTCTCCTCCAACGTCCCCAATCGTGCCACCACCATCTTCCCCACTGTGTCTACCACGTACATATCCTCTACCTTCACCTCCACCTCCAGTGCGTCCTTCATAAACCTCTCCACTTCACTCCTCTCTTTTATGTCCTTCCCCTTTATCAATATATTCTTTCCTCTCTTGCCTCTCTCTCTTCTCCGCCTGCTCCTCCAAGTCCACTATCCTCTGCTTTAACCTCTCCCTTTCTTGTCTCCACATTTCCTTCATCTCCCTCATCTCCACCTTCCACATCTCTCTAGCCTCCCTCATCTCTTCTTTCCATACTTCTCTCTCCTCCCTTATCATTTCCGATATAAGTTGTACTACCTCCCTGCACCCCCCATCACACCCTTTCTGCGCTTCCTCTGTTATCTTTTTTTTTCCACCACCCTGCTCTCCTGCTTCCTCAAACGACGTATCTCCTACTTTTCTCTTCTCTATGATCCCCGTCTCCTCCTCTTGTCGCTGCGGTGACCTTCTCAGGCCCTTTCCACCCCCAAACACCGTCTTTCTTCTATTCTCTTCTTCTTGTCTGTCCCATTCTGCCACTTCTCTCTTTTCCTTTTGCCTGCCCTTTCCTCCCATTCCAATCTCCACTTCGCTTCTCCCTTCTCCTTCTCTCAACCTTAATTCACTCTGAATTCCCCCGTCCCGTTCTCCTCTCCTCGATAATTTATTTGTCGTTAATGAACCGTCTGTGATTATTCCAACACTACTAGTTTTGCCAATGGACCGTTTGTGATTATTCCAGCACTACTAGTTTTGCGAATGGACCGCGTGTTTGATAGCCAGTAGCGATAATTCCACTCCACCGTAGCAATAAATCACTGCGTTTATTTGTCTGTAAATTGTGGAAAATAAACGCGGATTTGATGAAGAAGATACGAGAACGCGCACAATTCACGAGGTTTAAACCAGTCTTGTGATTAGTTTAAAACGTGTAAAGCAATATTAAAACCACTGCAATTATTGCGATAATAACCACAAAACTTACAACACATGTCCACAAACATAACCTCAATGAACAAGAAGAATTGGAACCTAATAATAAAAAAAAATACAGAAAACTGAACTGTCTTCATCGTGAATTTCCGTGCGGAATTCACTGAATTCTCTGCACCATTTGCGAACATGTTGAACAGATATTCAATTTTCCCCATAAACTTCGATTAACTGATGATGAATGTCAATAGGTGAAATCCGTTTTGCACTTAAAAAAACGTATCACAGCACGAATTTCGCATCTGGCGGTAACAGAAATAGGGAGCTCCATCTTCGAATGCTGGTAGGCCGGCATTGAGCGATGTAGCGTGGCGGAAGAAATGGGAATAAGAGAGGGAGATTTGACAGTGTGAGACAGTGTTTTACATTTCTCCCAGCACGTCGCATTATTTCTCAGCAGCATAGGGAATTTTATTTTACGAATCCCATTTCTCAGGAAATCCCCATTTTTCAACGATTTTTGCAAATTTTGAATTTTGTCGATTATAGCGTCGTCTGTCATGAATACAAAAAAAAATTCAGATAAAACTTATTTTTTCCCGAAGTATTCAAATCCGTACAACAAAAATGGGGGTTCCTATTTAACTTTTCTATTTCTCACCCCCTACCCCTAGTGGGTCGAGTTTCGTATCATTAGATGTCCCCCTCCAAGGCGAACAAATTTTAATTATATTTTTTTTTTATTCGATGTGTAGTTTTCGAGATATTTCAATGTCTTCACTTAAATTGAACACCCTGTATATATATAAAAATATATATTAAATAAAAAATATATAAATAATATAATATAATAATTGATTTATATTATTGACTAAAATTTGCTTCAAAATTATATGATAAAATATACATTAACACAAGGTATAATTTTTAGCATGTAAATTCCCATGGCCCACGATAAAAAAATGTGCTTTTTCTCGGAACCGGACGATCGGGATAAGCTGCAGAAAAGTTGTTAACCATTTCCCTAAATTAAAAATTCCCCGACTTCTTGTAGAAAAATACAACTATTTCCTTGCTGGACAAACCTATTATAATTGCTGTTACAAATTCCACCCGTTCTTTAACAGTATAAACAGACATTTTCTAGTATGAATTCGTTTGATTACTTGCCTCACTAAACAATCTGACATTTTGGAAATTCAAGGTACTTTGATTATTTTTGCTCAGTTATTTATATTAAATACTTTAATTTGTAAGGGCCGCTTTTACAATTGTCAGTTAAATTAAGGTTAACACTATCTCCGGACTAAATGCAAAAATACGCTTTTACAATGCCTAGTTAAAGCAGGGTTAGGGTTAAAAAGCAGATAACTCGCAGTTATCTTATACGGTGCTTGGAGCAGTAGATAAATCTCGGTTAACTCGCAGGCAATGCGCACAGCAAGCACACGCACCATATCGGCATTATAGCGATCTGCAATCGGTATTACATACAGGGGCGGTTAGAGGGCGACAAACTTAGTTTCTAAGAAACATGCATTCTGGCATATTTCTAGGTGGAATATTGAAAAGGAGCTCGAGGGGGCCAAGGGTCGCAACAATGATAACAAACACAACTTTCTAACCTTTCCGCAAGCAAAACAAAAAATGCCAATTCTATAAACTGCGCAACCGCATGTATCCACAATGCTGCCAACGTTGGCGTTTCGGGAGAAAATTTATCTAAGCGTTTGTAAAAGGCAGCGTGCGTTAACTGAGAGATAAACGACGGGATTAGTTAAAGAGGGTATAAGTTAACCATAATTTATCCGACGATTGTAAAAGCGGCCCTTAATGGTATAAAAAGTTATTCTAATGCGACGCATCATGTAGAAAAATAATTGATTTATTACTAACTAAAATTTCCTTCAACATTATATGATAAAATATACATTAACACAAGGTATAATTTTTAGCATGTAAAATCCTATGGCCCACGATAAAAAAAATATACTGTATATATCGTCCGAACCCTGTTTAGAACCATATCGTCTGTAAATGACTGCATATCTCTGTAACAAGATCTCATCCGAATTGAAGAATGGAGTTGTTTAAACTCTCTCAAAATTATACTACCTCTGTTCCATAATAAGTGAGCCATTTGAGTGTTCTTTCAAACTTATTGACACTTTGTTATTTTTTTAATTTCTATTTTGATATTCTTAATATACACCAAAATCTTAATCACATGTGTCATGGACGTCAAAATATTTGACAGTTTCATCTTTCAAAAACAACAATGAACATTTGGTTTTTTAAGCGAACGTATTTTAACACCGGAAGTTTCAAACGATGAGAAGACCAAATGTAATCAACAAAAAATGAACAGCTATTATTCAGTTTTTACTGAAACATCACAAAAATTGACGGCTGAAAAAGGGAGCGGTGGTTTTGACAATTGAAAAATTCGGAACATCAAGAGCCACTATAAAAAGAATATGGAAATAAGGTAATGATTCTGTTTGTGGTTTGGATGAGAATACGCTTATGAATGTTGATTCTAAAAAGAAAGGAAAGTCGGGTCGGAAAAAATTGACAGAACAGAAAAAATTGCCAACATTCGATTAGTTGATCACAAAAGAGGGACATTGCGGTCGTTATCAGTTGCAGTTGAAATTTCGCTGGTGCTACTTCCGGTAGAACCGGGGAGAACTGATTCAACAGTGTGATGGGATTTTTTTCAATTTTTTAGTATAACGGCAACCCCGTAAACGAACAGTTTAGCGTAGACACCTTGTATAGTACGTAGAAACGAAAACGGCTCACTTATTTTGTAAAAAATATACATCGGTAATTGCTCAATCACTATGGAAAAAATATAAAACGGTAATGGCTCACATATTATGGAAAAAATTAAAATCGATAATGGCTCACGTATTATGGAACAGAGGTAGTATAAAAAATGTAAGTCTTTATCATTTGCTAGAAAGACAAACCCAGTCAGTTACGATTACGTTTTGAGTGAGATTATCTTAGATAAGGTGACTGAGTTTAAAGATTTAGCTTTAATATTTGACTAGAAGCTTTGCTTTATCTCACACATTGATCATGTCAAAAAAGCAGCATTGCAAATGCTTGGTTTCGTACGTAGAGTTAGTGAACGATTCAAAAACATTGATGTCGTTATAAAACTGTAAGAGTTGTATGTATGCTGCAAAGTGGAGTATGGTATCATTTGGTCGGCCGTCTTATTATAAGCAAATTAACTCAATCGAACGAATTCACAAACTATTTTTAAAACATTTGCATTTAAAAGTTAATTACTCATATCCCGGCAATTCAGTAACCTACAATGATTTATTACGATTGTTTAATATGAAATCGCTCGTCACACGTCTGAATATTTCAATACTTAAATATTTGCACCAAATAGTTAATAATGAAATTGACAATTTAATGTCGATGATTAATATTTATGTACCTAGATGATTAATTAATTTCTCACTTAACCCGTAGTGAAACATAATTATATTATTTGATTAATTAAAACACTTGGTTTTGTTTCACTGCTTTTATTTGACTCTCCGACTAGTTTCGACCTTAGGTCACTCTCAAGGAGATATGTACAAAATTAACAGGGACTGGTATTTATACAGGAATTATTACATTTAAAATCAGGTAATAAAGACCGTCGAAATGGGGGAGTTCCAGATCTCTTCGATGTTATTATTTATGTACCTAGATTATGTAGTCGTAATGCATCAACTTTTTTATGCAACAGGAGTAAGTCTAACATACTATAACTCAATGAACAAAATGTTTAGATTACACTCTAGCCTACAATGAGACGTAGATATATTTAGTTATAACTCAAAACAATTTGTAGTCTCAATAAGCGACATTTTATAATTGTCATGAACTCATTAGATTTAGTAACATGTATTATTATTTTTGTTTTTTTTCAGGTATTATTTTACTATAACTATGGTAATACGCATTTATTTCATAAGTATACTCTTTAGATAAGTAATGAAATTGCAATTTTGGAAATAAACATATTATTATTATTATTATTATTCATACATCACAGTATTTATAGCAACTATAATACCCTCCCCAGGGATATGTTGAAGAGAGCAGAGCATCTCGATATCTTGGGTAGAAGGAAAGTTACGGCAAATGAAAGAAATTAGGAGATTTTGTTTTAATTTTTATTTTGAAGAATTGGGTCATGACAAGTGGGGTTTAAAGGTGGATTTTTAATGAGCTCTCGAACCTACACCTATTTTGCTAATTAGACCATCTCTCTATCTCTTCAAATGCAGAGTTGCCCATGCTGTCCCTACGAAATCTGGGCACCCTGTATAGGGTGTTCTATTTGAAGAAAAATAGTTATGCATTATTTTGCGAATGTTGACACCCTGTATAGCAGTATGAACAAAAAAGAACCAATTCCATTTAAAAAACATAACTTTGTTCTGTTATGTTATTGGGACACCCTGTACAAAAACATACATATTCTTAAAATATGCAGGATAAGTGTGGGTACCAATTCAAGAAAACTAGAAGTCGATATCTCAAATAGCAAAGAAGTTATGGGGCTTTTACAGATCCCCGAGTCACCCGGTATATTAATTCTACCAAATTTAAAGTCAGTTTGGTATGAATGAAAATATGATAGGAATATCACAGCACAAATGTTATTACGAATATCATAGAAAAATGTCACAAATTTATTATATACCGAGTCGGAAAAACATCACTACAATCGTGTTCCCGCGAGGTATGTATACTATTTTATTCACAATTTGTCAACAGTTATAATAATTTAATAATCGTGTGAAAATGAATACGATTTCCAGAAAACGTACTGGCAGATGCTAATATCGCTTAATTTATTAATTCTATCAATAAAATATGCAAATAACTCACTAAGAACACTTGTAATATTTAGCATTAGGGTGAGTTAATTTTTTAACGAACCTGTTAAATAATCACGGATTTTAATTGTATTGAAGTAAATGTTTAATTAATATTACATAATTTTGATTGATTCATTGATTTCTATTTGATTTTGAGAAGTAGTACAGGTATGACAATTCCTTAAAATAATTAATGAAACCCATTCGTACCGAAATTAGTGTGGGAGTGACTAAATTCGAACACCAAAACAGAGAATTACCTATAGTAGTAAATTTGTCACAATTGGAAAAATTACAAATACTATTGGAATTTCTCAGAGTAGTATGCCAATAAAATATAAACCAGTGATAAAAAATATCCAACAATATCAACTAAACGTTAACTTTATTGTAATATTCTGAGCTCTTATCAAATTTGAATAGCCAAAACTATACATACAAAATCTATTCAAGTTATACAAATAATGGCATTTTTCATAAGAAATAGTAATAATGGCCTTTGATAGGCTATTTGAATAACTGGCCATTGATCATAAAATCTTTCAATCATGTAATGTTATTAAATATTAACATATTGAATTAATAATGAAGCCACCGTCTCCTGCACAAATATTACTATTTTTTTTTTAAATTGAACAGAGTATAAATAAATCTTCCTCACTCATGCATAGATAGAGAGTATTATAATATTAGCATGTTATTGATTATTTCAGTCAGTTATGTAGTTTGAATCACTTGACACAGAAAATAATTATAATACTAACGTAACCTTGCTATTTTCAATGTCCCAGTACTAATTATACATTCAGAATGACATCATGTTTCTATTTGTTCCTGTTTTCTGTTTCTTAAAACTAGTATCCTAAATTAACTCCTGTTGTAATGTTTTCATGTGTAAAAGCGGCAATTGGTAAATAACAACACAAACAACGAATTAGTAATAAAAAAGAGATGACATTTGGCGACATCGATCTCGTCACTGTTAAATAAAAACAAATTATTGGGGGAACACTTACGTAATTTCATTTGGGCTGTCGCTCTGTGGGTACCTCGGTTGGGGCTTAATTGATATCAGTGGTGAATCGTGATTTAATTCATATCATGTCAATCCTTCGTAATTGTCGTTTTTACTTATAGAAAGATGCATATAAATACATCGTTGCGTCACTCTCACTGACAGCCAGTTGTCAAAATTGAGTAACTTGGGTCTGAAGTTGACCCCTTAAAATGGAGAACAGTCTTACCAATTGAAGGATCGGCCGCGTCGCCTCAAGAAGATTCCGAATCGAGATATTGACTATAAATCGATTACGAACCAAAGATCGACCGACATAATTTTTAAGGCAAAGTAGGTATACCTCATTTAATAACTCGGCGGACTAAAGGCAAAAGTCACATTTACACTAGTTACCAGAAAAGTAACCAGATATATTTTGGCGGTAAAAATCAAATTATTCCAAATTCATTCAACAATTATAACACATAAATTAATTCTAGGCAAACTTTCTTAATTATATAGGCAATGATTTAGTGTGTAATATTAAAATATTAATTAAAATAAGAATGAGAATTTAGGGGCACCCTGAAAAACTCAAGTATGTACATATTTTTTTCTGCAGCCGTCCCGAAAATAAAACTTTCGGTATGATTTATTAAATCGAAAGTGGCAGTTTACATAAATCGTACCGAAAGCAGTTATTTTCGGGTCGATTTTGTTTCACTTTCGGAACGATTTCTTTACTTTCGGGACGCTTTTTGTTACTTTCAGTACGATTTTGCGTATATATGTAGGCGGCCTTGCCAAAATATGAACATCGTATTTAATTATGACAGCGCTTGTCATATTACATTCGTGTGTGTTTCTCCTTTTTAAACAAAAAAAAACGGCTGCAGAAAAAATATTGTACGTAACACGTTCCAAAAGTGATTTTACGGGACTCGCAGGATTCTACTCATCCCGTAAAATATCACTTTCGGAACTTGTTACGTAAATTACTATAATTTACGTATAAAGTGGATTGAAGTATTAGGTATGTTTTAAAAATACACATAGTTCTGTAAAAGGCTTGAAATATGAAAACTAGATTATCGTGAAATAGAATTTTATTGAATTAAATAAATGTGTTATTTCAAAACTTATGTAAAATTAATCTCTTTCCTTCATGTATATAATAGTCTTTGGCAGGTCATCTGTATCCTTTAATTCAATTAAAATTTAATCCAATGTAGCGACTTAATTTTTAAAGAAAAATATGTACATTTTTTGGCACTGTTACTTTCCGGTTTTTAAATTACGCTCCATTTTCGGCTCCGGGCGGGACTTATATCGGGCTCCAGCTCGCGGACAACTTTTGGAGCAGTGATCATATGGGAAATGGAGGGGGAATAGCAGTCCATATGTACCGGGTGACCCAGCGATCTGTAAAAGCCCCATACCTTATTTGCTGTTTGAGATATCGACTTCTAGTTTTCTTGAACTGGTACCCACACTTATTCTACATATTTTAAAAATATATATGTTTTTGTACAGGGTGTCCCAGTATAGATAACAGAACAAAGTTATGTTTTTTTTTAAATGGAACACCCTATATTTTATACTTTATTTTCAACCCTCTTCAGAAGCTGATAAAAATATTATAAGATACCATGGGTCTATTATGCAAGGTTGGTTAGTTATGGGCAAATTTGTGGCAAAAACAAGGACACATTGAAAAAATGGTGATGTGGCCATCATGTTACTTTCTCCGACTTTATATTTACGTTTTCATGGGTTTATTTTCAATTGAAATCATATTTTAAATGTAAATCGAGCGTTGCGTAAACTCGAATGAAACTGACGTTTAAAACGTCAAAATCATAAAAGATGTAAAACTTATACTTCAAATTCAAAAACTCGGTTTACTCAAGAACTAACGAGATTTCGAAAAAAACTTATTCTTTAGAAGTTGTTCATTTTGGCATTCTGTACAATTATTATTCACATAATTTTTCTGTAACTATTATCGTTTTATAATTAAAAACCAAAATTAAAAAAAATTATAATACATTTTTTTCTCGAATAAAAATGATTTTATGAAAAATATTTTCAAGCAAAAGCTGTTCATTTCTTTGTTGTCTTCAAAGTTTGTTTGAATGTTTTTGTGATATTTTTCATATTTAAGAAAATATTGGCAAAAAACAAAAAACAGTTAAGGTAAACGCCCACTTCCGGTGTACGAAATTTTACCAAAAGCTTTTCAGTTCTTCAGATTATCAAATAAGATGGATGTTCAAAGTTTCATATCAATTGCTCTATTAGTTTTTGAGATACAGCGCACACAGACAGACACACACACACACAGACACACACACACACACACACACACACACACACACACACACACACAGACACAAAATTTTTTTTTCCAAAAATTGTTGAAATGGCATCTAGGGACCCCAAAACGGATATTTCCGTAAAAAAAATTTTTGAAAAAAAAATCACGATCACAATACTTTCTCGTACTTCGTAACGGAGAAAGTAAAAATTGCAGAAGCGCTCGTAGCAAAGCTAGCGTCATTTTTTATACACTAAAGAATTTTCCACATCATGAAGAATAATACAAATCGGCTTTGGTTCTTTTTTGTTCATACTGCTATACAGGGTGTCTACATACGCAAAACAATGGATAACTATTTTTTTTCAAATGGAACACCCTATATATCTTGCCACCAATGCATGGCATTTTTGATAGGCTTTCCAATGATGTACAATTTGTATAATGAAATATTAAGGGTAGGGTACCCATTAAATTAGCCGCTCAAGAAATCGAATATATCGTTGTAAATATAAACTTTTTCGAAAAGTTTATTTTGATAACATATTATATAAAGATCGATTATTATATCTGTGTTTAAGTTTTGATTTAATCGTTATTATTAACAAAGTTAGCAACATTTTACTTTAAACAGACAAACTGCAGAACCAAGTAAGTAACAACAGTGAAATTTGACTTGTAGCCAACCAATACATACATCTAGGCAATGAAGTAATTTGAAGGCAAAATCATAGTTAATAAAAAAATTATGAACGAATTAGGAGACAAATGAATAATAAAATGATGTTTTTTGTGTCTATTTCCATTAGTATTGGTCAAAACTTGATAAAATTTTGTTACTGTCTAGACAGGAACATAATTGACATATGTGCAAAATTTCAAAATAATCCTGTGGCAACTTTTTGAGATAGTCAATCAGAAAGAAATAAAAAAGTTATGTAGATATTTCTTGCAGCGAGTCTATTGCTCTTCATCCTAGTACGGGCATTCGGCCACTTGAGCGTGATGGTAATGTGCGCGGGGTTTAGGGGTTACGTTATGATAGGGGAGTTTATTTAGCGCGACGTTCAAATCGTTCTTCCGTGCTAGATTTCGTATGCCATATACATATTCACCTGCATGCCCAATAACATCGCATGTTATTCACATTTCTGCGTCACTCGCGACGGCGGCACTTACTCATATTAGTGTATCGAGTTACAACTGCACTAAAAAAATAAACAAGGGACCGGAGGGCAGGGTACCTGCGACGATTACGATTTATAACATGTACATACTAGTAATGCGTTCAATAAAATTTATAAATTAATTACGTCATGTATATTTTTGATAAATAGAAGTTGCTGATCCCCTCATCATTGCAAAAGTAGTGCAAAACTAACTTGAAAAGTATACGAGCTAATAAGAATAGTCACATGATCGGGGAATTCCACATATTTATTAGTAAATAATTTAAGACCGATACAGTGACGGCTCGCGGGGTGACTCATGGTACGGCCGAGGTAGCAATACAGATAGGTAGGGTCGGTTGCAAAGACGGCTGGCGGCGTGATCTATCTGTATTACCATCTCTGCTACCTCGGCCGTACCAGAGTCACCCCGCGAGCCGTCACTGGTCCGATAATTTATAGAGTTGTAATAGTTCGTACCCCGGTCTTTTACAAATTTGCAATTTGTATTATTTTTACGTTGTGTTGTGTTGTGTAGTAACCCTTAATTATTTAACAAGTTCGTTACGGATGTTAATATGTATCATCTGAGCTATGTTTTCTTTCTTTATTGACTTGGTGATTCACTTACTTATGCTGGTCTTACTTCACTTGCCTGGACTCGATCAATTACCTTTAGGATGGCTTAAGGACAAACAGGAATTAAATAAGAACAACAAATAAAACAAGGGGGTGTGAGTTTAACGAATGATCAGTTTATTATCTTTTGGTTCAGTTTAAAATGTGCAGCGAAATTGTGAATTATATATTTGACAATTATCAACATAAACGATTATTTTACCATTTACAATTCTAATGCCGTGACCATAAAACGTTAGTTACGTGTTTTTACTGCATTTGTTATAACTCAAAAAAAAAACTATTCTTTCGGATCGCCCAAGCAATAATGTTCTACTTTCAGACTAATATACCCCCCCCCCTCCCTCTCCCTCCCTCACCCTTTTCCCCTCTTTGCGTACGCAGCCTAATTTATTGAGAATATGTTTGAACAACAGAACATTATTACAATGGGTATGAATTCGATCGTCTTTCTTGCTAATATTTCTGGTAAGCCAATAACGGGTAAACCCGTCGGACCAGTTTGATTTGTATTATTGTTTATTTATATTTCATTATGCTGGTAAGCCAATAACGGGTAAACCCGTCGGACCAGTTTGATTTGTAGTATTGTTTATTTATCTTTCATTATTCTGGTAAGCCAATAACGGGTAAACCCGTCGGACCAGTTTGATTTGTATTATTGTTTATTTATATTTCATTATGCTGGTAAGCCAATAACGGGTAAACCGTCGGACCAGTTTGATTTGTATTATTGTTTTAGTGTTTGTTTGTGTTTACGTATATTCGGGTATGTGTGTACGTCATACTTTCTGGTAAGCCAATAACGGGTAAACCCGTCGGACCAGAGAGTAAAAGACATACAGGTAGATGTAAGGATGTCAGGTGATTTTTATGTAATGAGTATTTGTTCATGTGTGTTCGGGTATGTGCACGTCATACTTTCTGGTAAGCCAATAACGGGAAACCCGTCGGACCAGAGAGTAAAAGACATACAGGTAGATATAAGGATGTCAGGTGATTTTATGTAATGAGTATTTGTTCATGTGTGTTCGGGTATGTGCATGTCGTACTTTCTGGTAAGCCAATAACGGGAAACCCGTCGGACCAGAGAGTAAAAGACATACGGGGAGATGTAAGGATGTCAGGTGATTTTAAGTAATGAGTATTTGTTCATGTGTGTTCGGGTATGTGCATGTCGTACTTTCTGGTAAGCCAATAACGGGAAACCCGTCGGACCAGAGAGTAAAAGACATACAGGTAGATGTAAGGATGTCAGTACCATTAATCAGGAAAGACTAGCGGCGGTCATCTGACCCAGTTTGCTACGATTCGAGCCCTTTTATATCGTTTTGAAATAGTGAAGCACATCATTATTGTAGTTCATTTTACTTCTCAGTGTGACTCAATATTTCTTTGGTTGATTAGAATTTGTGTGGTCGTGGGAACGCGAATTTCTTCCCCTCTCGAGCCCCCGTTATCTCTATTTTACTGATTATCTGCAAAGTGGACTAGACAAACCCCTTAAGTTGGCGCCGTGCATATTGCGTGTGTGTGGCCGCCGGTGGTCCTTCGCCGGTTTGCACGAGCCCTTATCTCGTCTGTCTCGCCCAGGCCCGGCACTCCGTCTCGACACCAGATGTACCCTTAATTGTTCCGAAAAATGCGGCGTGAAATTAATTCTATTGCGCGTGAAAATGCAGTTATTAATACAAAAAAAATTATTATGTATGACCCCCCTTGATTCATTACAGAGTTTTAATTGGAAATTGTTTTGTTGTTTTGTTTGTTTTTGTTTAACGTTCGGTTGTTTATTATCTAGTCTACAATTTTTTTTTATAGCAAACATTTTTAGGTCTGCTTTTTAAAAAGTATTTACCCACTGGTATCCCACTATATTGCCAATTAAATACTGGTACCCCCAGCACAGTGGTCCAGCCACCAAAAGCTGGCCAAAATCCCAAATGAACTTACATTCGTGCAGAAATTGGTATATAGGGATTTTTGACGTCGCTGATTACAAGTCCTAATTCAAAATTACTATAAACACAACGGCGGATCCAATATGGCGGCAAAATATGTGGAAATGACATAAAAAACTGATGAAAATTAGTATGTGGGGGTTTTCGACGTCGCAAATTACAAATCTAAAGTTAAAATTATTCTAAACAAAATAGCGGATCCAATATATGTTGAAATGATATAAAAAGTGATGAAAATTAGTATATGGGGGTTTTCGAGGTCGCAGATTACGAATCTAAAGTCAAAATGAATTTAAACAAAATTGATGATCCATTTTTCATTCAGCGCGTTTTTCAATTTTTTTAAACTTCAAATAACTCCTATAGCAAACAATTTAGTGTTATGTGTGATATTTCATTAATTTTGGGAGGTGAAAAGCTACTCAAAACTGAAATAAAAAGTGATGATTATTGTGGGTATCTTAATAACGAAACGTCGTATTTTAGAAATAAAATTATTTTTTGGAAGAGCTTAATATTGTAAGAAACATAATGCAATATAATTTTCCACGTAGGCCTTCTGTATGCTTTGTACACAAATATGAAAAATTTATATTCGCAAGCCGTATTATTATGCATTCAAAGCACTCACTACATCTTACGACTTTAACGGCTAATCATGGACTATGGGGTACGACTTTATTTTAATTATTAATATTTTATAATGCTATCCACGGTTATCTTTCAAACTACCTTACTTTTGAAGCTTTTTCTCGATTTTGCAATTTAAGATTTTGGCCAGATTTTGAGTGAAGCTACTGTGCAGTAGCGTAACTGTAATGAGGCAGAGGAGGGAACTGCCTCCGAACCCCGGGTCTAGAGGGACCCTGGCCTGATTTCGGGGTATAATATCCCAGCCGCACTGTAGTTCATATTGAATTTCAATGCAGATGAGGTTATGTTATGTCGGCGAGGTTTTACTTTGCAAACATTTTGTTTTTTTTAATTGATTATTAATTGGCTTGTAACTCAGGTACGATATTTTATTGCTAAGTCTCGTCTATAATAATTGTCTCAAATATGCTGTTCTCTAATTGGAAATTTGAGTCATAAAAAGGGACATAATACAGTGAATAACGTGTCTTTGTAATTGCCTAATAGTTATTTAAGCAACAAGGAACGTAAGGACGTATTAACATTTGAGGTAGGCGAATACGAGCCGAGGCGGAGCCGAGGCTCGTCGCCTGCCGAAAATGTTAGTTGTCATTACGTTCCGTGTTGCTTATTAATTTTTTTCCGCTACCGGAAATATAATACTTAAAAAAGATCAGAAAATATTCTAAAATACGGCTTGTAACATTTGGTATTCAAATGTTTATAGTCACCTATGCGTCCTATGGCAACCCAGCAACCGAGAAAACAATGACGAATTTTGTTTGTTTGTGTCAATCCAGTGAAACTTTCTGCGGGCATGGATGCAAACGAAGCTGCGAATATTGCGTGTTAGAACCTGTTACCGACAAAATCGAAAAAGGTGTGTGCCCTGTTACGACTCTTTTAAGCAGTGGTTATGTAAAAAGGATGCCGACGCTGTAGGTATAGACGAAAATGTGTTGCTCGCCTTTATGTTGGAGCATTACGTTTCTGTTTATTATTTTCCTAGGTCCGTAAGTAAAAAATTAAGTTCCGTCGCCAAGGACAACAAACACCACGAATGTTATTAGCCACTTACGGTACCTGTAACCATGGATGAAATGCGTATTTACGTTGTCGGTAGCGGAAAAAGAAAATTAATTTGACTTTGCAGCAACATGAAGACAAAGTTCTTACAGAAATTGCTTTAGGAATTCTACATTAACATTTTAACAAATTAATCTTAAGCAATATGTCCAATCAAAATCATTTGAACGTTTGCAGTAACTAAAATGGCTAGCTGACCAAAAATACACTTTTTCCAAAATTACTCTACAAATTCTACATTGATTTCAATAGATGATTGGAATTTTGACATAGTGATATAAAAGAGCCGACAACAGAACTGTGGGTTAGAATATGCTCTACTTTCATCACTATTGTATTTAAACTTCCGGCTAGATTCGCCACATTCAACATAGTAGCAGAGAAAGATTACGCAGAGTTCAGAAGCCTTTACATACATTAATTTTATAAGGTAGAAAGTAAAAAGAAATAAGGCATCAGTTTTAAAAACTTTTTAAACATTACAACCTATATTATAGGACAATATTTTTAAGAATAAAACGAAATAATATAATTTAAAGGACTGAAGGACTAGATCGATGGCCCTTTCTAACATATGTATGTTTTGTATGCATGTTGGAATAAAATTCATGTATGTAATATAATTTTAAAAATGTCCATGTAGCCATCATGTTACTTTCTTTATTTGAGAGTATAAAAAGGGTTTTTCGGATGTTTTGCATTTTCGTGGATTTTTTTCAAGTCTGGTTTCGAACAAAAATTATTCATTATCTCAAAAAAGTCAAAATTTTTTCTCGAAAATCAAAGAGTTTACGAAATTCATCTATCAACAAAAGATTGTTATCTTAAATAGATGAATAATCATTTTTGTAATAGAGAGAGACAATACATTTATTGAGACACTTTTACAAATGACCACAACAGGCAATTTAAAAATGTCTATTAGATTTTGAGACACAGTGCCCATAAAATGACAAACTTGGAGATAGGTCGACACAGCACACGGACATACAGACCATTTTCCAAAAAAATAATTGTTTTCGGGAACCTCAAAATGAATATTTTCATGAACATTTTCAATCTCGAAAACAATACTGTTCGGCGAAAGTTAAAATATGTTTAACATTTTAAATGATGTACAAGTCTATACTCTTTAGAATAGTAGAACACCAATTTGGAAAAGGAATTTAATTTGGAAACTAATATTACTATAAGACATAAACTAAAATAACCTTTTAACAACAACAAAAAGGTGTAAAACTTGCTATCTTAAGTTTTCATTAATCCTACGTTTCCAGTCTTGAAGCAAATTATTTTGGCAAATAATTTGACTTAATGATTCGTAAATTCAAAAATGTTTTGAAGAATTGGAAGCATTTGTACCGGTGCGATCAATAAATATATTTTTGCCAGAAAATGCGCATTGCTTATATAATGGGCCCATACAACAGATATGGTTTCAAACTACATTCTAATGGTAGCTTTTGGAGATTTGTTGTATGACAATAATGAAAATTTCAAGTTATAATCCCCAAGAGATTATTTCTTGGGAATTACTTGCTTACGATTATGTCGCCCTTCAATTGTGTTTGGACGACGCTCGCTAGACCGTGAAATGGTTGGGTTGGGCGGTGTTTGGTGTAAACGCTACAGCAGTAATGTTTTTTCATAACTTCTCACCCGCCACCGATGCGAAAAAAAAATAACCACAATACATATTCTAATACGGTTCTCACGCTCGCGCTGTAGCGGGGTGCAGACGTATAATAGCCTCTCTCTTTTAGAATCGCAGGCGCAACCTTGAATGTATTAAATACATATACGGAAATAGCACTAGTTAATTTACCCTCGCTGTAAGCTGGGTTGCCTATAGTCATACCAATTTGATTTAATCCCCCTCTCGCGGGCGTTTACCGTACTTTTGATGGATACCCTACCGTTAAGGATTCTTGAGATTTATCCATAAAAACATTTTTCTTTTGTCACTTCCTGCTCATTTTTGGATTTTCAGCCAAAACTATGCATTTTCTGAAAAAATAATAAGAAACCAAACTTGTAGAGCGGAAAATTTTCGATCGATATGGGTGTTTCGGCTTTTCCAATAATGCGTGCATTGCTCGCCAGAGTGCGCAAAATCGTGACCGTATATGCATTTTAGGGTTTTTCTCAAATTGTTTGTTAATTAATTGCACTATACTTTATTATCCACGTCCTCTAACAGAAAAACGGGTAATTATAGAATTATTCAAATGACCTACATCGATTGAAAATATTCCGCTCTGCAACTCTTAAAAGAAGCAATTTTTGCCCAAAATGCATAGTTTTCGCTAAAAATGCAAAAAAAACATTGAAAAACGCAAAAATTGAAATATACATTTTCAATTTGCATTTTTAGGGAAAACTATGCATTTTTGGCAAAAATTGCTTCTATTAAGAGTTGTGGAGCGGAACATTTTCAATCGATATGGGCCATTTTAATTTCCCTATAACTTTGTTCTGTTATGTATATTGGGACACCCTGTACAAAAACATACATATTTTTAAAATATGTAGAATAAGTGTGGGTACCAGTTCAAGAAAACTAGAAGTCGATATCTCAAATAGCAAATAAGTTATGGGGCTTTTACAGATCCCTGGGTCACCCGGTATATATGCATTATAGCGTTTTCTTTTCAAATTTTTTATTAATAAATTGCACTATACTTTATTTTCCGCACCCTCTAGCGAAAAAACGGCCCATATCGATTGAAAATGTTCCGCTCTACAACTCTTAATAGAAGCAATTTTTGCCAAAAATGCATAGTTTTCCCTAAAAATGCAAATTTAAAATGTATGTATCAATTTTTGCGTTTTTCAATAATTTTTTGTATTTTTAGCGAAAACTATGCATTTTGGGCGAAAATTGCATCTTTTAAGAGTTGTAGAGCGGAATTTTTTCAATCGATGTAGGTCATTTGAATTATTCTATAATTACCCGTTTTTCTGCTAGAGGACGTGGAAAATAAAGTATAGTGCAATTAATTAACAAAAAATTTGAGAAAAACGCTAAAATGCATATACGGTCAAGATTTTGCGCACTCTGGCGGGTAATGCACGCATTATTGGAAAAGTCAAAAGACATATATTTCGCTCTACAACTTTGGTCTCTTATTATTTTTTCAGAAAATGCATAGTTTTGGCTGAAAATCTAAAAATGAACAGGAGGTGACAAAAGAAAAATGTTTTTATGGATAAATCGTAAGAATCCTTAATATTTCATTATACAAATTTTACATCATTGGAAAGCTTATCAAAAATTCCATGTATTGGTGGCAAGATATATAGGGTGTTCCATTTGAAAAAAATTAGTTATCCATTATTTTGCGTATGTTGACACCCTGTATACCAGTATGAACAAAAAAGAACCAAAGCCAATTTATATTATTTTTGATGATGTGGAAAATTCTTTAGTGTATAAAAAACCACGCTAGCATTGCTTGGAGCGCTTCTGCAACTTTTCCAATGTGTCCTTGTTTTTGCCACAAATTTGCCTATAACTAACCAATCGTCCATAATAGACCCATACTATCTTATACTATTTTCATCAGCTTATCAAGAGGGTTGAAAATAAAGTATAAAATATAGGGTGTTCTATTTAAAAAAACATAACTTTGGTCTGTTATGTATATTGGGACACCCTGTACAAAAACATACATATTTTTAAAATATGTAACATAAGTGTCGGTACCAGTTCAAGAAAACTAGAAGTCGATATCTCAAATAGCAAATAAGTTATGGGGCTTTTACAGATCCCTGGGTCACCCGGTATATGCGCAAAATCGTGACCGTATACGGTCACGATTTTGCGCGCTCTGGCAGGCAATGCACACGCATTATCTTAAAAGTTGAAAAACCTATGTCTTTTATAATTTTTCCTGAAAATGCATAGTTTTGGCTGAAAATCCAAAAATCAGCAGAAGGTGACAAAACAAATATGTTTTTATTGATAAATCTCAAGAATCCTTAATATTTTGTTATACAAACTGTATATCACTAGAAAGCTTATTAAAAATGCCATAGATTGGTGGCAACGTATATAGGGTGTTCCATTTGAAAAAAAAATAGTTATCCATTGTTTTGCATATGTTGACACCTTATATAGCAGTATAAACAAAAAAGGAACAAAGCCGATGTGTATTATTCTTCATGACGTGGAAAATTTTGTAGTGTATACAAAATGATGCTATCTTTGCTAGGAAAGCTTCAGCAATGTTTTCAATGTGTACATGTTTTTGCCACAAATTTGCCCATAACTAACCAACCATCCATAATATACCCATAGTATCTCATACTATTTTTATCAGCTTCTTATAGGGATTAAAAAAAAAGTATAAAATATGGAGTGTTCCATTAAAAAAACATAACTTTGATCTGTTATTTAAACTGGGACACCCTGTACAAAAACATACATATTTTTAAAATATGTAGAATAGGTGTGGGTACCAGTTTATGAAAAATATAAGTCGATATCTCAAATAGCAAATAAGTTATGGGACTTTTACAGATCGCTGGGTCACCCGGTATATAGTCAAAGGTTCTGTGGTCACAGATTAGATTCTTTAATTATTATAGGTTTTTGAGATTAATGTGTAACAGTATTATTTTCATTGGAATATGTAATTCGTAAATTATTGCACATTATTGAATGGAGTTCATGGTCTTATTGTTAATAATTTTACTACCAAGTTGTAAATTAAATTTTATTCGGCGTGCATATCTTTTTCATTGACGCATGGACGGCATCATGTCCGATTTCGAGTATGGGATTGTAATGAGTCTCAAAATATAGTTATAATAATAATACTAATAATCCTTTATTGGTGCTAGAACATTTGTTTTACACAGGTCAGTTAGAATCTATTGCAAAGTAAGGTTTTTACACAAGGTTGTTACCAATGGTGTATTGGTAAAATAAGAAGTAAGGGAACGCATGGTGCGAGCAAAGAAGTAAGGGAACGCATGGTGAGAGCAAAAAAATAGTCCGCGACTTTCCACAAGCAGCTTGCTGAAAGTTTTTCGGAGATCATCTTATTTTAAGCAAACTATTGTTTTCCTTGTAAACTTTTTTTTTTATTGTTACTATACAAAATATTAACAAACACAAACGCGTTCCGTTTCTGAAAAAAGGTGCCGGAACGTCGTTCCTCCACGTTCCCCCTCCAATACACTATTGGTTGTTACACTGGCATAATTAATAGTATAAAACTGGTTAAGTCGGGCCGCTGAGAGCTGCCTGTGACTCATCGCTTAAAATCGCATGAATCAAGATTTAAGTAAACGTATGTCTGTAAGAAAATTTGGTGCCGCGCTGATTTTCATTGGCGGGATATTTAAAAATTCTCTCGCACCACCTTATATATTTTCAGACCGGTTTATCATTTGGCGATTTGCGTTCAAAATAATTAAACACGTTAATCAACATATGTTGAGACTGACTTTTTAGCGATTTATTTCTGAGCATGATGAATTAATTAAGTATTAACCCGATCGAAATGAAATCTAAAGCGCAATACAAACAAACTTTTTACGGTTATGTTATTTGACGTAGCGCTTGCGTGTTTTGTGTGTTTATATGAAGCGTGCCAATGGGATGCAAGAGTCATGCGTGAGCTTAGACACGTTTCGTCTTTTATTTCATACTGTTTCGTACATGATAGAAAAAGATAGATATAAAATGCAAAGCAATTCTTAGTACGAAAATGCATGAGTCACCGTCAGTTCTCAACGGATGAACTATATACAGTTTAACATTTAAATAGTTTGTATAAATTAAACTTAATATTAGAAGTAACAACATACACTATAATTCGTTTATATGGATAAAACTTAGAGATAAAGTGAATGATAATGTAAAGATAAAATCATTTGTATGACATGAAAAATACAACATTAAAAAACATAGTGATACATTTTTTTTGTATGGGCGATATCAACATAAATTTATTAAATTCTGAGCAATCATCCACACAATATTTTCATGCAATGTGTAATTGTCTTGGCCTGTTACAAATAATAAATGAACCCACTCACCTCACTCAAAATTCAAATACTTTAATTGACGTAATTTTAACCACGGATAATTCGTCAGTTTTAAATTCTAAAGTAGGTGGTCTTATACTATCTGATCATGAGATGATTTCATGCCGATTCGCACTTAACACATATTCACCAAGTCCCATCTTGCTAAAGTTTCGTGATCTTAAAAATATTAACTTGGAGCATTTTAACAATGACCTACAAAATCTACCTCTTTATAAAATTTATGACAGTGACGATATTGACCATAAAGTAAATATTTTGAATGAGTTAATGTTGATATTATTTGATAAGTATGCCCCTGAAAAAATTATTCGAATAACGAATAAGAAAGCGCCATGGATAACGAATAATATTAAATTCCTAATGTCTCTTAGAGACAAAGCTCTTTCTAAATTTAAAAGAACGAAATTTGCTGCACATTGGGATTATTATAAAATGTTGAGGAATTATACAACACAGGGTATAAATAATAAGAAAAAAGCATATTTTACTTATCTATGCCAAAACAATAGTCCTAAGAAAATGTGGGAAGAACTTAGACGCATAGACGCATTACCAAGTAAGGATACACAATTGCCATCGCATCTTAATAATGTCGAAGACCTAAATACTTTTTTTGTTGATAACATACCAAAAATTGCCAATCTTTCCTCTACTGCACTTATAAATGATTATCTAAGTGAAGTTATTGTACATGATCAATTCCAATTTAGTTATATTACCGAAATTGAGGTTTTGTCTTTTTTGATTACAATTAAGAGTAATGCTAAAGGATGAGATGGTATTAACCTAAGAATGATTTTACTATGTTGTCCTTATCTTGCTGATGTTATCGCACATATAATTAATACCATCTTTTTAAATAAAATATTTCCAACAAGTTGGAAACAGGCTCTGATAAGACCCCTCCCCAAAAAAAAATCTCCTAAAGAATTTAAAGATCTTCGAGCAATAAGTATATTGCCAGTGCTGTTTAAACTAACAGAAAAGATTAAGAGCCAGCAGATTGTATTATATTTGAATAAAAATGATGTTATACCTGACATCCAATTTGGATTTAGAAAAGGTCACGATTGCGCCTCGTTATTATTAGGAATTACTGATGACATATTCGAAGCTACGGATAAAGGAAAAGTAACAGTACTCATATTATTAGATTTTAGCCGTGCCTTCGACACAATTAAGCACGAAATATTATTATCTGTTTTTGCACATATTGGGTTCTCTGCTGAAGCTATTTGTGTTTTGTCAAGCTACCTGGAAGAAAGAACACAAACAGTTTCTTATGCAGGAGAGGTTTCTTCTGAAAGAGCTTTGCGGTCAGGGGTTCCCCAGGGGTCCATTTTAGGACCTCTATTATTTATTTTATACACTAGTCAATTTTACAAATATATTAAATATTGCAATATGCGAATGTATGCTGATGATACGCAAATTTATCATTCTTTCTATTTAAAAGACTATCAACAGGTCCTGCTTGATATCACTACCGATCTTGATAATCTATGCCAACTGTCTGAAAATCATTCCTTAACAATAAATAATTATAAATCTCAAATTACAATTACTGTTCGGTAAAAGGAATGATGTTAAAATTCTAAAACCCAAATTAATTGTATCTGTGAAAGATCAACCTATTAGCATTGTTGACAAAGCAAAAAAAATAGGTGTAATTTTTGATGAAGCTCTGAGGTTTGACAATCACATCATTAGAGCCATTAATAAAGCGTACATTGGTTTAAAGTTTTTGTTTCCTCCTAGACATTCTCTAGATCGGGTAATAAAGAAAAATTTATGTGATACTTTGGTTCTTTCTCACCTTAATTTTGGTGATATTGTTTATGGTCCGTGTTTGACCCAAGATACATCTAATAGAATACTAAGACTGCAAAACTCTTGTGTACGCTTCATTTATGGCATTAGAAAATATGAACATATTTCTGAAGCATTGCAAAATTCCGGATGGTTAAATATGAAAAATCGGCGTAAACTACACTCATACTGCTTTTATTTTAGACTCTTAAAAAATCGAATCATACGGCACAGTTTGAAAGAAGTTTTATGTTTAACATTTATTCACTATATAATGAGTTGCCAGCACATGTCAAATCCTCTGGAATTGAATTATTTAAAAAATGTATCACAGCTTTTCTTTTAACTAGACAATGTGGATAGTTGTCTCTGTTCCAAATACATTGAAATTAATATTAGCATATTGGCGTAGGCCATTGTACATTATTTAATATACTTAGAAATTGTTTATTTATTTTTCGGAGTGTAAGAGAACATAGTTTATTATTAGATTAGGCATCTAGGTGTAATTTGTTATTCATATTTCCAAGGTTTGGATGGAAGAACAGTCCTGGACTGAATCACGCCTTGCGGTTTTAGGTTCTAAGTACAATTTTAAGTCATCAGCTATTCTTTACAATTAGTATTGATATTGTTTTACCACTATAAAAGAACTTAAAATAAAGGGATTATTATATTATTATTATATTATATTATATTATATTATATTATATTATTATATTATAAAATTTAGGTGAAAATAAAGTCGGCATTTAAAAATTAAAATATATAATTAATATTAGATGGTGTTGCTTGGTGACTAAAGTTTTATAATCATTGGCTAGACCAGTGGTGGGGAAACTTTTTTTAAGACGGGCCATTTGTAATAACTAGACAATCGTAGCGGGCCAAAGAATAATGCTTAATCGTTAACTAATTTATGTGTTCTATAAACATATACATATATTATTACATACACTTATTATTTTAATAGTAAAAAAGCAAAAGGTAATAAAACTATAAGCACAAAATATAAAATGAATTTAGTGTAGTTCTTGATGTGAAGTATTATCACTTTATTTTCTGGTGTCATTACTGGTTGATGGTGCATGAGAAAAATGAAATTGAGACTGTTTCATCAAAATTTCATCATAGTCCGGTTCCATTTGCGAAGCAGAAATTCTTAAAACTAATGAAAGGTGCTCATCTGTAATTCTGTTTCTTAAAGAAGTTTTCCTAAGCTTCATTGTTGAAAAGATTTGTTCGCATATATAAGATGAGCCGAACATTGTCATTATCTTCATTGCATGAGTAATTAGATTTGGGAAATTATCTGGACTTAAATTTTTATAAAATTTTAGTAATGGTACTGTATGAAAAGTTTGTTTCAGGAGAGTATTACAGTTCAGTTCTATTAACTCAAGTTGAAATTTTGCATCAACTTCTTCGTAATTAACATTGAATGTGGTCGCAAAAATACTAAACTCTGGTTCCATTTTTCTAAAGTCCTGAAATCTCCTTTCAAATTCTGTAGATAGTTTTCTCAAATTAATTTCGTATTTTTTAATCTTATTGTTTGATATAGTGAATTTTAAAGATTGTATTCTTGGAAAATGAGAAAAATCAGATCTAGAGATCTGATTAGAAAATAATAATAACTGTAATTTGAAACTTTTCAGGTATTGCCAAATATCGTGAAGAAAGCCACGTTTCGTTTTCTAAGACGTCAAATTGATTATAAATGTCTTTATCAAGAAGAAAATTCACAATATCGTCTTTTAAATCCCAAATTCTTTCAAATACTTTTCCAGCACTTAACCAACGAACTTTTGAATAATACAGGATATCGGAATGCTCAGCATGTACGGACTCCAAAAACTGTTGAAACTGGCGATGTAATAATCCTCTGGAACGAATCATATTTACTAGTTTTACAACAATATTAAGTATATGGTCAATATCTAAAGCCGATTTACAGAGAGCATCCTGATGTATAAGGCAATGCAAAAAACAACATCATTTTCCGGATACTTAGAATTAAATTTCCCAACAAATCCTTGATTGATTCCAACCATATTAGGAGCACCATCTGTAGTTACATTACATAGCTTGTCAATAGGTAAACGAAGTTTATCGATGCAATTTTAAAATTCACAAAATATATCGGCACCTGTCGTTGTTCCTTTCATTGACTGCAGCCCTGCAAGTTCTTCTGTAATTTCAAAGTGGGCGTTGATTCCTCTTACAAATATGAGTAACTGCGCAGTATCGCTGATATCTGTAGTTTCATCCATGGTAATTGAATAAAAAATAAATTTTTGAGATTTTGTAGTCAGTTGTGAAATTAGATTTTTATCAATATTTTCAATTCTCTCGGTGATTGTTCTTTTTGAGAGAGACAGTGACTGAAAATCCTAATCCTTTTTCTTGTCAGGGCACATAATATCGCACACATCTATCATGCACTGCTTTATAAATTCACCATCTGAAAATGCTTTATTAGATTTAGCAATATTATAAGCCAACACATAACTGGCTTTCGTAGCGCATCTTTGAGAATGATTAGCTCTCTGAAATAATTGTTCTTGACTTGATAAATTTTTTATTAAATCTTTCGATTTAATTTTTTTCACCTCTTCACTTAACGATGAATAGGAGTGGTTTTCATGTTTGCTCTTGAAATGGCGTTGAATGTTATATTCTTTTAAAACTGCAACAGTTGTATTGCAAAGTAAGCACACAGGTTTTTCTTTTAATAAAGTAAAGAAATATTTCCACGTTCATTCTTCTTTAAAAACTGGACATTCTGAATCCACTTTTCTTTTCTTAACATCCATTTTAGACGTTACCTACTACGGAGAACAACACACAGAAACGCAATTGACGAAAGCTTACTGCTAACTAATGCTCTTACGCGGGAGTTTGTTGATGCACTGGGAGTTTGGGGGATTACACAAACAATTACTCGAGTCACAGCGGGTCGTTGCAGATGACTAGAGAGCGGATTTCAATGCACTAAAAAATGTCAATATAAATTTTTCTTATGCGGTTAAAATTGGTCAATATATGCGCTAACGTTTTTCAAATATGGGTAAGTATGCGGGTATGTTAAAAATATATGCGGTAAACAATATGTTTTATTCACAATTTTCATAAACACTGCCATATATTATATTTCATATATTACTTTGGATTAGAGAAAAATAATGAAAAAATTATAATATTATTTTATTCATCTGAATTACAATAAATAAATAACAATTTATAGATATTATCCATAGTAAAATTATGTCGTTTATCAGTAATAATATGTTTGTACATTGAAAAAGAACGTTCAATATCACACGAGGTAATAGGTGCATATTTCATGGACGAAATGTCAGTGGGGTTTATATCAATATCCTGACAGTTGTCATTTTGTCCTCCCAAAATACCACAAATTATTTTGATTTGATTATATCCGGGATTTCTATTTAATACCTTATCAAATTTTGTTAATAGTTGACTGCCAATGTCGCTTGGAACAAATTTTAAATTTTTGTATACGTCTTCCAAAATTTTAAATGTTGCTATTAGCATAGAAAAATGTGCTTTAATAAAGCCAACTGATGCATTATTCTTTTATCGGAAACACATTCCTTGCATCCTTTTACCGCAGCCGATCCATCGCCAAATTCTAGAAAACACTCCTTCAATTTTTGAAAATTATCGGCGTAGAATATGGCAGCTTCCAACTAAGTACCCCATCTAGTTATAACCGGTTCAGGTGGTAACGGCAAATCTGGCACCAATTCGCGGTAACGCTGCTCTCTCAATGGGGCTTTTAAAAATGCCTTCTTGCCATTGTTAATTAATTTATTTACAATAGGGTACTCCAAACGAATAAATTCCGCTAATCGATTAATTCCGTGAGCCATGCAGGTAAAATGTATCATGTTGGGATAGAATATTAGTAGAGCCTGTCCTGCTTTAATCATATATGCTGCTGCTTCGGACAACATTAATTTTATATTTTCTGATTTTATTCGGTTTGGAGAAAATAAAAGTGTCAAGCTATCATTCACAAATCGAGCGACTGTTGAGTGATTGGTTTTCTTCAAAGCTGACGAATTTATTAAGTACGACTTTGGAGGTTCATGCTCGTTCAATATACCAACGAGCATGTTTGCAACGTAAAGTTCACGAGCGTCTGTCGTTTCGTCTACCGTAATACAAATATTTTTACTTTCTCCGTTACGAAGTACGAGAAAGTATTGTGATCGTGATTTTTTTTTCAAAATTTTTTTTTGCGGAAATATCCGTTTTGGGGTCCCTAGATACCATTTCAACAATTTCTGGAAAAAATTTTTTTGTGTCTGTGTGTGTGTGTGTGTGTGTGTGTGTGTGTCTGTGTGTGTGTGTGTCTGTCTGTGTGCGCTGTATCTCAAAAACTAACAGAGCAATTGATATGAAACTTTGAACATACGTCTTATTTGATAATCTGAAGAACTGAAAAGCTTTTGGTAAAATTTCGTACACCGGAAGTGGGTGTTTACCTTAACTGTTTTTTGTTTTTTGCCAATATTTTCTTAAATATGAAAAATATCACAAAATTTTTTAAACAAACATTAAAGACAACAAAGAAATTAATATCTTTTGCTTGAAAATATTTTTCATAAAATCATTGCTATTCGAGAAAAAAATTTATTAATTTTTTTAAAATTTTTGGTTTATAATTATGAAACGATAATGGTTACAGCAAATTTATGTGAATAATAATTGTAGAAAATTACAAAATGAACAATTTCTAAAGAATAAGTTTTTTTCGAAATGCCTTTAGTTTTTGAGTAAATAGAGTTTTTGAATTTGAAGTATAATTTTTCCATCTTTTATAATTTTGACGTTTTAAACGTCAGTGTCATCCTCTCGATGTACATTTAAAATATGATTTAAATTGAAAATAAACCATGAAAGCGTAAATATGAATAATACCATAAAGTCGGAGAAAGTAACATGATGGCCACATCACCATTTTTATCAACGAGTTTATTTTTAATTGTAGTTAGTGTGATGGTTTTTATATAGGGTTCTTTAGTATTGCCTGGGAACCGTGGGTTACTCCGCGATGCTGCCAGAGAGGGGTTACTTCTTCTGTTATAGTTAGTCGAAATTACTAAATCGGATTCTTTACGTTGGTTTTTATTTCTCGTTTATAACAATTTACAGACTTAACCGAAAAACTATCGTTGTTCTTCGACCGGAGCTTAGAAGAGAAGTGTTGTTAATGTAATGTGTTCGATCGAAGTACAAAAATCGAGGCGGGCGCACGTGATCAGAGACTCGTTTAGCTGTGGTCAAAGTATTATTTATTGATGGTCAAAGTATTATTTATTGATTGATAATTGAATGGTCTTCATGATCGGTGCGTCCGTCTCGGGTACATATAGATAATACATTTTACACTATTAGAACCTTTATAACGGTAATAAATAATGCGGATTATTACATAGCAGTAGTAAGAGTAAATATAATCATGAGTAACATAATTGGCATCCGCATGACTTCCTAAATTAAACATAGATATTAAAAATAGATTGGTGATTACAATTACTATGTAAATAATATTAATGGTTTATCTAAAACAGAAAGACATGAAAACATATAATAATAATGATAGAATAATTAAATGCATATTAAATGTATAGAACACTAATAGTAGAATAATTAAATATATATAAGAATAATAATAATGAATAAAGTGAGTGGAGTACGTTACACTCCCCCCCTTAGAGAGAAAAAAAAATTATTTTATATAACTTTTTTTTTCAAAAATAAATGAAAAATCTTACTATAAAGGAACCATTAAAAATGTTATTAATCATTACGAAATCTGGCTATAATTCTTTGACTACGTCTAAGTTCTGGAGCGGCTTCGCCATTAAAAGCATTAGGTTCATTGTTTGCAATTTGGATTTGATCGGCAAGTTGGTTCAATGGTATAGCAGCAGGGGTTACATTGCGCGAAATTTTTTGTTTGTAAAACGTAGATAGTTTTTTGTAGCATTTGAATAAAAAGAAAATGAGAATCAGCAAGGATAATAGGTAAGCTAAATAGGAAGGTGAAGTCATAGAAAGTTGAGAGTCTTTCGAGATATTATCCGATTTTACAATATCATCAAGTTTGTGACTAGCAGTGATCAAATTATTCTCATCGACCTGAGTTAATGGAATTGGAATCAGATGGCTGATATTTAGTTTCGGAATTTTGTCGCAACAATTGTCGACTAAAATGTTATACGAAGGCAAGGTAAATGTTAATTCACTCTCAAAGTAACTGGAGGACGAGGTTAAAGTGCTTGTACCTGTGTACGCTTTGCAGTTTGGAGCTAGGGTTAAAATTCCAGCATTACTCAATAGAATGTCGGTACTAACGGTGTTTTTACAGGTAAGGGTAACTAGTAATTCTTTGGGAAGGATAAAAAGCCATGAATTTCTTTGTTCAAGACCTTTCCAATAAGCAGAAATAAATTTGATGATTCTTGTATCACAACTTTTGGAGATTTTTGAGTTTAATAATATGTTTTCTAGCAATATCATGAGATCGTTGGAACCGAATTTTCAATTCATCTAAATAGTCGTCATAGGTATATTTAAATTCTGGGGTTCTGGTTAGGCTTGAGGGTAGGTCAGGTTTATAACCGAACATTAATTCGAAAGGTGTGAATTTTGTGGTTGTGTGTACGCTTGTGTTGTATGCGAACATTGCAAAATCTAGAAAGTTATCCCAATCGGTTTGATCATGTACGTAATGTTTTAGGTAATCGGCCAGGGTAAGGTGGCTCCTTTCTAGGGCGCCGTTGGTTTGGGGGTGATAAGCTGTTGTAGTAATGTTTTTTATTTGAAATAATTTCGAAATTTGTTTCATAAGAGTGGAAACGAACTCGGGGCCGTTATCTGTTAAAATGTACTTTGGGATGCCGAATTTGCAAATGACATTGTTAACAAAAATCTTAGCAATGGTAAGGGCTTCGTGATTGGGGATTGCAAAAGCTAGCGAGAACTTGCTCAGGTCATCCTGAAGTGTTAGGATGAAACGGTTGCCATCTTCTGTTATAGGTAAGGGACCTACAATATCGAGGAATAGTTTTTCTAAAGGTTTACAGGATGTAGTCGTGATTTCCATTGGTGCACGGTTTTTTCGCCGTACTAATTTTTTTGTTTGACACGATTGGCACTGTTTGATATAATTATCAATATCCTTTTTCATAGTTTTCCACAGGAAATGCTGTTTTATCTTTTTATAAGTTTTATGAAATCCTGTGTGTCCTGAGCTGGGTACATCATGATTCTCTTTTAGAATTGTTGGTATTTCATGCGGGGAAGGTGTTATGATAGTATTTAGGTGGACGTGGACTGTTATATTGGATGATTTAAAAATGTAACGCAGGATAGAACGAATTTTATGCCATTCCAATTTGTCAAATGAATTTTGAATTTTGGGTATACTAAAATTTTCTATATTATTTTCTAATAAAAGGTTTCTTAAGAGGATAAAAACGTTGTAAATATCTTCGTATGTAGGTTGTTCCCAGAAATGGTCCTTATAAACAAGGTAAGCTATCAGGTTTTTGTTATGTTCAAAGGTATGAATGGCAGGTATTAATAACTCCTTCAGTTTTAATTTGTCAAAGTGATAAAAGTCCTTAGGATAATTCTCTACTTCTTCTAAGTCGGCAGAAATTAAGATAGCTTTACCATAGCGTGACGTTGAGATATTACTTTGGTGTTCAATTATGTTATTCGCGGCAATGACTGTGGTTTCGAGTTTCCTTAGGAAATTTTGATAGGATTCTTGTTCCTGATGATTAACGGTTGGGTCGTTACCAGAAATATTTAAGGAATTGGTTTCTACTAAAGGTTCGAAATGATCGAGAAGGTGTCGTAGGTGAATTTTGTTATCACTATCTCCAAAAACAAAGAATTCGTTGATTTTTATATGTACACAAATGGAGATATTGAGGGTAGAGGCTGCGACTTTAATTATATCATCTGTTGCCCATGCATTCGGAGTAGCGAGGTCGGCTTTTGCTTCATTTGGAGACAGACATGTCTCTAGGTATTTAGAAGTAAGGAGCAGCGTTTTTAGGTTTTCTATGCTATCAAGATGGGGTAGTAGTTTAATGAGAGAATGGTAGAAACAATTACCATCGGGTGGTACCGGTACGGTGACCATTGTTAAATGAGGTTCGATACAAAAGGAAGAAAAACGGTAGTTACCTGAATTGGGTAAAGTGGAAAATATTTTTAAAACATTTTGTTTCGGTTGGGCTCGGTTTATTACGATAGGACATTCCGAGTTTAAGTTTTCTGATTTGTTTAACGAAATTTTAGTATCAGGAACCACAGATGTCAGATTGTCACCTGGATTATCAGAGTCTTTTAACGACAAGTTATTTGAGGGTTCTGTGACAAAGATAAATATTTTTATTCTAAAATTACCTTGAAAAATATACTTGATCATTGGTAGTACAATACTGTAATCTAAAAGATCTAAACCGCAGCCTAGTCGCGGCATAGCAAGTTTATAAATTTTATTGTCTTCGCAAAATAGTTTTAGGTTCATCAAAGATCTAAAAAGGTCATAATAAGTGGGTTTATCGAAAAAATATTGTTTAGTTACTAAATAGAATACATATCTTAGGTGAAATTTCAAATAAGCAAACGAATGCAACTGTGCGTTCTGTGCTCTAAGGTCAGTCAATTTTGAGAATCTCTTACGAAATTCTAAGGCCAATCCAGCTCCTAACTTTAGATCTTGGCTGACACAATGACATAAAGAGAAGTCATCTTCAGCATCGAATAAATTACCATAAATTTCTACAACATTGTTATTAATAATATTATTTCCTTTCCTGTTTTTTTCGAAAGTGCACCAGTCATCCTCTGGTAAAATCCTGCTTAATGAATCCGCGTTCTTATTAGCTTTTCCAGGTTTATATTCCACGTAGTATTCATATTCCTCTAGCGTCAGTCTCCATCTTAGCAATCGGGAACTGGGGTCCTTGACATTGTCCAAATACTTCAGTGCGATATGGTCGGAAATCACCTTGAATTTCCGTCCGAAGAGGTAGGGTCGGAAATGTTTGACGGCTGAAACGATTGCGAGAAGCTCCTTTGATGACACATCATAGTTTTGTTCAGCCCTATTAAGAGTCCTACTGTAATAAGCAACTGGTAGATTCCTATCTTTTGGTCCTTGCGAAAGTACAGCTCCTACTGCATAATTGGACGCGTCCGTTGTCAAGGTAAATTCTTGTTCGAAATTCGGGAATTGTAGCACAGGTTGTGTACAAAGTAGTTCTTTTAACGTCTCAAAGGCATCCTGTTGTAGACTAGTCCACATGAATTTAGAATTTTTCTTCAGCAGTTTCGTCAATGGTTGTGCGAGCCTACTGAAATTAGGAACAAAACGTCGGTAATAACCTGCGAGTCCTAAAAAAGATTTAATGTCCTTAGGGTTTCTTGGCACGGGAAAATTTTCAACACAGGAGGTCTTCTTTGGGTCTGGCCGGACTCCATTTTCCGTAATTAAATGTCCTAGGTAAACTACCTCATGTCTTAAGAATTGACATTTCTTTGGTTCGACTCTTAAGTTATGTCGATCGAGTCTATCAAAAACTTCTCGAATTTTCTTTATGTGATTTTGTAAGTTGTCGGAGAAGATGACTATATCATCTAGATACACAAAACATCGATGATTATTTTGTAAACCTGATAAGGCTAAATTCATCAATCTCTGAAAGGTAGCAGGTGAATTTTTCAATCCGAAAGGCATCCTATTGAACTCGAAGTGTCCCTGCGGAACACTGAATGCTGTCTTTGGTGCATCGCGTGGGTGCATCTTGATTTGATGAAAACCTGAGGTAAGGTCGAGAGTGGTAAAGTATTTAGCACTTCCTAGTTCATCTAGAATTTCTTCGATGTTTGGTAAAGGATAGGCGTCGCCGATGGTTATTTCGTTTAACTTACGATAGTCGATGACCAACCGCCATCGTTTGTTACCCTCGGAGTCGCTTTTCTTGGGAACAATCCATACAGGTGAATTCCAGGGGCTTTGCGAAGGTTTAATAATATTCTGACGAAGCATCGACTCCACTTGTTCGTCGACGACGGGTTTTAAAGCCGGAGGGTACCTATATGTTTTTGTATTTATGGGCATATCCGTTTTAGTGTGAATTTCGTGATGACCTAGGTCGGTCGATGTTAAAACATCTCCTTCCAGGTAAAATATGTGATTATATTCAAGACATAGTTCTGTCAAAGCGGTTTTTTCTTCTGAGTTAAGGTGGTCGCATTGTAAAGTATCCACTAGAGTTGTCAGCCGATTTTTATTTATATTAGGGAAATCAGTATCGGGAATTAGAGTAGGATTGAAAACTTCTGTCCTTCTTACATTTACAGGTTCGATTGTTGCATAAAAATGATCGATTATTACATCCTCAGGGGACATATTTAAAACAGTAGTGATCGCCTTGTTGTCTTTGACTACCACTAGACTACGACAAAAAATTACGTCTTGACAGATTTCCATATTATTTATAATTCCTTCATTTATTTCAGGGTTATTGATTGTTACTGACACGACCGTTTCGGATCGAGCTTTTAGAGTTATTTTATTTTTTAATTGGTTTGAGTTAGCGAAATGTTGATCATTGCAAGGAAGGCAGGGTTGGGAAATGTTTTCAATATTATTAATGGCTTCGTGTTTAAAAATAGTATTACTATCAGGATTAGGTAAGGTTAGGTTGGCATTCGTTAAAGGGTCAGGGTTAGTTATGTTATTATTATAGTTTGAGTTAATTAAATCATGAGGATTAGTGGGATTATTGTTAATAAGTGTTTTGTTGTTTCTGTGAGCAGGATTAAAATCAATTTCGTTAATTTGATTTGGGAAATTATTGAGTTTATCATGATGGTTAGGATTTATTTTAAAATTATTGTTAGAGTTAATTTTGTTCTGGAAATTAGTAAAATTATTTTTTATAAGTACTTGATGATTTTTGTTAGTTTTGTTAGTTTTGTTAGTTTCATTAATTGGAAAATCATCCTGTTGATTAGAAGAAATTTTACGTTCATTATGTTGACGGGAATTACTATTAATAGGTAAATAATTTTTATTATCATTAGGATTATAAACGATTTCATTATTATTGTTAGAGGAATTGTTAAATTCTCTATTAGGCATGGGATCCATTTTGTTATTATTATTAATATTAGTTGTATCGGAAGAATATGTAGGATTATCATTAATAGGTGGATGTGTATTGAGGTGATTAAGATCAATTTCGTTATTTGCGTAATTATCAGAAAATTTTATTCTATACTTTGGGATAGTTTTAATTTCTACAATTCGTTCTGAACTTACGAGTTCACTAGTTTTATTGTTATCTTTTGCATTGAAATTAGAAATAAAAAGATCATCACCCGAAAGGCGAGATGAATTCAGAAATTTACTTACAATATTTTTTCTATTTGTCCGCACAATTGTTTGTGGTGAAATGTTAGTTTTATTTTTATTGATCTTAATGTTGTGATCTCGTTGACAAGGGATAGGAATTTTAATATGATTATTATTTTGACTTGTGTTATAATCAATGTTAGTTTTATCGTCCTTCGAATGATCCGAATTACCTGATGATTGACTTAAAACCTTATGTATATTATCATTGATTTCGTTATTATTGCTACAGTTTTGAGCGATTTTGCTAGTTTTGTTAGGAGAATTTAGAAATTCAGAATTTTTATTACAAATAGGAATTTTAAGATGATTATTGCCATTATTTAGATCAAAATCAGGAACAGAACTATCATTACTCGAATGATCCGAGTCATTTAATGAAGTTAAGGATCTCTGGATAACATACAGAGGTAGGTAATTGTTCCCAATAAAAAGTTTTTTCTCTTGATAACAGATTTTGCTATTTACCTTGAGTAAGAAATCGTTACCAAGAATACCATCTTGTTTTATAGGGAATGAATCGGGAACTACATGAAAAATGTGAGAGATAACCTGATCGTTAATGATAACATTAAATGTACAATAACATTTTGTTTTATATGGTTCATTGGAATTATTTATACCTCGTAAGGTAATAAGATTGTCAAGGTGACAAGGTACGTGACGTTTCAACTTCGATAATTTTATTAACGAAACTTCTGAACCTGTGTCTAATAAAAATGAAGGGTCATTAATTAATTCGGGAATAGTTAATATAGTATAGGTTGATGCAGCTAATAAATTCAACGTATAAATTCGGCTTGTACTGTTGTCGACGACCGGGGTGTTGCCTCCGCCTCGGTCGATAACGAGTTTAAAGAAGCTTGTTGTTTGGACATTTGATAAGAAGTGTTTGGGGTGTTTGATCGATTAAATTGATCTGGAGAATTAACATAGCGTGAATTTTGCGGTTTATTATGATAATTTTGGAAGTTATTTCTGTTGTTTTGAGAAGGTGAGTTGTAATTTCGTGTGTTTTGGTCGTGGAAATCTGGGCGGTTTTGATTAAACCTCGGAATATTCGAATTTGAAAAATTACGATTAGAATTATGTTGGTTAGTCACATTGTTTGGGAATTGGGAATTTCTATTAGAATAATTTTGTAGCGAATCTTGATATTGTTTTTTTCGACATTCGTTTATAGAGTGTCCTCCCTTTTTGCAATAATGACACTGTATATTAAAATTAATAGGTCGTGACTTGTGGGTTTCAGGGTAATTTTGATTTGGTACATGATTTAAAGAATTGAATCTGCAATTTGATGTGACATGGGAGTTTTTGTTACAAATGTGACAAAATTTTGTTGAATTAATAAGATCAGGTGTAAGTTTTGTGTTAATATATTCCTCATTAGTTGCATAGCTAATTGCTTCTTCTAAAGTGGTGGGTTTCATCGCTCTTACCAAGAAATTTAACTGACCTTTTAGACCAGTAAGAAAAACACTAAGAACTTGTGCATTAACCATTTGAAGTTGCGCTTCACGCGCCTCTTGAGTTAAAGTTCTGGGTAGAGTGAGTATTAAATTTTGACGACATTTTTCAACACGTAATCCGAAATCAGAAACGATTTCGCTAGGTTTTTGAATACATAAATTTAAATCTGCTAAAACGGCACTGTAACTTCGTTTTATTGAAAAATTATCACGTAAAAATGTTTTTAAATCATCCCACGTGTCAATTTGTCTACTCCTAGTACAGCGGCCAGCGTCGCCAATTATTTTATTTTTTATAGCAATTAATAACTGTGGTTTTTGAGCGTCGGGAACTAACTGGATTGCGTCACTACATTGATTTATAAAATCTTCTAAATTATTATGAGGTGATAATTTAGAGTTGTCAAACCTGGTGTCAATTAGGATATTAAATGCAAAATTTAACATAGTCAGATCATTGTTTGCCATTGTAACGATAAAAAGTAATAATAAAAGTGAGAGAAAAAAAAAAAAAAAATATATATATATAGAAAGTAATTAAATGGTTGGTTCCGTAATAGTAAGAAAATTCGACTTACAAAAAATATATATATAATGGTGACATCATGCGTCTCTAGTTGTCGGTTTCGGCTGGTGGACTCGATCCTCTCGGACTCGACTTCGATGAGGCGTCTCGGTTCTCTCCTCAGTACCTGCACGTCTCCTCCAGGTGGTCTATTCCGGCTGGTGGACTCGTTCCTCTCGGACTCGACTTCGATGTGGGGTCTCGGTTCTCTCCTCAGTACTTGCACGTCTCCTCCAGGTGGTCTATTCCGGCTGGTGGACTCGTTCCTCTCGGACTCGACTTCGATGTGGGGTCTCGGTTCTCTCCTCAGTACTTGCACGTCTCCTCCAGGTGGTCTATTCCGGCTGGTGGACTCGTTCCTCTCGGACTCGACTTCGATGTGGGGTCTCGGTTCTCTCCTCAGTACCTGCACGTCTGCTCCAGGTGGTCTACTTCAGCTGGTGGCTTGGTCCTCTCGAACTCGTCTCTGACGGCGGTGTACATACACAGATTTCAATTTCCAGACAATCCTACCGTCGACTGCGCCAATTTTGTGATGGTTTTTATATAGGGTTCTTTAGTATTGCCTGGGAACCGTGGGTTACTCCGCGATGCTGCCAGAGAGGGGTTACTTCTTCTGTTATAGTTAGTCGAAATTACTAAATCGGATTCTTTACGTTGGTTTTTATTTCTCGTTTATAACAATTTACAGACTTAACCGAAAAACTATCGTTGTTCTTCGACCGGAGCTTAGAAGAGAAGTGTTGTTAATGTAATGTGTTCGATCGAAGTACAAAAATCGAGGCGGGCGCACGTGATCAGAGACTCGTTTAGCTGTGGTCAAAGTATTATTTATTGATGGTCAAAGTATTATTTATTGATTGATAATTGAATGGTCTTCATGATCGGTGCGTCCGTCTCGGGTACATATAGATAATACATTTTACACTATTAGAACCTTTATAACGGTAATAAATAATGCGGATTATTACATAGCAGTAGTAAGAGTAAATATAATCATGAGTAACATAATTGGCATCCGCATGACTTCCTAAATTAAACATAGATATTAAAAATAGATTGGTGATTACAATTACTATGTAAATAATATTAATGGTTTATCTAAAACAGAAAGACATGAAAACATATAATAATAATGATAGAATAATTAAATGCATATTAAATGTATAGAACACTAATAGTAGAATAATTAAATATATATAAGAATAATAATAATGAATAAAGTGAGTGGAGTACGTTACATTAGACATTTTTCATAGCATTTTGTTAAATAGTTTTTTCGAAGGGTAGATTCGTTCGGTATGTGTTTATTGCAATATGTTTCCAAAAAAAATCCGAAAAGCTGGATGACCTATTTTTTCCAGGGTATATTGACCATGGCCATCATATTGCACAAATCATAACAGAATTCGTTATTGGGGCTACCATGCATGGCATCTTTGGCATCCTCTGTTGTATTTATAAATGATTGTTTGCGAATTCCAGATCGATTTTCGGACTCCTTATGGAGCTTTGTGGATAAATGCTGTTCAATTTGGTATTTTTGATTGGATGTGACCTAAAAAAATCAGCGATTGAAGTGTTTCCCAGGTCAGAAAATATAAAATCACCTGGAGTTAGTTCAAAATGTTGCCGGATTTGAGTAAAATTTCATCAACCAAATTTGAGTTTTGAATATCATTAAATTCATTAATATAATTGAAATGGGAAAATCAAATATACAGGGTGTATTGGAATGAATGAACAGGCTTTCAAGTAGCTATACAAAAAGTTTAAATAAATCCACTTCCGTAATATAAAACTCGAAACAAGAACTTTTTGGGAACCTGTACACATCTGCGTTCTCGTGGGTGATATTCGAGTGTTTATTTACAATAACGGTAAGACGCATACATCGCATCGCGTCTGGGATAATTGAGTAATAAAACTATTCATAATAAGGTCAATTGTGTCAGCTGTGAAGCTTACTTGTTGTCTCAGTATTTCCGCAACGTAAATTTTGTTTTAGCAGCTTTTGAAAATATAGGAATTACATGAGCAAGGGACTAATGGGTACGACCAGCGACGGATGGGATGACTTATACAAGCGCTAGATATCCAATCTACCGGCGCCAAAAAACTGAAATTTATATTTTTATGCAGTAAAAAAAAAATTAACATAATCTTCGACGCCAAATTGACTCAAATCTATGGGCGCCGCGCATCGAGAATTTTCCCTAACCATCCGCCCCTGCTTTTGCGACAGATATAAAAATAACACAGACACCACTATCGAAAGTTATTATTCGTCAATACAAATAAATCATAACACTAGATAAAAATTACTAGTATTTGACCTACTATTTTTTTATTCCTTGAGTGTTCATTTACCAGTGAACACAAACATGTAGTTCATTTTTAATAACAATTAGTTGCGGGATACCTATTAAAAGTAGGAACAGTTCAATTTCAGAAATCATTATTTTTGTCCCGGCTCAACATATGGTAGAGAGCCTGTTCATTCGAACACAGACACCGTGTATTCATATTATTATTTTTCAGTTCACTACACATTGTTTGCAAAAATCACAATAACGTAAAAAAAAAACAACCTACCTGCTTCGAACAAGCGTTGCAGAAAACAACCTTCCCATCTGTTGTCAAATATTTTGACCCTTCAATCCACTTCCTGAGTAGGTCACTTTTGGCTAATCTCACTTTCGGCATTTTGGCTTCTTAACGTTATTAACTTAATTCACTTGAACTTTACCCGTAGAAAGTTATGGGTGTTATGGGAGTAAGTGCGTAAAATGCGTCGATCGATACTAGTTAGGGAAATCCCCTTTCTAGTAAAATTATGCATGCTCTTACGTTTTCGCGCACTTCAGATAGTTATTTTTTTTTAATGAATTTATGCTATTATATTTTATTATATGCGGTTATATTGGATTATATGCACTTATAAGTTCCCACATAGCACACTTCGTCCACTGTACGTACATTATTCGTCCAAATTACGTACATTCGTCCATGGGGGTAATATGAACGTACAGTGTACGTACATTGTACGTACAAAAATATACGTCCATGGTACGTACATCACTGTACGAACATAAATATACGCCCATAGTACGTACATATCCGGACGAATATATAAATATACCCCCACCATGCAGGATGGACCGCAAGCAAATCAAACAGAGGGCGCCCCAATAATAAACCGACGGAATGGTAGCGGTGGCCATTTAAAAAGGGCAGCAGGCATGTCAACGGGCAGACTTCGGCTCATCGTCGTTAGGTAAACCTGACCGATAGCCGAAGCGACAACCTCTCACCATGGCTTGTCCGCGCCAGGGCCAACGGTACCCCATATAAGAATCAGCCTTTCTTGTAAATAAATAAATCGGCTTTGAAACCCCCTTTTGTCTTTGATTGGAATTGGAAATTTCGATTAATTACTTGCACGTGTTAATGTTAATAAATTTGGCACAAAATTTTTCTTTGTTATATTGGAACCAAACTGGGGGATGTCATAAACAAAATTTGATTTTTTTAATGGCGTAATTCCTATGTACGTAAATTTGTATATCCAGATTTGGTACAATGCTGTACCAAATGGACATACTACGTACGTACACGGGATGAAAACTATACGTCCATAGTACGTACATAGGACGTACTTGTCCTACATACGTACATTTGAGTACGTCCTATGTACGTAAATTTGTGTACGTCCAGAATTGGTACAATGTTGTGCCAAATGGACGTACCACGTACGTACATGGGACGAAAGCGGACCAAGATGTACGTACATTGGACGTGTGCATTTCTAAAACAATACGTCCATAGTACGTACATAGGACGTACTTGTGCTATATGGGTTATATGTGGTAAAATCATAAAATATTAAGTTATATGCGAAATAAAACTAGAGATTTCGGCTTGTTCCCTAGAGAAACGTATAGATACAAATCGTCAGCTTCGTATGAATTAAGAAACAAAACATGTAAAAACATAGAAATCCGCTCTCTACAGATGACTGACTAACTGATCTTCGGGCGGCCTCGCTTGTATTTATACCTACCTGCGAGAGTGTCTGGAAGTTTCGAGCGAAGATGAGTCATCTGTCTAGGTCGGATGGATTTGTCCAGAATGCTATTGTGTTTTGAATATCGCCGCAGGTAGTTTTTATGCGGGTCGTCACATTACGAAGTAAGAACGCGTTCAAACATTCTCACGACGGCACTCTTAAACGGGCCGGATTAAACCTTTCCGCGGGCCGGACTTGGCCCGCGGGCCGTAGTTTCCCCATCACTCGGCTAGACCTTCACTCAATGTATAGAACGCTTTTCCTATAAGGTATTTTTTATAGTAGCTTTAAATAGCTTGATGTCTAGACATTTAATTGATTCCGGAAGTAGATTGAGTATTTTAGGTCCATAATAACTGATACCATTTCTTGATTTATTCAATCGCATTTGTTTTAGACAAATATTTGCTGCTGTTCTTGTATTATGATCACGCCTATCTGTGTGAATGTTATAGGACGCTATATTGTTCCGAACATACACGAGGCATTCCAACATATACAGGGTATTTTTTTTATCGTGTGTCATGGGATTTTATATGCTAAAAAATATACCTTCCGTTAATGTATATTTTATCATAAAATTTTGAAGGAAATTTTAGTTAGTAATAAATCAATTATTTTTCTGCATGATGCGCTTAGTCAGAATAATTTAAACATGTTTTATTCCATTAAAAAATGAAATTATTTAAAATAAATAACTGAGCAAAAATAATCAAAGTACCTTGAATTTCTGAAATGTCAGATTGATTAGTGAATTAATTTCATTTTTTTAATGGAATAAAACATGTTTAAGTTAATCTAATTAAGCGCATCATGCGGAAAAGTAATTGATTTATCACTAACTAAAATTTGTTTTAAAATTATATGTTAAAATATACATTAACACAAGGTATAATATTTAGCATGTAAAATCCTATGGCCCACGATAAAAAAAACATACTGTATAAGGACGGTAGTGTTAGGATACCTAGTTCTATAGATTTACGCTTACACTCCTCCTGATACTTCAAGTCTGATATAACTCGTATTGCGCGTCTCTGAATACCAAATAGACGTTTCATTATAGTAGAGTGACCCCAAGCTAGTATTCCAAAAGCTAGATGAGATTGGCATACAGCAAAATATGCAGTACGTAAAACAGTTAATGGGAGACTCGACTTCAGTTGTCGCAGTAAAAATATGGAACAACATAATTTTAATGCTACAACCTCCTCATGGCCATGCCGTGTTAATTTATGATCAAGGCAAACTCCTAAAAAATTTGTTGTAGTTTCTCTGGACATGTCCGATCGAAGGGAAAATGTAAGATTGACTTGTTTATAAATGTGGTGTCATCGGCAAACTGAAAGAACGTGGGGATACTGATACTGAACTTAGATCGTTGATGTATATTGAGAAGAGTATCGGTCCCAGTATAGATCCCTGGGGCACACTATATTTCAAATAAATTTCATTCGATGTTTCATGATTAACGATAACTATTTGCTGTCTTTAATTTAAATAAGATCTGATTAAACGGCAGCTGCTCGGGTGAAAATTATAAAAGTATAGTTTTCGCAAGAGAATATCGTGATCTATGCAGTCAAACGCCTTACTGAGGTCCAAGAATGAAGAGACAGTGTGTATACCTGACTCAAAACCTTGGATAATTTCCTCAGTAAGGCCAATGATCGCACAAGTTGAAGACCTTCCCTTGCGAAAATCATGCTGGGTATCAGTAAGAAGATTAAAGGCCTCAAGGTGTTCAGTTATTTGAATTAATAAAAAAAATTCAAATATTTTTGCTACAATTGGTAGTATGGCAATCGGCCTATAGTTGTTAACATCTTCCTGATTTCCCTTTTTAAAAATAGGTGTAACACGTGCCTTTTTTAGCGAACTCGGAAATATACCATCCCTGATGCAACAGTTTATTAGTCTCGTTAATGGTATGACAATAATATCGACTACACTCTTGAGGAGGCCAGTTGTAAAATTAAAGATATCTTTGGAGTGGGAGTTTTTTAATCCTAGTATTATATTCCTAACTTCTATAAATGTTGTTTCCCTGAACTTAAAGTATTGCGAGCAATTGATGGGAACATTGAGCATAAGATTTATAGGTGTTCGTACAGAATCTGGAAGATCACTATTAATATTAGTGCGAATATTAAATTTAAAATCTGCGGTCATAATTGGAACATCAGTATTCAAGTATAAATTGTAAGTTTGATATGTCAGTTCGATTTAAATTAATCATTGATAAATAAAACAAAAAAGTTATCGGCAAAAATGAACAAAACAGCTTATTTTTATTTGGTTAAATTGGGGTTGAAATTGCGTAAATAAATGTTTCTACTTTGGTTTAATAATCGACCTTTTGTTATATCAGAAATGGTTTAATAATGAGATTTTTTATTTTACAGTTTTGCTCATTATTAAACTATTTGTGGTAACATTTTAGTTGTTGCGATTGGCAGTACTTAAACGTGACATATGTCGACATCAAAATGTAAAATTGCCGTTAATTCATAGGATAATTGTAACCGTCCGCGTTACACACTGAATATGTTTGAATGCAGATTGGGGAGTTCGCCACCAGTACCACTAAAGTTAAAGAAAACGGAGGCGTCATATTGTTCACTTTTTATCCGCGTGGAAAATGTAGGAACTCGGTGACAATGGCCGGACGCATGAATTCACATGGCTCTCAGTGACGACGTTTAGGCAACACAACATACACAGAGGAAAGCTTGTAATTTATTATATGTATTATCACTTTGTTTGCAAAACGAATATCACGGAAGAAACAGCGAGAGTATAATGCATGTTTCATTCGCGGCGAAAAAGAGCCGCTTGAGTTGGTGTGTTAATTCGGTGTGGAATTTTAAATAGCGTCGATCCATGCCTGACACGAGGAACGAGAAACAAATGTAAACATAACCTTAAATTTCGATTATCATTTAGGCGTTGCATTATTTTATAAGCTTAAATTGGTTACAACTTAAGTGGAAATAGTTTGTTTATCGTACCTTTGGCAACCTCTCTTATTTCTGGAGGTGTGTAAGTAATATTCTTGATTTAATATGTTTAAAAATTAACTATAATTGAAATCGCCGTAGAAATACGAATGTCAAATATTAAATTCGTTCGAGAGGATCAAATGTTTTTAGTGCTGCCAAATGTTAAAAGATAAAAGTCACTTGGTTTAAGTATATATTTTATTTTAGAAATAATTCCTTAACTAAAATCAAAGTAGAAAAAATAGTATATTATACTTGTTTAATAAGAGGCATTGTGGGGCACTCGTTGCATTGGAGCACTCCTCGCTGCGCGAGTCGTGTTCCAATCCCACTCGTGCCACAATGTACCCTCTTATTAAACGTGTATAATAATGTACTATTTACTGCAGTGACATTTATTTTATTTGACTTTAATACTTTGAACTAAACTTGTTTCGATATTATGTACAGGTATACAATAATTTCAAATAAAGCTAGATTTACTTAATCTATATATCTGTATACACAATAAATGATATATTATAAAAATCTGACTGCAATTGATTAATTATTACAAGTAATATATTTACATTTATTAAATACTACTAAATTCTAAGATAATGTTCGTGATGGATTTCGAATGTCTAAATCTCTAGTAAACCTAGGGTCAATTATTTCTGGTAAAAGACATTTTGTATAGAATGCATCCAACTGTTTACATATTTTTGTGACCCAAAATTCTTCATCTCTAGCAATTGTTTCCACTGACATTCCTAAAGGAGTCCATATAATAAAATAACAAGACTATATCTATTACTCACTTGTAATTGTCCTTGTACTTGATAAAAGTATTTGTGGCTTCTTTTTAAACATAACATTCCATTCATTAAGATAGCAAACTTAATTTTACCATTTTTTATAAGCATCTTCAGGTGTTAAATTTGAAGCTGAAAATGGACACTTTATTTATATAAATATACTATTTCGTTACTTCCTATCAATCCATCTGGACTGGTCCCAAGAAATGGATAGTCTTCACAATTAAACAAGCCACAATCCACCACTGATACTTTGTAAGCCTGTTTAAAATGTTGAATAGCAATAGATTCATGGTCTTTGCCCCATTTTGTTGCGATATTACCACGGAAACTACTATACAGGGTGCCCGGATTTCGTAGGGACAACATGGGCAACTTCTGCATTTGAAGAGGTAGAAAGATGGTCAAATTAGCAAAAAGGTGCAGGTTCGAGAGCTCATTAAAAACCCACCTCCAAATCCTACTTGTCATGACCCAATTCTTCAAAATCAAAATCAAAACAAAATCTCCTAATTTCTTTCATTTGCCGTAACTTTCCTTCTACCCAAGATATCGAGATGCGATTTAAACCAATTTGCATGGCAATTTAAACACTTTCATTGGCACTTCGTAAAACCAATTTTATTTGTGCAAATTTTTAGTAATCTAACCTAACCTCCAAATTTTAAATTGGTACCGCGCAATCTTTTTGGCCCTCTTAAGACGGTATTTTTTTCTGAATATAATAATGTATCACATGGTATAGATTTTGAAAAACCAAGTTTTTCTTTTTACGGGCGGAAATCACTAGTGCCATGATTACAATAACTCTGTTTTTTTGTTTATCACATTATCTGTCAAGTTATGTTTCGTGCCTCTCAATAGTGTAAGTGTTATTACTTCAACTTATAATGGAAAATTTTGAAAAATATGATGTATTTTGTACGTATATCAAGTGCTACAAGAACGTTGAACATACACGTCAAACATATGGAGCTCAATATCCAGAAAGGGGATTACCTGATCGTAAAACAATATTGCGATTAGACAGGAATCTTAAGAATTCAGGTTCGTTCGCTGCAGTAAAACCAAAGATGTAGAATAAGAATAATACAGAAAAGGAAAAATTAGTTTTAGCTAATGTTAATGTAGATAAGTGTGTTTCTTCTAGAGAAATTTCGCAGAGTGTAGGTGTGCCAAAGACTCGAGTTTCAGAGATTTTGAACAAACACAAGTACAAGTGTTATAGATTTAAACCATCTCAAAGATTAAGGCCTGGAGATGCAGAAAGAAGACTGCACTTTTGCAACTGGTATTTAGGCCAAGTGAACACAAATCCCAATTTCAAGAATATTGTTTTGTGGACAGATATTAAACTATGTTTACCAATTGTGGTATGTTTAATAGACATAAATTAAAAAAAACGAAATATAGCCTGAATATATGAATATTCAACCTGTTCGTAACTCTGCAAGCAAAATTAAGTCTTACAAAGACTATTAACAAATAACTTATTGAAACAACTACTTCTCTGGCTAGTGCCACGCCGGATATTGAATGATACAAAAGAAAGTTGCGTTATTACTAGTACTAAGTACTAAATAACATTGGTTTAAGATCCCTTATTTCTACCCACAGGACTAACTTGAAAAATAAAACTAAATTGTATTTGAAAACTTTAAATTATAAAACTGAACCCTAAAATATGTGAAAATTAAGTAAATAGCCATCTGCAGACGCGTTTCGAGATTTATCTCTCATCAGTGCAGCTTCGCATTTAAATTGAATGTTAAAGAATAAAATAAACTTACGTGAAGGTGACCGTGATGCGAAGCTGCACTGGCGCAGTTTACAAATGTTACCAAAGTAAGAAGCTGTAATTCGCTTGAACCGTTCTGCTTTGTTTTTCAATCCGATGTATGTCCACTCTGCTAATTCTGAGGTTATTTAAAAAATCTTTTTTCTTTTCCCGATAAATATTGTCCGGTATATTGCCGTAATCTTTATCAGCAGGAGCAGTTTTTAATTTGCGTCGGCTTCTTATTACATGCCTCCTTCTAAAATTCATATCTCGTCTTTTTTTAATGTATTAATGTAAATATTTTGTATTATAATAACCTGGGCATCTTTTAAGGCGGCCATCCACTGTCGTACATGTCAGACGGTTTTGCACGACATACACGTCTGCCCGTGCATGTACGATAGTGGATGGCCTAGGTGGATGGGCAAATTTGCAGGACGGACCAAAGTTCTGTCGCCACTTGAATTTTGGTCCGTCCTACCATCGTGCCGGATACACGTACCACGTTGAACGGTCTTTTCCAGCGACGTTCGTCAGAAATATATAATTTAAAATTTCTAGTCTATTTACATGGCAAATAAATTACCAAATTTGTTTTAAAAATCGGTGTTTACAAAATTATAATATTAACACTTTTTCGTAATAATTTTACACGATATGAAGGAAAAGAAAATAGAAAAAAGAAATATGTTTGTGTTAATAGCGATAACCGCCGCCACTGCTCACATTTGTGTTTGTATCATTGCGAGCAAATGCTAGCAGTGTTTGCGTTGCACGTTCTCTTTTGCCCGAACGTACCCATCCACTATTCGTTCATGTTGGACGCGCATGTACATACGTCGTGGTCCGTCCTACATGTACGACAGTGGATCGTGCTCTTAAGAATAGCTATTATTACAACTAGGAAAATATGAATAGTATGTTGCCAGAGGTTGGCTAGAATAGTAAAGTTACATGTATAGACAACCAAGGGAAATGTATTCATATTTCCCGTGTTGTAATCAATAGTTTTTTTCTGATTGAAAGAATATTGTTCTGTAAATGGGAAAATATTGGATTGTAAATTTTGGAATTTATCGGATTGGTAACGTTGCTAAGGGCCTTGTTTGTAAATATCATAGTTGACTGGTTTGATTTTTGCGTTGTTTCATAAATTGGTGAAATGTCAAACTATGTGTTAACGCAAACGGCGAAAGACCATGAATGTTTGGTTCCGGTAAAATCCAAAGCAAATTTTGCAAAGTCGGGGTGATCCTCAAAGAAATTTAAAAAGACCTGCCAATGTGCCGGCTGCACTTTGAAATTGAACGAACTCCTAAAATTAATAACATTTAGAATAGATAAAATCAATTTATCACCAACTTACATTTTTTTAAGTGTGTAATGGTTCTAACCCCGGTGTTATACAAATTTGCAATTTGTATTATTTTTACGTTGTGTTGTGTTATGTAGTAATCCTTAATTATTTAACAAGTTCGTTACGGATGTTAATATGTATCATCTTTACTATGCTTTCTTTCTTTTATTGCCTTGGTGATTCACTTACTTATGACGGTCTTCCTTCTCTTGCCTGGACTCGATCAATTACTTTTAGGGTTGCTTAAGGACAAACAGGAATGAATAATAACGACAAATAAAACACGAGGGTTGAGTTTAACGAATGATCAGTTTATTTTCTTTTGGTTCATTTTGAAATGTGCAACGAAATTGTTTATTATTTATTTGACAATCATTAACATAAACGATTATTTACCATTTACATATTTTAATGCCGTGACCATAAAACGTATGTTTACCTATTTTACTGCATTTGTTATAACTAAAAAAAAACATTCTTTTTGATCGCCCAGTAACAATGTTCTGTTTTCAGATTACTAGGTAACTACCCCCCTCCCTCTCCCTCCCACTCTCTTTCCCCCCTTTCGCGTACGCAGATTAATTGGTTATGAATACATTTAAATAATAGAACATTATTACGACGGGTATATTGCGGGCCGTACTCGGTGAAGAGCCGGGGTGCATTTGATCGTTTTTGTTGCTATCAGGTAGTTGGTTTCTTTGTTCTATTGTTCCATTTGTAACGGGCCGTACACACAAGGAGCCGGGGTGTTACAAATGTAAACATTCTATTCAGACGTATTCGTTGTTGTTGCTATTATTTGTGATAATTTGTTGAACACCATACGGTGTTATTGTAGCTATTAATGTGCCATTTGTAACGGGCCGTACACACAAGGAGCCGGGGTGTTACAAATGTATACATTCTACTCAGATGTATTTGTTGTTGTTGCTATTTTTACACCATACGGTGTCATGGATAACGGTCAGTACCAATAATCAGGAAAGACTAGTGGCGGCCATCTGACCACATTTGCTGTTATTCGGGCTCTTTTATATCGTTTTCAAATAGTGAAGCTATCTAACTACTGTATTTCCTTTTTCTTCTCGGAGCGATTCAATATTTATTTGGTTGATTTGAATTGATGTGGTCGTGAGAATTATAATTTCTTCCGATCTCGTGCGCCCGCTGTCTCAAATTTTTATTACTCATTATCCAACTGTAGATCCGAAAAGTGCGACGTGAGATTTGTTCTATTTCGCGTAAAATTTCCGTTATTAATACGAAAAAAAATTATTATGTATGACCCTCCTTGATTCATTACAAGTGCACACGCTGCTTTCTCAATGAAAACTGTACAATTTTAAGATGATAATATCGTACTTTCATTACTTCTACCCCTCTTGCTATTTTATTGCCCCAATTTGGGAAATCCCTGATCTCCATCACATTTTGTTTCAAATAGACGCGCCAAGCGTGAGCAGTGGGAGACAAAGATAGTCATATAGATTGACAGAGAGTCATGCTCATATATCTATTAGTCCATTTGTGATATTGAACAGTCTTCATTGTTTAAATTTTCATTCATGTGAAGATCATTTTAATCATAAACATTTTGTTAACCATTTCCGCAAAAAATTGAATTGCCATGCTGTTCCGACACCAAGAAGTAAGACAATATAACTACACTAATTTACTTTTTAACTATTTTAATGTCATGAATCCTGGATACGAGCAAACTACTGACCTGTTATGATGCCTGAAAGAAATATCCTAAGAAGAACGAAGAGACCTGATGGAACATTGCACCTGGACAAGACCCTAATACCCGATTGTTGTGATATTTTTATATTTAATAATTTTGTTAACAATAATGTATACCGAGTGTTTGGGATAAGGGGCGAACATAGGGATTTAACATGTAAAATTAAATATGTGTAATTATTTGCTCCCCTATTCATTTTAGAGAAAAATCGTAAAGGAATATTTTTTAGAGAATTAAAAACTGTAATGCCCACTTGCACCGCAGAACTTAATCATGATTAAATTTTAATCATGATTAACTTTAATCAGAGTATTTCTATTGTACCGTCGGCTGATTAAGCATCTATCGACCACGGAGTATTATTATAGAGAGCACACGTTTTTCTAGGGATTTTAAGTTCTTTTTTGGTTATTTTACGTTGTTCTATTGAGAACAGAGGAAACAAATGCGAGGTAAATATGAATACTAAATGCTAACTTACGTATACTATTATTATTATTTCCTATTATTGGACGAGGTAAACAAACCAAAATTAATAAAATCATTAACCTCCAAGCCATCGATTTCATCAATCTGCTCAACGATTTCCAAATCTATCGTTTTTAATAACAAAGACAAAACAAAGGTGATTAATTTCAAAATCATCTGCCAAATGTAACTAACTTCACGACTATATTCGTCGTGAAGTTATTCGTTTTTGAGTTAATCGGCCAAAACGGCTGATTCTTTGACTATATACTAATGGACTGCTAGTTCCCCTCCATTTTCCATATGATCACTGCTCCAAAAGTTGTCCACAAGCTGGAGCTCGATGTAAGTCCCGCCCCAGAGCCGAAAATGGAGCGTAATTTAAAAACCGGAAAGCAAAAAAAAATATTTCTCGATGTATTCATCAGCAACGTGGAGAATGCAAATGCGACCATATTTCGGCAACTCGGGTCTACTTTCCTGCCTGTTCTTTACAAGCAAAGTATCAAACCATAAGTTCCGGATTTGATGGAAATCTAATACAGAATTTTAGGTTATAAGTCAAAAGTCAACTGACGTGTAAATCAGCTGACGAGTATTATAACCGTGTTGGCATATATACGTGGACGTATTGCAGCCTTTCACATAGCAATATTTTGACAAAGTGTGAATATTTGATAATATAAATGTTTATATATTCAAAGGTGTGAATAAATTGCAGGATATCACAATATGCAATGCGAGCTCATAGAGTCATACTACCGTGGACAAAAAAAATGACACCCCTAATTTGTCATGTGTCTGTTATTTCTTATTTTTTAGTGTTGTGAATTTGACTTATGTAACCTTAATATTTGACAGTGACAGTTATAACTAGCAATACAGTAAATCTAAAAAGGTATTGCCTCCCAACATGCTTTGATTTTGTACCAGAGCTTAGATTGACATTTGCCGGTTTGTCAAATGAAAAGTCATATTTACATTAATAAAATTAGGGGTGTCATTTTTTTTGTCCACGGTAGTATGTCATAGACACAAAATAGCTACCAATTTAGTAAAGTAACATACCGCAACCATTTAGGGTCCCGCCGCGCCACCGTTGCTTGGAGACACACATGAAGCGGCGCTAGCAGTCCAATAGTATATAGTCAAAGGGCTGATTAAATATTTGACTTTCTTGGGGACTTTAATCATGATTAAGTTGCGGTGCATGCCAATTCTCCACTAACCATTGATTAACTTTTTAATCATGATTAAGTAGCTGCGGTGCAAGTGGGCATAAATGTATCATCCATTTAATTTACGTTTGTACCAGCATACACCTCAGAAATAATAAAAATAAGTTTAACAATTTACCATTTAATAAAAACCCTTGCCATGACTTTGACAAATGTCATGTTATGGTGAGAATAATTTTACTAGTCAGACATTAATTCGGGCGGCCCGTTGGTGTAGTGGGTACAAGCGAGCGCTTATGCCGGTTGCACCGCGTGCCGCGAGGGTTCGAATCCCAGCCCGGGCGAACGATTTCGGGGTCGCGGAATATTCGCTCGGGACCATGGACATTGCATTTGTCTTTCATTATTCAGTTATTCATTTAATTTCTGATATATTACAATACAATGATTATGGCAGATGGCCTCGTAGCCGACGCCAATTTCCCGAATCATTCAATCTCCTTAACCCGCAGTTCCATCCACGTCCAAATATCAATTCACGCATTGTTATTACTATGAACAATAATATGAGTTATTCCAATGGAGAGAGGGTATTATTTATTATCAAAATATTTACAGTGGCGTCAGTTTACACAGAGTTCGTGACTTATTTTCGGTTACATTTAACAATCGACCAATTCCGTCTGTATCAACAATTTCCAAATTTGTGAAAAAGTTCGAAAATACAGCAAGTGTAGCGGCAGATGATTCAAAAGGTATTTCAATAGTCCAATTTCAACAAATATTATTTCAAACATATTAAAATTAAAGGCAAACGGAACAGAAGAAGCAACGATGAATTGAATTAAAGTGGTGTCAGATTACACACAGTTCATGATATATTTTTGGTTTTACCGTAACCAGCGGTCAACGGGAAATTTTAGAGCAAGTACTCAAAAAGTTCTCCGTTCTGGTGTAAACAATAACCCAATCGGTTATAAAATGCATGTCTAACATTAGCCAACTGCCTATCTGTAATCAATGTGCATTCCGCAAAAATTGCTTCCCGCAAAGATTCAATATTTGGATGGTGTTTTTTGTAAATTTTGTTTTTCAAGTGACCCCACAAAAAGAAATCACATGGTGCTAAATCAGGAGATCTTGGTGGCCAGTTGATAGTGCCACCGCGACCAATCCAGCAATTGGGAAAATTAGCATTTAAATATTCCCTTACATTTAAACCATAATGGGCTGGACATCCATCATGCTGATACCATATCTCCTGATTGTCACGTGCAACTTCTTCTAACGCAGGGCCAACCTGGTTGTTTAAAAGGTCTAAATAAGAATTCGAATTTAAATTTCCACATATTTCAAACGGCCCAATAATATTTTTAAAAATACCAGCCCAAATATTGATTTTTTGCGGGAACTGGGTTCTAGTTCTAAGGCATATCCGCGGATTTTCTTGGGTCCAGTATCGCGTGTTCTGAGTGTTGGGCTCGTTGTTAAGTGTGAACGTGCATTCATCCGTAAAACAGATAGACTGCAAAAAGTTTCTGTCTATGTTTGATCGATCCTGCATTATCTCGCAGAATACACGCCTGCTTTCTTCATCCACTAGCAATATCTCCTGATGGCATTGATGTTTGTAGGGATAATACCCATGCTTATTCAGAATCTTATACACTGAGAATGTAGACACGCTATACTCACGAGCAATGCATCGTATGCTAGTTGTTGGATCAGCATTTATCAACCCCAAAACTCTTTCTTCCAATTCATCGTTGCTTCTTCTCTTCCGTTTGCCTGCAATGTTAATGTTTTTGAAATAATATTTGTTAAAATTGGACTATTGAAATACCTTTTGAATCATCTGCCGCTACACTTGCTGTATTTTCGAACTTTTTCACAAATTTGGAAATTGTTGATACAGACGGAATTGGTCGATTCTTAAATGTAACCGAAAATAAGTCACGAACACTTGCGTAAACTGACGCCACTGTAAAATGTTTTAATAATGAATACCCTCTCTTCATTGGAATAACTCAGATTATTGTTCATCGTAATAACTAGAATTGATATCTGACTTGCAATATTATTATTTTCACTATAACATGAAACATGACAGTAGAGTGGTTTACCGGGCGCTGAATGCCCTCCACACTCCACACCCCCCACCACTCCAAGATGGCCGCCGCCCCGCCCACAAAATGGCCGCCTAATCACCAAAATGGCCGCCTCAAAATGGCCGCCTAATCACCAAAATGGCCGCCTAATCACCAAAATGGCCGCCTAATCACCAAAATGGCCGCCTCAAAATGGCCGCCTAATCACCAAAATGGCCGCCTAATCACCAAAATGGCCGCCTAATCACCAAAATGGCCGCCTAATCACCAAAATGGCCGCCTCAAAATGGCCGCCTAATCACCAAAATGGCCGTCTAATCACCAAAATGGCCGCCTAATCACCAAAATGGCCGCCACCTGGTAGTGGAAAGTTGAACTACACGATTACAGATTCCATTTCCCACGGGCGTCACCTGGTGGCGGAAAGCCGAACTATGTAACAATGGTTGCAGATTTCATTTTTCACGGGCGTCACCTGGTGGCGGAAAGCTGAACTATGTACCAATGGTTGCAGATTTTTTTATTTGAATAAATGGTTGCAGAATAAGTGAACTCTTACAAGAATTTTATTTTATACATGGAAAAAAAATCACATTTTATAAATCACAAGTTCAACAATTGGCTTGATTATTTAAACAAGAAATAAAAAATTTCCACAACATGAAGCACTGGGGATATGCATATGTGAATAGAAAACATACAATATTTATTTAATTTTTTTTATTTCAATCTCCACATTTCGCATATGTATTTTTTCAATCACATCGCACGCATACATCATAGTCCGATCGTGGATATCGTCGGCGAGCTCCATTAATGCGGAAATGTGACCATCGTCATCCGCGTAAAAATCCTTTAAAGTAAAATATATTATTTAGCAACAATATATTAATAATATACATGATTTATCGACAATAATTAATAAATATATTTACTCACTCTAATTGCAGCTTGCACATCACTGGCCTTACTAGACATCACGTATTTTTTATAAAGTGCAGTTTGTAAGAATGAACTGTGAACTGTGTGCTGATATAATTCTACATTAGTATTTATTGTATTATTTTGGAAAGTTACAACGTTATTTTGGGAATACATATTACAAACACATTAAGATATTTCTGGAAAGTCACGTTAGCTTAATTGAGGAAAATTACACGAAATATTTGAGTCAGTAACGATTGTCATTATACCACATTCCTAAATAATCACTTTATCATAATAAATATATTACGGATGATTAACATTTTCGAAAACCAATTTACAATGGAAAATCACCACAACAATGATGACGTCAGAGCACATTACCATTTCAATAAATATATAATTAAAATTTGTTGGAAGTAAAAGCAGCATTAATGGAAAATGTCAGTTGCTCGAAACTTAAACATAAGTTGCCCCGCTCGTGTTACCTACAGTTAGTTCCGCAGTTATTATTATTATTAATTATCAGCATATATGATTTACATGTCAAGGTAAGTGCAATATTATTTTCAATAATCTACATTATTTTAATATTTTATTTCTAATAATCTTATACATTATCCTAATTTTATGTATTATTACTGGTGTTTGAAGTGCAACAATTATTTTTCGAAAGTAGATTGCAGGGACAGCGACAAAAGCTAGTTTAAAATGTTCAATGCAAAATATATCGTGGCCAATGATGGAATATTCGCTACAATTAAAACGAAAAGTGAATAATTCCAGGTTATAGTTCTGTTGTTTATAAATTATGGGTGCTTATTAAATATGATAATGTTTATCAAATTAAATATCATAATGTTTGTTATACGAAAGAGGTAGCGCTTGGATCTTGGCAGTAGCCTACATCTATTGATTAAAGTATCCCAAATATCGATGGATCTAACTATATTGTTTTGCCAGGTAAATATTTATAAGTATATTTTTTACCACGTAATTATCGTAACTTTGAATACATATTATTTGCATTATTTATTTTGTTTGAAACACAAATTAAGATTAAAAAGCCTACCTAAATATTAAAAACAATGAAGAGATGTGCCTGGCCAAGAGCATCACCACTGCTGTCCTCCATTCTATAGTTGAATACCAAGACCGCGTGCCACAGTATCTGCACTCTACTCAACCGCAAATTACTAGCCCAAGAACAAATAATTCATTCGAACTGTAATATTAATTATCAAATTTAGACTTGTGTGGGTATGATTTACACTTAATGATTCATGATAATGTAGATATAGACATTATTCCATAAAATAGGAAAAAATATTTCTTTGTCGAAATCAAGTAAAGTCGACGAGTACATCAATAATAATAATAATAATGTATAATTCCCGCAATACTAAATTACGACTCTTGAACAATTTAAATTGATTGCTATCTCAATGGGAAGTTAATAAACAAAAAAATCTAAGTTGCGATTAATTAGTTTCGAAATTTTACAAATCAGATGAATTTAAATGGTTTTTGAGAAAGTGTTTTTTTTTTCTCTATGTATATATGGATTCGATTAGACGACTCCAAGAAATGAAATTTTCAGCTAAAACAATTGTTGTTCGACCCCCCGCAAACACCGACATTTCCGTCACTGACTAACAGCATGTTTAAAATATGTGCTCAATTCAATTGTAAAAATTTAAATTATTATTCAAAATCTTCCTTTTGTAAGGCACATACTTTGCTAACGGAACATTTCAAAACCAAAACTATTTACTCTTCCTCAATTTAATTTAAGTTTTAGATTCGGTCAATCATCATATATTGTTTTTGCCTATCCATAATAATAACAATTTCATCATTTTTTTTTGTAATAAAATTTTTATATTATTAATTTACATAGCTATTTTCTTTCGTTGGCAAATATTTTTTTTATTGTTTTCTTCTTCTTGAATTTTTATATATTGCTCACTGAACGCCATATTTTTAGTTATAAATGTAGCGCTAATATTTTATGTTTCCCTACAATTGGAATTATTTTTAACCGATATTTTGTGAAGTATTCCGCTTAGTGTGTGCTAAAATATATTCATAACTGTCATATTTGGATGCAATATAAGGATTTTAAGTGGGTTCGCGAGAACGAAATCTCTATTTTAAACGTTACTAATATACCCGACGACTCGTCAATGGGAAATATATCATGGATGTTGACATTGTAAGCATAATGCGTTTACATATTTAGGTCGGAAAACATGGTACCACCCAGGTGAAAATTCAAAAAAATTCATAAATATTTTAAAAAAAGATCAATAAGAAAAAACAAAAAGAAAACGTCCTCCATTATAGAAATTTGTCACTTTGTTGAAAATAAACAAAATTCACAGAGTAATTGGTTCTAAACAATCTGAATTTCTTTACAAAAAAAATACTGATTTAAATACAACCATACATTAGAGTGCTTAAGTTCCATTTGTTATTTACGCGGATGTTGAGGGCATTTTAAAACCTCTAGAGTGAAACATCATTCAAAAACATAACACATATACACCCGCCATACAGTGGGACGGATGAGTATTCTAGCGCGACAAACGTAAAAAAAAAAAATGATACTCGCAAAAGACGAAATAAATGTTGAAAATCTCTTTCTACAACACTTCTTCAATCATAATGACATTTAAGTCACCTGTCGCAGATACTCTTGCTGTGAAAAGCGACAATGACTATACTCATCTTGCCTGAATACTTAAGCGTTGGTATGCCGTGCATATTCAAATGCAGAAAACAGTAAGTAAAAGTTCATATAAACAATTGCGATTTTTTTTTGTGCAATAAGTACATGATAACAATTGTCCTTTAAGTGATAAGTATTTTTTTGTCATTATAATTTTTTATTTCATCGTTAATTTTATTCTAAATTTGGATATTTTTTTGTGATGTACAAAACAAATCCCGGATTTTGTCGAAAAACGGCTTTCATGTCATCTTTCTCGAGACATTTTCACATAATTCTCAGCATGTTCGAACTGCGGTAACTTGCAATAACTTGAGATATATCACAAAATAAACGATTAAATCCAAAAATTATAACGACAAATAAAAAACAGCTAAAAAAAATAATTATCACTTAAAAGACAATCATTATCATGTACTTATTGCACAAAAAAAAAATCTCAATTGTTTATATGCGCATTTACTAACTGTTTTCTTCATTTGAATATGTACGTAGAAAGAAATTTCCAACATTTATTTCGTCTTTTGCGGGTATCATTTTTTTTTTTACTTGTATCGCGCTAGAATAGTCATCCGTCCCACTGTGCGCCATACAGTTTCGTGTATAAAGTTAAATGCTCTTATGTTGAGTCACTAAATAAATTTGAAATTTACACCGATGAAAACTGTGTTAAAGTGTTTGTGGATCGAATCACTGTCGACGCCTACAGAATTTACGACAATCGTTTGAGACATATAATACCCATGAACAAATTATCCATCGACACTAGAATTGTTATATACACAGTGGGCCAAGAAAACGGTACAAATTATAAATATTCATATTTTCAGTAATAATAAACGCATTAAATATTGTTTTAAAAATCAAAATATTTACACTTTATGGATTGCAAAAAATGATTATTTACATTTTTTGGAAAGTTTTATTATATAGGATAATATAATAAAATCACGTTAATGAAGGCTCTGCAAAAATGGAGGTTTATAATGCACCGCCGCGTCGCATGTGTATGTATCAAAATTAGGAGGCCATGATTTGTTCTTTTCTAATGAATCTGTCACAAAGATACAAATACAAATACCCACAAAAGGGTTGGTCGGTTACAAGTATTCTGTGATTAATAAGTACACTCAGATTTCACTGTAACCATAATAATAATAATAATAATAATAATAATAATAGGCCTTTATTTTTATAACCTGTACATACAAACCAAAATTCAAAAATTATACATAAGTAATACAGGAATTTACAGGTTATGAAAACCACAAGGTGCCAGTTCAGGATTCGAAATTAGAAATTTCCCTGTTCTTACACTGGGGCCTCGATTATATAAATAATCAATTCTTATAAATAAAATCATTTTATAATCTAATTTAATAATGAAAATATTTAAAATTAAACATAATTTTCTTTACTACCCTTCTAGCAAGAATGAATAATATTTATTTTTAAAAAACTTTAATGTTTAGACTTTTAAACTGATGAGGAACTGAATTATAAATTGCGGCAATATTGTAAGAGAAAGACTTTTTCATCACAAACAATTAAGAGGAACACCCCGTACAGTACGAATTCCTGAAAGGATAGAAGTTCAGTCAAGAAGATGCTCCGGACACATGTTTAAGTACTATTTCTTTAGAGAAAAAATACTTCGTCTTATCTATAAAAATTAGGCTTCTCAGTGTTGTATTAATTATTAAAAAAATATTAATACCTCACGAAGATATACAAGTAAAAAACTTCTTGTACCGGTTTTTTTTTTTTTGCCCTTGGTGTATATTACCGAATTTTATTCCTTTTTTTCATAACTTGAACGAGTATGATTCACACTTTATTTTATTAAAGAACTCAAATGTGATAGTGAAGACATTGATATTATTCCGCAAATTATGAAAAAATATATATCTTTCACGAAATCGGTTAAAGTCGATAAGTACATTAATAAAAAAAAAGGTATGACACATACCCGCAATTTTAAATTACAGTTCTTGGGCAGCTTTAAATTTATGGCTAGTTTAATAGACAAATTTGCAAAAAATATAAGTCGGGATCAATTAGTTGAAATTTTAAAATTGTTTGAAGTCAGATGATGAATTTAAATTATTATTAGTGAGGAAGGACGTTTTCCCATACCAATACATAGATTCAATTGAACGATTCCAATAGACTAAATTTCGGAACTTGATTTGGAATACCCTTATACCCTTATAGGAGCTTGCATTGTAAAACACACAATGTTTTATCGTTTTTGGTCGAAAATGTGTTGACACACGGGTCTAAATGAAAAAAAAAGAAAGATTTAAATACAACCATGTGCCAAGCAGCTAAAAAACATTATTTTTTTTTAAATTGATGAACAATTTTGTTTTCGACAAAACAATGGACAATGTGGATAAACGAGCTGATGTCAAATTGATGACTCGTTGGGAGGCAATCAAATTATCTATAAACAAGGGCGCTCCGAGCGGGTTAAAATCGGTCTCGAGTTAGCCCTTCCCTAAAAATTTATGATAATTAATAAGTAAATTACCAGTAATTCATAAATCTCAATTGGAATTTATTTCCGCTAAACCCAGAAATTTTGTTAACACGCCGGACGTTGATAAGAGCGAAACATGATTAATCCTGACTTTATGTGCTAATTAATACCAAATTATAGCGTTGGAAAATAAGTAAATTCTTAAAGGAAAATAATTTCAGATTTTTGTTATATATTTATTAAATTAATATATTACAGATTTTATCTTGTTAATAGTCTACTATTACGTGTATGAATTATGTCATTTCATGAAACAAAATCGACTTTCAATTTATATTTTAATACAAGTTTTTTTAAACTAGCTGCTTTGTTTCATTTAATTTTTTCTTACTCGACCTAATTTATTTTCTTCTTCATCATTTGATAAATTTTGAATAATTATCTGTTAATTCCTCCAAGCCAATTGATTGTTGTGGTTTATTAGGAGTCATTTTATCAATATCTTGATTTATCAGATTATTGCTTAAACTGCACATCTTTGAATGTGTGGCTTCAAAACACGATCTACAATAATGCTTATCGCATTGTAAACAGCACAATCGCACATTCTTAGTGAGATTTCTAGCCTTATGTCTTCCATGCTTCAAAGCCGTGTGCTTATAACATTCCACACATCTTCTTCTTTTTGTAGACGCAATCAGCTCGTGTTCATCTTTATTTATTAAAGGTCTTGTAGTATAATGAATGCTAATTTTCTGTTTTTTATCAGGTACAACTGTTAGTGTTTTAATATGAGGTTGTTTTAATTTATAACGACGTTTGTCAGACTCATCATTAATGTTCCGTTTTGTATTGCTTGCTATATGAGACGACTTATACTGCTGTTGTTTATCATACTCATTGATAATTTGTAAATGAGGTTCAGCTTCAAATTGTTTATGAGTTTCGGCTTCAATTTGATAGCGATTTTTCGTAATAACTTTATTTCTATAACCATTTCTCTCAGAGTTTTTATTGTGGAACTCAATTCCCATGATGTCGTTATTATTACTTCGTACTTATATGTTCAAATGTTTCTGAATTGGAAAGCACGGCTATTTATAACATATAACCCTAGGAACAAGAGACAGCTATTCAAAGGCAAGTGTCGCACAGGTGTCGCACACTTAATGCAGTTAGTCACACAAGTGTCGCACACTTAATGCAGTTAGTCACACAAGTGTCGCACACTTAATGCAGTTAGTCACACAAGTGTCGCACAGCCTTGTCAAGGCTATTTATAACATATAACCCTAGGAACAGGGAGACAGCTATTTAGAGGCAAGTGTGCGACACTTGTGCGACAGGTGTGCGACACCTGTGCGACACCTGTGCGACACTTGCCTCTAAATAGCTGTCTCCCTGTTCCTAGGGTTATATGTTATAAATAGCCTTGACAAGGCTGTGCGACACTTGTGTGACTAACTGCATTAAGTGTGCGACACTTGTGTGACTAACTGCATTAAGTGTGCGACACCTGTGCGACACTTGCCTTTGAATAGCTGTCTCTTGTTCCTAGGGTTATATGTTATAAATAGCCGTGCTTTCCAATTCAGAAACATTTGAACATATAAGTACGAAGTAATAATAACGACATCATGGGAATTGAGTTCCACAATAAAAACTCTGAGAGAAATGGTTATAGAAATAAAGTTATTACGAAAAATCGCTATCAAATTGAAGCCGAAACTCATAAACAATTTGAAGCTGAACCTCATTTACAAATTATCAATGAGTATGATAAACAACAGCAGTATAAGTCGTCTCATATAGCAAGCAATACAAAACGGAACATTAATGATGAGTCTGACAAACGTCGTTATAAATTAAAACAACCTCATATTAAAACACTAACAGTTGTACCTGATAAAAAACAGAAAATTAGCATTCATTATACTACAAGACCTTTAATAAATAAAGATGAACACGAGCTGATTGCGTCTACAAAAAGAAGAAGATGTGTGGAATGTTATAAGCACACGGCTTTGAAGCATGGAAGACATAAGGCTAGAAATCTCACTAAGAATGTGCGATTGTGCTGTTTACAATGCGATAAGCATTATTGTAGATCGTGTTTTGAAGCCACACATTCAAAGATGTGCAGTTTAAGCAATAATCTGATAAATCAAGATATTGATAAAATGACTCCTAATAAACCACAACAATCAATTGGCTTGGAGGAATTAACAGATAATTATTCAAAATTTATCAAATGATGAAGAAGAAAATAAATTAGGTCGAGTAAGAAAAAATTAAATGAAACAAAGCAGCTAGTTTAAAAAAAACTTGTATTAAAATATAAATTGAAAGTCGATTTTGTTTCATGAAATGACATAATTCATACACGTAATAGTAGACTATTAACAAGATAAAATCTGTAATATATTAATTTAATAAATATATAACAAAAATCTGAAATTATTTTCCTTTAAGAATTTACTTATTTTCCAACGCTATAATTTGGTATTAATTAGCACATAAAGTCAGGATTAATCATGTTTCGCTCTTATCAACGTCCGGCGTGTTAACAAAATTTCTGGGTTTAGCGGAAATAAATTCCAATTGAGATTTATGAATTACTGGTAATTTACTTATTAATTATCATAAATTTTTAGGGAAGGGCTAACTCGAGACCGATTTTAACCCGCTCGGAGCGCCCTTGTTTATAGATAATTTGATTGCCTCCCAACGAGTCATCAATTTGACATCAGCTCGTTTATCCACATTGTCCATTGTTTTGTCGAAAACAAAATTGTTCATCAATTTAAAAAAAAATAATGTTTTTTAGCTGCTTGGCACATGGTTGTATTTAAATCTTTCTTTTTTTTTCATTTAGACCCGTGTGTCAACACATTTTCGACCAAAAACGATAAAACATTGTGTGTTTTACAATGCAAGCTCCTATAAGGGTATAAGGGTATTCCAAATCAAGTTCCGAAATTTAGTCTATTGGAATCGTTCAATTGAATCTATGTATTGGTATGGGAAAACGTCCTTCCTCACTAATAATAATTTAAATTCATCATCTGACTTCAAACAATTTTAAAATTTCAACTAATTGATCCCGACTTATATTTTTTGCAAATTTGTCTATTAAACTAGCCATAAATTTAAAGCTGCCCAAGAACTGTAATTTAAAATTGCGGGTATGTGTCATACCTTTTTTTTTATTAATGTACTTATCGACTTTAACCGATTTCGTGAAAGATATATATTTTTTCATAATTTGCGGAATAATATCAATGTCTTCACTATCACATTTGAGTTCTTTAATAAAATAAAGTGTGAATCATACTCGTTCAAGTTATGAAAAAAAGGAATAAAATTCGGTAATATACACCAAGGGCAAAAAAAAAAAACGGTACAAGAAGTTTTTTACTTGTATATCTTCGTGAGGTATTAATATTTTTTTAATAATTAATACAACACTGAGAAGCCTAATTTTTATAGATAAGACGAAGTATTTTTTCTCTAAAGAAATAGTACTTAAACATGTGTCCGGAGCATCTTCTTGACTGAACTTCTATCCTTTCAGGAATTCGTACTGTACGGGGTGTTCCTCTTAATTGTTTGTGATGAAAAAGTCTTTCTCTTACAATATTGCCGCAATTTATAATTCAGTTCCTCATCAGTTTAAAAGTCTAAACATTAAAGTTTTTTAAAAATAAATATTATTCATTCTTGCTAGAAGGGTAGTAAAGAAAATTATGTTTAATTTTAAATATTTTCATTATTAAATTAGATTATAAAATGATTTTATTTATAAGAATTGATTATTTATATAATCGAGGCCCCAGTGTAAGAACAGGGAAATTTCTAATTTCGAATCCTGAACTGGCACCTTGTGGTTTTCATAACCTGTAAATTCCTGTATTACTTATGTATAATTTTTGAATTTTGGTTTGTATGTACAGGTTATAAAAATAAAGGCCTATTATTATTATTATTATTATTATTATTATTATGGTTACAGTGAAATCTGAGTGTACTTATTAATCACAGAATACTTGTAACCGACCAACCCTTTTGTGGGTATTTGTATTTGTATCTTTGTGACAGATTCATTAGAAAAGAACAAATCATGGCCTCCTAATTTTGATACATACACATGCGACGCGGCGGTGCATTATAAACCTCCATTTTTGCAGAGCCTTCATTAACGTGATTTTATTATATTATCCTATATAATAAAACTTTCCAAAAAATGTAAATAATCATTTTTTGCAATCCATAAAGTGTAAATATTTTGATTTTTAAAACAATATTTAATGCGTTTATTATTACTGAAAATATGAATATTTATAATTTGTACCGTTTTCTTGGCCCACTGTGTATATAACAATTCTAGTGTCGATGGATAATTTGTTCATGGGTATTATATGTCTCAAACGATTGTCGTAAATTCTGTAGGCGTCGACAGTGATTCGATCCACAAACACTTTAACACAGTTTTCATCGGTGTAAATTTCAAATTTATTTAGTGACTCAACATAAGAGCATTTAACTTTATACACGAAACTGTATGGCGCACAGTGGGACGGATGACTATTCTAGCGCGATACAAGTAAAAAAAAAAATGATACCCGCAAAAGACGAAATAAATGTTGGAAATTTCTTTCTACGTACATATTCAAATGAAGAAAACAGTTAGTAAATGCGCATATAAACAATTGAGATTTTTTTTTTGTGCAATAAGTACATGATAATGATTGTCTTTTAAGTGATAATTATTTTTTTTAGCTGTTTTTTATTTGTCGTTATAATTTTTGGATTTAATCGTTTATTTTGTGATATATCTCAAGTTATTGCAAGTTACCGCAGTTCGAACATGCTGAGAATTATGTGAAAATGTCTCGAGAAAGATGACATGAAAGCCGTTTTTCGACAAAATCCGGGATTTGTTTTGTACATCACAAAAAAATATCCAAATTTAGAATAAAATTAACGATGAAATAAAAAATTATAATGACAAAAAAATACTTATCACTTAAAGGACAATTGTTATCATGTACTTATTGCACAAAAAAAAATCGCAATTGTTTATATGAACTTTTACTTACTGTTTTCTGCATTTGAATATGCACGGCATACCAACGCTTAAGTATTCAGGCAAGATGAGTATAGTCATTGTCGCTTTTCACAGCAAGAGTATCTGCGACAGGTGACTTAAATGTCATTATGATTGAAGAAGTGTTGTAGAAAGAGATTTTCAACATTTATTTCGTCTTTTGCGAGTATCATTTTTTTTTTTTTACGTTTGTCGCGCTAGAATACTCATCCGTCCCACTGTATGGCGGGTGTATATGTGTTATGTTTTTGAATGATGTTTCACTCTAGAGGTTTTAAAATGCCCTCAACATCCGCGTAAATAACAAATGGAACTTAAGCACTCTAATGTATGGTTGTATTTAAATCAGTATTTTTTTTGTAAAGAAATTCAGATTGTTTAGAACCAATTACTCTGTGAATTTTGTTTATTTTCAACAAAGTGACAAATTTCTATAATGGAGGACGTTTTCTTTTTGTTTTTTCTTATTGATCTTTTTTTAAAATATTTATGAATTTTTTTGAATTTTCACCTGGGTGGTACCATGTTTTCCGACCTAAATATGTAAACGCATTATGCTTACAATGTCAACATCCATGATATATTTCCCATTGACGAGTCGTCGGGTATATTAGTAACGTTTAAAATAGAGATTTCGTTCTCGCGAACCCACTTAAAATCCTTATATTGCATCCAAATATGACAGTTATGAATATATTTTAGCACACACTAAGCGGAATACTTCACAAAATATCGGTTAAAAATAATTCCAATTGTAGGGAAACATAAAATATTAGCGCTACATTTATAACTAAAAATATGGCGTTCAGTGAGCAATATATAAAAATTCAAGAAGAAGAAAACAATAAAAAAAATATTTGCCAACGAAAGAAAATAGCTATGTAAATTAATAATATAAAAATTTTATTACAAAAAAAAATGATGAAATTGTTATTATTATGGATAGGCAAAAACAATATATGATGATTGACCGAATCTAAAACTTAAATTAAATTGAGGAAGAGTAAATAGTTTTGGTTTTGAAATGTTCCGTTAGCAAAGTATGTGCCTTACAAAAGGAAGATTTTGAATAATAATTTAAATTTTTACAATTGAATTGAGCACATATTTTAAACATGCTGTTAGTCAGTGACGGAAATGTCGGTGTTTGCGGGGGGTCGAACAACAATTGTTTTAGCTGAAAATTTCATTTCTTGGAGTCGTCTAATCGAATCCATATATACATAGAGAAAAAAAAAACACTTTCTCAAAAACCATTTAAATTCATCTGATTTGTAAAATTTCGAAACTAATTAATCGCAACTTAGATTTTTTTGTTTATTAACTTCCCATTGAGATAGCAATCAATTTAAATTGTTCAAGAGTCGTAATTTAGTATTGCGGGAATTATACATTATTATTATTATTATTGATGTACTCGTCGACTTTACTTGATTTCGACAAAGAAATATTTTTTCCTATTTTATGGAATAATGTCTATATCTACATTATCATGAATCATTAAGTGTAAATCATACCCACACAAGTCTAAATTTGATAATTAATATTACAGTTCGAATGAATTATTTGTTCTTGGGCTAGTAATTTGCGGTTGAGTAGAGTGCAGATACTGTGGCACGCGGTCTTGGTATTCAACTATAGAATGGAGGACAGCAGTGGTGATGCTCTTGGCCAGGCACATCTCTTCATTGTTTTTAATATTTAGGTAGGCTTTTTAATCTTAATTTGTGTTTCAAACAAAATAAATAATGCAAATAATATGTATTCAAAGTTACGATAATTACGTGGTAAAAAATATACTTATAAATATTTACCTGGCAAAACAATATAGTTAGATCCATCGATATTTGGGATACTTTAATCAATAGATGTAGGCTACTGCCAAGATCCAAGCGCTACCTCTTTCGTATAACAAACATTATGATATTTAATTTGATAAACATTATCATATTTAATAAGCACCCATAATTTATAAACAACAGAACTATAACCTGGAATTATTCACTTTTCGTTTTAATTGTAGCGAATATTCCATCATTGGCCACGATATATTTTGCATTGAACATTTTAAACTAGCTTTTGTCGCTGTCCCTGCAATCTACTTTCGAAAAATAATTGTTGCACTTCAAACACCAGTAATAATACATAAAATTAGGATAATGTATAAGATTATTAGAAATAAAATATTAAAATAATGTAGATTATTGAAAATAATATTGCACTTACCTTGACATGTAAATCATATATGCTGATAATTAATAATAATAATAACTGCGGAACTAACTGTAGGTAACACGAGCGGGGCAACTTATGTTTAAGTTTCGAGCAACTGACATTTTCCATTAATGCTGCTTTTACTTCCAACAAATTTTAATTATATATTTATTGAAATGGTAATGTGCTCTGACGTCATCATTGTTGTGGTGATTTTCCATTGTAAATTGGTTTTCGAAAATGTTAATCATCCGTAATATATTTATTATGATAAAGTGATTATTTAGGAATGTGGTATAATGACAATCGTTACTGACTCAAATATTTCGTGTAATTTTCCTCAATTAAGCTAACGTGACTTTCCAGAAATATCTTAATGTGTTTGTAATATGTATTCCCAAAATAACGTTGTAACTTTCCAAAATAATACAATAAATACTAATGTAGAATTATATCAGCACACAGTTCACAGTTCATTCTTACAAACTGCACTTTATAAAAAATACGTGATGTCTAGTAAGGCCAGTGATGTGCAAGCTGCAATTAGAGTGAGTAAATATATTTATTAATTATTGTCGATAAATCATGTATATTATTAATATATTGTTGCTAAATAATATATTTTACTTTAAAGGATTTTTACGCGGATGACGATGGTCACATTTCCGCATTAATGGAGCTCGCCGACGATATCCACGATCGGACTATGATGTATGCGTGCGATGTGATTGAAAAAATACATATGCGAAATGTGGAGATTGAAATAAAAAAAATTAAATAAATATTGTATGTTTTCTATTCACATATGCATATCCCCAGTGCTTCATGTTGTGGAAATTTTTTATTTCTTGTTTAAATAATCAAGCCAATTGTTGAACTTGTGATTTATAAAATGTGATTTTTTTTCCATGTATAAAATAAAATTCTTGTAAGAGTTCACTTATTCTGCAACCATTTATTCAAATAAAAAAATCTGCAACCATTGGTACATAGTTCAGCTTTCCGCCACCAGGTGACGCCCGTGAAAAATGAAATCTGCAACCATTGTTACATAGTTCGGCTTTCCGCCACCAGGTGACGCCCGTGGGAAATGGAATCTGTAATCGTGTAGTTCAACTTTCCACTACCAGGTGGCGGCCATTTTGGTGATTAGGCGGCCATTTTGGTGATTAGACGGCCATTTTGGTGATTAGGCGGCCATTTTGAGGCGGCCATTTTGGTGATTAGGCGGCCATTTTGGTGATTAGGCGGCCATTTTGGTGATTAGGCGGCCATTTTGGTGATTAGGCGGCCATTTTGAGGCGGCCATTTTGGTGATTAGGCGGCCATTTTGGTGATTAGGCGGCCATTTTGGTGATTAGGCGGCCATTTTGAGGCGGCCATTTTGGTGATTAGGCGGCCATTTTGTGGGCGGGGCGGCGGCCATCTTGGAGTGGTGGGGGGTGTGGAGTGTGGAGGGCATTCAGCGCCCGGTAAACCACTCTACTCATGACATTTGTCAAAGTCATGGCAAGGGTTTTTATTAAATGGTAAATTGTTAAACTTATTTTTATTATTTCTGAGGTGTATGCTGGTACAAACGTAAATTAAATGGATGATACATTTACAGTTTTTAATTCTCTAAAAAATATTCCTTTACGATTTTTCTCTAAAATGAATAGGGGAGCAAATAATTACACATATTTAATTTTACATGTTAAATCCCTATGTTCGCCCCTTATCCCAAACACTCGGTATAATTATTCTGTTAAATATATTTTTTCCATGTAGGCCTATTTTTATTTCTATTTTGTGAAATCCAATCTTTTTTCTTTTACCAAAACCAGTAACTTCATCATTTATGTACTATCTAAAAGTATAATCAATTATGTGCTCAAAACACATAATTGATTATATTTTTAGTGTTATTAAATTGAAATATATCGTGTAGACGAGTATAACATTTTTAAATTTTGGCGGAAATCGTAGTCATTTGCCACCCCGACACCAGGCGGCGCCAAAAATCGTGTTTCCGTAATTTAACATGCAGGTTTCATTTCTAAACGTATGTGTTCTGTGCCTTCAAACATGAATTACTAGCACTCACAGCACTATTGAGGTTAGTTAATAAAAATGGTGAGACTCATTAAGCCTTGCCGCATATACATCGAAGTATAAAATATACAATGCACATGATTATATTTAATAAACAGTAATATTATACTTTCATGAGTTATTATGACAAATATAAGCGATAATGAGTCTAATTATGTTTAAAACATAATTTTAATTGTTAAAATTATTACTTTGTAGTGAAATTTTAAGATCATTAAAAACGGTAATCCCCTTAATAAGATCTTTGATAAATCTGGCAACATCGAGGGAACCATCTTTACAAAAGCGGCAAATTTGAAATTCACCCTCGCCCCACTGTCCTGGGGTGACCAACATACTTTCGTGTTGCCGATATTCGTATCTCGGCTTCACACCCGTGCTCGACACCTCCTTAGGTATTGTCTGGAAATCGACGAATTCGAGTCGAATACTTTTAGAATCGCAATCTAGGGGCAAAATGGCCGACTCGATACGTTACGTATCGAGTGAGAGGTTTAGAATCCCCCTGCTAATTTCAAATTGAAATGTCAATGATTCGTGTTGCCAACCACCATACAATTTTCTAAATATGTATGGGCGATTTTTTAAATTTAGAAATAGAATAAAAGGGGTAAAATAGAAAAACTACTGTAAAAAACTCGTTCATAGGGCCTTTTTTCGCACTTTTCCATTAGAAAACTCCTCGTTATGGTCGTCGTTTTCTAAACTTGGACGCGTGCGAAAAAATCGCGCGTATTGAACTCGTTTTTTAATATACTATTTTATATTACCTGATTTCTTTACTCCCTGTTGTATAACCTTAAAATAATTTCACTGTATTTTCTGGATTATAAGATTCTACTTAACAGATTTTAAATTACCCACCTTTTTGCTGTCAGGGGCGGGACTTATATCGGGTTCACACTCGGCGACAAATATTGAGCAGTGCTCATATGGGAAATTGAGGGGGACTAGCAGTCCATATTAGACAGTCAAAGATAATACTTGTTTTAGCTTCAGAAGGTCGCCCCTTTAAATATCAATCTAAATGTCACTTGTAGATTAGATATAGTTTTCTTTATATTATTGTTTTGTGTTATTTTATGTGGTTTACTTTTCTCTTTATAAATTATTTATATGTGTAAATGTGTACAAACTTAAATATATATCAATCTTTGACTATATACTATTGGACTGCTAGCGCCGCTTCATGTGTGTCCCCAAGCAACGGTGGCGCGGCGGGACCCTAAATGGTTGCGGTATGTTACTAAATTGGTAGTTATTTTGTGTCTATGACATATGACTCTATGAGCTCGCATTGCATATTGTGATACCCTGCAATTTATTCACACCTTTGAATATATAAACATTTATATTGTCAAATATTCACACTATATCAAAATATTGCTATGCGAAAGGCTGCAATATGTCCACGTATATATGCCAACGCGGTTATAATACTCGTCAGCTGATGTACACGTCAGTTGACTTTTGACTTATAACCTAAAATTCTGTATTAGATTTCCATCAAATCCGGAACTTCATAAATTATGGGTTGATGCTTTGCTTGTAAAGAACAGGCAGGAAAGTGGACCCGAGTTGCCGAAATATGCTCGAATTTGCATTCTCCACGTTGCTGATGAATACATCGAGAAATATTTTTTTTGTTTTCCGGTTTTTAAATTACGCTCCGTTTTCGGCTCTGGGGCGGGACTTATATCGGGCTCCAGCTCGTGGACAATTGATCATATGGGAAATGGAGGGGGACTAGCAGTCCATTAGTATATAGTCAAAGATATCAATATTTTGTATTTTCATACGTATTTATATCCATTTAATAAATTATTATTATTATTATTATTGTAATTTAAATGTTCCGCCCGAAACTTGCTCTTTGCCAACCATCAAGAAATACTCTCAGATTACAGACAACTGTTAAACCACTTAGTAAAAGTTTACGAGCTGGCCTTGCCAACCAGTGGTAAATACTCAGGCATTGTATTAGCAACAAATTAGAAGCTACAAGTTATTTTTCTAAAGGAAATTATCTCTTGGTTAGATAAAACATTATCAGCAAAATTAGGTTGGTTAAATTGTCATGCAGTAATTTTAAGATATTATGTTGGATCTCCTGTGTTGGTTACATAAGATTCATAGAAAAGATATATCTATAGAAGGTCCACTCCCATATACTTGCCGAGACTGCGTTCAGCGCCTCTGAAGAGAGTTTCACCTAACTAATCTTGGGAGCGCGTGCCTGGCGGGATTTACAAATAATTCAAATAAACTGTGCATTTTTTAACATTTCATGTTTTTTTATTACAATATTTTAAATTATCCAATATTTATTTTCAAGTAAATAATTTGAAAATAGTAATTGAATAATAAATACAGTCGCAATAAAAAAAGAAAAATTATATACAAATAGTCAATGTAAAAAAAAAACAATATTTTTTCCAACAGTAAAATAGATTCATATGTATAAAAATTCAAGTAAGTAGATATAAATAATAACGAACTTACCGTATTACCCCAGGATATCACCATGAGAAAAAACAATAGGAAACATTGATGAATAGTAAAAAAAAAAACAGTAACAATGAAATTCAGTTTTATACATTTATTAATAAAATAGCAGATTATCATATGTAATATGTGATGATCCTTGCATTACCTATAAAACAATTACACTATACACTATTAAGATAAAAGTAACACAAAACCACACAACTTATGCTATTACGATGAAATATAACAAAAAAAGACAATTAATAGCGACGTTAATGACTAATAACTATGTATTAATAATGTAATAATACTATAAACCAAGATGAATGTAATAACAAAAATTACTAACCTTTATTGACTCACGCAAAAGCAAACATCCTGGAAATTGCAATGAAGGCACACAATAAACGTTTAAAAATACTCTCAAACGAATATCATGCTAATGATCGCAAAAGAAAAGTATCGCAGTCTTTATAACAGATTATAGCGTACAAAATGCAAGTACAATCTATCACAACAAAGACTGTGAACCATGCTGGATTGTGCGGGATTAGGCGGGAAAATGGCGGGATTTATGAAACTTGAAGTGAAAAGTAGTGGCGCCATCTAAAGAGAGTTTCACCTAAGCTTTTTTATATTATAAACAACTCCGTATGAGTGGACCGACCCTGATAAGATTTTAGCCTCTTGTCACACGGCCTGTCAGCCGGACATTTTACATTACATTATCTAATAGTTTTAAGTACAAAATGCTGTCCAGGGCCTCCGTTTTATCAGGTAAAGCTTGTATCTTGGCATAATTCGAGCGTAGGCTCGATCTAGTTATGATTGCATGCAAAATATACGTATTTATTCGAGTGGTCGTTTATGTAATATTCTAGTGTAAAGTGCATTAAAACTGAAATTTTAAAATTTTCAGCCCAACAGAGCCGTGCTCTAATTGCACTTGGGGCCCGTACTATAGCTACAACAGCCACCAACAATACTGCTGCTGGCGATAAATTCCTTAGACCTGTAAGTATTAAAAGATGCCAAGTAATAATTTTTATATGTAATTCATTATCATTTAACAGATTAAATCTTTACCAATGAGTTCTGTTTATTGTAATAACGTAGAGCCCTGGGTGCCCACCGGTGGGTCACACGCTACTTCCGCTTTATAACCACGTGTGTATAAGTAGGTGCGATATACATTTATTTCACCTACACCAGTCAGATCTACCAGGCAGTTTCTGCATATATACATCAAAATAAAGACGACATTTATGAACACAAAAACCTTTATTTATTTGGTACCATAATTAATAATTGATATAATTATTAAAAATAACATAATTCTAGTAACTATATTAGGTGTGTTCGGGAAGGTTACTCCGTTCACTCTTTTAACTCCTAATGTACCTTTGGCATTTGGCTATTACTTTTGGAGTTAAAGGAGCTTACTCCATTGCGTTCGTTTATTACCAGACGGAGTGAATAGAGTTGACTCCTTTAGAACCACCTCGGGAAGAGGGTGTGTCGGTGCAGGCATGCGCAAATGGTTTGTTTTTGTTTGATGCATCGTGCATTTTAAAACGCAATTTAAAATTGTGATAACTACCTAAAAATATGTCAGTTACGTCTCATCATTTTGTTGCCCATCATAAGGACAGTGTACTCTGAAAAATTATCCACCTTTTGAATTGTTGATTCCAATTTATCATCCGATGAATCATCATTAAAAAACATAGTGTTTGCAAAGGTAATTATAGCCATTGTTCTCGCTTGTCGCTCCATTTTTTAAGTAATTGTTTGGAATTCTAAATTTTCAAGGTCGTAATACGTACTAAAGCATTTGTGTATTACAATTGACGCTCTTTACTCCGTGGTGTCACGTGATCACACTCTGCTTTAACTCCCCTCCGAATAGCTGAACGCACCTATTATTGTTTTAAATAAATTCAAACTAAATGTTTAAAGTTTGCAATAAATTTTTTTCCAAAACAAAAAAAACTTTATTTAGATAGTTTGTTTTTGATAAATAAAATATATCTCAAAAAATAATCAATTACTCCTATTTTAATTTTCCTAAAAATAATATATGTTATACCCTGATGCTTGCTGATCAGAAAATTGTACTCATTCAATTTGCATCGGCTTTAACTGCTATCACCGATGATAATCATAGAGCTTGTTATATTACCACCGAATATTTGAAACAACTCATCCAAAACATTATTTCATAATTTTGTCTAAAACAAATAAACAACCATCTATTTATTATTTTCATTTAACCAATTTATGAATACCATTTAATCTAAGACAAATTAATTGCATTGAATTTGATAAATACGTAATAATATGAATGTTATATTGTCCTACATATTGATTGCACAACTTTACGGATACCCATTGTTTTGCTCATTCTGAAGTGTTAATCTGCTAAGATACTACAGTGAAGGAAGCTGAGGTGCCGATAAGGCAAGGCGAGATGTTTTTTATGTCAGTTAGGGCCGGTATTTCATTGTCGGCTTAAGCTGTAGATTACGTAAGCTGAAGTTTATGTTAAGCTGCAGTTTATTTATGATTGCATTTTTCAAGCATTACATAAACCTAGTTTACTTATCCTATCAAAAATTGTGTTGGCAATACAATATTACTACATATTTTTGAGTTGGCATTGAAATGTGACTATTGCGACTATCTTCATACCTAACATTTTCTCTCATAATTCCTGTCAAACAGCTGATTATCGTACATACTTCCTTAATTATTGATTTCCTTTTAACACTTGCTTTCATTTCAGTTATTTTTGTTGCAAGCAGCACATTATATACTTTCATACCTTTTCAGAAAATATGTATTTACCATTCAGGTAATAAAAATAATTGTTTCGAGCACCCATACCATGCTTCTTTTGATAATCTAATCTGTCCACAAACACTACTTCACTCCACAGATTAAAATGATCAAACCACTTTTTTGGCAGACGCGGAGGTCCATAAATTATTGTAATAAACCATCATGGTTAATTCATGCAATATATCAATCTACATCATATTTGTATTGTCCATTCTGAAGGTTATAAACTGCCGCTTTACCCGCTAAGCGGTCGTCGCCGGCTGCTTACGAAAGCCGTACTTTAAGCTAGGGTTTATTGATAAACCATGGTTGAAAAACACCTAAAAATACCTTATACCGAGTTTAAGGATAAGCCTGGTTAAAGCCGCTATTGAAAAACCGGCCCTTAGTGTTAAACCAATCATTTCAAATCTGACATTTAAATGTCACTGTCACTTTTGACGTTTACAGACAAACAGACGTTGCGACGTACATACGGTGGAAACCTTTGACTATTTACTAATGGACTGCTATTCCCCCTCCATTTCCCATATGATCACTGCTCCAAAAGTTGTCCACGAGCTGGAGCCCGATATAAGTCCCGCCCCTGAGCCGAAAATGGAGCGTAATTTAAAAACCGGAAAGCAAAAAAAAATATTTCTCGATGTATTCATCAGCAACGTGGAGAATGCAAATGCGAGCATATTTCGACAACTCGGGTCCACTTTCCTGCCTGTTCTTTACAAGCAAAGCATCAACCCATAATTTGCGAAGTTCCGGATTTGATGGAAATCTAATACAGAATTTTAGGTTATAAGTCAAAAGTCAACTGACGTGTACATTAGCTGACGAGTGTTATAACCGCGTTGGCATATATACGTGGACGTATTGCAGCCTTTCACATAGCAATATTTTGACATAGTTTGAATATTTGACAATATAAATGTTTATATATTCAAAGGTGTGAATAAATTGCAGGGTATCACAATATGCAATGCGAGCTCATAGAGTCATATGCCATAGACATAAAATAGCTACCAATTTAGTAAAGTAACATACCGCAACCATTTAGGGTCCCGCCGTGCCACCGTTGCTTGGAGACATACATGAAGTGGCGCTAGCAGTCCAATAGTATATAGTCAAAGGTGGAAACTATTACATTGTTTTAATTTGATTAACCTCACCCATCGATTTATAATCTTATTATTTCGTTACAGGTAAGGCAGGAGCCTGGCAAGGTTCGCATGGGATTCCTTCCTGAAGAGTGGTTCACATTTTTCTATAAGAAAACTGGTGTCACCGGCCCATACACCCTTGGTTTCACCCTCAGCACATACCTTGTCAGCAAGGAAATCTTTGTATTGGAGCACGAGTACTACTCTGGTTTGTCATTGCTACTTATGTGTGTTGTTGGTGTTACCAAATTAGGTCCAGCTGTAGCAAAGTCTTTAGATAAGGGAATTGATGTAAGTGCAATTTTTATTAAATTATGATTTTTACTTTCTCCGTATAAAATACAGGAAATTGCTTATTTGTAGATATTTTTAAATTCGAAAATTTAACAACCATGTCTAATTTGAGGTCCCTTGTTATGATTACAACTGTTTTTGAAAATTGTCTCAAACTTCAAATCTTATAACCTGCAGATTAGAAACACTTTAATCTGTTACTTTAGCACAGAATGAAATGTTTTTACCAGAAATAATTTATTGTTTTATATATATGTTATGGTTAAAGTAGAAACTTAGTTTATAAACTAACCAAATGACTGGTTATTTTAGTAGAAAATAAACATTCCAACAAAATAACTGTCGAATTTGATTTGTTAGTTTGTGAACTAGCTATGAAGGCTGGTTATTTTATTTACCAAACTTGTGGTATATACTTTAACCGTGATTATTGGTTAGTCTATAAACTAGCTGGATAGTATACAGGGTCTTTTTTTAAACTCAGAACATATGATTGTTAACCCTTTGACCTACAACCACGAGTACTCCTCGTGTTTAAATGTTCGGGCCAAACACAACGACCACGAGCATATCTCGTGGCGCGCCGCTTGGGCCAATCACATCGAGCACGAGCTCAACTGGTGGTGCAGCGCTTGCGTTAGTAGTGCTGCACAATGAATATATTTTCTTGCGAAACAGAATTTTTTGAAGTCCATATTTTACGTTTTCAGTTGTGCCATGAAAAAGCATGAATTTGTGCCCATACAATTGGGCACACCAGGCCTCAGTGAGACTTGTTTCTGCTGCTATTTTTTATTCCGTCGCGTATGCATGGGTTGAATCGGTACACTTACGTCGCGACTGGAGCGCTATTAAAAGTGCACGCATTCGGACTTAAGGAAAGTAGGTCAAAGGGTTAATGTCTATGTTCCATGTTATAATAATCACAACGCATTGCAATGTATTGACAATGTAGGCAACCATACTTATACTCAGTTTTATTTAATTGTCAAAATTGTGTTATTAATAAAAAATGTATTACACCACCGAAGAAAGAATACAGATAATTAATTGGTACAAGAGTGGGAACAGCATTCGACGTGTTAGAGATTTGTTTTTGGTTGAGTATCCGAGCAGACAAGTTCCATCCATCTCAACAATTTGTAATATTGTCCATCAAGACCTTTATTGGCATATTAACCTATTAACTAACACTAACTAACTATTCCTAATCTCTAAACAAAACAAATAACTATTCTAACTACCCAAAAACTAAAATCATAAATACAAAAACTCTCTCCTACATTCTTTCTCCCTCACCATTTCCTGCAGTATCTTTACCCCGGCACCATCCTCTCTCATCCATTCCGCTACCCTCTTGTTCCTTTTTCCCCCCATCCATCCTTCATTCACTCCCTCACACTCCTCCGCCAGATGCCTCCACGTATCCCTCCCATTTTCACACATTACACACCTCATATACTCTTCACCCATCCACTTCTTCCTCCCTCTCTCTTCTGATCCACACCTAGCCCTAGCTAATGTCACCCTCTCTTCTCTGTTCCACCCGTCCTTATCCAAATACTTCGGTCTCCTTCCATGTACCTGCCAACTCCCATACATGTCATTATATTCACTTTTTTCTATACTTCCCTGTCTCTCCTGTACATCCACTTCCTTCACCCTCTCGCTCACCCACTTTGCCACATTTACCCCCCTCTCTAACCACTCCCTCACTTTCACCTCAGACAGTCCTACACTCTCATACATTTTCATTCGTTCCTTCCGGTGCGTGAGTAATTTTCACATTAAAAGGGCTAAAGGAAATCACATTTTAACGGAAGAGATGAAACTCAACATTTTATGTTACGTAGAGCAGAACCCCATATCATCGTTAAGAATTATCGCAGCACAGTTTCAAATAAGTTCAGCTTCCATTTACAAGACATTAAAAGAATTTAAATACAATGCTTACAAGTTTTTAAATCATCAGCAACTATCAAATGAGGACGAAGGCAAACGAACAGAATTCTGTGAAACCGTATTCAATTTAATTAATAATGATCAAGAAATTTACACAGAATAATATTTACTGATGAGGCATCATTTTCCTTAAATGGTGAAGTTAATCCACAAAATTATAGGTTAGTATTCTTCATTCCTTATCGATACCCGTGCAATAATCCTCGCTTACAAAATATGACGCACACACAATACAATGCGAGAGTTAATGTGTGGGCTGGACTAATTAATGATACCCATATTGGTCCTTTTTTAATTATTGGAAATCTAAACAGTAACGTTTACTTAGATCTTCTGCGAACTCGTATAATGCCAGAAATTCATATACTAAACATTGCTGCTCCTTATTATCAGATGGATGGAAGGCCTCCACATTTTACAGCTGCCATTAATAATTATTTAAGTGATTTACTTCCTGATCGCTGGATAGGTAGATTTGGTCCAATACCTTGGCCACTCTGGTCGCCTGATTTGTCTCCAAACGACTTTTTTTGTGGGGGTATCTAGAAAGCAATGTTTATATAAAAAAAAAACAACCTTTATTGGCATAATTAAAACTAATCCATATATTCTTCTATATACAAATACTATTCTCTCCTTTCCCTTCACCTCCTGTCCTCCTTCTCTCGTCCCACTTTCTCCAGTGTCTTTACCCCAGCCCCATCCTCCCTTATCCATTCCGTCACCCTTCTGTTTCCTTTCACTCCCACTCATTCCTCATGTAACAGGACGTCGGATGCCAATTATAACAGGGGGCCAAGCGGTGCGCCAATTATAACGGGGAACACACCTTTGGCAAATAAAATAAAGTTTTCCCTTAATAATATGTGGCTTTCCCTGTTAGCCTCCGGCTTAGCTCAGATGATCCGGTAGTTGCAGTACAAAAAAAAACTCTACCACTGACCTTTTGCTCTATGGCTACGACCTAAGAGTTGAAGTCTTCGGTTTCCGGTTCCTTCACTGGGTTGGCACGTACACACTAGCACTTGTTTTAAGTTATGATGAAGCCTTAACTTTGAATGGGAGTGTAATCATGTGAATAAAATTCGGAGTTAAAAACAAGACTTAAATTTATTACACAAAAAAAAAATATATTACACTCGCGAGTTACGATAAAAAAAATCAAGAGAAACTGGAGATTATATATATACAGATAGACTAAAATTTAGCACGACTCCAACAAAAATTATCAACTCAATTCTCAAACAACTTCCCGAAAACAAAAAAAACTCTAAACACTTCTCAACACTCTCCCCCAAAAAAAAACGGAACACTTCTCAACACTCTCCCTCAAAAAAAAAAAACGGAACACTTGCCTCGTCTGTCGCTCGTCAGACGGTTTTGTTCAGGGGTGAAGACGGTAGGGGTAGGATCCTCCCATTGGCTGACGCGTGGCGTTGGGGGTGCTTCGGCATCCCTTCTAGCTCAGCAATGAGCCCGCGCATGCGCTCCTCATACTGCCTGTCGCCGGGAACTGGTACGGTTGTACAACCATATAATTGCTAATACTATTATTACTAATATTTACAAATTATGTATTTACATGTTATGGTTGTTGCAACCGAACCGACGACAGGACTTTTACCGTTTATGGTAACCAGTGACAGATGTATTCCGTGCTAGTCCTGATACACTATTACCATATGGATGATCTGGTGTCGTTTATTATTATATTGTCTTTTATACGATCTATCGTTCACTTCTGTTTTCCATTATTATTTAAACAAATTAAATAATAGTTTAAAGAATTTTGCCGCAGCTGTACTGATTGAGGCTTAAGCGTATTTTCCCCAAATTACGTGTAACAATAGACCGGGTGTTTTGGACAGGCCGGCGTCGTAAAGACGGATTAGCAAATCCTCACGTACGCAAAAATATGGGGCGTAACGCATTCGTTACCCAGAAAAATTTTGGTACAGGCTCCACGAAGAATATTTACGAGCGCTTATCGCGAGTGTAATTTACAAGAACCTAATCTAACTAATCCTAAAATAAAACTATCTGGACTTAACAATAAAAATATACAAAATATACAAAATTTACAAGTTCAACTTTCAATGAATGTAATACGGACTTTACTCATTTTAAAATTAATATTATTTATGAAGCCGAGAGAAAAAAATAGAATAAAAAATAAAGTGGGTACCGTTGTTACTAAAGAAAGGAATAAAAGCTGAATAAATAAAAGTTGCGGCGTTTTCGATAAAACGCCGGTAACACTCATTCACCCCCTCACATTCTTCCGCCAGGTGTGTCCACGTATCCTTCCCCCATTCACATAACCTACATCTCATATACTCCTCCCGCATCCATTTCTTCCTCCCCCTCTCTCCAGACCCACACCTAGCCCTCGCCATTATCATCCTTTCCTCCCTGCTCCACCCTCCCTCACTCATGTATCTTGGTACCCTCCCATACCTTGCCATCTTCCAAACATATCATTATACTAGCTCTTATCTATTCGTCCCAGCCTCTCCTGCCCAGAGCATCTTCTTCCATAAACTTCTTCTATCCTTTCAGGAATTCGTACTGTACGTGGTTTTCCGCTTATTTGTTTGCGATTATTGTTACCGTAAGTTCTGAGTTTAATTGTTATTCACTGAATACTTTCAACCGACCAACCTTTTTTGTGAGTATTTGTTCACAATCTTTCGTGCAGATAAATTATCATATTGAAAGAAATGTTTAACTTCTTTATTTAGGCAAACCATTTTTGTTACAACTAAATTAACCGATAGAAGTGACGGCTAATAACTGAGATTCATTAGAAAACAAAAATAAATTATGTCCCACTGATTTTGATACCTATAAATACGAAGCGGCAGTCCATTTTAAACTCCCACCTTTGCAGAGCCTTCATTAATGTGAAATATCTTCGATAAGAAAACTTTTCAAAAATGCAATTAGTTATTTTTGAAATCTACAGAGTGTAAAGGTTTTGTTAATCAAAGCAAAATTTAATGCGTTAATTATTATTGAAAATATACAATTTGTACCGTTTTTTTGCCCTCTGTGTATATTATAATTACAAACCAAATAAACTAACTAAATAGTATTGCAATCTTCCAAACATATCATTATACTCACTCTTATCTATTCGTCCTTGCCTCTCCTGTGCTTCCACTTCCATAATCTTCTCTTTCATCCATGCTGCCACTTTCACACCTGTACCAAACCATTCTTGCACCTTCACCTCAGCCAGTCCTCCCCTTTCATACAGTCTCTTTCTCTCTCCTCTCCACCAATCTCTCCTCTCCCAACCCACATAGCTTCATTTCATACTTCACCATTCTCTCTACCGCCTCACATGCCAATCTCTCTCTGTTAGTCTCCTACAACAGAATGTATCCCAGCGTCGACTTTTCTAGTCCCAACATTCGTTTCAGGAACCATAACTGCTCCCTCTCTATACATTCATAAGTTCTCGTCCCCCACGCTTCCACACCATACATTAATACCGGCCTTACATACGCATCCCACACCTGCATGTCACTCTAACATTATTCTCCATCCACTTTTTCCACGCCATCCCCCATGGTCTCCTCGCCTTTCCCTGAACCCATCTCATGTGGTATTCATACCCACCCGTCCCTTTAAAAATAAATCCCAAATACCTAAAACTTTTCACCCTCTCAATCACCTTCCCCTTCCATTCTAGCTCCTCCACTCTCCCCTCTCTCTCTCCCTTTATTCCTGAACCTTATCAATTTCGTTTTCTCCACATTGACACATAGTCCTCTCTTGTCCATATATCTCTCCACCCTTTTCAACATGCCTTTCATTCCCACACAATCTCTCGCCATCAACACTATATCATCCGCATATGCCAACATCCATACCTTCTCCTTTCCAATCACCACCCTTCCTCAGCACCTCTTCTAGCTCACTAATGTATATATTGAAAAGTATCGCGCTCAAAGGGCACCACTGTCTCAACCCCTTCCACGTCCTAAACCTCTCTGATATCTCCTCTCCCACCTTTGCTTCCACCCACATTTCCTTATACACACATCCCTTACCCAACCTATCACTCCGTCACTCACCCCCTTTCTCCTCAAACATTCTACCATATACTCCCTCGGTACTGAATCATAGGCCGCTTTCAAATCCACAAATACCGCAAACACACTCCCTTTCTCTTCCATCACTCTCTATGTCATCCTCGCTAGGGTAAAGACCTGGTCCCTCGTGCCCCTCCCCCTCCTAAATCCCCTTGTGATTCCGGCAGCTTCCTCTTATCTTCTACCTCTAATTCTAATCTGTTCTTCACCATAATCATCATTATCTTGTATCCTGTGTTCATTATTGTCACCCCTCTGTAATTCTCCCCTTTTTTCATATCTTTTCCTTTATGCACCGGACACATCCTGCCGATTCTCCATGATTCCGGCATATTCTCCTGTCCACCCCACATTCGGTTTACTATCTCTCTGTATTTCTTCTTCCCCCCTTGCCCTATCTCTTTCCTCATTTCTGCTTATCCCTTCCAGCTGGTTTTTTCCTCCTTTCACCTCCTTGAATGCACTTTCGACTTCCTCTTTCGTAAATTCTTCTCCTCTAACACCTCGTCCTACTTCTCTAACTGTCCCTTGTTCCACTCACTCCTACTTGCATTTCCTGGTCCATTCTTCTAACGACACCCCTATCTTCCTCTTTTCCTTCCCTCAGCACGTTCCACATTTCTCTCTCGTTCCTACATTCTTTCAGTTCCTCCACCGCCCTTTCCGCCGCTCCCAGCTTCTTCTTCTCGCATATCTTATCATATCTCCTTCTTGCTTCCACCACTCTCTTCTCCTCTCCTCCGTTCTTTACGCATTGTCTCATTGTTTTCCTCACCTCCTTCTTTGCCTGTCTGCATTCTTCATCAAACCACACCTCTTCTTTACTCATTTTTCTCTTCCCTGTTCTTCCGCATCCTATTATGGTCTTCTCCATCTCCTCCATTGATTTTATTTCCTTCCATTGCACCTTCTCTAGCTTCCTCCTCATGTTACTGATTGCCCCTCTCCCACTCTAGCCTCTCTCCCTGCTGCTCTTGTTTCACTTCTTCACTCTTTCCTATCCGTAGCTCTACTTTCAGTGGTAAATGATCCGACCCCAACACCTCTACTTCCATTCCCCTTACTTCCTCTCTTGCGATGCCCTTAATTATTGCATAATCAATCACTGACGATCCCTGTGTTCCAATGTATGTTTTCTTCCCTCCCCAGCATCTAAAAAGCAATATTAATAATAACGTTATTATAAACAATACTTCGAGTTGAAAGATCGTATAATTACTGTTTGCGATGAATTAAGAAGAAATCCGCAACACATTAGAAATGCTATTCAAGGATTTTATGATCGACTTGGTTACTGCTTAGAACGTGAATGTGGTCATTTTGAATATTTATAATAATTACTTATGATTTATCATTGTTTGTTTCATTAACCTCACTTTATTCGTAATAATTTTAAGCTTTCACTGTACTGTGACAGGTCGACGGGGGCCGAGAGAAGAAGAAGAAGAAGAAGCATTCACTGGCACCTTTGTGTACTTGGTTGCCTACATTGTCAATACATTGCAATGCGTTGATGTGATTATTATAACATAGAACATGGACATTAACAATCATATGTTCTGAGTTAAAAACAGACCCTGTATAAACTAATCAAATTCAGGGGTTATTTTGATGGAATGTTTAGTTTCTGCTAAAATAACCAGTCATTTGATTAGTTTATAAACTATCTAGCTAGTTTAAGGCGAGACATGTTTAGGTCATTATGAAGTGAATATAAGTTCTTAAGCATCTGCAACAAAATGCCCTGGGAAATTAATTTAGCTGTCAATGCGCCCCAAATCCAAAAATTCGTTCAACAAAAATGTCATCATAATATAACCTACTCAATGTTGATCAATGGTTGTTCTAGAGCTTTACTGCCATCTAATCTTTGGCATTGTAAACCTCCTCATTGTTTTAAAAACAGTATTGCAAATGTTAAATCATCAGTGACAAAATATAGACTGGTTTCGAGGTATATTCCTCATCAACCTAGTATCGGTCGGGTGATGGAATCAGAATTACTGAGTCTGTAATACATACCTGAGTGGGTTATTACTAGAGCGCGGATTTGTAAGCATTAAAAAACACAAAATAAGGGCTTAAAAAAGCACAAATGTATTCGAAAAGAAGTACAAAAAGGCATAAACCGAACAAATAAGCTTATCGTGAATTTATTACTACGCACTAAAACCATACATTAAACACTTAAGCACAAAAAAAAATTGAAAATAACTATAAAAAGGATATATACAAAATAAACAAAACTATTGCTGATTTATAACCAAAAGTAACACAAAAAGTTTTTTATTATTTCCACAAAGAAATTAACAAAATATAATTTCATTTCATAAACAATAACACAAAATTAAAAAAAAAACAGAAGAATGCATTTGATAATGCAGATAAATGTTAGTAAGAATACAACTATCCATTGGGTCAATCCACGTCAGTTCACCCAGGCCATGTCACCCATCACCCAGATTTTGAATTTTTTTTTTACAAGTTAGTATGCGAAGTTATGAAGCCACGCAAAATATTTTTGGCCCAAGTCAAGTACTTTTCAAGATATTTGGGTTGAAAGTTTAGGAAAAAAAGAGCATTTTTACACTCGGTATACTTTCAAAAATTTTAAGTAACAAAACATGATTTTTTGAAAATTCGATAGAGGCAGCGGAGTTACGAAGCCAACTTTTTTTTTTAAATGTAGCTAAAAGTATGATCTAACAGAATATCAAATAAATCTTATGGGATTTTAGCCTGTGTAATAGTTTAGCTAATAGAAAACTTTCACTTTAAATTAAAAACCTTAACAATTTACTATTTGTTTATAAGTGTTTTATATATGCAAATAATAAATACTTTTAAATTACACACCATGGGCCAAAAAACGGTAGAAGTAGTTTTGTAGTAATATATCTTGAGTTATTAATATTTTGAAATCATTAATATAACACTGAAAAGCCCAATTTTTATAGATAAGACGAAGTACGTTTGCTCTAAAGAAATAGTACTTAAACTAGTGCCCGGAGCACCTTCTTCCATAAACTTCTTCTATCCTTTCAGGAATTCATACTGTACGTGGTTTTCCGCTTATTTGTTTGCGATTATTGTTACCGTAAGTTCTGAGTTTAATTGTTATTCACTGAATACTTGCAACCGACCAACCTTTTTTGTGGGTATTTGTTCACAATCTTTCGTGCAGATAAACTATCATATTGAAACAAATGTTTATCTTCTTTATTTAGGCAAACCATTTTTGTCACAACAACTAAATTAACCGATAGAAGTGTCTCCTAATAACTGAGATTCATTAGAAAACAAAAATAAATCATGGCCCACTGGTTTTGATACCTATGAATGCGAAGCGGCGGTCCATTTTAAACTCCCACCTTTGCAGAGCCTTCATTAATGTGAAATATCTTCGATAAAAAAACTTTTCAAAAATGCAATTAGTTATTTTTGAAATCTACAAAACTGTAAAGGTTTTGTTATTCAAAGCAAAATTTAATGCGTTAATTATTATTGAAAATATACAATTTGTACCGTTTTTTTTGCCCCATGTGTATGTTATAATTACAAACCAAATAAACTAACTAAATAGTATTGCAAATTCTTGCTTGTTAGTTATTGCTACTTGTCCGAGTGACGGGGCTTGTGAAAACTTGCAAATATTGATGTAGCACAAATTCTGTTTCTTTTGCAGGGAAGTAGTAGACTCGACCCGATCCTTTGGTAACTGGAGTGCTGATTTTCGCAATTACATTACTCAAAGGCATATAGCAAATGTCTTCTCTTGTAGGCCAGTGAAATAATGGAGCTGGTCCGAAAGGATGCATAAATTTCACTTTAAGGTCACCTTCCTCTTCGTGCTTTGACACAATAGTTCTAAAAAACCAGTGATTGTCATAGATACAAGCTATGTAAGAGTTAGTGCAGAGTTCTGAAAATCTTATTCTATGAACTTTTTTTCCTGTGAAATTGAAAACTAAAGTAAAATCCTCATCCACAATAACTCTTTTAGTTTCTACAGAAACATTTGATAGGGGCACAAACTGGTGGTAGCTGCGAGTTCCAGGAACTGTTTCAGCTTGTTTAAATCTGTTTTCTAACCGTTGACGAGTTTCTGATGAAGTTTTTTTTTTAGTAGCCAGAAAAGAATGTTTTCTATTTTCGTTGTGCAAAAGGTGAAAACCTTATCAACACTACTATCAATTGTATTGCCCAGAGAAGTTTGAAGACTTTGTTTTGCAACTAGGCGCTTTACTGTCCCTCCAATCCCGACGCAAGGTGATTTTCCATGGCTTGTTGCGAAAAATGTCCATGTAGCTGTCAAGTTAAAGTCCTGGCCTTAGTGACACAGATTTAAAAAGTTTTTGCAGTTTTTGTACTGACCAGCACAACCATCACTAAAATATGTCACATCATTAACATTCAGAAAATGATCTTTTAAAAACTGCACAACATTTTTTTGTGTTTCATACAGAAATGCCACGTCATGTTCTAAATCATCAGATAATACGCACAAACTTGAAGTAACTATATTTTTTAAATCTTCAGAGCGAGTGTAGATAACTACTGGGTGAACCGAACAGCTATCTCGAGTCCAGTGGTAACCTTGAACTTCATCTTAAATTACATAAGAATAGTTTTCGCTAAAAATCTAGCAACACAATAGCTTTGTTAATATCCAAATTTTCTTTCAGCATTTTCAAATACTGTGATTGTGCCTTTGATATAAAATAATAAGGTATGAGAATCTCCAAACTGTTGATTATAGTCTCCAAGTATTCCTCACTCTTCAAATTTTTCATGTAATAGTTGTTTCAAGTTTTCTCTTGAAGGACACTTTTCACAATGACCCAACATACAGTCTTTGTTGTCAATAGAACACACTAACAGTTTTATCAGTTCTTTATGTATTTCTTCAATACCGCTTGCTTGAAGTAACAGTTTCACATTTTGATGGATCGTGCAAATGCAAACTGAGTGTGTTCCAGCAGACCCTGCTATAACACACCATTTAGGGCGCAAAATGCAGAATTTTGAGATGCCAACTCTTACATCAGGATACCAAATTTCATTGAGATTTTGAAGTAAAAGCCTTTTTTGCATGTATACATTGGTTGATATACTAACTTTGTCTTTTTGTCCTGGTAAAATTCAAGAGTACTCGTCACTTTGGTAAATGTTTTTTACTAAACTGATAGTATTTTCACTTAACACTTTGCCTTTTCTTGATAGTGGGATGGTCAATATTCCTTTTTCTTCTACCAGATTTTTAGCTTGACGAATGGCGTACTCACTGACCTTAAATTCTTCCATTACTTTTCTTTTACTCCAAGACGGAGCAAGTGTCAGAAGTTGTATTTTTTCACTCCGTGTACTTGTAATTTCAAGTTTTTCTTTAATAAGATATACGAATCTATCCATGTCTTGTGCTTTTTGTTCTATTTCTTTTGTCACTTCTTTATTTTTACCTTTAATTTGTGGAAATTCTTTTTCTAAAACTCGGCTAACTTTTATTTTCATATTAGAGCAAGCAGACTCTATTTTTCTCTTTGCATATGTAGTCTTACTGTGTGACGGAACAGCATGGAATTTAAAAGAAGATTCTGCAATGCCAATTAAGGAATTATTTAATTCATCTAAAGTATTTACGTTTGACAAAGATGTTTCCAATTCACAAATACTGCTTCCACGGCCACTGTCTGCGTCTTAAATTTGTTCCTCTTAAGCATTTTCAGTCAGTAAACATGTTTTATTTTTAACTTTCATTTTACATGAGTCACATATTTTAACACCTGGAGTAGCTTTTACATCTACCAAAATATTATTTATTTGTTCACTGAAGTTTAAAGTAACAGTTCTTAGAGTTTTAGTTATATTTTTCTTGTGAACTTTAAAAGGATCAAAGCAACTTGTCTGGTAAGACTCGAACTTCCTTAAGTAGTACATTTTGTGATGTTGACAAACATTCTTTACCAAATCATAGTTTCTGCCGCTCTTTTAATTAAAAGCTCTCTGTCAGGTTGACTCAATAGTTCAATATTGACAAGCCCAATCTTCTTTGTATTAACTCTTTTTATGGCAATCATAAAGACAGACTGAACCATGAAATTGCTAATATGACAACATAGTATTGCACGCACAAATAACTCTTTGTCGCGAAGAATATAAAATTGTCGAAAAAGCATTAGTGTAAAAAAAATCTACGCCATAAATAAACAATGCGTAAACACATCCGGTTAATAACGGGAAGAAAGCATAAACACAAAAATAATACATAACGCGAAAGTCAAACTTCGTACCAAGCCTATAAAAATAATTAACGAGTACATTCACGGGAAACATAATTAATAATTAACGAATCTGTTAAATAATTAAGGGTTACTACGAATTAAACCTATATAATAAATAAGGTTCTTCACTTGACGCATTACACCGTCAATGTATTTTAATCTTAAAAATCCATAAAGATGCTAAATTATTGCATAGGCAGCTAAAATCCCATTAATTTTATTTCATATTCTATTAGAATATACTTTTAGCTACATTTAAAGAAAAGTTGGCCAGGTAACTCCACTGCCTCCCCTCTCTATCGAATTTTCAAATAGCCATGTTTTGTTACCTCAAAATTTTGAAAGTATATGTAGTTATATTTTTTTACTATGACTCAAAGCAATACAATACATTGAAACTATTTTTTACAGTATCTGCATATTTCACAGAATAAATAGTAAAAATTTGACATCTAAATATTTATAATTTACCGAGTTATTAATTCTTTTTTCTTACTAGCTACATGGTAAAAACGCTCTTTTTCCAAAAACTTTCAACCTCAATATCTTCGAAAATACTTGATTTAGGACTACAATATTTTGTATCGTTTCATAACTCACTTATAGAAACTTGTAAAAAATAAATAAATAAAAAGTGGTGGGTGACATTTTTTTTTTTTTGTTGAATTGACGTGGAGTGTCCCCATTGTAACTTACTTTTCGTTTCTAAATGAACTAATAATTAAATGTTTTTCTAAATTTTCAACAGAAAATCCCATTCTTCTATCACTAACAAGTAACACAGGCCTTGAATATGTTGAAGTTTAGGTCAAAATAAGAGACACGTATTTTTTTATACGTGCCCTAACAGCCGTTAAGGGGGTACAATTCCCTCTTGAAAAAAATCGTTTTTTTCGCATCCTATTAAATAATACAAACATTGCTGAATCAGTTTTGATTGAGAAAGTTGTCCATTACTCGGCTGAATCATTTTCTCCACAGGTGACGACCAATAAAATGATAGCAGTTTTATTGCCCAACAGTTTAGTTGTTGTTATGGTTGCTATTTGCTTGTATAAACACGTATTCATAAACGTGAAAATTTCTCCAGTGGAGTGCTCAACAGATTAATGTTTTAGGTACGTTCACATATACACTCTTTCGCGGGTTATTAAATACCGTTCTAACCTGCGTTACTTACGCAGGCCGTACAGGACAAATTTAGTCCAACAATCAAAGTCGGTATACGGGGGATTTCTTTAAATCAACAAAATAAATTACAATGAAGAAATATAGTAATTTAAAAAAAAATATTTGTGTGTATGTAATGTCCACTACTTTTGATATGCAGTGCAATAATGAGACATATTTTTAGTATCCATCGCAAAGAAGTACTGTATACACTACTGTTTGTTGACTTTGTGCACCAAGCACATCTAATTATTGCTATATCTGTGTAGAACTTACAGCATGTATCACAATTTTTAAAGCAGTTATTACCCGGGGTCTCACATTTACCAGGTTTTTTCGTAAAGTATCCGCTCTTAAACCAGACATATTTAAACATGTTTCCAAATATAGGGGATGAAAATTGATTACGAATTAATGGCTGAATTTTCATTTTTTCATTATTCCTCAAATGTAAATTTCCGTCATAATGGTATAGTTGGCTTAAGTCAGAGAACTGTTTCAAAAAATGCTTCCACGGTCTAAATGTGTAAACGTCAAGTAGCTGAATAATGCTAGTTGCTCCAGCAGGGATGGTTATAATTTTTATTTTATCCTATGATGTTAACATGCCAATAACTCCTTAGCAACGAGTAACGTTAAGATACCTACAACAACACTAGTGTTAATTTGTGTGTTAAAAATATCAAAGATATCAAATTATCACAAGATTGAATGTATTTATTACTGCACAAAAACACTAAATAAGAATTAATCAAGATATAATTATGACATAATTGAGTTAAAATATTGGCCATCTATATCGGGTGTGTATAAATTGGTGAATAATCTACACGTGGCGATGTTCTTCCTAAAATTCTGAATAGAAAATGTCGATGAAAAAATGTTCTACCATGCCTCATAGGCCATGAGGAGCCATTTAAAAGAAATGTACATTTGGCAACATAGCATTCACTATGGTTCAGAGTAGAAGGTAATAGATAGATAGAGCGGGGTTTATTTACAGATGCAAGGTAAAACAGATTATGAGTAAATAGTAAAATCCATTGTAATTGAACAAAACGAAACGAAAATAACACAGAAACACAAATACACTGAAACGCGGGCACTAATACAAACTGATAATAATGAGAAAAGCAGAATTGGCACAAACTTGGAACTAGCAAGTTTGAATGATTTATTTATTTGTGACGTAAGTGACGTAAGCGGGTGTCACGTTGTCGAACGTATTTTTTATAAAAATCTGCTAATTAAGAAGTGTTAAAAATACAAGTTTGAGATAGAAAGATAGCGCACACTGACAAATAATTTTCAAACTAGTCATACTATCGAAATTGCAGGGTTTTCTGTAAATTAATAACGAATAATAACGCATATTTAACGACTGGATGTTCAAACTTTGAGGACCTCGTGAAGATCCAGGAAGCATGGTACAACATTTTAGAATTAAGATAAGTTGCTTAGAATTTTTGAAAGAATATCGTCACGTGTATATTATCCGCCAATTTATACACACCCGATATACTGTATCATTCAATATTCGTCGTTGTACTAGCTAGGAAAGTAGTTGTTTCGGTAGATGATTTGTTAATTGCAGTCTCTTAGAGACTCTTAAATTATAGAAGATGAAAAGTATAGTATTTCTCATTTTATTGTATTTATCTACAAGAAGTCAGGGAATTTTAATTAATTTATTTTAATGTACTCAGTTGTCGCTGAAAATATGTGCATTTCCCTCACCACCCAACGAACGTAATTATTTCTGTCAAGTACACTAATCTCCTTCAGGTAACCATATATAAAAAGTCAAAATCGTCTTAATTAGTGTGGTGTCCAACAGTTGAAGTACGTTTACGCGTAAGTTTTTTCTATTGTGAGATTCTTAAATTGTAGAAGACGAAAAGTATAGTATTTCTTATTTTAACACTAGTGTTGTTAAGAAATTCTTAACAACACTAGTGTTGTTATACGTACCTTAACGCAACTCGTTGCTGTAGCGTCTCGACGCGCCACAGACGTCCTTATACCGGCGGAGTGATGTCCGGGGCGGACATCACTCCGGTGGTACGCTTAATTAATTAAATGTAATTAGGGGGCACCACCTCTCGGTCGCGGCCTCGGGGTCAGGCAGCGTGCGGCATGACCGGCGGAGGAGCGCGCCTGGGGGGAACGCGGCCCGGGTTCGGGTTGAAGAGAAGAGAGCCGGTGGCCTACGCGAGCGTTTGACTGGTAACCGGCCAGCGAACGGAACGCAATTTGCAGAGAAAGGAATCGCGATCTCAAGCAGTAGCTGGGGTGAGCTTGTGCGTCATTTCCTCCTGTGGTTATTGGCATTTAATTAATTAAGCGTACCACTCCGCGGCGGTTCGCATTTCGCGCCTTCCTCATCCGGATCTCTCCGGGCGCGCTTTTATCCGAAAACTTAACATACAAAAATAAAAGGATGTCTACACACACTCTTTTCCAGACTAAACTACCTTCTTGAAAAGAAATGTCGCGCCTACGTAGATTATAAAAATTAGCGGCCTCCTAACATCTTCGTAAACCTTCGGCAATTTTGCCAGTTGATTTACGTAATCATCCCGATTTTCAAACTCTAAGGACTCTTGAATGTTTTCAATCTCGGTGAAGTAAGCACCCGAAATTGGAACGCGCCTCCCAAAAGTCAAAAAAGCGGGACTATAACCGGTCACTTCGTGCCTGGCCGTCCTAAGGGCGTGCGCGATGCGGAATATTTCTTTATCCCACTCTCTATGGTTGTCTCTGATGTAACTCCTTATAGCCGTACCGATAGTTCTGTTATATCTCTCTACCAGGTTAACCTGCGGGTGATAGCGCGCGTTATATAACACCTTCTGCACCTCATACCGATTAGCTAACTCTTTAAAATTTGAGCTCGTAAATTGCGTCCCGTTATCTCAAATAATGTACTGTGGAACCCCGTATATAAGGAATACGTCGTTCTCCACGAATTTCGCGACCGCCGTGGCAGTGGCTTGTCGCAGGGGTTGCAAAACCACAAATTTCGTAAACAGATCGGTCACGACTAACAAATATCGGTGTCCCGTGGTCGACCGCGGGAAAGGGCCCATTATATCTACCGCTATAGTTTGCCAGGGATGACATACCTTCCGTTGATTTCCCATCAAACCAAAACGACTGCAGGAGGGGGCCTTTTGCGCGCCGCAAATCGCACAACCTCTTACGTAATTTAATATGTCCGCCCTCATTTTCGGCCAGTAAAAATCCTCCGCGACACGAGCCAACGTTTTGGTAAAACCTAAATGTGCCGCTGTGGAATTATCGTGACATTTTTCAAGGATTTTCACGCGATCGCCGACCGGAACCAAAATTCGCCACTCGGATTTATTCGAGGAACTTCGTGGCAATCTGGTGAGGCGTTTGTATATAATTTTGTCATAGGGGATGCTTCGCGGGATTCGCTAGAATCTGATCGCGGAAATTACCGTACCGCTCGTCGGTCGGTTGCCCCTTAGATTCTAGAGTATCGAGCGAGACCGGTGCGCGCGACAGAGCGTCCGGGACTACGTTGAATCTACCCTTTCGGTGAACCAAGTCAAATTGAAATTGTTGCAGCCTCATTGCCCATCTAGCTAGTTTAGCCGTGGGTTCCTTCATACGATTTAGCCACAACAGTGAGTAGTGGTCCGTTACCACTGTGAATGTAACCCCCTCGACGTATGGCCGGAATTTTTCAATGCAAAAAATTACCGCCAGGCATTCCTTTTCCGTCGCGCTATAATTTCTTTCGGCGCGCGACAAACTCCTGCTCGCGAAAGCGAAGACCTTTTCTGCACCCCCCTGTAACTGTGTCAGGACGCCTCCTAGGCCAGCATCAGACGCGTCACATTGGACGACAAAAGGCAGTGAAAAATCCGGGCTTACCAAAACAGGTGCGGACGCCAAACCTTTTTTCACTCGATCGAAAGAAATTTCCGCCTGTTCATTCCATATAATACCCGATTTCTTTTTCTGACCCTTTAATAGGTCGTTAAGCGGGGCTATTAACGCGGAGAAATTGGGAAGAAATCTACGGTACCATCCGCACATTCCGACGAATCGCTTAATTTCCGTCGTATTTTTGGGACGAGGATAGGCCAACATGGCCCTGACTTTTTTGTCGTCCGTGCGCAACCCGAACTCGTCAACGACGTAACCCAAATATTTCAGCGACGTCCTAAAAAATTTACATTTGTCATAATTGACCGCGAGATTTGCACCGCTTAGTTTTTCGAACACCCTTTCGAGAAGGGTAATATGCTCGTCGAACGTGCTTGAAGTAACAATAATGTCGTCAGATGGACGAAAATTTTTGGTTCGAACTCGGGTCCGAATAATTTGTCCATGAGCCTCTGGAGACATTGCGCACTATTTGATAACCCGAATGGGAGGACACAAAAATGAAATAAACCTTGCCCCGGCACCGCGAAAGCGGTTTTTTCTTTCGACTCCTCGTCTAATGGTATTTGCCAAAATGCGCTTTTTAAATCGAGGAAAGATATAAACTTCGCATCACGTAGCATGTTGATAATCCGGTCGATTCGCGGTAACGGGTAAGAATCACCCTTAGTAACCGAATTTAGCATGCGCCCGTCGAAACAAAATCTGAACTCGCCGGAGCGTTTTTTTACTAGTAGTACCGGCGACAGCCAGTTGCTGAACGAGGGCTCGACCACTCCGAGTTTGAGCACAGAGTCTAATTCCTTGTTCAAATGGGCTAGCATCAGGTATTGTTTTTGTTTGAACGGCCGAGCGTCGCCGACGTCTATGTGATGCGTTATCACCGAAGTGCTCCCTAATTTATTTTCTTTACTAAGGGTCGCGAATCTAGATACCGTTTGGTCTGCGAGTAAGCGCTGCGCGTCCGTCAAATCGTCCTACCTAGTTAGGTTGTTAAAATAATTGACAGAGGGCAGGTTTGACAACCCGGGCGTTTGCGCTTGCCACGTATTGGTTTTAAAGTCCAGTTTTAATAAGAAAAGACGTACGACATCCGCCCCGAGAATCATGAAATGTGTCAGGGAAGGCACTATTAAGGATTCTACCCACTTGGTTACGTTATCTATTTTCAGGGGCAACTTTACGCGACCTTTAACTGCCTGCTGGTTCCGTCTGCCGTAGTTACGAAATCGCGACTCAAAGAGACCACTTGAAGCCCAAGGTCCTCGATTAATTTCTGTCCGGTCTGTCGGATCACTGTCTTATTTGCCCCGGTGTCTAAGAGTACTTCGAAACGTTTTCCGCCGATTACTATACGGCGGTCGAGATACTAGACTCGTGATGCTTCCTTTTATAAAACTGACTTACTGTCTTTACCCAGTATAACGGGAGTCATCGTGGGTGAAACTAAAATTATACTTGACTGCGGTTTTATTTCTCTGCTGAGGCGTACTACAGTTCGGGCAATTCAATACCCTAAATTCCGGTTTTCCGCATCTCATGCAAAATATTTTACGTTTTAGTGTGCAATGCCTAAAATGGTGGTTAGCTAAACCGCAATTCCAACATTTTACCTGCACAGCTGGTACAACCTCAGAGGGCTCGCGCTCTGAGTGAACCGTTTCTAGCGTCGATATATTACGTTTCGGATAGGACCTAACCGAGGTAGTAGGCTCTACCTCGCAGCTAGGGTACGCCAGGTCTGGTTCTAGGGTACCAAGGTTTCTGCCCGGTGCAACGCACCTTTTTTTGGTTGCGAACGCGTCGTGGACCCTACGACACATTTTGACCAAGTCCGCAGTCGACGCTACATCCACTAGTACCAGGTGGTTCGTATAGTACGGCAGCATATTCTGGCGGATTATTTTCAGGCGCGTGCCGTCCGCGGGTGGTCGGCTTAGCCATTGGGTTCCATGATGGCTACGTAGATATGAGCAGGTTCGACTTTGCCCTGTGTACGAGATTTTATTTCCTCCCATAACTTATCGTCATAATGAGGGGGTAGGAAATCAGATCTCAACATGGTCGCCAAAGAATCCCAATCCGTTAATTTATCCCGGACGAACCTAAACCGAATTAAAGCTTTGCCCGAAAATAAGTCTATTGCCGAACCGAAAACGTCCTTATAGTCAATCTTGCGGGCAGTAATAAAATCGTCGACCCTTTCTAGAAATGAGTTTACGCTGGTAGATTTACCATCGAACTGAATTCCCCATTTATATATCGAGACATTCGCGGATCTACCTGAGCTAACGGGAGGCGGGGTGAACTGACTGGTAGTGTGTTGGATCGGCGGTGCACCGTTATCTGTCGGGTTGTTCTGGACTTTGTCATATAAGGTTGCCTCATATTCAATGCAAGTTGAAAAGGAGTCCTTTTTAAAGTCTAATGTTATGTCGGATTCCGGTATTCGTTGAACGCCCCCTGTTACATGTTGTAATCTGTACATAATTCGCTTGAACGACGAGTCCGTCTCCGAGCCCACGAAATCATCTAAAAGAGTTTTAATCGAATTTAGGGTGTCGCTGATAGCTAGCCTTTCCTCGTCATAATTAAATCCCGGGTCCTCTATCTTAATATCGCGTCCGCGTTCTTAATCTAGTAACCGTCCCAGCATTTTCCGTTTTTGCACCGCATCCTTGTTCATAGCTATGCAGCCGCGGATTCGCAATTCGTAGTTTAATTCCGACATCAGCAAAAAGTTTGGTTTTAGAACTCCCTCCATAGCGGACTAGTTTAACTCGCCCCCCCCCCCCCCCCCCCCCAACCGGTAGTATTCTCAAAAGCGTATTCCTAATCTTACTTCACAGACGGGAGTGTACCGAATATGTGCAGTAACAAAAATCCTTGTTCCTTATCATTCTAATACTATTTGCGACAAAATGAACTTAATATTAACGCGCCTCCTTTTATCTGGGCGTACATTCTGTCTCAAACGCTTATACTCTAAGAAAAAAATCCAGTTTCACTTATTACTACTATTATTGAAGTAACTAAACCTAATTAATTTTAATCATTAATTTATTGCACCGATTTCCGCATTTGAAAATAACAGTCGATGCGTTTCTGATTGAATCGAGCCCCACGTTGGGCGCCAATTGTTGTGTACCCCCTTCTGATTTGGGGCCTTAACGACGGCGGACGGCAGCTCAGCTCACTGAAGCTCGCGGTTAGAGCGGCTCGTGGGTTCTGTCTGTGTGGGTGGTTATAACTTCTGGGCGCCACTGTCGGTAAAAAAAACTTGTGCGCCGTCAGTCTCCGACAGTAGACCGGCGGGCGTCTAGGTTTAATTATAGTTAGGTTATCAATTCGCACTGTCACCTCCAAAATAAATATATTGTTCATCCCAAGAAAAACAGGTTTACAAAAACAACAATTTTGTTCTGATAAACGGAACGCTCGCGATGCGCAAGGATTTCGGAAAGCGTGCCCCGCGGGCATAACACGATTAAAAGCGCGATACCTGCTACCGGCCGGGACCGGATCCGTGTCGCTAATGCCGCCTCCTTCTTCCTGCTCCCCTTAACCGGCGTCACCACTGCCGCTCGCCTCCGTCGGGGTCCCCGCGGCGCCCGACCGCAGTGGAACCAGCAAGTAGCCAGGGCGGGTCGGCCTCCCCCCGGGGTGGTCTGTTGTTCAATCCGACTCGTCTCACGGGACTTAACAACGGGTTCTCCTCGCATCCACACTCTCCGAACCGTAATGGCTACCTTGGATAGTCCAAGATGGAGATATTGGTAAACAAACATGATTTCGCTTTTTTTCGGGGTTTCATTAAACATTTTCATTAATTAAAAAAAATAAATAGGATAAAATAAACCGTGTTACGTCAACGTTATTTGCTTTTAATTTATCCTATAATGTTATCATGCCAATAACTCCTTAGCAACAAGTAACGTTGAGGTATCTTTAACAACACTAGTGTTGTTATACAGGGTTTTTTTTTTTAACTCAGAACATATGATTGTTAATGTCTATGTTCTATGTCATAATAAGCATTGCAATGTATTGCAATGTATTGACAATGTAGGCAACCATACTTACACTCAGTTTTATTTAATTTTCAAAATTTTGTTATTAATAAAAATGTATTACACATTTCAAATAAGTTCAGCTTCCGTTTACAAGACATTAAAAGAATTTCAATACAATGCTTACAAGTTTTCAAATCATCAGCAACTATCAAATGAGGACAAAGGCAAACGAACAGAATTCTGTGAAACCGTATTCAATATAATTAATAATGATCAAGAAATTTTACACAGAATAATATTTACTGATGAGGCATCATTTTCCTTAAATGGTGAAGTTAATCCACAAAATTATAGGTTAGTATTCTTCATTCCTTATCGATACCCATTCCTTCACCTTTTAGATTTTGGGTGTGCAATAATCCTCGCTTACAAAATTTGACACACACACAATACAATGCGAGAGTTAATGTGTGGGCTGGACTAATTAATGATACTCTTATTGGTCCTTTTTTTTATTAATGGAAATCTAAACAGTAATATTTACTTAGATCTTCTGCGAACTCGTATAATGCCAGAAATTCATACTAAACATTGCTGCTCCTTATTATCAAATGGATGGAGCGCCTTCACATTATACAGCTGCCATTAATAATTATTTAAGTGAATTACGTCCTAATCGCTGGATAGGTAGATTTGGTGCAATACCTTGACCACCCCGTTCGCCTGATTTGTCTCCAAACGACTTTTTATTGTGGGGACATCTAAAAAGCAATGTTTATAATAACATTATTATAAACAATACTTCAGAGTTAAAAGATCGTATAATTACTGTTTGCGATGAATTAAGAAGAAATCCTCAACACATTAGAAATGCTAATCAAGGATTTTATAATCGACTTGGCTACTGCTTAGAACGTGAAGGTGGTAATTTTGAATATTTATTATAATTACTTACGATTTATCATTGTTTGTTTCATTAACCTCACTTTATTCGTAATAATTTTCACTGTACTGTGACAGGTCGACGGGACCTTTGTGTACTTGGTTGCCTACATTGTCAACACATTCTAATGCGTTCAGGTGATTATTATGACATAGAACATAGACATTAACAATCATATGTTCTGATTGAAAAAAAAGACCCTGTATGTATCTTAACGCAACTCGTTGCTATGGAGATATCGGCGTACAAACATTATCGTTTTTTGACGTTTGTCATAAACATTTTTTTTAATTAAAAAAAAAATAGAAATAGGATAAAATAAATCATGTTACGACACATGTAACGTTATTTGCTTTTACATTACTCGAGAATTTAGAAGCACTCGCTCCTACGACGCTCGTGCTTTCAAACTTTTCTCTCGTAATGTAAATTACGATATAAGTACTATACCTACAAGTAATATGAAGGTTTTTACATTACGAGAGAAAAGTTCGTTTACATATAACAACACTAGTGTTGTAAAGAATTTCTTAACACTAATGTTGTTAAAGGTACCTTAACGTTACTCGTTGCTAAGAAGTTATTGGCATGTTAACATTATAGAATAAAATAAGATATGCTTTAAGATTCGTTATAAGATGAATTTCGAAAAATCTGCGTTATTATTAAGGACATTAAAAACCATAAAACTTCTATTTGAAACTTTCTTTTGTATCTTTTATTGTTTTGGCGATATTCGCTTAGGGAGATAAAAACCGATTTTTCCTTCCGATATCCCTTTGTTAGCCAAGGCCAAGACCTAATTTTGAATAACACATTTTTAGAAAGTCCGTAAAAACATCTGTGTTTCCAAAAAGACACAAATCGGTTTTAAAAAATCCAATTCCATACTCGATGGTATATTGACCTAATTTGTGTGCTGCGTCAATGAAATCGACACCATTTGTTTATCTAATGCTGACAGTACAAACTTGAGAGACGAAGACCCCAGACCAGGGCAACACGTGGTGTTCTCGCCTCTTTCTACACGCAAACGAAAGTATTCATTGATAGGGAACAGTGGCGTCTCTTTAATATTCCTGCGAAGGGGTTCAATCCATGTTATCTTGTGGAAAATCAAGATTTGTCATAAGGTTTTTTTTACTTTTTATCTACGAGGAGTACGCAGAAAACTTTTGATGCATGAATTTTGAAACACCCTGTATATGCAGTAGCATCAGATACCATTAACAATATTTTTATCTGTCACAGGGTTTGGCAAAAAAAAATCGTTAAGCCATAATTAATAAATTTTGTAATTGTAACGTTATTTGTTTTTTTATAACTGTTGAAACTTATTAAATAAGCATTGGTTGGGCCATCTTCACTTATTATTCCAATCATTCAATGAGCCGTGTACCAACCACCATGAATCTGTAGTTTCATCTACACAAAACCACGTGTAATTATTTCCAATTATTTTCTCTATTTCTTTCATAACATCATGGTGATGGTTGTGACCGTTACTACGTGGTAATTCATTATAAAATCACTGAATAAAACACTTACTATGTTTTTTACCACAATTTATTTGCTGTATGTACAAATATTTCATATACATACATATCACGACTTAAGTTTCGACGTTTTACTGTCATTATCAAGTGAAACAATTAATGGAAGACGTTACATTTATATCGGTACGAAAAATAGGGTGAGGGTAACAAAATGGTTTACAGTGAACAGGTGCAAAAACATAATTAAGGGATTAAAGGATTTTGAAAAGCGGTGAGTACATTAGATCGGTCTGCTCGTTCAACAGATTAACGAGGGGATTATTGCTAAGTCTGAAAATTTCGGCGGATTCAAGGAAGTTAAGCTTTGTACCTTTTGTACAGTTGTGTAAAATTTTCATGTTTTGGATTTCGGGGAATGAATGTTTACATTCTAAAGAATGGTTAGAGAATGAACTGGAATTTTGATTTAATCTAAAGGCGCGGAAATGTTCAGAATATCTTTTTTCAAAACTACGACCGGTTTGTCCTACATATACACTATTGCATTCGGAACAAGAAATTTCGTAAACACCTGATTTCTTTAAGGGATTGATTTTATCTTTTGAATTGAATAATATGTTTGATAATTTGCAGCTAGGTTTAAACGCGATTTGATGGTTTTGTTTGCGGAGAATGTGAGCTATTTTTTCGGTAGTTTCACCATAATATGTTAGGGAAATGAATGGATCTTTGTTCGAATTTTCCTCTCTAGGATAAATGTGGGTCATTGTAATTTGATATCGTTTTTTGTTAATTAAATTTTGAATAAGTTTGACTGGATAACCATTACTTTTTGCAATGTCTAAAATTTTGTTCAGTTCTATGGCTTGATTGTTAGGAGATAATGGAATTGAAAAAGCTCGGTGTATCATTGAATGGTAAGCAGCTAATTTATGCGACATTGGGTGATTGGAGTTATATGGGATAGTGGAATTTACGTTGGTGGGTTTTCTATATATATCAAATTCAATTTTGTTATTATTATGGATCAAGGTCAGGTCTAAAAAGTTAATTTGATTATTTTGTTCACGTTCCAGTGTGAATTTAATTTTGGGGTGTATATTATTAATTAAGTTTAAAAATTGATCTAATTGACGCAGGGTACCACTGAAACAGGCAATAATATCATCTACATATCGATGCCAAAATGATATATGTTTTTTTGTGAAATCTAGCTTAAAAATGTTTTCTTCTAAATGTGCCATGAATAATTCTGCTAATAGGGGGCTCAAAGGCGAACCCTTCTTTCATAACATGTTTGTAAACTGGGTTTTTGCGAATGGTTGCTTCTGTAGGAATGTGTCAACCACTATATTTTTGTAAAAAACACACTATTATATAATTTTGTTAATGGAATATTGGAAGATACCATTGCATTACATAAATCAAAGCAAAATGCATTTTCATTTTGTGTAGATGAACTCGATAAAGACTCGTAAATTGTTTTCTGTGTACTTCTTCCAGATTTATGTTTTTTTGATTTTCCTTATGAGCTGTAGTACTGAAGTGTACTATGTTATATTTTTTTCCACAATTAATCTACAAAATATTATAAATGTACAACAATTGTTTATTGACGACACAAAATAAAACTGGTTTGATACAGTCCTGGCAAATCAATTTGCGATTCTCATATTTTAATTCAGAATTTACTCATCAAAAACACTAGTAGTCTGCAGAAACACTTACGCAGTAACACGAAAACACAATGATTACACCTTTACAATGCACTTCAGACAGCATTCACAAAATTAGAGCATACACACTCAACGATCTGTGAACGTTAGAGAAGTCAGGGTAATCCCCGAATTCAGCAGATCGCCCGGTAGTAGAATGAACTATTATAAATAACTAAATTAGTAACTTTGCAAAATGGTTAAAATATGTGAAATAATAATAATAATAATAATGTTTATTTATACAGGTAACGAGAAATAGTATATTATTAAACGAGTGAGAAAGTTGGCCATTGCCACGAGGGTGAAGTTTGCAACACGAGCCGTAGCCGAGTGTTGCAATTCACCCGAGTGGCAATGGCCAACTTGTTTACGAGTTTAATACTATACTTTTTCGCATCATATTAAATAATTACCTAAAGATTTATCTGTTCGTATTAAATTATAACGAATAATTTTTGTAATTGGAAATTGCGGCAGTTCGCTGACAAAAAACGAATCGTAACCATAGTAACAACTAAACTGTTGGGCAATGAAACCGCTATCATTTGATTGGTCGTCACCTGTGGAGAAAATGATTCGGCCGAATAATGGACAGCTTTCTCAATCAAAAACGATTTAACAACGTTTATATTATTTGATAAGATGCGAAAAATACTTTACTTAATATTAATTTGACTATATAAATGCTTATTTGTTAAATAACTAAGTTAATAAACTGAATCCCCTAAAGCTATGCTTGTCTGGGGTTTGTTAATTAATTATAATACATTTTGTGATTAAAAATACATAGTATATGGTCTCTACAGATTGGAAATGGCCCATGATAATTGAAAATAAGCAAATAAGCACAAACAAGTTTATATACAGTATGTTTTTTTATCGTGGGCCATAGGATTTTACATGCTAAAAATTATACCTTGTGTATATTTTATCATATAATTTTGTTTTTTTTTTGTTTGTTTTTTTTTTGGCATAGGTTTGACCATTCAGCCAGTAACGATGATATAATTTAGCCATATAATTTTGAAGCAAATTTTAGTTTGTAATAAATCAATTATTTTTCTACATGATACGCTGCATTAGAATAGCTTAAACATGTTTTATTGCATTAAAAAATGCTTTTGCTCGGAACCGGACTATCGGGATACGCTGCAGAAAAGTTGTCAACTATTTCCCTAAAATAAAAATTCCCCGACTTCTTGTAGAAAAATACAACTATTTCCCTGCTGGACAAACCTCTTATAATTGCCGTTACAAATTCCACCCGTTCTTCAACAGTATAGACATTTTCTAGTATAAATTCGCTTGATTACTTGCCTCACTAATCAATCTGACGTTTCGTAAATTCAAGGTATTTGATTATTTTTGCTCAGTTATTTATATTAAATAATTTAATTTTCTAATGGAATAAAACATGTATAATTTTTTGTATGAAATCATGGTTGGCTCTATAGTTCGAACCTTTAAGCAAATAATTGAAATGATTTTAATCGTTCAACCTCAATCACTGGGGCAAAAATAAAATTTCACCCAGGCCATGCATTTCAACAAATCTTCAAATATTTCGAAAACGGCAAACAATGGGTATAGGGAATATTGAAGTAACTCACTTTTATTTGCTCCATATAATTCAAAAATAACAAAAAATACAGGGTATTCCATTAAAAAAAAAACATAAGTTTGGTCTGTAACTTTGTTATGAGACACCCTGTATAAATTGAAATATTTTTAGGGCGTGCAGCTCAATATTATACACAACTTTTGTTTAAAACATTTTTCGAAATTTTGAAAAATAAGCAAATGATTGACTGTTCCCAGAGCTCTGAAACACCCTGTATACGCAAAATCGTCCCGAAAGTAACAAAAAGCGTCCCGAAAGTATAGAAATCGGAACCGGAAATAATTACTTTCGGTACGATTTATGTAAAGTGGCACTTTCGATTTAATAAATCATACCGAAAGTTTCATTTTCGGGACGGCTGCAGAAAAAAAAAACTGTATAATATAACAATTGTTATAATTCATTTATATACAAAGACTTTTTGATCTGCCATTAAAAATGATGTATGGCATAATAGCTAGAAATCCGCGCTCTAGTTATTACACTCTTAGTAATTTCGATTATTTCACCTGACTGGTCTATAGTTTGTCACTGGTGGGAAACAATAATTTAACCTACTCTGTCAAAAGAAGACATGGATTATATTTTTTATGTTTTGCAGGAATATGAAAAATCATGGAACGAGAGTAGAGTAAATGAGAAGCAGATGCTTGAAGAGCAAATCCGCGATGAGGAAAAGCTGCAGAGGAGCGTGGAGGGTCAAAATATGTTGGTTCAGGCTAAACGTGAAAACGTTGCTCTTCAACTTGAAGCAGTTTACCGTGAGCGCATGATGAATGCCTATCAGGAAGTCAAGAGGCTTCTTGACTACCAAGTAGAGAAACAAAACATTGAGCGCCGTTTGGCCCAGAAGAACCTCGTGGACTGGGTCGTCAGGAAAGTACGAACGTCCATCACTCCTGATCAGGACAAGCAAAATATTGATAAGTGCATTGCCGATCTTGCCGCTCTTGCCAAGGCTTAAGCAGGTTGAGATTGAGAGGGCTTAGAAGAGTCTAGATATACATCTTTTTTTAAGTTTGTTTTACGAATGCAGTTTATAACATCTTTGCTGTAATTATACATTATATCTATTAAACTAATTCATCAATTATGTTAATATATATTTTTTTCTGTGTTTATGGCAACTACAACAAAACTCGTGTGAAAATGAAAATTGCTCACTTGGCATGATGTGTGTCGTAGCATTCACTAAGGTAAGTATGTACAAGTCTGCGCTTTATAGCATGGCGAGAAGCCGCGCAGCTCGAATAGTCCGGAGTGCGCTATTTAGCGCCGATCGACACATTTAAAATGTTCCGTGCGGCGCTCAGTAGCGTAATGCAGATATTTCTTTAGCCTTTTTGTTATATAAAAATCACTTATAATAAAAGTAATAAAAACAACATATATCTTTACTATACATTTAATAAAATATTAAAGGCATATAATTTTAAATTTTTAATAAAATACAAGATTAAAAAACAATATGAAAATGGCTCTTAACGGTAGGGTATTGGCTCTATTCTGTTGTTGGGAAAACGTAATTTTTAATCACTTGCTATTTAAATTTATTTACGTCGTAAATGTATGTTACTCTGAAATGCATGAACAATATACAGGGTGTTTCAAATTCGAGGCTCACCATGGGGATCTCGCTTATTCGAAGAGATAGAGGGTATGTTTAAATTTGGCACTTTTGCGGAATTTTATGCTGATTAATAGTCCACTGCAAAAAATCACTTACAATTGTTTTGTTTTTGAGTTAAGCCCAAAAAAACTGAAAAAACTGATTTTCGTTTTTTCTTTATATCTTCGTTATTTGAGGTGATATTTAAAAACGGTAAATACGTTCTTATAGCACTTTTTTATTATCTAATAGATGGCATAGGATTTTTTGTTGTAACATGTTTCGTTTCTCTTGAACCATCATCAACTTTCTTATTTCTTATGAACGCCATATTTAATTTTTATCGCATCTCAATGCTCATTTTCTTGTGATGACAACAATATAACATAACATCCATTTAATCTCATAAATGAACATATAATTGTGTAAAACGCTTTTATTGGTAATCTATTTAGCGCTTACTAAAAATCATCCTTGCCATGGAATTAAAATCAATTAAAATCTGAATAACTAATCGTTTTCGAACATTATTATTCTTTATCGTCGACTACCATTAGAATGCTATCATTATGATTGTCAAAATCATTTAAAATCTGTTATGGTACGAATGCCATAATGTTGTGCTGTAAAGTCGTCTAATAAAAATGTCAAATTACTCCTGATGGGTTATATATTAAAGAGCGAATACCTGTGAAAAATCACAGAAATAATTGTTGTACGATTTTTATTGATTAGTTGCCTTTAATACTGACATTTTAAATGTTACTATCACTTTTAACATTTACGGACGGATGAACGGAGTCACATTAGTAATTATTACATTGTTTTGATTCAATGTAGAACATAATTTATTTATTTATATTAATATGGATGGTACAGTTAGAATTTCCCGATATTGAAATCCCCGCAGTAGATGCAAATACACATTCGCTTGTAGACAATGAACTAGAAATTTCTGTATTACTCATCTTTTCCACGCCACTAACAGATCCTAGCGTCTTGGCAATTTTGTTTTTATTTTCTCGTCCGCCACATATCCTTCTGCAACAGCATCGCTCTTCCAATCACCATGTCTTTTAAGAACTCTAATGTCAGCACCACTATCTGCTAAGATTGTAGCAGATGTTCTGCGAAATGAATGACCGGTGAACTTGTCGGCATTAGGAAGTTTTAGATACTTTGCAATATTTCGAAGAATTTGACCGAATATATTAATGCCAATAGGGTTACACGTGCATTTACTAGCACTGTAGAATAAAAAGGGGTTTTTAATTTTCACATGTTTCGGTCTTAAATTCTTGTACTTCTTAATGAGATCAATATAGTTCACATTATCACTACCATCATTTAAAATTGTAAATGTCCTAGGTCTATGTGTTTTAGAATCTCTAACATAAACTACCAATACAGAACCTTCTTCCTTAACATCACCAACACATAAATGATGGAACTCCACATGTCGGCAAGCACCAAATAAACCAAATATTGCAACAACCTAAAATCATATTTTTATATTCAAAACCTTTGATAATAAATAAGAAAATATCATACTTTCATAAGCAGGTATCTGTCATCTGGTGCACCGAGAAAAAAATGTATTAATTGATCCTTTGAAAATACCAACGATTTTATTGGTGAATATCCAACAGCACAGTTCTTCAAGAATGCAGTAAGTTTAGAAAACATACTTATATCAACATCCCTTTTTATTCGTAACATACACTTCAACTTCGAATATACAGTGCATTTTATTTAAGTGTGGCCATAGGGATTTACATGGTAAAAATTGTACCCCATGTTAACTTTTGTTGTCGTGTAAATTTTAAACATTTTTTTGTTTTTATCAATGAATCAAACATATTTCTACGAAATGTGCATTGTTAGAATAATGTAAACATGTTAGAATTCTTTATTTTCGCTTTCATAGTTGAAATTAATAACAAATAATTAAGCCAAAAAATCAACTTGGCGTAAATGATAATATTTGCTGTCATTTAAATGTTATAAAACCACACGAAAGTTTGTTAATGTGATTTTTTCAAGAAAATGTCTGTTTATAACATTGAAGAACGAGCAGAAATTGTAACAGCATGCATAAAGTCGATAAACTGTGGACAACTTCGCTGCGGCACATCCAAATCGTCCTATTCCTAGTAAGACTACAGTGCTTAAAATGTACGAACATTTTCCGAGATAAGCCCGAAAATCTTGAGGAGTTAAAGATATGAATTACAAAAGCTTGCAACTCCATCACAGTGAGAGAGTTGCAAAATACTCGAAGGCATTTTTACGATTGGTTGGGTTATTGTTTAGCAATGGAAGGAAAGCATTTTGAACAATTTCTTTAATAAATATTTATGTTTACATTGTGTTATTTTTTAGTTTTATTACTTCAATAAATAAAAAAAAAACATTAACTAAACATGTTTACGCAGATTTTAAAAACTTTGCTGCTAACTCAATCAATATTAAAACGTGGTAAAATGTACATGTAAATTCCTATGACCACAGCTATAATTAAAGAAAAACGCTCTGTACGCATGCCGTAACAATTCCCGAATATTTTTTAGTAGTAGAAACATACTTTTCCTTTAAAAAACATAACACGCTTGCTTTACCTTATAACCTTTACTTGTCAATAAGCATTATGACATTTACGCCAAGTTGATCTTTTGGTTTAATTATATGTTCATGTCCTTCTAACATTGAACATTTCATAGAAAAATATTTGATTTATTGATAAAAACAAGAAAATGTTTTAAATTTGCACGACAACAAAAGTTAACATGGGGTACAATTTTTACCATGTAAATCCCTATGGCCACACTTAAATAATATGCACTGTATACATCACAATGAAGATGGCTTATAATTTTTTGACTAATAAAGTAAAATAAAATGAATATCTATTAGGTACATGGATAACTAAATGTTTTTTAGCTGATCCAGAAAAAAGGCAAGCAAAACCCTTTCTCTCACTATTTCCACATTATTGTTTCGCATCCATTGGGAAAACTTACCAAATTCTTTTATATAAGTGCCTTCCGACTTTTTCGGAATGAGACTTAACTCAGCTTCTTCAGCTTTTTTAAGAACATCTTCACACAAATCCATGCCTTTAAAATGAATTTTGTGCAAACTACAATTTGATACTTATAACAAACAAACCATAGCAACCACATGCGGCCGCTCATAGATTGCTTTCTAATTTTAAAAACTTAAATCATTTTTAAAATAAAACGCTACTTCGACGATAAAATAGCGTATGAAATTCGTTTATAATGAGGGATTATGGCATTCGCGAAATTATCGTATTCGCTTCGCTCATGCCATAATCCCTTACATTGTAAACTAATTTCATAATATACTATTATGAATAAAAATATCGTTCGATAATTCAAAAATATAAGAACGAGATATGTTACATATTTTTTATTCAGTAAACAGAAATACAGTATTGGTTAGATGAAAATATAAAAATGTATCTAGAAAGACCCCATCAAACCTTTTTGTTCACGGATCGATAGAAAATTGAGAGAGTTTAACCATTTAATCAACATCCCAAAACATACGGTAATAAAGTTACTGAAGAAGATCGCAATAATATTTTGGAACTGATGAATACTCAACTTATCTTAATTTAACGTTTATTTAGAAAACATATTTTAGATAAATCAGAATTCATCAAACTCTTGCAGCGAAGTTCCAGCTGCATTAAATTTGCCAGCAAATATAATAAACCATATAAAATTCTTTTGGGCCAGACACTTGGGCCTGCTTTTTGCATTTTGTAATTGTCTCCTGCAAAAGTGCAATGAAGATGATTATATAAAAAAAAACATGATTTGGATTGGACAGATGAATGCAAATTCACAAATAGTGTTTTTTTTTTAATTCCATGGCACGGATGATTTTTAGTAAGCGCTACATACATATAATAATAATAATAATAATGTTTATTGTTAGATACACTAGTACATAAGGGTGAAACAATGATTAGATTTAGAACAAGAACAAAGTAATCTAATAACTAGAAATAAACACATAAGAAAACAAAAGAATATGAGATATATTAGATATAATATTAATTCAATAAACAATTAACCACTCTACTAGAGCGTGGTATAATACTTTCAAACATGTCACGTCTAAGACGTTTTTGAAGAACTTAAAAGTGTATGCTACAGTTCTTAATTTCTTTACTAGATAGGATATGTGTTCATTCCATCTCATATTTTTATCAAAATATACACCCAAATATTTGTACCTATCTACAGGTGTAATCGCATAGTTGCCCGAGGGATCTAGGAATGCAATTGAGTCGAATGTTATTTTAGTGGTGACATTTATATAATAAGGTAGGTAATGCGTTTTTTCCATATTAATTGTTAATTTTTTATGGTTAAGCCACAGCTTTAATACCCTCATATCTGTCTGGATATTTGTTTTTACCTCATCCCAGGATTTTCCTCTACAAAATAAAACAGTATCATTAGCAAAACTTGTTATTTCGCTTTTTGTTGATATATGGAACATACTATTTATGTAAATAATAAATAGTATGGGTCCAAAGACTGTAACCTGAGGGACACCACAGGTCATATTTTTGAACGTACTAAAAATGTTATTTATTTTTACACATTGCTCTCAATCACTCAAGTAACTTTGGAATAGTTTCAATGGAGTTTGCCTCATTCTAATATCCTCAAGATCATGTATAAGCAGCTCGTGGTCAACGGTATCAAACACCTTTGCGGGATCGATAAAAAGGCATAGACATGGGTTCTTATTATCCAATGAACTATATATACTGTTAGAAATTCTTAGAATCGCATCTTGAGTTGATTTTCCTTCCTGAAATCCGAACTGCTTATCTGATATTAATTTATATTTTCCTAAGTAGCTAACCAATCTGTTTTTAAGTACTTTTTAGAAAATTTTTGCTAGGTTTGAGATTAGTGATATCGGGCGATAGTTGATCACGTCTTCCGTATCTCCATTTTTATGAATTGGTACAATAACGGTTTTTTTAAATGATGTTGGGCATATACCCGATTCAAAAATTTTATTAATAAGACATGCTATTGGTTCAGATATTTGTGCAGATAATTGTTTTAATGTTTCAACTTTTATATTATAGTAGCCTACAGATTGTTTGTTATTCAGATGATCTATAATTTTGATTATTTCAGATTTATCCGTATTGTAAAGGTAAAAAGAATTTCCCTGAGATTGTCTCTTTGCAACATTTCTATGTCCAGACTTTATCTTATTAGCCAAAACGTGACCCATTGTAGTATAATGTTTATTAATTGTTTCCAGTGTCTCATGTATGTCCGTGCAAATTTGGCCCATATCATTTTTAATTTTTTCAAATTTTGTATTAGGTAGTAATCGTTTATTGAATTGTTTTATTGTTTTCCATAAATTAACATTGTTATTATTATTCTTAATAATTTGTTTTCTATAGTAATCTGTTTTAGTTGTCTTAATTCACTAAGTTTGTTCTTCAGTTTTTTATAATTTTCTTTCAGATTGGTATTATGTAGATCTGCTTTTAGCTGGGTATGTATTTTGTTTTTGTTATTTATTGATTTTATTAATCCTCGAGTTATTCACTCGCTTCTCTTTTGCTCATTGTGTTTAATTTTTATCTTACTAGTATTTTCTTGTGTGCTTGTCTTTAAAATGTGGATCAAATTTTCTGTTGCAGATTCAACAATACTTTCATTTATCACTGAGTCCCATGAGATATTTTGTATACCGAGTGTTTGGGATAAGGGGCGAACATAGGGATTTAACATGTAAAATTAAATATGTGTAATTATTTGCTCCCCTATTCATTTTAGAGAAAAATCGTAAAGGAATATTTTTTAGAGAATTAAAAACTGTAAATGTATCATCCATTTAATTTACGTTTGTACCAGCATACACCTCAGAAATAATAAAAATAAGTTTAACAATTTACCATTTAATAAAAACCCTTGCCATGACTTTGACAAATGTCATGTTATGGTGAGTCAAACATTAATTCGGGCGGCCCGTTGGTGTAGTGGGTACAAGCGAGCGCTTATGCCGGTTGCACCGCGTGCCGCGAGGGTTCGAATCCCAGCCCGGGCGAACGATTTCGGGGTCGCGGAATATTCGCTCGGGACCATGGACATTGCATTTGTCTTTCATTATTCAGTTATTCATTTAATTTCTGATATATTACAATACAATGATTATGGCAGATGGCCTCGTAGCCGACGCCAATTTCCCGAATCATTCAATCTCCTTAACCCGCAGTTCCATCCACGTCCAAATATCAATTCACGCATTGTTATTACTATGAACAATAATATGAGTTATTCCAATGGAGAGAGGGTATTATTTATTATCAAAATATTTACAGTGGCGTCAGTTTACACAGAGTTCGTGACTTATTTTCGGTTACATTTAACAATCGACCAATTCCGTCTGTATCAACAATTTCCAAATTTGTGAAAAAGTTCGAAAATACAGCAAGTGTAGCGGCAGATGATTCAAAAGGTATTTCAATAGTCCAATTTCAACAAATATTATTTCAAACATATTAAAATTAAAGGCAAACGGAACAGAAGAAGCAACGATGAATTGAATTAAAGTGGTGTCAGATTACACACAGTTCGTGATATATTTTTGGTTTTACCGTAACCAGCGGTCAACGGGAAATTTTAGAGCAAGTACTCAAAAAGTTCTCCGTTCTGGTGTAAACAATAACCCAATCGGTTATAAAATGCATATCTAACATTAGCCAACTGCCTATCTGTAATCAATGTGCATTCCGCAAAAATTGCTTCCCGCAAAGATTCAATATTTGGATGGTGTTTTTTGTAAATTTTGTTTTTCAAGTGACCCCACAAAAAGAAATCACATGGTGCTAAATCAGGAGATCTTGGTGGCCAGTTGATAGTGCCACCGCCGCGACCAATCCAGCAATTGGGAAAATTAGCATTTAAATATTCCTTTACATTTAAACCATAATGGGCTGAACATCCATCATGCTGATACCATATCTCCTGATTGTCACGTGCAACTTCTAACGCAGGGCCAACCTGGTTGATTAAAAGGTCTAAATAAGAATTCGAATTTAAATTTCCACATATTTCAAACGGCCCAATAATATTATTTTTTAAAATACCAGCCCAAATATTGATTTTTTCGGGAACTGGGTTCTAGTTCTAAGGCATATCCGCGGATTTTCTTGGGTCCAGTATCGCGTGTTCTGAGTGTTGGGCTCGTTGTTAAGTGTGAACGTGCATTCATCCGTAAAACAGATAGACTGCAAAAAGTTTCTGTCTATGTTTGATCGATCCTGCATTATCTCGCAGAATACACGCCTGCTTTCTTCATCCACTAGCAATATCTCCTGATGGCATTGATGTTTGTAGGGATAATACCCATGCTTATTCAGAATCTTATACACTGAGAATGTAGACACGCTGCACTCACGAGCAATGCATCGTATGCTAGTTGTTGGATCAGCATTTATCAACCCCAAAACTCTTTCTTCCAATTCATCATTGCTTCTTCTCTTCCGTTTGCCTGCAATGTTAATGTTTTTGAAATAATATTTGTTAAAATTGGACTATTGAAATACCTTTTGAATCATCTGCCGCTACACTTGCTGTATTTTCGAACTTTTTCACAAATTTGGAAATTGTTGATACAGACGGAATTGGTCGATTGTTAAATGTAACCGAAAATAAGTCACGAACTCTGCGTAAACTGACGCCACTGTAAAATGTTTTAATAATTAATACCCTCTCTTCATTGGAATAACTCAGATTATTGTTCATCGTAATAACTAGAATTGATATCTGACTTGCAATATTATTATTTTCACTATAACATGAAACATGACATTTGTCAAAGTCATGGCAAGGGTTTTTATTAAATGGTAAATTGTTAAACTTATTTTTATTATTTCTGAGGTGTATGCTGGTACAAACGTAAATTAAATGGATGATACATTTACAGTTTTTAATTCTCTAAAAAATATTCCTTTACGATTTTTCTCTAAAATGAATAGGGGAGCAAATAATTACACATATTTAATTTTACATGTTAAATCCCTATGTTCGCCCCTTATCCCAAACACTCGGCATATGTTTTTGGTTTGTTATAATTAATTACAGTGTAATATTTTTCTATGTTGTGTTGTTCAGGACTTTTTTTATGTTTTAATACAATTTGCGCAATTATGGTAAAATGGTCAGTAATGCAGGATTGTACGATTAAAGGTAATATATTTTGTTGAGTATCCTCATTGCTTTTTATAGACAGATGATCTATGCAGCTTCTGGATTTGTGTTGAATTCTTGTATAGTCATTTATATAGGATATGTAACCGTATTCACTCATAATATTTAGGTATTCCATTGAGTCTTTCTTTCCCGATAAAATGTCTATATTGAGATCTCCCACCGATATATTGAAGTCTACTGAGGTTCTGTATATTTGTTGGATGTAGGTTGTGTACTTTTGTAGAAAGTCATCTATTATTGTGGAAGGTGATCTATACATAGCTGATATTAGGAATTTATGGTTTTTATCAGTGGCGGCTCGTCAACTTTTGGTTTGGTGAGGCACAGATTTAATATTGTCGACACTTCACTCGGCCAATAAAACATCTGTGTATATACCGGGTGACCCAGGGTTCTGTAAAAGCCCCATAACTTATTTGCTATTTGAGATATCGACTTCTATTTTTCATAAACTGGTACCCACACTTATTCTACATATTTTAAAAATATGTATGTTTTTGTACAGGGTGTCCTAGTATAAGTAACAGATCAAAGTTATGTTTTTTTTAAATGGAACACCCCATATTTTATACTTAATTTTTAATCCTCTTAAGAAGCTGATAAAAATAGTATAAGATACTATGGGTCTATTATGGACGGTTAGTTAGTTATGGGCAAATTTGTGGCAAAAACATGTACACATTGAAAATATTGCAGAAGCATTCCTAGCAAAGATTGCTTCATTTTTTATACATTAGAACATTTTCCACATCATGAAGAATAATACACATCGGCTTTAGTCCTTTTTTGTTAATACTGCTATACAGGGTGTCAACATACGCAAAACAACGGATAACTATTTTTTTCAAATAAAACACCACCACGTTGCCACCAATCTATGGCATTTTTGATAAGCTTTCCAATGATATACAGTTTGCATAACAAAATATTAAGGATTCTTGAGATTTATCAATAAAAACATATTTCTTTTATTACCTTCTGATGATTTATGGATTTTCAGCCAAAACTATGCATTTTCTGGAAAAATTCCGCTCTACAACTTTGGTCTCTTATTATTCTTTCAGAAAATGCATAGTTTAGGCTGAAAATCCAAAAATCAACAGAAGGTTGATATATAGGGTGTTCCATTTGAAAAAAATAGTTATCCATTATTTTGCGTATGTTGACACCCTGTATAGCAGTATGAACAAAAAAGGACTAAAGCCGATGTGCATTATTCTTCTTGATTTGGAAAATTTTCTAGTGTATAAAAAATGAAGCAATCTTTGCTAGGAACGCTTCTGCAATGTTTTCAATGTGAACATGTTTTTGCCACAAATTTGCCCATAACTAACCAACCGTCCATAATCTTAGTCTGTAATACCGTCCATACTATCTTATACTATTTTTATCAGCTTCTTAAGAGGATTAAAAATAAAGTATAAAATATGGGGTGTTCCATTTAAAAAAACATAACTTTGATCTGTTACTTATACTGAGACACCCTGTACAAAAACATACATATTTTTAAAATATATAGAATAGGTGTGGGTACTAGTTTATGAAAAATAGAAGTCGGTATCTTAAATAGCAAATAAGTTATGGGTTTTTTACGGAACCCTGGGTCACCCGGTATATCTTTAAGATATTCTATTGTTCAGCAAGAACCACGAGAAGGTGTGAAGATTTTCTTGCCGGGATGGGAAAATTGGAAAGGAAATAATAAGGTTGAACTATTAAATAAAAATAAATAAATATTTAAATTCTATAACAAAAATAAAACTCTACATAGGTTTATAATAAATAATGGAATGTGTTATGGAAATAAATGGGACAACAAACTTAAAAATACTCTAATAAATATTAAATATAAAATACAACATAAAACTATTCAAAAAAACGAAATATAGCCTGAATATATAAATATTCAACCTGTTCGTAAGTAAGGTAGTTTCTATTTTATTTATAAAACTATTCATTTGAAAATAAATAAATTCTTAAACAAAACTAGAAATGTGTATATTGAATATTAAAGGAAACGGATCCTATTTATTTAAAGAGATTGCACAAAAGTGTTTCAAGAAAAATGTAATCAAAAAATTTAATGGTTTTTATATATTAATGGTATTCTTCTGTTCTTATTTTCAGCAAAATAATCTATAATTTGATCGTAAAAATGTTCATTTTTACAAAGTGTTTTCACAAATTCCTTTTCAATAGCAATGAGTGACATATTTGACAACCTATTTTGGCCTATTTGATTTCTTGTGCATGTTTTTATTCGTTTTAATACGGAAAAACTTCTTTCCACAGATGCAGATGTTACCGGTATGGTTACTATTAAAGAAATTAGTTTGTACAATTCAGGCATACATACTTGCAAGTCATTATTCTTTATATATTCTAACATATCCATTGGCATTTTAGACTCACCAAGAAGCTTATCTGAATATAGAACCCACAGTTCATTTCGTAATTGTATTTTGTCAAAAAATGGATATTGCTTAATTAATTCTTCAAACAACTGCAATGGAAACGTTTTTGAATACAGTTCAAACTTACTAACAGAAATTAAATCAAAGAATTTTAATTTACTTAGATCAAAAAATCTTGTTTCGATTTGTCCTACCACTGTATCTAAAATTTCGTAAAATATCTGTTTATATTGTAATCCCGTATCATCTGCATCATCAGAGCGCTTTCGCTTTTTCGGAGGATTTTCTATGTCAGAAAAATGTTTTTCGTATATATGATTAAAATATGTTTCATTGGTTCTAAATTCCTTTAATTTTAAAATAAGTGAAGTTAAACGCCCTCTTGCATACGTGATGTCAGTTAGTTTGTGTTGAAGAATTAAAAATACAACACTTGTTTGTTCAAAAATAAGTTTGAAGGAATCTAATAAGAAACAGAAATGGTTGTCTTCTAACAATGATTTTAAGCCGTATGCCTCTCTGATAGATATATTATCAAATTTGTCTGAATTAATTATAAAATTGGATACTTCAATTAATTTATTTTTATTTTCATGAATTGTAAAAATAACCCGAGATGTAAAATTCCAACGTGTTTGTGCATTAGATGGTATTCTTGCATTACAAATTTCATCCAATACTGCGGTTCGTTTTGTTGATTTTGAAAAGAAAGCAGAAAATCCTGTTAGATTTGAAAAAAATATTCGTACTTTTTTTATTGAGTTGCACGATTTACTTAGCACTAAATTTAGAACGTGAGCATGGCAATGAGTAAAAATTGCTTGTGGAGCTACTGATTTTACTTTGGTTTGTAAACCATTCAAATGACCAGCCATAACAGCAGCACCATCATAAGTTTGAGCAATTAATTTTTCTTTGATATTAAATTTTCCAAATGTTTCTGTTAACAAGGTGAATAAATCTTCTGACGTTCGTTGAGAATTTACATCATAAAATCCCATAAACCTGTCAACAAGTGTTCCCTGGATGACGTATCTAAATATAACTGATAATTGAGAAATACAAGTGATATCAGTAGTTTCGTCGACTTGCCATGAAAAAAAATTGGAATTTAAAATTTCACTTTCTATTTGATTCTTCAGTGTGTAACTGATTGAATCAATTAACTCATTTTGAATTGTTTTTGAAAGCCCCGAAAAAATTGAAGCATCATCTAATTTTTTTTTTTTAATCCCATCCGTTTTACTCATTAACAAAACTAATTCTCGAAAATTCCCCTTATTATTTGAGGTTTCTGATTCGTCATGCCCCCTAAATGACAATTCCTGACTGCACAAAAATATTGTCACATCGATTAATCTTTTTAAAATCCCCCTATTTTCCTTCACGTTGTTATTGTACGTTTCGATTTCAATTTGCCGAGCCGTACTTAAAACATTAACTATATTTTGTTTACCTAAAATGTGAAATTTACAATTTGATGATATATGATCTCTACTTTTGGAATGCTTATCAATAGAACGCGCTAATTTTTTTAAATCGTCATAACCTGTTTTATGCCATACCGACTCATTGCTATTTGAAAACAATATGCAAGGCCAACAAAATAATTTATTTCTAATCATTGTACCTGTCAACCAACTACATTTGTCAAACCATGCACTTTTAAATGATCGATGTTTTTGAATCAATAATAAACTAAGATCAGGGCAAGGCCTTTTGATACCTTTTACATAAACTTTATCATCGTACGACAACCGGCTAAATGGATTATCAAGCAAGAAATTTACGATGTCTTTACAATTTCTCACTGTAAGAGTGCTATTTCCGTCATCCATTATAATATAGGAATAAATACTATTTACTAATAAATATCAATAAGATTACCTTTAATAACTAACGCTGATCAACGGACGGCGGAGTGAAATGAATAGATTACTAACACAGCTCACAATTGCGAGTGCCGCGAGGTTCTCTCTCTCTATCACGCGGGTGATTTCCGACCAATGAGAAGCCTGTGAGGCTCGCCTCCGATATCGAAATAAATCTGCACATTACTTCGAATGTGATATGGGTAAACTGTGTGGAGGCATATTAAGTTGCATAAATTCCTACCGCTCTGGTTCATTTCTGCCGCAAGTTCGGCCTGGATGGGCGCGCTAATTCTGATCATTAAAAATCGGGAATTTTCCGTTAATACATCCATTTATAATTACTGTATAATTAATTATCAATATTAAAGCCAACACGGAATAAATTTATTGAATAGATTTATATTTTTATAAAATAGAAAATTAATGGTGAGGCAGTGCCTGAAAATTAATGGTGAGGCAGTGCCTCACCTGCCTCCCCTGACGAGCCGCCACTGGTTTTTATATTCGAGACGAAGTTTGATGATGTTTAAACTTTCATTTTGTACAATTTCCCATTTTATGTTTAAGCAGTTTTCCCTAATATAAATAATTGTACCACTATTTTGATTTAAAGTGTCATTGTTATAAAAAGACTGATATCCTGCCAAATTATACAGCGCTGGCACTTCAATTTTCTAGGTTTCAGTAAGAACTATAACCTCAAATGGTTCCATACTATGTAGGTATATTTTTAATTCATCCAGGTTTTTTGCAATACTTCGAATATTTTGAAGAAGTATTTTAAAGTTATAATTCTTACTATTTAAATCTAACACTTGGTTTACTTCAGTAACATTTTTAAGATTAAAACTTACAACTTGAGGGATTTCAAAATCCCGAATGTATTGATTCATGTTCACGTGTATAGAGCTAAGACAAATAATTAGTTCAGTATGAATAATACAACTTTATAACCTAAAAACTATGTACTAAAATTTAACTAATCCTATTTAGACATATAATAAAACGTGCATTACTTCTTAGATTTTTTAGTTCCTTATACTCTCCGATCTAGTTTTAGGCTTGGTTTTTTTATTATTTACATTTTTTGGTAAGTTTTTTATTTTAATTGCTTTTTCCTCTACGGTTTCTTCTGAATCTCCTTGATTTATCTTCTTTGCTGGTGTTTCAAATGCGGATTTATTTTCTTCAGTTTTATCATTGATTTCCCTTATTGGTGTTGCTGGTACGCTTCTGACTCTGGTTGTCGGATTCGGATCTTCACATACACAATCTACTTGCTCAAGTTGTTCCACTGTATACACTTTATCATTTATGTATAATTTTTGTTTTTTGATGTAGCAGTGTTCCTCCTTATTTTCTTTGGCAATATTTTTCGGTTTGATCATTATTTATATAAATGTTAAGTCCCTTTAATTTATGCGATTGCTGAAAAATCTTTATTTTCGTCATAAATGAGACAAATTCAACCAAGATAGGTGAGTTTTTATTTTTGCCAAGTTTATATAAATTGCTTAAATCAACTGTAGTTAGCTGTAGCTTCATCAAGTGGTTCAGTTTTTCCAGCACTAACCTAGTTGTATCTATACCATTCTCGATATCGAGACCAAAAATGACTATATTATTTTTCCTTTGTTTGCGATCCAAGGATTCTAGTCTGTCATTAATATTTTGATTTTGTGTTTCTATATCTAGAACTCTTCTTTGTATTTGGTCAAATTTTAATGACAATCGGGATTCTGACGCATCTATTTTATTTATTAATTCCGATTTGCTCTTTTGTATTTCTGTTATAATAAGATTCAAATCTTGATTCATAGTGTTAATATTTCTACGTTTTTCAAATGAATAATTCACAATAATATTTAATTATCCTCAATGAATTAACTGAGACAGGGACACATTTCACACTTAGGGGCCGATCTGAGTGACTAACAGTAACAAACAGGCAGGCCCCGGAAAGTAAACTAAATGATAAACACAGAAGTTTAAATGTTGCTTTGTCAGTATCAGACAAATGCGAGGAATATTCTACCGGATTGCGATAAATTAAAATCAAAACCAACCCAATAATGGGGTCAATTATAAAACAAAGGATAGTTAAACGTTTAAAGGCAATTTAAATAAAATAAATAATTAATCAGCAGTTGGGTGAGGATTACCACTGTATAATAATTATTAATTATTTTTATACTGCAAATAAACACGACCAGCAGATATCTGGTGTATGACTCAGCCTCGAGCGCAGAACAACGTAAAGGTTTTTTTTTTCGTCAATGGAAGAAATGCATTTACTTACTGTTAAAATGTGTATATCTTATAAACTATTCAAATATATGCAGCGAGGTTTTCACATAACACAGCTTGTTGCTAATCACAACACTTCACCGAGTTTGATCAATTTATGCAATCAAACAACCGATAAAAACAAACGAATACTCGGAGCACATTCCTTGCGACTAATCACGGCCAAAATTTTTCACTTAATTTATTTGCCAATAAAAGTGTTTTAAACCATTATATGTTTATTTGTGAAATTAAATGTATGTTGTGTTATATTGTTGTCATCACAAAAAAATGAGCATTGAGATACGATAAAAATTAAATATGGCGTCCATAAGAAATAAGAAAGTTGATGATGGTTCAAAAGAAACTAAAAATGTTACAATAAAAAATCCTATGCCATCTATTAGATAATAAAAAAAAGTGCTATAAGAACGTATTTACCGTTTTTAAATATCACCTCAAATTACGAAGATATAAAGAAAAAACGAAAATCAGTTTTTTGGACTTAATTAAAAAAAAAACAATTTAAGTATTTTTTTGCAGTCCATTATTAATCAGCATAAAATTCTGCAAAAGTGCCAAATTTAAACATACCCTGTATCTCTACTAATAAGCGAGATCCCCATGGTGAGCCTCCAATTTGAAACATCCTGTATACCGGGTGACCCAGGGATCTGTAAAAGCCCCATAACTTATTTGCTATTCGACTTCTAGTTTTCTTGAACTGGTACCCACACTTATTCTACATATTTTAAAAATATGTATGTTTTTGTACAGAGTGTCCCAATATACATAACAGAACAAAGTTATGTTTTTTTTTTTAATGGAACACCCTATATTTCATACTTTATTTTCAACTTTCTTGAGAAGCTGATAAAAATAGTATAAGATAGTATGGGTTTATTATGTATGGTTGGAGGTTATGGGCAAATTTGTGGCAAAAACATGTACACATTGAAAACATTGCTAAACGTTCCTAACAAAGATCTACCCTTTATAAAACCTGATGGGAACTCTCATAGAATGTATAATGTAAAAACATTTATTCAAATAACGAGGTAAACCATACATTTCTGCAATAGAATTACGTTTGTCTATTAGAGTAGGATACATACATAAGCTAATTTTTCTATTATTATTATCAAATACATAAACAATGTGGAACTCAAGAAATATAACTCCCGTTTTTTTCACTGAGAAGACAAATTCATATAAAAAAACACACCCCAGAATTAACGAAAAATTCACAGGCATTCCTCCAAAACTCTTTCTTTATTAATTTCACGAGATTTAATATTTTGTTGTGGGGAGGAGAGGCACGGTCCGAGACATCTGCGGGGCAGGTCATTGAGCCAGCGTGGACCCAGGGGCCCAGGGCTAGGCGGATCATGGGGGACCTGAGAAGGACGGCAAACAGCACGGCTGCAGCAATGGATAAAAAGGCGGCAAGGACCACGCGGGACGGAGCAGAGCAACCGGTGGAGGTGGAGGATAGGCTCACCCGCATAAAGATAGATACGGCGGGGTCCTCGTATCTGGAGGTACCGGGGAAGGTGAAGAGAGAGAGGGGGAGCACGGCGGTGGTGGAAATAAAGTTTCTCGAGGAGGACACTACCGAAGGCGAGATTATGGCGGCCATCAGAGAGGCTCTGGGTGGGGAGGCGGACATGAAGGTGGTATGGATCCGGAAGTACGGAGCTGATCTTCGAATTGCCCTGGTCGAGGGGCCAAGAGGCAGGATGCAAACGCTACTCGCAAAGGGATCGATCAGGATCGGCTGGAGTAGATGCAAGATCCAGGAAAGAGCGGAGAAGCCGCCGGCCTGCGGAAGATGCCTGGGCTACGGCCACTGGGAGAGGGATTGCAAAGGACCTGACCGTAAGGGCCACTGCAGGAAGTGCGGGGGGGAAGGACACTTCGAAAGGGAGTGCAAGGAGGAGAGGCCGAGATGTGTCCCTTGTGAGACGATGGGAGTGCGGTCGGAGCACTTCAGAGGAAGCGCGGAATGCAGAGCGTATAAAGCGGCGGAGGAGGGCCTCAAGGGAGCCAGAGCGGGTGACAGGGGAAGGGGGAGGCCTGAAACGGCACGACGGGCAGTTAGGAAGGAGGGGGTCAAAAGCAAATGCGTAGTAGGGGGCAACGCAAGCCTGAGGGTCATTCAGATTAACCTGAATAGGTGCCATGCTGCTCATGATCTGTTGGAGGTCACTGCACGAGAGCAGGATGCCCACATAACAATGGGGTTCTGGAACATTGCGGGAATTAAGACGAAGATAAAGGAGGGCAGGTGGAAGAGAGACTTGGAGGAGTGGTTGGCAGGGAAGGACATAGTGGGGCTGGTAGAGACATGGGTGGGGAAGGAAGAGTGGGGAGAAGTGAAAGGGTGGGAGACTTTATCTGGGAGAAGAAAGATGCGACAAAGTGCGCGACTAAAGGAAGAGCGAGGGCCGGAATGATAGTGGGATGGAGGGAAATGGGGACGGACGTAAAAGGACACATCGGGGATGAGGACGAGGTGGCATGGATAAACTACCGACAAGGAAAGCAGAGGCTGAATGTGGGGTGGGTTTATGTAAACAAGAATTGGAACATAATAAGGAAAGAGATAGAGGACATAACGAGAGGGGGGGGACAATGGGTTCTGGGAGGAGACTTTAACGCAAGAATGGGGGAATTGGGAGGAGGTATGAATGAAGAGGGATTGGTGATAGAAAGAAAATCCAGAGACAAATGGGTGAATGGGGAGGGTAAGAGAATGGAGGAGTGGGTGATGGAGGAGGGGTGGGAGATTCTGAATGGATGTACGGAGGGGGACTGGGAAGGGAAGAAAACATACTGTGGACCGAGGGGATCGTCGGTGATAGATTATGTGGCGATAAAGGGGATGGCAAGAAGGGATGTAGGAAAGATGGAGGTGGAGGAGGTGATGGGCTCGGATCATCTGCCGCTGAAAGTAGTGATATGGATGGAGAAGGAGAAAAGGGTTGAAGGGGATCAAGAAATGGGAAAACTGGAGTGTGGGGCAAAGGCAATAGAAGAAATGAGAAAGAGGATGAGGAAGATTCGGTGGGAAAATGTTAAATCAATGGAGGAGATGGAGGAGTTGATTGTGGGGTGTGGAATAAAAGCCAAAGGAGGTAAAGGAGGAGGGAGCACATGGTTCGATGAAGAATGCAGGCAGGCAAAAAGTGAAGTAAGGAAGGCTGTAGGGGAGTGTATTAGAGGAGGAGGAGAGCAGAAGAAGGTAGTTACGTTAAAAAGGAAATATGAGGAGATGTGCGAAAGGAAAAAACTGCAGGCGGTTGAAAGAGCAAGTGAGGAGTTGAAGAAGTGCAGGAATGAAGCAGATATATGGAAAGTACTGAGGAGAAGTGAAAGAATGAGGCGGGCAGGGATTACACTGAAGGAATGGACAAAGAAATGCAGAGAATCAAGCGGACAACCGGAGGAAGTGGGGAGAGGAAGACAAAGAGATAGGGCGGAAGAGTTTTCGGAGGTGGAGCTGGAAAGAGCTTTCGAGGGAGTTAAAGGTGGAAAAGCTGCAGGGATAGATGGGCTGAAGGCGGAGATGTGGAGGGAGATAGGAGAAGGGGGAAAGAAGAAATTTAGAGAGGAACTGAACCAAATTTGGAGGGGAAGAAGGAGCATACCGAAGTCCTGGAGAGTGGGTGCGATGTGCCCGATACACAAGGGAGGGGACGAGAAGAATCCCGAGAATTATAGGGGGATAACGGTGATGGGAACTGGGTACAAGATTGCGATGATGGTGGTGAAAGATCGTTTGGAAGAAGAGGTAGAGGATAAGGGTCTGATGCCGGAGACGCAGGGGGGATTTAGGAAGGGTAGGGGAACAAGAGAGCAGATCATTACCCTGGCAAGAATGACTGAGAGAGTGACAGAAGAGAAAGGTAGTATATATGCGGTATTTTTGGATCTGAAGGCGGCGTACGACACAGTGCCGAGGGAGAAGCTGCCGGCGTACGACACAGTGCCGAGGGAGAAGCTGCTAGAGTGTATGTCGAATTTATTTGATTAAAATCGTGTTTATATTATAAAATCCATGCCGAAAACAAGTGTCGCACTTAGGTGCAAGCCATTAGGATCATTGCGAAAATTAAATTAAATTTATTTATTAAATGAAATTTCAATTTTTTCAATAACAGTGCATAAAGTCGAATTTATTTGATTGAAATCTTGTTTAGATGATCAAATGCATGCCGAAAACATGTGTCGCACTTAGGTGCAAGCTATTCGGATCATTGCAAAAGTTAAATTTAATTTATTTATAAATTGAAATTTAATTTTTCTAAAAAACAATGAATTAAGTCGAATTTATTTGATTGAAATCTTGTTTAGATGATCAAATGCATGCCGAAAACATGTGTCGCACTTAGGTGCAAGCTATTAGGATCATTGCGAAAATTAAATTTATTCAATTTATTAAATAAAATTTCATTTTTTTTAATAACAATGCATAAAGTCGAATTTATTTGATTGTAATCGTGTTTATATAACCAAAAGCATTCCGAAAACATGTTTCGCACGTAGGTGCAAGCTATAAGGATCATTGCAAAAATTCAATTGAATTTATTTATTAAATGAAATTTCAATTTTTTCAATAACAATGCATAAAGTCGAATTTATTTGATTAAAATCGTGATTATATGTTGATATGCATGCCGAAAACATGTGTCGCACTAAGGTGCAAGCTATTAGGATCATTGCGAAAATTAAATTTAATTTATTAATTAAATGAAATTTCAATGTTTTCAATAACAATGCATAAAGTCGATTTTATTTGATTGAAATCGTGTTTATCAGACCAAAAGCATTCCGAAAACATGTGTCGCACTTAGGTGCAAGCTATTCGGATCATTGCAAAAGTTAAATTTAATTTATTTATAAATTGAAATTTAATTTTTCTAAAAAACAATGAATTAAGTCGAATTTATTTGATTGAAATCTTGTTTAGATGATCAAATGCATGCCGAAAACATGTGTCGCACTTAGGTGCAAGCTATTAGGATCATTGCGAAAATTAAATTTATTCAATTTATTAAATAAAATTTCATTTTTTTTAATAACAATGCATAAAGTCGAATTTATTTGATTGTAATCGTGTTTATATAACCAAAAGCATTCCGAAAACATGTTTCGCACGTAGGTGCAAGCTATAAGGATCATTGCAAAAATTCAATTGAATTTATTTATTAAATGAAATTTCAATTTTTTCAATAACAATGCATAAAGTTGAATTTATTTGATTAAAATCGTGATTATATGTTGATATGCATGCCGAAAACATGTGTCGCACTAAGGTGCAAGCTATTAGGATCATTGCGAAAATTAAATTTAATTTATTAATTAAATGAAATTTCAATGTTTTCAATAACAATGCATAAAGTCGATTTTATTTGATTGAAATCGTGTTTATCAGACCAAAAGCATTCCGAAAACATGTGTCGCACTTAGGTGCAAGCTATTCGGATCATTGCAAAAGTTAAATTTAATTTATTTATAAATTGAAATTTAATTTTTCTAAAAAACAATGAATTAAGTCGAATTTATTTGATTGAAATCTTGTTTAGATGATCAAATGCATGCCGAAAACATGTGTCGCACTTAGGTGCAAGCTATTAGGATCATTGCGAAAATAAAATTTATTCAATTTATTAAATAAAATTTCATTTTTTTTAATAACAATGCATAAAGTCGAATTTATTTGATTGTAATCGTGTTTATATAACCAAAAGCATTCCGAAAACATGTTTCGCACGAAGGTGCAAGCTATAAGGATCATTGCAAAAATTCAATTGAATTTATTTATTAAATGAAATTTCAATTTTTTCAATAACAATGCATAAAGTCGAATTTATTTGATTAAAATCGTGATTATATGTTGATATGCATGCCGAAAACATGTGTCGCACTAAGGTGCAAGCTATTAGGATCATTGCGAAAATTAAATTTAATTTATTAATTAAATGAAATTTCAATGTTTTCAATAACAATGCATAAAGTCGATTTTATTTGATTGAAATCGTGTTTATCAGACCAAAAGAATTCCGAAAACATGCGTCGCACTTAGGTGCAAGCTATTCGGATCATTGCAAAAGTTAAATTTAATTTATTTATAAATTGAAATTTAATTTTTCTAAAAAACAATGAATTAAGTCGAATTTATTTGATTTAAATCTTGTTTAGATGATCAAATGCATGCCGAAAACATGTGTCGCACTTAGGTGCAAGCTATTAGGATCATTGCGAAAATTAAATTTATTCAATTTATTAAATAAAATTTCATTTTTTTTAATAACAATGCATAAAGTCGAATTTATTTGATTGTAATCGTGTTTATATAACCAAAAGCATTCCGAAAACATGTTTCGCACGTAGGTGCAAGCTATAAGGATCATTGCAAAAATTCAATTGAATTTATTTATTAAATGAAATTTCAATTTTTTCAATAACAATGCATAAAGTCGAATTTATTTGATTAAAATCGTGTTTATATGTTGATATGCATGCCGAAAACATGTGTCGCACTTAGGTGCAAGCTATTAGGATCATTGCGAAAATTAAATTTATTCAATTTATTAAATAAAATTTCATTTTTTTTAATAACAATGCATAAAGTCGAATTTATTTGATTGTAATCGTGTTTATATAACCAAAAGCATTCCGAAAACATGTTTCGCACGTAGGTGCAAGCTATAAGGATCATTGCAAAAATTCAATTGAATTTATTTATTAAATGAAATTTCAATGTTTTCAATAACAATGCATAAAGTCGAATTTATTTGATTAAAGTCGTGTTTATGTGTTGATATGCATGCCGAAAATATGTGTCGCACTTAGGTGCAAGCGGTTAGGATCATTGCAAAAATTGAATTTAATTTATTTATTAAATGAAATTTGAATTTTTTTAATAACAATGCACAAAGTCGATTTTTTTTGATTGAAATCGTGTTTATATGATCAAATGCATGCCGAAAACATGTGTCGCACTTAGGTGCAAGCCATTAGGATCATTGCGAAAATTAAATTTAATTTATTTATAAAATTAAATTTCATTTTTTTTAATAACAATGCATAAAGTCAAATTTATTTGATTGAAATCGTGTTTATATGATCAAATACATAATAAAAACATGTGTCGCACTTAGGTGCAAGCGGTTAGGATCATTGCAAAAATTGAATTTAATTTATTTATTAAATGAAATTTGAATTTTTTCAATAACAATGCATAAAGTCGAATTTATTTGTTTGAAATCGTGTTTATATGATCAAATGCATGCCGAAAACATGTGTCGCACTTAGGTGCAAGCCATTAGGATCATTGCGAAAATTAAATTTAATTTATTCATTAAATTAAATTTCATTTTTTTTAATAACAATGCATAAAGTTAAATTTATTTGATTGAAATCGTGTTTATATGATCAAATGCATGCCGAAAACATGTGCCTCACTAAGGTGCAAGCTGTTAGGATCATTGCAAATTTGGAATTTAATTTATTTATTAAATGAAATTTCAATTTTTTCAATAACATTGCATAAAGTCGAATTTATAAGATTGAAATCGTGTTTATATGTTGATATGCATGCCGAAAACATGTGTCGCACTTAGGTCCAAGCTGTTACGATCATTGCAAAAATTGAATTGAATTTATTTATCATGAAATTTCAATTTTTTCAATAACAATGTATAAAGTCAAATTTATTTTATTGAAATCTTGTTTATATGATCAAATGCATGCCGAAAACTTGTGTCGCACTTAGGTGCAACCTGTTAGGATTTTTGCAAAAATTGAATTTTATATATTTATTAAATGAAATTTTAATTTTTTCAATAACAATGCATAAAGTCGAACTCATTTAATTAAAATCGTGTTTATTAGATCAAATGCATGCCGAAAACATGTGTCGCAGTTAGGTGCAAGCTGTTAGGATCATTGCGAAAACTAAATTTATTTTATTTATTAAATGAAATTTCAATTTGTTCAATACCAATGCATGAAATCGAATTTATTTAATTAAAATCGTGTTTATTTGATCAAATGCATGCCGAAAACATGTGTCGCACTTAGGTGCAAGCTGTCAGGATCATTGCGAAAATTAAATTAAATTTATTAATTAAATGAAATTTCTATTTTTTCAATAACAATGCATGAAATCGAATTTATTTAATTAAAATCGTGTTTATTTGATCAAATGCATGCCGAAAACATGTGTCGCACTTAGGTGCAAGCTGTTAGGATCATTGCAAAAATTGAATTTTATTCATTTATTAAATGAAATTTCAATTTTTTCAATAACAATGCATGAAATCGAATTTATTTAATTAAAATCGTGTTTATTTGATCAAATAGATGCCAAAAACATGTGTCGCACTTAGGTGCAAGCTGTTAGGATCATTGCAAAAATGGAATTTAATTTATTAATTAAATGAAATTTCAATTTTTTCAATAACAATGCATAAAGTCGAACTCATTTGATTAAAATCATGTTTATATGATCAAATGCATGCCGAAAACATGTGTTGCACTTAGTTGCAAGCATTTAGGATCATTGCAAAAATTGAATTTTATTCATTTATTAAATGAAATTTCAATTTGTTCAATAACAATGCATAAAGTCGAATTTATTTGATTGAAATCGTGTTTTTATAATCAAATGCATGCCGAAAACATGTGTCGCACTTAGGTGCAAGCTGTCAGGATCATTGCGAAAATTAAATTTAATTTATTAATTAAATGAAATTTCAATTTTTGGAATAACAATGCATGAAATCGAATTTATTTAATTAAAATCGTGTTTATTTGATCAAATGCATGCCGAAAACATGTGTCGCACTTAGGTGCAAGCTGTTAGGATCATTGCAAAAATGGAATTTTAAAGATGGAGTAATATAGGTACCTCATATATACATGTAAAAATCAAAGCAGATATTCATTAATACTATACAGTTCTTTAGTACATTAGAATTGGTATAAATGTTTGTTAAACTTTTTTGTACAGTTAATGCTTTTAAGCCAGTCGGGTAATTTATTAAAAAATATAATACTATTATAATGTAGTCCTTTTTGCGTCCGTGTTAAACGATGCTTGGGAATATTATAATTCATTTTAAATCTCGTTTCATAATTGTGATCGATTTCATTTTTCCTATACATTTCTTTGTTCTTAGTTAGAAACATAATACACTCATAGATATAAATTGCGTATATTGTTAGTAAATTATATTTTTGAAAATATCCTCGACATGACGTGCGTGTGCCCAAGTTGTACATAATGCGAATTATTCGTTTCTGTGCCATAAATACTCGATTCATTTCTTTGCCTTTGCCCCAAATAACAACTCCAAATCTCATGTTTGCCACAAAAACATTGAAATACATTGTTCTCAATGAATCCATGTCCAACATGCTTTTCAGTTTTCTAAAGGCGTAACATATACCACTAAGTTTGTTACAAAGTGTGTTAATATGTTGATCGAAAGAGAGATATTCATCTAACTCCACCCCCAACAGTTTAACACATGAATCAGTTGAAAATTTAATATTATTTATTTCAATAAAATGTGGCGTGGGAATACTTTTATTAGTTTTAAAAATGACGCATTTTGTTTTATTAGCATTTAATGAGAGCTTATTTGTTTTAAACCACTGATCGAGTATAGTGAAATATATTTCACATTCCTGTTTAATGACAGGGTAGTCAGAGCCTCTAATGATGATAGTGGTGTCATCGGCGTATGTTATAATTGTGTGTTCGCAATTTTGTATTTGAGTGCCAATGTCATTCATATATATGATGAATAGCAGTGGTCCCAAGATACTACCCTGCGGTATGCCTCGTATGACCATCTCACTATTCGACCTCACCTCCACTCCGTCAACATTGAGTTTAACTATTTGTTGGCGATTTGTTAAATATGATTTGAACCAGGAGAGAGCGCTGCCCCTAACTCCATAGCGTTCTAACTTATTAAGGAGTATGGTATGATCAATGCTATCAAAAGCTTTTGATAGGTCAAGAAACATACCGCAGGTAATATCTTTGCTTTCCAGCGCCAATAATATATTATTTGTGCACTCATAGAGAGCAGTTTCAATACTTCTGCCTGGTAAAAAGCCATGCTGACAGTTGTTGATTAAGTTGCAGGTTCTAAAGAAATTGAATAAACGAGTATAGACTAATTGTTCCAATATTTTTGAGAAAGATATGAGGACACTAATTGGGCGATAATGTTTAAGTATATTAGGATCGCCATTCTTATATATTGGTGTAATAAGTGCTGTTTTAAAAGCTTCTGGAAAAATTCCACATTCGATAGATTTATTTACGATATGTAATAGTGGAGTTATTATACATTCTAGACTTGCCATTATTAAATGCATGGGAATATCATCAGCACCTGAGCTGTTTATATTTTTCATGCTTAGGATAGAATTCCGAAGTTCAGATTCTGTGACGGGAAACATGAAAAATGATTTATGGTTTTCTGTATAACTATACTGCTGGTCAGTATGATTTGTATCGCCTAAATTATCCGCAATGTTAACAAACAATTTATTAAACATATTGACTATGTCTTCATTTTTATCAACATTTGGAATAATATTATGGACTACAGCTTTTCCCCGTTCCTTATTTATTATTTTCCACATTTCCCTACTTTTATTTTTAGAAGAATTTATTTTATTACGAAAGTATTGCTTCTTATTAGATAATAACAGTTCATTGTAAAGTTTTTGGTAATGTTTAAAAATATCTTTGAAACCAGCATCAAATTTCGACATCTGAAACATTGACAATTTATGTTTTAGATCTAATATTTCAGGAGTTATGTATGCTTTATTTTTATTACGTATTTATTTATTAAATGAAATTTCAATTTTTTCAATAACAATGCATAAAGTCGAATTTATTTGATTGAAATCGTGTTTATATGATCAAATGCCAGCCGGAACCATGTGCCGCACTTGAGTGCAAGCTGTTAGGATAATTGCAAAAGTTGAATTTAATTTATTTATTAAATGAAATTTTAATTTTTTCAATAACAATGCACAAAGTCGAACTTATTTGATTAAAATCGTGTTTATATGATCAAATGCATGCCGAAAACATGTGTTGCACTTAGGTGCAAGCTGTTAGGATCATTGCAAAAATTGAATATGATTTATTTATTAAATGAAATTTCAATTTTTTTAATAACAATGAATAAAGTCGAATTTATTTGATTGAAATCGTGTTTATATGATCAAATGCCAGTGCCAGCCGGAAACATGTGCCGCACTTAGGTGCAAGCTGTTAGGATCATTGCAAAAATTGAATTTAATTTATTTATTAAATAAAATTTCAATTTTTTTAATAACAATTCATAAACTCAAATTTATTTGTTTGAAATAGTGTTTATACGATCAAATGCATGCCGAAAACATGTGCCGCACTTAGGTGCAAGCTGTTAGGATCATTGCAAAAATGGAATTTAATTTATTTATTAAATGAAATTTCAATTTTTTCAATAACAATGCATAAAGTCGAATTTATTTAAATAAAATCGTGTTTATTTGATCAAATGCATGCCGAAAACATGTGTCGCACTTAGGTGCAAGCTGTTAGGATCATTGCAAAAATTGAATTTAATTTATTTATTAAATGAAATTTCAATTTTTTCAATAACAATGCATTAAGTCGATTTAATTTAATAAAAATCTTGTTTATATGATCAAATGCATGCCGAAAACATGTGTCGAATTTAATTTATTCATTAAATGAAATTTCAATTTTTTCAATAACAATGCATAAAGTCGAACTTATTTAATTGAAATCGTGGTTATATGATCAAATGCAAGACAAAAACATGTGCCGCACTTTGGTGCAAGCTGTTAGGATCATTGCGAAAATTGAATTGAATTTATTTATTAAATGAAATTTCAACTTTTTCAATAACAATGCATAAAATCGAATTTATTTAAATAAAATCGTGTTTATTTGATCAAATGCATGCCGAAAACATATGTCGCACTTAGGTGCAAGCTGTTAGGATCATTGCAAAAATTGAATTTAATTTATTCATTAAATGAAATTTCAATTTTTTCAATAACAATCCATTAAATGAAATTTCAATTTTTTCAATAACAATGCATAAAGTCGAACTTATTTAATTGAAATCGTGGTTATATGATCAAATGCAAGACGAAAACATGTGCCGCACTTAGGTGCAAGCTGTTAGGATCATTGCAAAAATTGAATGTAATTTATTTATTAAATGAAATTTCAATTTTTTCAATAACAATCCAGAAAGTCGAATTTATTTGATTGAAATCGTTTTTATATGATCAAATTCAAGACGAAAACATGTGTCGCACTTAGGTGCAAGCTGTTAGGATCATTGCGAAAATTAAATTTAATTTATTTATTAAATGAAATTTCAATTTTTTCAATAACAAAGCATAAAGTCGAACTTATTTGAATAAAATCGTGTTTATATGATCAAAAGCATGCCGAAAACATATGTCGCACTTAGGTGCAAGCTGTTAGGATCATTGCAAAAATTGAATGTAATTTATTTATTAAATGAAATTTGAATTTTTTCAATAACAATGCATAAAGTCGAATTTATTTGATTGAAATCGTTTTTATATGATCAAATGCAAGACGAAAACATGTGCCGCACTTAGGTGCAAGCTGTTAGGATCATTGCAAAAATTGAATGTAATTTATTTATTAAATGAAATTTCAATTTTTTCAATAACAATGCATAAAGTCGAATTTATTTGATTGAAATCGTGTTTATATGATCAAATAAATGCCGAAAACATGTGCCTCACTTAGGTGCAAGCTGTTAGGATCATTGCAAAAATGGAATTTAATTTATTTATTAAATGAAATTTCAATTTTTTCAATAACAATGCATAAAATCGAATTTATTTAATTAAAATCGTGTTTATTTGATAAAATGCATGCCGAAAACATGTGCCGCACTTAGGTGCAAGCTGTTAGGATCATTGCAAAAATTGAATTTAATTTATTTATTAAATGAAATTTCAATTTTTCCAATAACAATGCATAAAGTCGAACTTATTTGATTAAAATCATGTTTATATGATCAAATGCCTGCCGGAAACTTCTGCCGCACTTAAGTGCAAGCTCTTAGGATCATTGCAAAAATTGAATTTAATATATTTATTAAATGAAATTTTAATTTTTTCAATAACAATGCATAAAGTCAAATCTATTTGACTGAAATCGTGTTTATATGATCAAATGCATGACGAAAACTGGTGTCGCACTTAGGTGCAAGCTCTTAGGATCATTGCAAAAATTGAATTTGATTTATTTATTAAATAAAATTTCAATTTTTTCAATAACAATGCATAAAGTCGAATTTATTTGACTGAAATCGTGTTTATATGATCAAATGCATGCCTAAAACATGTGCCGCACTTGAGTGCAAGCTGTTAGGATCATTGCAAAAGTTGAATTTAATTTATTTATTAAATGAAATTTCAATTTTTTCAATAACAATGCATAAAGTCGAATTTATTTGATTGAGATCGTGTTTATATGATCAAATGCATCCCGAAAACATGTGTCGCATTTAGGTGCAAGCTGTTAGGATCATTGCGAAAATTAATTTTAATTTATTTATTAAATGAAATTTCAATTTGTTCAATAACAATGCATAAAGTCGAATTTATTTCATTGAAATCGTGTTTATATGATCAAATGCATGCCGAAAACATGTGCCGCACTTAGGTGCAAGCTGTTAGGATCATTGCAAAAATGGAATTTAATTTATTTATTAAATGAAATTTAAATTTTTTCAATAACAATGCATAAAATCGAATTTATTTAATTAAAATCGTGTTTATTTGATCAAATGCATGCCGAAAACATGTGTCGCACATAGGTGCAAGCTGTTAGGATCATTGCGAAAATTGAATTTTATTCATTTATTAAATGAAATTTCAATTTTTTCAATAACAATGCATGAAATCGAATTTATTTAATTAAAATCGTGTTTATTTGATCAAATGGATGCCGAAAACATGTGTCAAACTTAGGTGCAAGCTGTTAGGATCATTCCAAAAATTGAATTTAATTTATTTATTAAATGAAATTTCAATTTTTTTAATAACAATGCATAAAGTCGATATTATTTGATTGAAATCTTGTTTATATGATCAAATGCATGCCGAAAACATGTGTCGCACTTAGGTGCAAGCTGTTAGGATCATTGCAAAAATTGAATTTAATTTATTTATTAAATGAAATTTAAATTTTTTCAATAACAATGCATAAAGTCGAATTTATTTGACTGAAATCGTGTTTATATGATCAAATGCATGCCTAAAACATGTGACGCACTTGAGTGCAAGCTCTTAGGATCATTGCAAAAATTGAATTTAATATATTTATTAAATGAAATTTAAATTTTTTCAATAACAATGCATAAAGTCGAATTTATTTGATTGAAATCGTGTTTATATGATCAAATGCATGCCTAAAACATGTGCCGCACTTGAGTGCAAGCTGTTAGGATCATTGCAAAAGTTGAATTTAATTTATTTATTAAATGAAATTTCAATTTTTTCAATAACAATGCATAAAGTCGAATTTATTTGATTGAGATCGTGTTTATATGATCAAATGCATGCCGAAAACATGTGTCGCACTTAGGTGCAAGCTGTTAGGATCATTGCGAAAATTAATTTTAATTTATTTATTAAATGAAATTTCAATTTGTTCAATAACAATGCATAAAGTCGAATTTATTTGATTGAAATCGTGTTTATATGATCAAATGCATGCCGAAAACATGTGCCGTACTTAGGTGCAAGCTGTTAGGATCATTGCAAAAATTGAATTTAATTTATTTATTAAATGAAATTTCAATTTGTTCAATAACAGTGCATAAAGTCGAATTTATTTGATTGAAATCGTGTTTATATGATCAAATGCATGCCGAAAACATGTGCCGCACTTAGGTGCAAGCTATTAGGATCATTGCAAAAATGGAATTTAATTTATTTATTAAATGAAATTTCAATGTTTTCAATAACAATGCATAAAATCGAATTTATTTAATTAAAATCGTGTTTATTTGATCAAATGCATGCCGAAAACATGTGTCGCACTTAGGTGCAAGCTGTTAGGATCATTGCAAAAATTGAATTTAATTTATTTATTAAATGAAATTTCAATTTTTTTAATAACAATGCATGAAATCAAATTTATTTAATTAAAATCGTGTTTATTTGATCAAATGGATGCCGAAAACAAGTGTCGCACTTAGGTGCAAGCTGTTAGGATCATTGCAAAAATTGAATTTAATTTATTTATTAAATGAAATTTCAATTTTTTTAATAACAATGTATAAAGTCGATATTATTTGATTGAAATCTTGTTTATATGATCAAATGCATGCCGAAAACATGTGTCGCACTTAGGTGCAAGCTGTTAGGATCATTGCGAAAATTGAATTTTATTCATTTATTAAATGAAATTTCAATTTTTTCAATAACAATGCATGAAATCAAATTTATTTAATTAAAATCGTGTTTATTTGATCAAACGGATGCCGAAAACAAGTGTCGCACTTAGGTGCAAGCTGTTAGGATCATTGCAAAAATTGAATTTAATTTATTTATTAAATGAAATTTCAATTTTTTTAATAACAATGCATAAAGTCGATATTATTTGATTGAAATCTTGTTTATATGATCAAATGCATGCCGAAAACATGTGTCGCACTTAGGTGCAAGCTGTTAGGATCATTGCAAAAATTGAATTTAATTTATTTATTAAATGAAATTTCAATTTGTTCAATAACAATGCATAAAGTCGAATTTATTTGATTGAAATCGTGTGTATATGATCAAATGCATGCCGAAAACATGTGCCGCACTTAGGTGCAAGCCGTTAGGATCATTGCAAAAATTGAATTTAATTTATTCATTAAATGAAATTTAATTTTTTTCAATAACAATGCATTAAGTCGAACTTATTTGATTAAAATCGTGTTTATATGATCAAATGCAAGCTGAAAATGTTTGTCGCACTTAGGTGCAAGCTGTTGGGATCATTGCAAAAATTGAATTTAATTTATTCATTAAATGAAATTTCAATTTTTTCAATAACAATGTATAAAGTCAAATTTGTTTTATTGAAATCTTGTTTAGATGATCAAATGCATGCCGAAATCTTGTGTCGCACTTAGGTGCAAGCTGTTAGGATTTTTGCAAAAATTGAATTTTATATATTTATTAAATGAAATTTCAATTTTTTCAATAACAATGCATAAAGTCGAATTTATTTTATTGAAATCTTTTTTATATGATTAAATGCATGCCGAAAACATGTGTCGCACTTAGGTGCAAGCTGTTGGGATCATTGCGAAAATTAAATTTAATTTATTTATTAAATGAAATTTCAATTTTTTCAAAAACAATTCATAAAGTCGAATTTATTTGACTAAAATCATGTTTTTATGATCAAATACATGCCGAAAACATGTGTTGCACTTAGGTGCAAGCTGTTAGGATCATTGCAAAAATGGAATTTAATTTATTAATTAAATGAAATTTCAATTTTTTCAATAACAATGCATGAAATCGAATTTATTTAATTAAAATCGTGTTTATTTGATCAAATGGATGCCGAAAACATGTGTCGCACTTAGGTGCAAGCTGTTAGGATCATTGCAAAAATTGAATTTAATTTATTTATTAAATGAAATTTAAATTTTTTTAATAACAATGCATAAAGTCGATATTATTTGATTGAAATCTTGTTTATATAATCAAATGCATGCCGAAAACATGTGTCGCAGTTAGGTGCAAGCTGTTAGGATCATTGCAAAAATTGAATTTAATTTATTCATTAAATGAAGTTTCAATTTTTTCAATAACAATGCATAAAGTCAAATTTATTTTATTGAAATCTTGTTTAGATGATCAAATGCATGCCGAAAACATGTGTCGCACTTAGGTGCAAGCTGTTAGGATCATTGCACAAATAGAATTTAATTTATTTATTAAATGAAATTTCAATTTTTTCAATAACAAGAGATAAAATCGAATTTATTTAATTAAAATCGTGTTTATTTGATCGAATGCATGCCGAAAACATGTGTCGCACTTAGGTGCAAGCTGTTAGGATCATTGCAAAAATTGAATTGAATTTATTTATCAAATGAAATTTCAATTTTTTCAATAACAATGTATAAAGTCAAATTTGTTTTATTGAAATCTTATTTAGATGATCAAATGCATGCCGAAATCTTGTGTCGCACTTAGGTGCAAGCTGTTAGGATTTTTGCAAAAATTGAATTTTATATATTTATTAAATGAAATTTCAATTTTTTCAATAACAATGCATAAAGTCGAATTTATTTTATTGAAATCTGGTTTAGATGATCAAATGCATGCCGAAAACATGTGTCGCACTTAGGTGCAAGCTGTTAGGATCATTGCGAAAATTAAATTAAATTTATTTATTAAATGAAATTTCAATTTTTCAATAACAAAGCATAAAGTCAAATTTATTTGATTGAAATCGTGTTTATATGATCAAATGCATGCCGAAAACAGGTGTCGCACTCAGGTGCAAGCCGTTAGGATCATTGCAAAAATTGAATTTGATTTATTTATTAAATGAAATTTCAATTTTTTCAATATCAATGCATAAAGTCGAGTCGAATTTATTTGATTGAAATCGTGTTTTTATAATCAAATGCATGCCGAAAACATGTGTCGCACTTAGGTGCAAGCTGTTAGGATCATTGCAAAAATTGAATTTAATTTATTAATATCCACAACAACCAATCTGGCTTCATTTGCTCAATATGTTTCTGAAGTGATAGATCAGAGAGGCCAAGTTGATGTAGTGTACACGGACTTTTCACGAGCCTTTGACACCCTGGACCACGACATAATCCTAGTGAAACTTGCTGACCTTGGAGCCGCTCCGAGTCTTCTACAACTTATGAAATCTTACTTATCTAATCGTTTAGCATATGTCGCCTTTAATGGTTACCACTCCTACAAATTTTCAATTAATTCTGGTGTCCCGCAGGGTTCGAATCTGGGACCGCTACTTTTTATTATTTTTATTAATTCCCTGCTAGATTCGCTAAATTGTCACGTATTGGCCTATGCAGATGACATCAAACTTTTTAGTAACATTACCTCGCCAAATGATGTTGTGTCTCTACAGAATAATATTAATAAACTAGTATCCTGGTGTGAAAACCACAAACTAATTCTCAATGTTCATAAATGCTGCACTATGTCATTTTTACGAAAATCCAATGTACTTCCAACGACATACGCAATTAATGAGTTACAACTTACCACTTATGCCGAAATAAAAGATCTAGGCATTTTATTCACCAGTGATTTAAATTTTACTAGGCATATTAGTAACACTGCAATATCGGCATCGAGAATGTTAGGGTTTATTATGCGTATTTGTGCGCCTTTCAGTGACATTGACCTAATAAAATGTCTATATTATGCATATGTCATCAGCAAATTTGAGTATGGGTGTCTTATTTGGTATCCATTTTATATGAATCAGAGCATGCCGATGGACCGTGTTCATCGTCGATTTTTAAAGTATTTATCATATAAAGTGGATGGCGTCTATCCCGAACGAGGTGTTGATCAAGATTTGCTACTAGAAAGACATGGTATGACTTCACTAGCCGCTAGAAGAAAAGAGCTCACTGCCAAGTTTCTTTGGAAGATCATTCACAATAGAGTGGATGCTCCATTTCTATTGTCGAAACTGGTCTTCCACGTCCCTAGGTCAAGCTCAAGGCATATCAGCACTTTCTACATTCCAGGAGCCCGTACCAATTGTCTACGGCGAGCACCAGTTCAGGTTATGTGTCGGAATGCGATGACTCACTATGACGATATTTTTTTTGATCACTTATAGTGATGTTGTCTTGTAATTTCAATGTTTATTTTTGTTAATATAGTTTTAAATAATGAAATACTACTGTATTGTTCAATTGTTTTATATTGTATATATATTATTGTTATTGTCTTGTAAATGGGGTTTCCTGTTGGGCAATAAAGAGCTTTATTATTATTATTATTATTATTATTATTAATTAATTGAAATTTAAATTTTTTTAATAACAATGCATAAAGTCGAATTTATTTGATTGAAATCGTGTTTATATGATCAAATGCATGCCGAAAACATGTGTCGCACTTAGGTGCAAGCTGTTGGGATCATTGCAAAAATTGAATTTAATTTATTCATTAAATGAAGTTTCAATTTTTTCAATAACAATGCATAAAGTCAAATTTATTTTATTGAAATCTTGTTTAGATGATCAAATGCATGCCGAAATCTTGTGTCGCACTTAGGTGCAAGCTGTTAGGATTTTTGCAAAAATTGAATTTTATATATTTATTAAATGAAATTTCAATTTTTTCAATAACAATGCATAAAGTCGAATATATTTGATCAAAATCGTGTTTATATGATTAAATGCATGCCGAAAACATGTGTCGCACTTAGGTGCAAGCTGTTGGGATCATTGCGAAAATTAAATTTAATTTATTTATTAAATGAAATTTCAATTTTTTCAAAAACAATTCATAAAGTCGAATTTATTTGACTAAAATCATGTTTTTATGATCAAATACATGCCGAAAACATGTGTTGCACTTAGGTGCAAGCTGTTAGGATCATTGCAAAAATGGAATTTAATTTATTAATTAAATGAAATTTCAATTTTTTCAATAACAATGCATGAAATCGAAGTTATTTAATTAAAATCGTGTTTATTTGATCAAATGGATGCCGAAAACATGTGTCGCACTTAGGTGCAAGCTGTTAGGATCATTGCAAAAATTGAATTTAATTTATTTATTAAATGAAATTTAAATTTTTTTAATAACAATGCATAAAGTCGATATTATTTGATTGAAATCTTGTTTATATGATCAAATGCATGCCGAAAACATGTGTCGCAGTTAGGTGCAAGCTGTTAGGATCATTGCAAAAATTGAATTTAATTTATTCATTAAATGAAGTTTCAATTTTTTCAATAACAATGCATAAAGTCAAATTTATTTTATTGAAATTTTGTTTAGATGATCAAATGCATGCCGAAAACATGTGTCGCACTTAGGTGCAAGCTGTTAGGATCATTGCACAAATAGAATTTAATTTATTTATTAAATGAAATTTCAATTTTTTCAATAACAAGAGATAAAATCGAATTTATTTAATTAAAATCGTGTTTATTTGATCGAATGCATACCGAAAACATGTGTCGCACTTAGGTGCAAGCTGTTAGGATCATTGCAAAAATTGAATTGAATTTATTTATCAAATGAAATTTCAATTTTTTCAATAACAATGTATAAAGTCAAATTTGTTTTATTGAAATCTTGTTTAGATGATCAAATGCATGCCGAAATCTTGTGTCGCACTTAGGTGCAAGCTGTTAGGATTTTTGCAAAAATTGAATTTTATATATTTATTAAATGAAATTTCAATTTTTTCAATAACAATGCATAAAGTCGAATTTATTTTATTGAAATCTTGTTTAGATGATCAAATGCATGCCGAAAACATGTGTCGCACTTAGGTGCAAGCTGTTAGGATCATTGCGAAAATTAAATTAAATTTATTTATTAAATGAAATTTCAATTTTTCAATAACAAAGCATAAAGTCAAATTTATTTTATTGAAATCTTGTTTAGATGATCAAATGCATGCCGAAAACAGGTGTCGCACTCAGGTGCAAGCCGTTAGGATCATTGCAAAAATTGAATTTGATTTATTTATTAAATGAAATTTCAATTTTTTCAATATCAATGCATAAAGTCGAGTCGAATTTATTTGATTGAAATCGTGTTTTTATAATCAAATGCATGCCGAAAACATGTGTCGCACTTAGGTGCAAGCTGTTAGGATCATTGCAAAAATTGAATTTAATTTATTAATTAATTGAAATTTAAATTTTTTTAATAACAATGCATAAAGTCGAATTTATTTGATTGAAATCGTGTTTATATGATCAAATGCATGCCGAAAACATGTGTCGCACTTAGGTGCAAGCTGTTAGGATCATTGCAAAAATTGAATTTAATTTATTAATTAATTGAAATTTAAATTTTTTTAATAACAATGCATAAAATCGAATTTATTTGATTTAAATCGTGTTTATATGATCAAATGCATGCCGAAAACATGTGTCGCACTTAGGTGCAAGCTGTTAGGATCATTGCGAAAATTAAATTTAATTTATTTATTAAATGAAATTTCAATTTTTTCAATAACAATGCATAAAGTCAAATTTACTTAATTAAAATAGTGTTTATATGATCAAATGCATGCCGAAAACATGTGCCGCACTTAGGTGCAAGCTGTTAGGATCACTGCACAAATGGAATTTAATTTATTTATTAAATGAAATTTCAATTTTTTCAATAACAAGAGATAAAATCGAATTTATTTAATTAGAATCGTGTTTATTTGATCGAATGCATGCCGAAAACATGTGTCGCACTTAGGTGCAAGCTGTTAGGATCATTGCAAAAATTGAATTGAATTTATTTATCAAATGAAATTTCAATTTTTTCAATAACAATGTATAAAGTCAAATTTGTTTTATTGAAATCTTGTTTAGATGATCAAATGCATGCCGAAATCTTGTGTCGCACTTAGGTGCAAGCTGTTAGGATTTTTGCAAAAATTGAATTTTATATATTTATTAAATGAAATTTCAATTTTTTCAATAACAATGCATAAAGTCGAATTTATTTTATTGAAATCTTGTTTAGATGATCAAATGCATGCCGAAAACATGTGTCGCACTTAGGTGCAAGCTGTTAGGATCATTGCGAAAATTAAATTAAATTTATTTATTAAATGAAATTTCAATTTTTCAATAACAAAGCATAAAGTCAAATTTATTTGATTGAAATCGTGTTTATATGATCAAATGCATGCCGAAAACAGGTGTCGCACTTAGGTGCAAGCCGTTAGGATCATTGCAAAAATTGAATTTGATTTATTTATTATATGAAATTTCAATTTTTTCAATATCAATGCATAAAGTCGAGTCGAATTTATTTGATTCAAATCGTGTTTTTATAATCAAATGCATGCCGAAAACATGTGTCGAACTTAGGTGCAAGCTGTTAGGATCATTGCAAAAATTGAATTTAATTTATTAATTAATTGAAATTTAAATTTTTTTAATAACAATGCATAAAGTCGAATTTATTTGATTGAAGTCGTGTTTATATGATCAAATGCATGCCGAAAACATGTGTCGCACTTAGGTGCAATCTGTTAGGATCATTGCGAAAATTAAATTTAATTTATTTATTAAATGAAATTTCAATTTTTTCAATAACAAAGCATAAAGTCAAATTTATTTGATTAAAATCGTGTTTATATGATCAAATGCATGCCGAAAACATGTGTCGCACTTAGGTGCAAGCCGTTAGGATCATTGCAAAAATTGAATTTAATTTATTTATTAAATGAAATTTCAATTTTTTCAATATCAATGCATAAAGTCGAATTTATTTGATTAAAATCGTGTTTTTATAATCAAATGCATGCCGAAAACATGTGTCGCACTTAGGTGCAAGCTGTTAGGATCATTGCAAAAATTGAATTTAATTTATTAATTAATTGAAATTTAAATTTTTTTAATAACAATGTATAAAGTCGAATTTATTTGATTGAAACCGTGTTTTTATAATCAAATGCATGCCGAAAACATGTGTCGCACTTAGGTGCAAGCTGTTAGGATCATTGCGAAAATTAAATTAAATTTATTTATTAAATGAAATTTCAATTTTTTCAATAACAAAGCATAAAGTCAAATTTATTTGATTGAAATCGTGTTTATATTATCAAATGCATGCCGAAAACATGAGTCGCACTTAGGTGCAAGCTGTTAGGATCATTGCGAAAATTAAATTAAATTTATTTATTAAATGAAATTTCAATTTTTCAATAACAAAGCATAAAGTCAAATTTATTTTATTGAAATCTTGTTTAGATGATCAAATGCATGCCGAAAACAGGTGTCGCACTCAGGTGCAAGCCGTTAGGATCATTGCAAAAATTGAATTTGATTTATTTATTAAATGAAATTTCAATTTTTTCAATATCAATGCATAAAGTCGAGTCGAATTTATTTGATTGAAATCGTGTTTTTATAATCAAATGCATGCCGAAAACATGTGTCGCACTTAGGTGCAAGCTGTTAGGATCATTGCGAAAATTAAATTAAATTTATTTATTAAATGAAATTTCAATTTTTTCAATAACAAAGCATAAAGTCAAATTTATTTGATTGAAATCGTGTTTATATTATCAAATGCATGCCGAAAACATGTGTCGCACTTAGGTGCAAGCTGTTAGGATCATTGCGAAAATTAAATTAAATTTATTTATTAAATGAAATTTCAATTTTTTCAATAACAAAGCATAAAGTCAAATTTATTTGATTGAAATCGTGTTTATATTATCAAATGCATGCCGAAAACATGAGTCGCACTTAGGTGCAAGCTGTTAGGATCATTGCGAAAATTAAATTTAATTTATTTATTAAATGAAATTTCAATTTTTCAATAACAAAGCATAAAGTCAAATTTATTTTATTGAAATCTTGTTTAGATGATCAAATGCATGCCGAAAACAGGTGTCGCACTCAGGTGCAAGCCGTTAGGATCATTGCAAAAATTGAATTTGATTTATTTATTAAATGAAATTTCAATTTTTTCAATATCAATGCATAAAGTCGAGTCGAATTTATTTGATTGAAATCGTGTTTTTATAATCAAATGCATGCCGAAAACATGTGTCGCACTTAGGTGCAAGCTGTTAGGATCATTGCAAAAATTGAATTTAATTTATTAATTAATTGAAATTTAAATTTTTTTAATAACAATGCATAAAGTCGAATTTATTTGATTGAAATCGTGTTTATATGATCAAATGCATGCCGAAAACATGTGTCGCACTTAGGTGCAAGCTGTTAGGATCATTGCAAAAATTGAATTTAATTTATTAATTAATTGAAATTTAAATTTTTTTAATAACAATGCATAAAGTCGAATTTATTTGATTGAAATCGTGTTTATATGATCAAATGCATGCCGAAAACATGTGTCGCAGTTAGGTGCAAGCTGTTAGGATCATTGCGAAAATTAAATTTAATTTATTTATTAAATGAAATTTCAATTTGTTCAATAACAATGCATAAAGTCAAATTTATTTGACTGAAATCGTTTTTATATGATCAAATCCCAGCCGGAAATATGTGCCGCACTTAGGTGGAAGCTGTCAGGATCATTGCGAAAATTAAATTTAATTTATTTATTAAATTAAATTTCAATTTTTTCAATAACAATGCATAAAGTCGAATTTATTTGATTGGAATCGTGTTTTTATAATCAAATGCATGCCGAAAACACGTGTCGCACTGAGGTGCAAGCTGTTAGGATCATTTAGAAAATTAAATTTAATTTATTTATTAAATGAAATTTCAATTATTTCAATAACAATGCATAAAGTCAAATTTATTTGACTGATATCGTGTTTTTATAATCAAATGCATGCCGAAAACATGTGTCGCACTTAGGTGCAAGCTGTCAGGATCATTGCGAAAATTAAATTTAATTTATTTATTAAATGAAATTTCAATTTTTTCAATAACAATGCATAAAGTCGAATTTATTTGATTGAAATCGTGTTTTTATAATCAAATGCATGCCGAAAACACGTGTCGCACTTAGGTGCAAGCTGTTAGGATCATTTCGAAAATTAAATTAAATTTATTTATTAAATGAAATTTCAATTTTTCAATAACAAAGCATAAAGTCAAATTTATTTGATTGAAATCGTGTTTATATGATCAAATGCATGCCGAAAACAGGTGTCGCACTTAGGTGCAAGCCGTTAGGATCATTGCAAAAATTGAATTTGATTTATTTATTAAATGAAATTTCAATTTTTTCAATATCAATGCATAAAGTCGAGTCGAATTTATTTGATTCAAATCGTGTTTTTATAATCAAATGCATGCCGAAAACATGTGTCGCACTTAGGTGCAAGCTGTTAGGATCATTGCAAAAATTGAATTTAATTTATTAATTAATTGAAATTTAAATTTTTTTAATAACAATGCATAAAGTCGAATTTATTTGATTGAAGTCGTGTTTATATGATCAAATGCATGCCGAAAACATGTGTCGCACTTAGGTGCAAGCTGTTAGGATCATTGCAAAAATTGAATTTGATTTATTTTTTAAATGCAATTTCAATTTTTTCAATATCAATGCATAAAGTCGAGTCGAATTTATTTGATTCAAATCGTGTTTTTATAATCAAATGCATGCCGAAAACAGGTGTCGCACTTAGGTGCAAGCCGTTAGGATCATTGCAAAAATTGAATTTAATTTATTTATTAAATGAAATTTCAATTTTTTCAATATCAATGCATAAAGTCGAATTTATTTGATTGAAATCGTGTTTTTATAATCAAATGCATGCCGAAAACATGTGTCGCACTTAGGTGCAAGCTGTTAGGATCATTGCAAAAATTGAATTTAATTTATTAATTAATTGAAATTTAAATTTTTTTAATAACAATGTATAAAGTCGAATTTATTTGATTGAAATCGTGTTTTTATAATCAAATGCATGCCGAAAACATGTGTCGCACTTAGGTGCAAGCTGTTAGGATCATTGCGAAAATTAAATTAAATTTATTTATTAAATGAAATTTCAATTTTTTCAATAACAAAGCATAAAGTCAAATTTATTTGTTTGAAATCGTGTTTATATGATCAAATGCATGCCGAAAACATGAGTCGCACTTAGGTGCAAGCTGTTAGGATCATTGCGAAAATTAAATTTAATTTATTTATTAAATGAAATTTCAATTTGTTCAATAACAATGCATAAAGTCAAATTTATTTGACTGAAATCGTTTTTATATGATCAAATCCCAGCCGGAAATATGTGCCGCACTTAGGTGGAAGCTGTCAGGATCATTGCGAAAATTAAATTTAATTTATTTATTAAATTAAATTTCAATTTTTTCAATAACAATGCATAAAGTCGAATTTATTTGATTGAAATCGTGTTTTTATAATCAAATGCATGCCGAAAACATGTGTCGCACTTAGGTGCAAGCTGTTAGGATCATTGCAAAAATTGAATTTAATTTATTAATTAATTGAAATTTAAATTTTTTTAATAACAATGCATAAAGTCGAATTTATTTGATTGAAATCTTGTTTATATGATCAAATGCATGCCGAAAACATGTGTCGCACTTAGGTGCAAGCTGTTAGGATCATTGCGAAAATTAAATTTAATTTATTTATTAAATGAAATTTCAATTTGTTCAATAACAATGCATAAAGTCAAATTTATTTGACTGAAATCGTTTTTATATGATCAAATGCCAGCCGGAAACATGTGCCGCACTTAGGTGGAAGCTGTCAGGATCATTGCGAAAATTAAATTTAATTTATTTATTAAATGAAATATCAATTATTTCAATAACAATGCATAAAATCGAATTTATTTGATTGAAATCGTGTTTTTATAATCAAATGCATGCCGAAAACATGTGTCGCACTTAAGTGCAAACCATTAGGATCATTGCAAAAAATGAATTTAATTAATTTATTAAATGAAATTTCAATTTTTTCAATAACAATGCATAAAGTCAAATTTATTTGATTGAAATCAAGTTTATTTAATCAAATGAATGCCGAAAACATGTGTTGCACTTAGGTGCAAGCTATTAAGATCATTGCAAAAAATAAATTTAATTTATTGATTAAATGAAATTTCAATTTTTTCAATAACATTGCATAAAGTCGAATTTATTTAATTAAAATCGTGTTTACATGACCGAAAGCATGCCGAAAACAAGTGTCGCACTTAGGTGCAAGCTGTTAGGATCATTGCAAAAATTGTATTTATTATATTTATAAAATGAAATTTCAATTTTTTCAATAACAATGCATAAAGTCGAATTTATTTGATTGAAATCGTGTTTATGTGATCAAATGCATGCCGAAAACATGTGTCGCATTTAGGTGCAAGCAATAAGGATTATTGCGAAAATGAAATTTATTTTATTTATTAAATGATATTTCAATTTTTTCAATAACAATGCATAAAGTCGAATTTATTTGATTGAACCCGTGTTTATATAATCAAATACATGCCGAAAACATGTGCCGAATTTAGGTGCAAGCTGTTAGGATCATTGCAAAAAATGAATTTAATTTATTTATTAAATGAAATTTCAATTTTTTCAATAACAATGCATAAAGTCAAATTTATTTGATTGAAATCATGTTTATTTTATCAAATGCATTCCGAAAACAAGTGTCGCACTGAGGTGCAATCTATGAGGATCATTGCAAAAATTAAATTTATTTTATTTATTAAATGAAATTTCAATTTTTTCAATAACAATGCATAAAGTCGAATTTATTTGACTGAAATCGTGTTTATATGATCAAATGCATGCCTAAAACATGTGCCGCACTTGAGTGCAAGCTGTTAGGATCATTGCAAAAGTTGAATTTAATTTATTTATTAAATGAAATTTCAATTTTTTCAATAACAATGCATAAAGTCGAATTTATTTGATTGAAATCGTGTTTATATGATCAAATGCATGCCGAAAACATGTGTCGCATTTAGGTGCAAGCTGTTAGGATCATTGCGAAAATTAATTTTAATTTATTTATTAAATGAAATTTCAATTTGTTCAATAACAATGCATAAAGTCGAATTTATTTCATTGAAATCGTATTTATATGATCAAATGCATGCCGAAAACATGTGTCGCACATAGGTGCAAGCTGTTAGGATCATTGCGAAAATTGAATTTTATTCATTTATTAAATGAAATTTCAATTTTTTCAATAACAATGCATGAAATCGAATTTATTTAATTAAAATCGTGTTTATTTTATCGAATGCATGCCGAAAACATGTGTCGCACTTAGGTGCAAGCTGTTAGGATCATTGCAAAAATTGAATTGAATTTATTTATCAAATGAAATTTCAATTTTTTCAATAACAATGTATAAAGTCAAATTTGTTTTATTGAAATCTTGTTTAGATGATCAAATGCATGCCGAAATCTTGTGTCGCACTTAGGTGCAAGCTGTTAGGATTTTTGCAAAAATTGAATTTTATATATTTATTAAATGAAATTTCAATTTTTTCAATAACAATGCATAAAGTCGAATTTATTTTATTGAAATCTTGTTTAGATGATCAAATGCATGCCGAAAACATGTGTCGCACTTAGGTGCAAGCTGTTAGGATCATTGCGAAAATTAAATTAAATTTATTTATTAAATGAAATTTCAATTTTTCAATAACAAAGCATAAAGTCAAATTTATTTGATTGAAATCGTGTTTATATGATCAAATGCATGCCGAAAACAGGTGTCGCACTTAGGTGCAAGCCGTTAGGATCATTGCAAAAATTGAATTTGATTTATTTATTAAATGAAATTTCAATTTTTTCAATATCAATGCATAAAGTCGAGTCGAATTTATTTGATTCAAATCGTGTTTTTATAATCAAATGCATGCCGAAAACATGTGTCGAACTTAGGTGCAAGCTGTTAGGATCATTGCAAAAATTGAATTTAATTTATTAATTAATTGAAATTTAAATTTTTTTAATAACAATGCATAAAGTCGAATTTATTTGATTGAAGTCGTGTTTATATGATCAAATGCATGCCGAAAACATGTGTCGCACTTAGGTGCAATCTGTTAGGATCATTGCGAAAATTAAATTTAATTTATTTGTTAAATGAAATTTCAATTTTTTCAATAACAAAGCATAAAGTCAAATTTATTTGATTAAAATCGTGTTTATATGATCAAATGCATGCCGAAAACAGGTGTCGCACTTAGGTGCAAGCCGTTAGGATCATTGCAAAAATTGAATTTAATTTATTAATTAATTGAAATTTAAATTTTTTTAATAACAATGTATAAAGTCGAATTTATTTGATTGAAATCGTGTTTTTATAATGAAATGCATGCCGAAAACATGTGTCGCACTTAGGTGCAAGCTGTTAGGATCATTGCGAAAATTAAATTAAATTTATTTATTAAATGAAATTTCAATTTTTTCAATAACAAAGCATAAAGTCAAATTTATTTGATTGAAATCGTGTTTATATTATCAAATGCATGCCGAAAACATGAGTCGCACTTAGGTGCAAGCTGTTAGGATCATTGCGAAAATTAAATTTAATTTATTTATTAAATGAAATTTCAATTTGTTCAATAACAATGCATAAAGTAAAATTTATTTGACTGAAATCGTTTTCATATGATCAAATCCCAGCCGGAAATATGTGCCGCACTTAGGTGGAAGCTGTCAGGATCATTGCGAAAATTAAATTTAATTTATTTATTAAATTAAATTTCAATTTTTTCAATAACAATGCATAAAGTCGAATTTATTTGATTGAAATCGTGTTTTTATAATCAAATGCATGCCGAAAACATGTGTCGCACTTAGGTGCAAGCTGTCAGGATCATTGCGAAAATTCAATTTAATTTATTTATTAAATGAAATTTCAATTTTTTCAATAACAATGCATAAAGTCGAATTTATTTGATTGGAATCGTGTTTTTATAATCAAATGCATGCCGAAAACACGTGTCGCACTTAGGTGCAAGCTGTTAGGATCATTTCGAAAATTAAATTTAATTTATTTATTAAATGAAATTTCAATTATTTCAATAACAATGCATAAAGTCAAATTTATTTGACTGAAATCGTGTTTTTATAATCAAATGCATGCCGAAAACATGTGTCGCACTTAGGTGCAAGCTGTCAGGATCATTGCGAAAATTAAATTTAATTTATTTATTAAATGAAATTTCAATTTTTTCAATAACAATGCATAAAGTCGAATTTATTTGATTGGAATCGTGTTTTTATAATCAAATGCATGCCGAAAACACGTGTCGCACTTAGGTGCAAGCTGTTAGGATCATTTCGAAAATTAAATTAAATTTATTTATTAAATGAAATTTCAATTTTTCAATAACAAAGCATAAAGTCAAATTTATTTGATTGAAATCGTGTTTATATGATCAAATGCATGCCGAAAACAGGTGTCGCACTTAGGTGCAAGCCGTTAGGATCATTGCAAAAATTGAATTTGATTTATTTATTAAATGAAATTTCAATTTTTTCAATATCAATGCATAAATTCGAGTCGAATTTATTTGATTCAAATCGTGTTTTTATAATCAAATGCATGCCGAAAACATGTGTCGCACTTAGGTGCAAGCTGTTAGGATCATTGCAAAAATTGTATTTAATTTATTAATTAATTGAAATTTAAATTTTTTTAATAACAATGTATAAAGTCGAATTTATTTGATTGAAATCGTGTTTTTATAATCAAATGCATGCCGAAAACACGTGTCGCACTTAGGTGCAAGCTGTTAGGATCATTGCAAAAATTGAATTTAATTTATTAATTAATTGAAATTTAAATTTTTTTAATAACAATGCATAAAGTCGAATTTATTTGATTGAAGTCGTGTTTATATGATCAAATGCATGCCGAAAACATGTGTCGCACTTAGGTGCAATCTGTTAGGATCATTGCGAAAATTAAATTTAATTTATTTATTAAATGAAATTTCAATTTTTTCAATAACAATGCATAAAGTCGAATTTATTTGATTGGAATCGTGTTTTTATAATCAAATGCATGCCGAAAACACGTGTCGCACTTAGGTGCAAGCTGTTAGGATCATTGCAAAAATTGAATTTAATTTATTAATTAATTGAAATTTAAATTTTTTTAATAACAATGTATAAAGTCGAATTTATTTGATTGAAATCGTGTTTTTATAATCAAATGCATGCCGAAAACATGTGTCGCACTTAGGTGCAAGCTGTTAGGATCATTGCGAAAATTAAATTAAATTTATTTATTAAATGAAATTTCAATTTTTTCAATAACAAAGCATAAAGTCAAATTTATTTGATTGAAATCGTGTTTATATGATCAAATGCATGCCGAAAACATGAGTCGCACTTAGGTGCAAGCTGTTAGGATCATTGCGAAAATTAAATTTAATTTATTTATTAAATGAAATTTCAATTTGTTCAATAACAATGCATAAAGTCAAATTTATTTGACTGAAATCGTTTTCATATGATCAAATCCCAGCCGGAAATATGTGCCGCACTTAGGTGGAAGCTGTCAGGATCATTGCGAAAATTAAATTTAATTTATTTATTAAATTAAATTTCAATTTTTTCAATAACAATGCATAAAGTCGAATTTATTTGATTGAAATCGTGTTTTTATAATCAAATGCATGCCGAAAACATGTGTCGCACTTAGGTGCAAGCTGTTAGGATCATTGCGAAAATTAAATTTAATTTATTTATTAAATGAAATTTCAATTTGTTCAATAACAATGCATAAAGTCAAATTTATTTGATTGAAATCAAGTTTATTTAATCAAATGAATGCCGAAAACATGTGTTGCACTTAGGTGCAAGCTATTAAGATCATTGCAAAAAATAAATTTAATTTATTGATTAAATGAAATTTCAATTTTTTCAATAACATTGCATAAAGTCGAATTTATTTAATTAAAATCGTGTTTACATGACCGAAAGCATGCCGAAAACAAGTGTCGCACTTAGGTGCAAGCTGTTAGGATCATTGCAAAAATTGTATTTATTATATTTATAAAATGAAATTTCAATTTTTTCAATAACAATGCATAAAGTCGAATTTATTTGATTGAAATCGTGTTTATGTGATCAAATGCATGCCGAAAACATGTGTCGCATTTAGGTGCAAGCAATAAGGATTATTGCGAAAATGAAATTTATTTTATTTATTAAATGATATTTCAATTTTTTCAATAACAATGCATAAAGTCGAATTTATTTGATTGAACCCGTGTTTATATAATCAAATACATGCCGAAAACATGTGCCGAATTTAGGTGCAAGCTGTTAGGATCATTGCAAAAAATGAATTTAATTTATTTATTAAATGAAATTTCAATTTTTTCAATAACAATGCATAAAGTCAAATTTATTTGATTGAAATCATGTTTATTTGATCAAATGCATTGCGAAAACAAGTGTCGCACTGAGGTGCAATCTATGAGGATCATTGCAAAAATTAAATTTATTTTATTTATTAAATGAAATTTCAATTTTTTCAATAACAATGCATAAAGTCGAATTTATTTGATTGATATTGTGTTTATATGATCAAATGCATGCTGAAAACATATGTCGTATTTAGGTGCGAGCTATAAGAATCATTGCGAAAATTAAATTTATTTTATTTATTAAATGATATTTCAATTTTTTCAATAACAATGCATAAAGTCAAATTTATTTGATTAAAATCAAGTTTATTCGATCCAATTCATGCCGAAAACATGTGTCGCACTAAGGTGCAAGCTATTAAGTTCATTGCAAAAAATAAATTTGATTTATTTATTAAATGAAATTTCAATTTTTTCAATAACAATGCATAAAGTCGAATTTATTCAATTAAAATCGTGTTTATATGATCAAATGCATGCCGAAAACATGGGTCGCACTAGGTTGCATGCTATTAGGATCATTGCAAAAATTAAATTTATTTTATTTATTAAATGAAATTTCAATTTTTTCAATAACAACGTATAAAGTCAAATTTATTTGATTGAAATCAATTTTATTTGATCAAATGCATGCCGAAAACTTGTGTCGCACTTAGGTGCAAGCTATTATGATCATTGCAAAAAATGAATTTATTTTATTTATTAAATGAAATTTCAATTTTTTCAATAACAAAGCATAAAACAGAATCTATTTGATTGAAATCGTGTTTATATGATCAAATGCATGCCGAAAACATGTGTCGCACTTAGGTGCAAGCTATTAGGATCTTTGCAAAAATTAAATTTATTTTATTTATTAAATGAAATTTCACTTTTTTCAATAACAATGCAAAAAGTCGAATTTATTTGATTAAAATCAAGTTTACATGATTAAATGCAAGTCGAAAACATATGTCGCACTTAGGTGCGAGCTATAAGGATCATTGCAAAAATTGAATTTATTTTTTTTATGAAAAGAAATTTCAATTTTTTCAATAACAATGCATAAAGTTGAATTTATTTGATTGAAATCAAGTTTATTTAATCAAATGCATGCCGAAAACTCGTGTCGCACTTAGGTGCAAGCTATTAAGATCATTGCAAAAAATAAATTTAATTTATTGATTAAATGAAATTACAATTTTTTCGATAACAATGCATAAAGTCGAATTTATTTGATTGAAATCGATTTTATATGATCAAATGCATGCCGAAAACATGTGTCACACTTAGGTGCAAGCTATTAGGATCATTGCAAAAATTGAATTTAATTTATTTATTAAATGAAATTTCAATTTTTTCAAAAACAATGCATAAAGTCAAATTTATTTGATTGAAATCAAGTTTATTTAATCAAATGCATGCCGAAAACATGTGTCGCACTAAAGTGCAAGCAATTAAGATCATTGCAAAAAATAAATTTAATTTATTGATTAAATGAAATTTCAATTTTTTCCATAACATTGCATAAAGTCGAATTTATTTAATTGAAATCGTGTTTACATGACCGAAAGCATGCTGAAAACAAGTGTCGCACTTAGGTGCAAGCTGTTAGGATCATTGCAAAAATTGAATTTAATATATTTATAAAATGAAATTTCAATTTTTTCAATAACAATGCATAAAGTCGAATGTATTTGGTTAAAATCGTGTTTTTGTGATCAAATGCATGCCGAAAACATGTGTCGCACTTAGGTGCAAGCTGTTAGGATCATTGCAAAATTTTGAATTTAATTTATGTATTAAATGAATTTTCAATTTTTTTAATAACAATACATAAAGTCCAATTTATTTGATTGAAATCGTGTTTACATGACCAAAAGCATGCTGAAAACAAGTGTCGCACTTAGGTGGAAGCTATTAGGATCATTGCAAAAATTGAATTTAATATATTTATTAAATTAAATTTCAATTTTTTCAATAACAATGCATAAAGTCGAATTTATTTGATTGAAATCGTGTTTATGTGATCAAATGCATGACGAAAACATGTGTCGCACTTAGGTGCAAGCTGTTAGGATCATTGCAAAATTTTGAATTTAATTTATTTATTAAATGAAATATCAATTTTTTTAATACCAATACATAAAGTCCAATTTATTTGATTGAAATCGTGTTTACATGACCAAAAACAGGCTGAAAACAAGTGTCGCACTTAGGTGGAAGCCATTAGGATCATTGCAAAAATTGAATTTAATATATTTATTAAATTAAATTTCAATTTTTTCAATAACAATGCATAAAGTCGAATTTATTTGATGGAAATCGTGTTTTCATGATTAAATGCATGCCGAAAACATGTGTCGCACTTAGGTGCAAGCTGTTAGGATCATTGCAAAATTTTGAATTTAATTTATTTATTAAATGAAATTTCAATTTTTTTAATACCAATACATAAAGTCCAATTTATTTGATTGAAATCGTGTTTACATGACCAAAAACAGGCTGAAAACAAGTGTCGCACTTAGGTGGAAGCCATTAGGATCATTGCAAAAATTGAATTTAATATATTTATTAAATTAAATTTTAATTTTTTCAATAACAATACATTAAATCAAATTTATTTGATTAAAATCGTATTTATATGATTAGATGCATGCCGAAAACATGTGTCGCACAAAGGTGCAAGCTATTAGGGCATTGCAAAAATTGAATTTAATTTATTTATTAAATGAAATTTTCATTTTTTCAATAACAACGCATAAAGACGAATTTATTTGATATTTGATTGAAATCGTGTTTACATGACCAAAAGCATGCCAAAAACATGTGTCGCACTTAGGTGCAAGCTGTTAGGATCATTGCAAAAATTGAATTTAATTTATTTATAAATGAAATTTCAATTTCTTCAATAACAATGCATAAAGTCAAATTTATTTGATAGAAATCAAGTTTATTTAATCAAATGCTTGCCGAAAACTTGTGTCGCACATAGGTGCAAGCTATTATGATCATTGCAAAAATTGAAGTTATTTTATTTATTAAATGAAATTTCAATTTTTTTAATAACAATGCATAAAGTCAAATTTATTTAATTGAAATCAAGTTTATTTGATCAAATGCATGCTGAAAACATGTGTCGCACTTAGGTGCAAGCTATTGGGATCATTGCAAAAAATAAGCTTTTTTTTATTTATTAAATGAAATTTCAATTTTTTCAATAACAATGCATAAAGTCTAATTTATTTGATTGGAATCGTGTTTATATGATCAAATGCATGCCCAAAACATGTGTCGTACTTGGGTGCAAGCTATTAGGATACTTGCAAAAATTAAATCTATTTTATTTATTAAATGAAATTTCAATTTTTTCAATAACAATGCATAAAGTTAAATGTATTTGATTGAAATCAAGTTTATTTGATCAAATGCATGCCGAAAACATGTGTCGCACTTAGGTGCAAGCTATTGGGATCATTGCAAAAAATAAGCTTATTTTATTTATTAAATGAAATTTCAATTTTTTCTATAACAATGCATAAAGTCGAATTTATTTGATTGAAATCGTGTTTATATGATCAAATGCATGCTGAAAACATATGTCGCATTTAGGTGCAAGCCATAAGGATCATTGCGAAAATTAAATTTATTTTATTTATTAAATGATATTTCAATTTTTTCAATAACAATACATAAAGTCGAATTTATTTGATTGGAATCGTGTTTATATGATCAAATGCATTCTGAAAACATATGTCGCATTTAGGTGCAAGCCATAAGGATCATTGCGAAAATTAAATTTATTTTATTTATTAAATGAAATTTCAATTTTTTCAATAACAATGCATAAAGTCCAATTTATTTGATTGGAATCGTGTTTATATGATCAAATGCATGCCCAAAACATGTGTCGCACTTGGGTGCAAACTATTAGGATACTTGCAAAAATTAAATTTATTTTATTTATTAAATGAAATTTCAATTTTTTCAATAACAATGCATAAAGTTAAATTTATTTGATTGAAATCAAGTTTATTTGATCAAATGCATGCTGAAAACATGTGTCGCACTTAGGTGCAAGCTATTAGGATCATTGCAAAAATTGAATTTAATTTATTTATTAAATGAAATTTCAATTTTTTCAATAACAATGCATAAAGTCCTATTTATTTGATTGAAATCGTGTTTATATGATTAAATGCATGCCTAAAACATGTGTCGCACTCAGGTGCAAGCTATTAGGATCATTGCAAAAATGAAATGTATTTTATTTTTTCAATGAAATTTCAATTTTTTCAATAACAATGCGTAAAGTCAAATTTATTTGAATGAAATCGTGTTTATATGATCAAATGCATGCCGAAAACATGTGTCGCAATTAGGTGCAAGCTATAAGGATCTTTGCAAAAATTAAATTTATTTTATTTATTAAATGAAATTTTTATTTTTTCAAAAACAATGCATAAAGTCGAATCCACTTGATTGAAATCAAGTTTATATAATCAAATGCATGCCGAAAACATGTGCCGCACTTAGGTGCAAGCTGTTAGGATCATTGCAAAAATTGAATTTAATTTATTTATTAAATGAAATTTCAATTATTTCAATACCAATGCATAAAGTCGAATTTATTTGATTAACATTGTGTTTATATAATCAAATGCATGCCGAAAACATGTGTCGCACTTAGGTGCAAGCTATTAGGTTAATTGCAAAAATTGAATTTAAATTATACATTAAATGAAATTTCAATTTTTTCAATAACAATGCATAAAGTCGAACTTATTTGATTGAAATCGTGTTTATATGATCAAATGCATGCCGAAAACATGTGCCGCACTTAGGTGCAAGCTATTAGGATCATTGCAAAAAATAAATTTATTTTATTTATTAAATGAAATTTCAATTTTTTCAATAACAATGCATAAAGTTAAATTTATTTGATTGAAATCAAGTTTATTTGATCAAATGCATGCCGAAAACATGTGTCGCACCTAGGTGCAAGCTATCAGGATCATTGCGAAAATTTAATTTAATTTATTTATTAAATGAAATTTCAGTTTTTTCAATAACAATGCATTCAGTCCAATTTATTTGAATAAAATAGTATTTATATGATCAAATGCATGCCGAAAACATGTGTCGCACTTAGGTGCAAGCTGTAAGGATCATTGCAAAAAATAAATTTATTTTATTTATAAAATGAAATTATAATTTTTTCAATAACAATGCATAAAGTCAACTTTATTTGATTAAAATCGTGTTTATATGATTAAAAGCATGCCGAACACATGTCCCGCACTTAGGTGCAGGCTGTAAGGATCATTGCAAAAAAACTTTATTTATTAAATGAAATTTTAATTTTTTCAATAACAATGCATAAAGTCAAATTTATTTGATTAAAATCGTATTTATATGATCAAATGAATGCCGAAAACATGTGTCGCACTTTGGTGCAAGCTATTAGGATCATTGCAAAAATTAAATTTATTTTATTTATTAAATGAAATTTCAATTTTTTTAATAACAATGCATAAAGTCAAATTTATTTGATTGAAATCAAGTTTATTTGATCAAATGCATGCCGAAAACATGTGTCGCACTTAGGTGCAAGCTATAAGGATCATTGCAAAAAATAAGCTTATTTTATTTATTAAATGAAATTTAAATTTTTTCAATAACAATGCATAAAGTCCAATTTATTTGATTGAAATCGTATTTATATGATCAAATGCATGCCCAAAACATGTTTCGCACTTGGGTGCAAGCTATTAGGATACTTGCAAAAATTAAATTTATTTTATTTATTAAATGAAATTTCAATTTTTTCAATAACAATGCATAAAGTCAAATTTATTTGATTAAAATCGTATTTATATGATCAAATGAATGCCGAAAACATGTGTCGCAATTAGGTGCAAGCTATAAGGATCTTTGCAAAAATGAAATTTAATTTATTTATTAAATGAAATTACAATTTCTTCAATGACGAAGCATAAAGTCGAATTTATTTGATTGAAATCGTGTTTATATGACCAAATGCATGCTGAAAACATGTGCCGCACTTAGGTGCAAGCTGTTAGGATCATTGCAAAAATTGAATTTGATTTATTTATTAAATGAAATTTCCATTTTTTCAATAACAATGCATAAAGTCGAATTTATTTGATTGAAATCGTGTTTATATGATCAAATACATGCCGAAAACATGTGCCGCATTTTGGTACAAGCTGTTAGGATCATTGCAAAAATTGAATTTAATTTATTTATTAAATGAAATTACAATTTCTTCAATAACGATGCATAAAGTCGAATTTATTTGATTGAAATCGTGTTTATATGACCAAATGCATGCTGAAAACATGTGCCGCACTTAGGTGCAAGCTGTTAGGATCATTGCAAAAATTGAATTTGATTTAAAATAGAAACAAACTTACTTATTGCAGAGAGTATTAAATAAATTCAAAAAACGAAATATAGCCTGAATATATAAATATTCAACCTGTTCATAACTCTGCAAGCAAAATTAAGTCTTACTAAGACTATAAACAAATAACTTATTGAAACAACTACTTCCCTGGCTGATGCCACGCCGGATATTGAATGATACAAAAGAAATTTGCATGTTATTACTAGTACTAAGTACTAAGTGAAATAACATTGGTTTAAGATCCCTTAGTTCTACCCTGAAGTTCGTAGAGTTACGAACAGGTTGAATATTTATATATTCAGGCTATATTTCGTTTTTTGAATTTATTTAATACTCTCTGCAATAAGTAAGTTTGTTTCTATTTTATTTATTATTTAAATCGAGTATTCGGTTTTCCAACTGAAAACAAGATCATTTATTTCTTCACATCTGTACTTTCACTAATCACCTAAATTCAGGTATAAAATCAGTCCAACCCTTCTATAATCTCCTCATTTGTTTACGACTCCTTCACGGTCACGGTCACCTTCACGTAAGTGTATTTTATTCTTTAACATTCAATTTAAATGCGAAGCTGCACTGATGAGAGATAAATCTCGAAACGCGTCTGCAGATGGCTATTTACTTAATTTTTACATACTTTTGGGTTCAGTTTTATAATTTAAAGTTTTCAAATTCAATTTAGTTTCATTTTTCAAGTTAGTCCTGTGGGTAGAAATAAGGGATCTTAAACCAATGTTATTTCACTAGTAGTACTAGTAATAACATGCAAATTTCTTTTGTATCATTCAATATCCGGCGTGGCATCAGCCAGGGAAGTAGTTGTTTCAATAAGTTATTTGTTTATAGTCTTTGTAAGACTTAATTTTGCTTGCAGAGTTACGAACAGGTTGAATATTTATATATTCAGGCTATATTTCGTTTTTTGAATGAATTTGATTTATTCATTAGATGAAATTTCCATTTTTTCAATAACAATGCATAAAGTCGAATTAATTTGATTGAAATCTTGTTTAAATGATCAAATACATGCCAAAAACATGTGCCGCACTTAGGTGCAAGCTGTAAGGATCATTGGAAAAATATAATTTAATTTAAATTCAAAAAAACGAAATATAGCCTGAATATATAAATATTCAACCTGTTCGTAACTCTGCAAGCAAAATTAAGTCTTACTAAGACTATGAATTTATTTAATACTCTCTGCAATAAGTAAGGTTGTTTCTATTTTATTTATAATTTAATTTATTTATTAAATGTAATTTCAATTTTTTCAATTACAATGCATAAAGTCTAATTTATTTGATTGAAATCGTGTTTATGTGATCAAATGCATGCCGAAAACATGTGCCGCACTTAGGTACAAGCTGTTAGGATCATTGCAAAAATTGAATTTGATTTATTTATTAAATGAAATTTCCATTTTTTCAATAACAATGCATAAGTCGAATTTATTTGATTGAAATCGTGTTTATATGATCAAATACATGCCGAAAACATGTGCCGCACTTTGGTACAAGCTGTTAAGATCATTGCAAAAATTGAATTTGATTTATTTATTAAATGAAATCTCCATTTTTTCAATAACAATGCATAAAGTCCAATTTACTTGGAAAATTACAATTTTTTTAATAACTACGCATAAAGTAGAATTTATTTAATTGAAATCGAATTTAAATGATCAAATGCATGCCGAAAACATGTGCCGCACTTAGGTGCAAGCTGTTAGGATAAGATTCTAACGGTGGTCTCAATCTATCTAATGAAAATTATATGTCATATCTTCAAAAACAAATTAAAATTTCCATTGAATAAAAACATGCATAACTACAATACTAGAAGAAGAGAAAACTATCACCTAACTACTCATAATCACAGTTTTTATAAAAAATCCCCAATATATGCTGGTTGCCGATTTTATAATATGATACCACAAAACCTGAAGGATTGTAAGACTCTTAAGTCATTTAAAAATAAATTAAAAGACTTGTTTATTAAGAAATGCTTTTACACTATTTCGGAATTTGAAGAGTGCGTGGATTGGTAGTTAAACACTCGTTTAGTTTTAAGATTATTGTAAGATGTGAGCCATATAGTTTTGTTTCTGAGTTGGTCTGAGAGCGAGAAGCGTAGCAGTCATGTCTGAGATTGATTTTTTTTTTTTTTAAATCTAATTCAATTGAATTAATCTTGTCTCATGACGTAATAATATGCGACACACCTCATTTCTCTCACAGCTAGCTCTGAAACGGAATTTTGTGGCTCATATGATATAAAACGACATGCCCAGCAATGAATTGTATTCTTTTATTTCTTTTTTGTTTTGTTGTATTGTTTTTTTTATTAAAGACTTGTTCAATCTATTATATATGGCCAAATGAATAAATAAAATTTTATTATTATTATTATTATTATTAGGATCATTGCAAAAATTGACTTTAATTTATTTATTAAATGAAATTTCATTTTTTTCAATAACAATGCATAAAGTCGAATTTATTTGATTGAAATCGTGTTTATGTGATCAAATGCATGCCGGAAACATGTGCTGCACTTAGGTGCAAGCTGTTAGGATCATTGGAAAAATATAATTTAATTTATTTATTAAATGATATTTCAATTTTTTCAATAACAATGCATATAATCGAATTTATTTGATTGAAATCGTGTTGATATGATTAAATGCATGCCGAAAACATGTGCCGCACTTAGGTGCAAGCTGTTAGGATCATTGCAAAAATTGAATTTAATTTATTTATTAAAGGAAATTTCCATTTTTTCAATAACAATGCATAAAATCCCATTTATTTGATTTAAATCGTGTTTATGTGATCAAATGCATGCCGAAAACATGTGCCGCGCTTAAGTGCAAGCTGTTAGGATCATTGCAAAAATTGAATTTGATTTATTCATTAAATGAAATTACAATTTTTTCAATAACAATGCATAAAGCCGAATTTATTTAATTGAAATCGTATTAAATTTAACAAATGCATGCCGAAAACATGTGCCGCACTTAGGTGCAAGCTGTTAGGATCATTGGAAAAATATAATTTAATTTATTTATTAAATGAAATTTCAATTTTTTCAATAACAATGCATATAATCGAATTTATTTGATTGAAATCGTGTTTATATGATCAAATGCATGCCGAAAACATGTGCCGCATTTAGGTGCAAGCTGTTAGGATCATTGCAAAAATTGAATTTAATTTAATTATTAAAGGAAATTTCCATTTTTTCAATAACAATGCATAAAGTCTCATTTATTTGATTTAAATCGTGTTTATGTGATCAAATGCATGCTGAAAACATGTGCCGAACTTAGGTGCAAGCTGTTAGGATCATTGCAAAAATTGAATTTGATTTATTTATTAAATGAAATTTCAATTTTTTCAATAACAATGCATAAAAACGAATTTATTTGATTGAAATCGTGTTTACATGACCAAATACATGCCGAAAACATGTGCCGCACTTAGGTACAAGCTGTTAGGATCATTGGAAAAATATAATTTAATTTATTTATTAAATGAAATTTCAATTTTTTCAATAACAATGCATAAAGTCGAATTTATTTGCTTAAAATCTGGTTTAAATGATCAAATACATGCTGAAAACATGTGCCGCACTTAGGTGCAAGCTGTTACGATCATTGGAAAAATATAATTTAATTTATTTATTAAATGAAATTACAATTTTTTCAATAACAATGCATAAAGTTTCATTTATTTGATTGAAATCGTGTTTATGTGATCAAATACATGCCGAAAACATGTGCCGCACTTAGGTGCAAGCTGTTAGGATCATTGCAAAAATTGAATTTAATTTATTTATTAAAGGAAATTTCCATTTTTTCAATAACAATGCATAAAGTCTCATTTATTTGATTGAAATCGTGTTTATGTGATCAAATGCATGCCGAAAACATGTGCCGCACTTAGGTGCAAGCTGTTAGGATCATTGCAAAAATTGAATTTGATTTATTTTTTAAATGCAAATTCAATTTTTTCAATAACAAAGCATAAAGTCAAATTTATTTGATTGAAATCGTGTTTATATGATCAAATGCATGCCGAAAACATGTGCCCCACTTAGGTGCAAGCTGTTAGGATCATTGCGAAAATTAAATTTATTTTATTTATTAAATGAAGTTTCAATTTTTTCAATAACAATGCTTTAAATCGAATTTATTTGATTAAAATCTTGTTTAAATGATCAAATACATGCTGAAAACATGTGCCGCACTTAGGTGCAAGCTGTTAGGATAATTGGAAAAATATAATTTAATTTATTTATTAAATGAAATTACAATTTTTTCAATAACAATGCATAAAGTCTCATTTATTTGATTGAAATCGTGTTTATGTGATCAAATGCATGCCGAAAACATGTGCCGCACTTAGGTGCAAGCTGTTAGGATCATTGCAAAAATTGAATTTAATTTATTTATTAAAGGAAATTTCCATTTTTTCAATAACAATGCATAAAGTCTCATTTATTTGATTGAAATCTTGTTTATATGATCAAATGCATGCCGAAAACATGTGCCGCACTTAGGTGCAAGCTGTTAGGGTCATTGCGAAAAATAAATTTATTTTATTTATTAAATGAAGTTTCCATTTTTTCAATAACAATGCTTTAAATCGAATTTATTTGATTGAAATCGTGTTTATATGATCAAATACATGCCGAAAACATGTGCCGCACCTAGGTGCAAGCTGTTAGGATCATTGCAAAAATTGAATTTAATTGATTTATTCAATGAAATTACAATTTTTTCAATAACAATGCATAAAGTCGAATTTATTTGATTGAAATCGTGTTTATGTGATCAAATGCATGCCGAAAACATGTGCCGCACTTAGGTGCAAGCTGTTAGGATCATTGCAAAAATTGAATTTAATTAATTTATTAAAGGAAATTTCCATTTTTTCAATAACAATGCATAAAGTCGAGTTTATTTGATTGAAATCGTATTTATGTGACCAAATGCATGCCGAAAACATGTGCCGCACTTAGGTGCAAGCTGTTAGGATCATTGGAAAAATATGATTTAATTTATTTATTAAATAAAATTTCAATTTTTTCAATAACAATGCATAAAGTCGAGTTTATTTGATTGAAATCGTGTTTATGTGACCAAATTAATGCCGAAAACATGTGCCGCACGTAGGTGCAAGCTGTTAGGATCATTGCAAAAATTGAATTTAATTTATTTATTAAATGAAATTACAATTTTTTCAATAACAATGCATAAAGTCGAATTTATTTGATTGAAATCGTGTTTATATGATCTAATGCATGCCGAAAACATGTGCCGCACTTAGGTGCAAGCTGTTAGGATCATTGCAAAAATTGACTTAAATTCATTTATTAAATGAAATTTCAATTTTTTCAATAGCAATGCTTAAAATCGAATTTATTAGATTGAAATCGTGTTTATGTGATCAAATGTATGCAGAAAACATATGCCGCATGTAGGTGCAAGCTGAAATCGTGTTTATGTGATCAAATGCATGCCGAAAACAGGTGCCGCACTTAGGTGCAAGCGGTTAGGATCATTGCAAAAATTGAATTTAATTGATTTATTCAATGAAATTACAATTTTTTCAATAACAATGCATAAAGTCGAATTTATTTGATTGAAATCGTGTTTATGTGATCAAATGCATGCCGAAAACATGTGCCGCACTTAGGTGCAAGCTGTTAGGATCATTGCAAAAATTGAATTTAATTAATTTATTAAAGGAAATTTCCATTTTTTCAATACCAATGCATAAAGTCGAGTTTATTTGATTGAAATCGTGTTTATGTGACCAAATGCATGCCGAAAACATGTGCCGCACTTAGGTGCAAGCTGTTAGGATCATTGGAAAAATATGATTTAATTTATTTATTAAATGAAATTTCAATTTTTTCAATAACAATGCATAAAGTCGAGTTTATTTGATTGAAATCGTGTTTATGTGACCAAATTAATGCCGAAAACATGTGCCGCACGTAGGTGCAAGCTGTTAGGATCATTGCAAAAATTGAATTTAATTAATTTATTAAAGGAAATTTCCATTTTTTCAATAACAATGCATAAAGTCGAGTTTATTTGATTGAAATCGTGTTTATGTGACCAAATTAATGCCGAAAACATGTGCCGCACGTAGGTGCAAGCTGTTAGGATCATTGCAAAAATTGAATTTAATTTATTTATTAAATGAAATTACAATTTTTTCAATAACAATGCATAAAGTCGAATTTATTTGATTGAAATCGTGTTTATATGATCAAATGCATACCGAAAATATGTGCCGCACTTAGGTGCAAGCTGTTAGGATCATTGCAAAAATTGAATTTAATTTATTTATTAAATGAAATTTCCATTTTTTCAATAACAATGCATAAAGTCAAATTTATTTGATTGAAATCGTGTTTATTTGATCAAATGCATGCCGAAAACATGTGCCGCACTAAGGTGCAAGCTGTTAGGATCATTGCAAAAATTGAATTTAATTTATTTATTAAATGAAATTACAATTTTTTCAATAACAATGCATAAAGTCGAATTTATTTAATTGAAATTGTGTTTATATGATCAAATGCATGCAGAAAACATGTGCCGCACTAAGGTGCCAGCCATTAGGATCATTGCGAAAATTAAATTTATTATATTTATCAAGTGAAATTTCAATTTTTTCAATAACAACGCATAAAGTCAAATTTATTTGATTGAAATCGTGTTTATATGATCAAATGCATACCGAAAATATGTGCTGCACTTAGGTGCAAGCTGTTAGGATCATTGCAAAAATTGAATTTAATTTATTTATTAAATGAAATTACAATTTTTTCAATAACAATGCATAAAGTCGAATTTATTTAATTGAAATTGTGTTTATATGATCAAATGCATGCAGAAAACATGTGCCGCACTAAGGTGCCAGCCATTAGGATCATTGCGAAAATTAAATTTATTATATTTATCAAGTGAAATTTCAATTTTTTCAATAACAACGCATAAAGTCGAATTTATTTGATTGAAATCGTGTTTATATGATCAAATGCATACCGAAAATATGTGCTGCACTTAGGTGCAAGCTGTTAGGATCATTGCAAAAATTGAATTTAATTTATTTATTAAATGAAATTTCCATTTTTTCAATAACAATGCATAAAGTCAAATTTATTTGATTGAAATCGTGTTTATTTGATCAAATGCATGCCGAAAACATGTGCCGCACTTAGGTGCAAGCTGTTAGGATCATTGCAAAAATTGAATTTAATTTATTTATTAAATGAAATTACAATTTTTTCAATAACAATGCTTAAAGTCGAATTTATTTAATTGAAATTGTTTTTAAATGATCAAATGCATGCCGAAAACATGTGCCGCACTTAGGTGCAAGCTGTTAGGATCATTGCAAAAATTGACTTTAATTTTGTTATTAAATGAAAGTTCATTTTTTTCAATAACAATGCATAAAGTCGAATTTATTTGATTGAAATCGTGTTTATGTGACCAAATTAATGCCGAAAACATGTGCCGCACGTAGGTGCAAGCTGTTAGGATCATTGCAAAAATTGAATTTAATTTATTTATTAAATGAAATTACAATTTTTTCAATAACAATGCATAAAGTCGAATTTATTTAATTGAAATTGTGTTTATATGATCAAATGCATGCAGAAAACATGTGCCGCACTAAGGTGCCAGCCATTAGGATCATTGCCAAAATTAAATTTATTATATTTATCAAGTGAAATTTCAATTTTTTCAATAACAACGCATAAAGTCGAATTTATTTGATTGAAATCGTGTTTATATGATCAAATGCATACCGAAAATATGTGCTGCACTTAGGTGCAAGCTGTTAGGATCATTGCAAAAATTGAATTTAATTTATTTATTAAATGAAATTTCCATTTTTTCAATAACAATGCATAAAGTCAAATTTATTTGATTGAAATCGTGTTTATTTGATCAAATGCATGCCGAAAACATGTGCCGCACTTAGGTGCAAGCTGTTAGGATCATTGCAAAAATTGAATTTAATTTATTTATTAAATTAAATTACAATTTTTTCAATAACAATGCTTAAAGTCGAATTTATTTAATTGAAATTGTTTTTAAATGATCAAATGCATGCCGAAAACATGTGCCGCACTTAGGTGCAAGCTGTTAGGATCATTGCAAAAATTGACTTTAATTTTGTTATTAAATGAAAGTTCATTTTTTTCAATAACAATGCATAAAGTCGAATTTATTTGATTGAAATCGTGTTTATGTGATCAAATGCATGCCTAAAACATATGCCGCACTTAGGTGCAAGCTGTTAGGATCATCGGAAAAATATAATTTAATTTATTTATTAAATGAAATTTTAATTTTTTCAATAACAATGCATATAATCGAATTTATTTGATTGAAATCGTGTTTATATGATCAAATGCATGCCGAAAACATGTGCCGCACTTAGGTGCAAGCTGTTAGGATCATTGCAAAAATTGAATTTAATTTATTTATTAAAGGAAATTTCCATTTTTTCAATAACAATGAATAAAATCCCATTTATTTGATTTAAATCGTGTTTATGTGATCAAATGCATGCTGAAAACATGTGCAAATTGAATTTAATTCATTTATTAAAGGAAATTTCCATTTTTTCAATAACAATGCATAAAGTCTCATTTATTTGATTTAAATCGTGTTTATGTGATCAAATGCATGCCGAAAACATGTGCCGCGCTTAAGTGCAAGCTGTTAGGATCATTGCAAAAATTGAATTTGATTTATTCATTAAAGGAAATTACAATTTTTTCAATAACAATGCATAAAGCCGAACTTATTTAATTGAAATCATATTTAAATGATCAAATGTATGCCGAAAACATGTGCCGCTCTTGGGTGCAAGCTGTTAGGGTCATTGCAAAAATTGAATTTGATTTATTTATTAAATGCAATTTCAATTTTTTCAATAACAATGCATAAAGTCGAATTTATTTGATTGAAATCGTGTTAAAATGATCAAATACATGCCGAAAACATGTGCCGCACTTAGATAGAAGCTGTTAGGATCATTGGACAAATTTAATTTAATTTATTTATTAAATGAAATTTCAATTTTTTCAATAACAATGCATAAAGTCAAATTTATTTGATTGAAATCTTGTTTAAATGATCGAATACATGCCGAAAACATGTGCCGCACTTAGGTGCAAGCTGTTAGGATCGTTGGAAAAATATAATTTAATTTATTTATTAAATTAAATTTCAATTTTTTCAATAACAATTCATAAAGTCTCATTTATTTGATTAAAATCGTGTTTATGTGATCAAATGCATGTCGAAAACATGTGCCGCACTTAGGTGCAAGCTGTTAGGATCATTGCAAAAATTGAATTTAATTGATTTATTCAATGAAATTACAATTTTTTCAATAACAATGCATAAAGTCGAATTTATTTGATTGAAATCGTGTTTATATGATCAAATGCATGCCGAAAACATGTGCCGCACTTAGGTGCAAGCTGTTAGGATCATTGCAAAAATTGAATTTGATTTATTTATTAAATGAAATTTCAATTTTTTCAATAACAATGCATAAAGTCTCATTTATTTGATTGAAATCTTGTTTATATGATCAAATGCATGCCGAAAACATGTGCCGCACTTAGGTGCAAGCTGTTAGGATCATTGGAAAAATATGATTTAATTTATTTATTAAATGAAATTTCAATTTTTTTAATAACAATGCATAAAGTCGAGTTTATTTGATTGAAATCGTGTTTATGTGACCAAATTCATGCCGAAAACATGTGCCGCACGTAGGTGCAAGCTGTTAGGATCATTGCAAAAATTGAATTTAATTTATTTATTAAATGAAATTACAATTTTTTCAATAACAATGCATAAAGTCGAATTTATTTGATTGAAATCGTGTTTATATGATCTAATGCATGCCGAAAACATGTGCCGCACTTAGGTGCAAGCTTTTAGGATCATTGCAAAAATTGACTTTAATTCATTTATTAAATGAAATTTCAATTTTTTCAATAGCAATGCTTAAAATCGAATTTATTTGATTGAAATCGTGTTTATGTGATCAAATGCATGCAGAAAACATATGCCGCATGTAGGTGCAAGCTGAAATCGTCTTTATGTGATCAAATGCATGCCGAAAACAGGTGCCGCAATTAGGTGCAAGCTGTTAGGATCATTGCAAAAATTGAATTTAATTTATTTATTAAATGAAATTACAATTTTTTCAATAACAATGCATAAAGTCGAATTTATTTGATTGAAATCGTGTTTATATGATCAAATGCATGCCGAAAACATGTGCCGCACTTAGGTGCAAGCTGTTAGGATCATTGGAAAAATATGATTTAATTTATTTATTAAATAAAATTTCAATTTTTTCAATAACAATGCATAAAGTCGAGTTTATTTGATTGAAATCGTGTTTATGTGACCAAATTAATGCCGAAAACATGTGCCGCACGTAGGTGCAAGCTGTTAGGATCATTGCAAAAATTGAATTTAATTTATTTATTAAATGAAATTACAATTTTTTCAATAACAATGCATAAAGTCGAATTTATTTGATTGAAATCGTGTTTATATGATCTAATGCATGCCGAAAACATGTGCCGCACTTAGGTGCAAGCTGTTAGGATCATTGCAAAAATTGACTTTAATTCATTTATTAAATGAAATTTCAATTTTTTCAATAGCAATGCTTAAAATCGAATTTATTTGATTGAAATCGTGTTTATGTGATCAAATGTATGCAGAAAACATATGCCGCATGTAGGTGCAAGCTGAAATCGTGTTTATGTGATCAAATGCATGCCGAAAACAGGTGCCGCACTTAGGTGCAAGCGGTTAGGATCATTGCAAAAATTGAATTTAATTGATTTATTCAATGAAATTACAATTTTTTCAATAACAATGCATAAAGTCGAATTTATTTGATTGAAATCGTGTTTATGTGATCAAATGCATGCCGAAAACATGTGCCGCACTTAGGTGCAAGCTGTTAGGATCATTGCAAAAATTGAATTTAATTAATTTATTAAAGGAAATTTCCATTTTTTCAATAACAATGCATAAAGTCGAGTTTATTTGATTGAAATCGTGTTTATGTGACCAAATGCATGCCGAAAACATGTGCCGCACTTAGGTGCAAGCTGTTAGGATCATTGGAAAAATATGATTTAATTTATTTATTAAATGAAATTTCAATTTTTTCAATAACAATGCATAAAGTCGAGTTTATTTGATTGAAATCGTGTTTATGTGACCAAATTAATGCCGAAAACATGTGCCGCACGTAGGTGCAAGCTGTTAGGATCATTGCAAAAATTGAATTTAATTAATTTATTAAAGGAAATTTCCATTTTTTCAATAACAATGCATAAAGTCGAGTTTATTTGATTGAAATCGTGTTTATGTGACCAAATTAATGCCGAAAACATGTGCCGCACGTAGGTGCAAGCTGTTAGGATCATTGCAAAAATTGAATTTAATTTATTTATTAAATGAAATTACAATTTTTTCAATAACAATGCATAAAGTCGAATTTATTTGATTGAAATCGTGTTTATATGATCAAATGCATACCGAAAATATGTGCTGCACTTAGGTGCAAGCTGTTAGGATCATTGCAAAAATTGAATTTAATTTATTTATTAAATGAAATTTCCATTTTTTCAATAACAATGCATAAAGTCAAATTTATTTGATTGAAATCGTGTTTATTTGATCAAATGCATGCCGAAAACATGTGCCGCACTAAGGTGCAAGCTGTTAGGATCATTGCAAAAATTGAATTTAATTTATTTATTAAATGAAATTACAATTTTTTCAATAACAATGCATAAAGTCGAATTTATTTAATTGAAATTGTGTTTATATGATCAAATGCATGCAGAAAACATGTGCCGCACTAAGGTGCCAGCCATTAGGATCATTGCGAAAATTAAATTTATTATATTTATCAAGTGAAATTTCAATTTTTTCAATAACAACGCATAAAGTCGAATTTATTTGATTGAAATCGTGTTTATATGATCAAATGCATACCGAAAATATGTGCTGCACTTAGGTGCAAGCTGTTAGGATCATTGCAAAAATTGAATTTAATTTATTTATTAAATGAAATTTCCATTTTTTCAATAACAATGCATAAAGTCAAATTTATTTGATTGAAATCGTGTTTATTTGATCAAATGCATGCCGAAAACATGTGCCGCACTTAGGTGCAAGCTGTTAGGATCATTGCAAAAATTGAATTTAATTTTAAATAAAACAGTTTCTTTGTTAATATCACACTTTATGAATTCAATCAATCAATGAATTTAATTTATTTATTAAATTAAATTACAATTTTTTCAATAACAATGCTTAAAGTCGAATTTATTTAATTGAAATTGTTTTTAAATGATCAAATGCATGCCGAAAACATGTGCCGCACTTAGGTGCAAGCTGTTAGGATCATTGCAAAAATTGACTTTAATTTTGTTATTAAATGAAAGTTCATTTTTTTCAATAACAATGCATAAAGACGAATTTATTTGATTGAAATCGTGTTTATGTGATCAAATGCATGCCTAAAACATATGCCGCACTTAGGTGCAAGCTGTTAGGATCATCGGAAAAATATAATTTAATTTATTTATTAAATGAAATTTTAATTTTTTCAATAACAATGCATATAATCGAATTTATTTGATTGAAATCGTGTTTAAATGATCAAATGCATGCCGAAAACATGTGCCGCACTTAGGTGCAAGCTGTTAGGATCATTGCAAAAATTGAATTTAATTTATTTATTAAAGGAAATTTCCATTTTTTCAATAACAATGAATAAAATCCCATTTATTTGATTTAAATCGTGTTTATGTGATCAAATGCATGCTGAAAACATGTGCAAATTGAATTTAATTCATTTATTAAAGGAAATTTCCATTTTTTCAATAACAATGCATAAAGTCTCATTTATTTGATTTAAATCGTGTTTATGTGATCAAATGCATGCCGAAAACATGTGCCGCGCTTAAGTGCAAGCTGTTAGGATCATTGCAAAAATTGAATTTGATTTATTCATTAAAGGAAATTACAATTTTTTTAATAACAATGCATAAAGCCGAACTTATTTAATTGAAATCATATTTAAATGATCAAATGTATGCCGAAAACATGTGCCGCTCTTGGGTGCAAGCTGTTAGGGTCATTGCAAAAATTGAATTTGATTTATTTATTAAATGCAATTTCAATTTTTTCAATAACAATGCATAAAGTCGAATTTATTTGATTGAAATCGTGTTAAAATGATCAAATACATGCCGAAAACATGTGCCGCACTTAGATAGAAGCTGTTAGGATCATTGGAAAAATTTAATTTAATTTATTTATTAAATGAAATTTCAATTTTTTCAATAACAATGCATAAAGTCAAATTTATTTGATTGAAATCTTGTTTAAATGATCGAATACATGCCGAAAACATGTGCCGCACTTAGGTGCAAGCTGTTAGGATCGTTGGAAAAATATAATTTAATTTATTTATTAAATTAAATTTCAATTTTTTCAATAACAATTCATAAAGTTTGAATTTTAAATTTGATTTTTATTTATAACCTTAATTTTTTAATAACTTTATTACTATATTGTGATTTTAATTTTATATGTTAACTTTATTTTTATATAAATTTATAACTGATTTTATGATACTTTTTAATATTTTAATTTTTAGTTATATTTAATGTGTTCTTGTCTATATACATTTTTAATTTGTTAAGTTCTTAAAGCCCCATACTTTGTATTTTATTATTTTGTATGTGTTAATGTTAATGACGTATGTAAACTTTTTGTATTAGCATCAATAAATTACTACTACTACTACTACTACTACAAAGTCTCATTTATTTGATTAAAATCGTGTTTATGTGATCAAATGCATGTCGAAAACATGTGCCGCACTTAGGTGCAAGCTGTTAGGATCATTGCGAAAATTAAATTTATTTTATTTATTAAATGAAGTTTCAAATTTTTCAATAACAATGCTGTAAATCGAATTTATTTGATTGAAATCGTGTTTATATGATCAAATACATGCCGAAAACATGTGCCGCACTTAGGTGCAAGCTGTTAGGATCATTGCAAAAATTGAATTTAATTTATTCATTAAAGGAAATTTCCATTTTTTCAATAACAATGCATAAAGCCGAACTTATTTAATTGAAATCATATTTAAATGATCAAATGTATGCCGAAAACATGTGCCGCTCTTGGGTGCAAGCTGTTAGGGTCATTGCAAAAATTGAATTTGATTTATTTATTAAATGCAATTTCAATTTTTTCAATAACAATGCATAAAGTCGAATTTATTTGATTGAAATCGTGTTAAAATGATCAAATACATGCCGAAAATATGTGCCGCACTTAGATAGAAGCTGTTAGGATCATTGGAAAAATTTAATTTAATTTATTTATTAAATGAAATTTCAATTTTTTCAATAACAATGCATAAAGTCAAATTTATTTGATTGAAATCTTGTTTAAATGATCGAATACATGCCGAAAACATGTGCCGCACTTAGGTGCAAGCTGTTAGGATCGTTGGAAAAATATAATTTAATTTATTTATTAAATTAAATTACAATTTTTTCAATAACAATTCATAAAGTCTCATTTATTTGATTAAAATCGTGTTTATGTGATCAAATGCATGTCGAAAACATGTGCCGCACTTAGGTGCAAGCTGTTAGGATCATTGCGAAAATTAAATTTATTTTATTTATTAAATGAAGTTTCAAATTTTTCAATAACAATGCTGTAAATCGAATTTATTTGATTGAAATCGTGTTTATATGATCAAATACATGCCGAAAACATGTGCCGCACTTAGGTGCAAGCTGTTAGGATCATTGCAAAAATTGAATTTAATTTATTTATTAAATGAAATTACAATTTTTTCAATAACAATGCTTAAAGTCGAATTTATTTAATTGAAATTGTTTTTAAATGATCAAATGCATGCCAAAAACATGTGCCGCACTTAGGTGGAAGCTGTTAGGATCATTGCAAAAATTGACTTTAATTTTGTTATTAAATGAAATTTAATTTTTTTCAATAACAATGCATAAAGTCGAATTTATTTGATTGAAATCGTGTTTATGTGATCAAATGCATGCCTAAAACATGTGCCGCACTTAGGTGCAAGATGTTAGGATCATTGCAAAAATTGAATTTGATTTATTTATTAAATGAAATTTCAATTTTTTCAATAACAATGCATAAAGTCTCATTTATTTGATTGAAATCTTGTTTATATGATCAAATGCATGCCGAAAACATGTGCCGCACTTAGGTGCAAGCTGTTAGGATCATTGCGAAAAATAAATTTATTTTATTTATTAAATGAAGTTTCCATTTTTTAAATAACAATGCTTTAAATCGAATTTATTTGATTGAAATCGTGTTTATATGATCAAATACATGCCGAAAACATGTGCCGCACCTAGGTGCAAGCTGTTAGGATCATTGCAAAAATTGAATTTAATTGATTTATTCAATGAAATTGCAATTTTTTCAATAACAATGCATAAAGTCGAATTTATTTGATTGAAATTGTTTTTAAATGATCAAATGCATGCCGAAAACATGTGCCGCACTTAGGTGCAAGCTGTTAAGATCATTGCAAAAATTGAATTTGATTTATTTATTAAATGAAATTTCAATTTTTTCAATACCAATGCATAAAGTCTCATTTATTTGATTGAAATCTTGTTTATATGATCAAATGCATGCCGAAAACATGTGCCGCACTTAGGTGCAAGCTGTTAGGATCATTGCGAAAAATAAATTTATTTTATTTATTAAATGAAGTTTCCATTTTTTAAATAACAATGCTTTAAATCGAATTTATTTGATTGAAATCGTGTTTATATGATCAAATACATGCCGAAAACATGTGCCGCACTTAGGTGCAAGCTGTTAGGATCGTTGGAAAAATATAATTTAATTTATTTATTAAATTAAATTTCAATTTTTTCAATAACAATTCATAAAGTCTCATTTATTTGATTAAAATCGTGTTTATGTGATCAAATGCATGTCGAAAACATGTGCCGCACTTAGGTGCAAGCTGTTAGGATCATTGCGAAAATTAAATTGATTTTATTTATTAAATGAAGTTTCAAATTTTTCAATAACAATGCTGTAAATCGAATTTATTTGATTGAAATCGTGTTTATATGATCAAATACATGCCGAAAACATGTGCCGCACTTAGGTGCAAGCTGTTAGGATCATTGCAAAAATTGAATTTAATTTATTCATTAAAGGAAATTTCCATTTTTTCAATAACAATGCATAAAGCCGAACTTATTTAATTGAAATCATATTTAAATGATCAAATGTATGCCGAAAACATGTGCCGCTCTTGGGTGCAAGCTGTTAGGGTCATTGCAAAAATTGAATTTGATTTATTTATTAAATGCAATTTCAATTTTTTCAATAACAATGCATAAAGTCGAATTTATTTGATTGAAATCGTGTTAAAATGATCAAATACATGCCGAAAACATGTGCCGCACTTAGATAGAAGCTGTTAGGATCATTGGAAAAATTTAATTTAATTTATTTATTAAATGAAATTTCAATTTTTTCAATAACAATGCATAAAGTCAAATTTATTTGATTGAAATCTTGTTTAAATGATCGAATACATGCCGAAAACATGTGCCGCACTTAGGTGCAAGCTGTTAGGATCGTTGGAAAAATATAATTTAATTTATTTATTAAATTAAATTTCAATTTTTTCAATAACAATTCATAAAGTCTCATTTATTTGATTAAAATCGTGTTTATGTGATCAAATTCATGTCGAAAACATGTGCCGCACTTATATAATAATAATAATATTTATTTCACGGTATAACCTTTTTACAAAATAAAATACATACAATTAAATTATAATTTAAAATAAGATACTCATACTAAAAGTAGAAGCGCGAGAATGTACATGAATAAATTAATACACACTAAAGATACTAAAATCATGAAAATTATACAAAATAAAACAACTATTCTAGTGATAATCCAAAATTGATAAGTTCATCAATTTTAAATTACGCTTAAAAACCGCATAAGATGTACCAAATAAAATGAAATTCGGCGAGGTACAAATAAGATTACACATTCTCATCATGCGACATAGCGGATTATTCCGTCCGTAATTACTCCTATGGAACTTTTCCCGAAATATTACATTATTTCTTGTAATGGACGAAATATTAAAATTTAGTGTAGCAAGCAACTCACTGCAATTTATTAATCCATTCACGATTTTGTATAAAATACATAAATCCGCGTAGTAACGACGGTCGCGTAGGGACACTAACTTGAGTGTCAATAACATATTACTTCGACTGTAATCCATTCTGCTAATTCCACTCCTATAAGACATATATAATAGGAATTTGTTTTGCACAGGTTCTAGCTGATAAATGCGATTGGTATATATCGGCGACCAGATACATGATGCATACTCTAATTGAGAACGCACCAAGGAAATGAATAATAGTTTCTGCGTGGAATTAGAGAAATTTTTCGCGAAGCGATTAATAAATCCCAGTGTTTGCAATGCTTTGCAACAAACCGAATCAATGTGCTTAGAAAATGTGAGGGAGCGATCAAAAATAACACCTAGATCTTTAATATAAGTTACTGAGGACAGTTGAGTTCCATTGATTTCATAGAAGTTATCACTAATTCGTCCTCTTCCGAAAGATAAAGATGAACATTTGCTTTCATTAAGGTAAAGTTCGTTATCACAGCACCATGAATATATATTGTTTAAGTCATCTTGTAAATAAGAGATGTCCTTACTACTTTTAATTGAACGAAACAATTTTAGATCATCAGCGAATAGTAGAAATCTACAATGTTTGATGTATTTGTTAAGATCATTTACGAACAATAAAAATAAAATGGGTCCACAATGGGAACCTTGCGGAACACCAGATGTAACATTGATTGCGTTTGAAGTAAAGTTGTTAATTTTTACGAATTGTACCCTATCAGCCAGATAACTACTAATCCATTTGGTAATAGCAGTACCGAAGCCCAATTTCTGCAATTTATTAATCAAAATAGAGTGAGAAACACGATCAAAGGCTTTTGAAAAGTCCGTGTACACTGCATCTACTTGAAAGCCATTCTCACTTAGGTGCAAGCTGTTAGGATCATTGCGAAAATTAAATTTATTTTATTTATTAAATGAAGTTTCAAATTTTTCAATAACAATGCTGTAAATCGAATTTATTTGATTGAAATCGTGTTTATATGATCAAATACATGCCGAAAACATGTGCCGCACTTAGGTGCAAGCTGTTAGGATCATTGCAAAAATTGAATTTAATTTATTTATTAAATGAAATTTCCATTTTTTCAATAACAATGCATAAAGTCAAATTTATTTGATTGAAATCTTGTTTAAATGATCGAATACATGCCGAAAACATGTGCCGCACTTAGGTGCAAGCTGTTAGGATCATTGCAAAAATTGAATTTAATTTATTTATTAAATGAAATTTCCATTTTTTCAATAACAATGCATAAAGTCAAATTTATTTGATTGAAATCGTGTTTATTTGATCAAATGCATGCCGAAAACATGTGCCGCACTTAGGTGCAAGCTGTTAGGATCATTGCAAAAATTGAATTTAATTTATTTATTAAATGAAATTACAATTTTTTCAATAACAATGCATAAAGTCGAATTTATTTAATTGAATTTGTGTTTATATGATCAAATGCATGCCGAAAACATGTGCCGCACTAAGGTGCCAGCCATTAGGATCATTGCGAAAATTAAATTTATCATATTTATCAAGTGAAATTTCAATTTTTTCAATAACAACGCATAAAGTCGAATTTATTTGATTGAAATCGTGTTTATATGATCAAATGCATACCGAAAATATGTGCCGCACTTAGGTGCAAGCTGTTAGGATCATTGCAAAAATTGAATTTAATTTATTTATTAAATGAAATTTCCATTTTTTCAATAACAATGCATAAAGTCAAATTTATTTGATTGAAATCGTGTTTATTTGATCAAATGCATGCCGAAAACATGTGCCGCACTTAGGTGCAAGCTGTTAGGATCATTGCAAAAATTGAATTTAATTTATTTATTAAATGAAATTACAATTTTTTCAATAACAATGCATAAAGTCGAATTTATTTGATTGAAATCGTGTTTATATGATCTAATGCATGCCGAAAACATGTGCCGCACTTAGGTGCAAGCTGTTAGGATCATTGCAAAAATTGACTTTAATTTTGTTATTAAATGAAATTTCATTTGTTTCAATAACAATGCATAAAGTCGAATTTATTTGATTGAAATCGTGTTTATGTGATCAAATGCATGCCTAAAACATGTGCCGCACTTAGGTGCAAGCTGTTAGGATCATTGCAAAAATTGAATTTGATTTATTTATTAAATGAAATTTCAATTTTTTCAATAACAATGCATAAAGTCTCATTTATTTGATTGAAATCTTGTTTATATGATCAAATGCATGCCGAAAACATGTGCCGCACTTAGGTGCAAGCTGTTAGGATCATTGCGAAAAATAAATTTATTTTATTTATTAAATGAAGTTTCCATTTTTTAAATAACAATGCTTTAAATCGAATTTATTTGATTGAAATCGTGTTTATATGATCAAAAATATGCCGAAAACATGTGCCGCACCTAGGTGCAAGCTGTTAGGATCATTGCAAAAATTGAATTTAATTGATTTATTCAATGAAATTACAATTTTTTCAATAACAATGCATAAAGTCGAATTTATTTGATTGAAATCGTGTTTATATGATCAAATGCATGCCGAAAACATGTACCGCACTTAGGTGCAAGCTGTTAGGATCATTGCAAAAATTGAATTTGATTTATTTATTAAATGAAATTTCAATTTTTTCAATAACAATGCATAAAGTCTCATTTATTTGATTGAAATCTTGTTTATATGATCAAATGCATGCCGAAAACATGTGCCGCACTTAGGTGCAAGCTGTTAGGATCATTGCGAAAAATAAATTTATTTTATTTATTAAATGAAGTTTCCATTTTTTAAATAACAATGCTTTAAATCGAATTTATTTGATTGAAATCGTGTTTATGTGACCAAATGCATGCCGAAAACATGTGCCGCACTTAGGGGCAAGCTGTTAGGATCATTGGAAAAATATGATTTAATTTATTTATTAAATGAAATTTCAATTTTTTCAATAACAATGCATAAAGTCGAGTTTAATTGACTTTAATTTTGTTATTAAATGAAATTTCATTTTTTTCAATAACAATGCATAAAGTCGAATTTATTTGATTGAAATCGTGTTTATGTGATCAAATGCATGCCTAAAACATGTGCCGCACTTAGGTGCAAGCTGTTAGGATCATCGGAAAAATATAATTTAATTTATTTATTAAATAAAATTTTAATTTTTTCAATAACAATGCATATAATCGAATTTATTTGATTGAAATCGTGTTTATATGATCAAATGCATGCCGAAAACATGTGCCGCACTTAGGTGCAAGCTGTTAGGATCATTGCAAAAATTGAATTTAATTTATTTATTAAAGGAAATTTCCATTTTTTCAATAACAATGAATAAAATCGCATTTATTTGATTTAAATCGTGTTTATGTGATCAAATGCATGCAGAAAACATGTGCCGCGCTTAAGTGCAAGCTGTTAGGATCATTGCAAAGATTGAATTTGATTTATTTATTAAATGAAATTACAATTTTTTCAATAACAATGTATAAAGTCGAATTTATTTAATTGAAATCATATTTAAATGATCAAATGTATGCCGAAAACATGTGCCGCTCTTGGGTGCAAGCTGTTAGGATCATTGCAAAAATTGAATTTAATTTATTTATTAAAGGAAATTTCCATTTTTTCAATAACAATGCATAAAGTCTCATTTATTTGATTTAAATCGTGTTTATGTGATCAAATGCATGCAGAAAACATGTGCCGCACTTAGGTACAAGCTGTTAGGATCATTGGAAAAATATAATTTAATTTATTTATTAAATGAAATTTCAATTTTTTCAATAACAATGCATAAAGTCAAATTTATTTGATTGAAATCTTGTTTAAATGATCGAATACATGCCGAAAACATGTGCCGCACTTAGGTGCAAGCTGTTAGGATCATTCCGAAAATTAAATTTATTTTATTTATTAAATGAAGTTTCAAATTTTTCAATAACAATGCTGTAAATCGAATTTATTTGATTGAAATCGTGTTTATATGATCAAATACATGCCGAAAACATGTGCCGCACTTAGGTGCAAGCTGTTAGGATTATTGCAAAAATTGAATTTAATTTATTTATTAAAGGAAATTTCCATTTTTTCAATAACAATGCATAAAATCCCATTTATTTGATTGAAATCGTGTTTATGTGATCAAATGCATGCCGAAAACATATGCCGCGCTTAAGTGCAAGCTGTTAGGATCATTGCAAAGATTGAATTTGATTTATTTATTAAATGAAATTACAATTTTTTCAATAACAATGTATAAAGTCGAATTTATTTAATTGAATCCGTGTTTAAATGATCAAATGCATGCCGAAAACATGTGCCGCACTTAGGTGCAAGCTGTTAGGATCATTGCAAAAATTGAATTTAATTTATTTATTAAAGGAAATTTCCATTTTTTCAATAACAATGCATAAAGTCTCATTTATTTGATTTAAATCGTGTTTATGTGATCAAATGCATGCAGAAAACATGTGCCGCACTTAGGTACAAGCTGTTAGGATCATTGCAAAAATTGAATTTAATTTATTTATTAAAGGAAATTTCCATTTTTTCAATAACAATGAATAAAATCCCATTTATTTGATTTAAATCGTGTTTATGTGATCAAATGCATGCTGAAAACATGTGCAAATTGAATTTAATTTATTTATTAAAGGAAATTTCCATTTTTTCAATAACAATGCATAAAGTCTCATTTATTTGATTTAAATCGTGTTTATGTGATCAAATGCATGCTGAAAACATGTGCCGCACTTAGGTGCAAGCTGTTAGTATCATAGCGAAAATTAATTTTATTTTATTTATTAAATGAAGTTTCAATTTTTTCAATAACAATGCTTTAAATCGAATTTATTTGATTGAAATCGTGTTTATATGATCAAATACATGCCGAAAACATGTGCCGCACTTAGGTACAAGCTGTTAGGATCATTGGAAAAATATAATTTGATTTATTTATTAAATGAAATTACAATTTTTTCAATAACAATGCATAAAGTTTAATTTATTTGATTAAAATCGTGTTTATGTGATCAAATGTATGCCGAAAACATGTGCCGCACTTAGGTGCAAGCTGTTAGGATCATTGCAAAAATTGAATTTAATTTATTTATTAAAGGAAATTTCCATTTTTTCAATAACAATGCATAAAGTCTTATTTATTTGATTGAAATCGTATTTATGTGATCAAATGCATGCCGAAAACATGTGCCGCACTTAGGTGCAAGCTGTTAGGATCATTGGAAAAATATGATTTAATTTATTTATTAAATGAAATTTCAATTTTTTCAAAAACAATGCATAAAGTCGAAATTATTTGATTGAAATCGTGTTTATATGATCAAATACATGCCGAAAACATGTGCCGCACTTAGGTGCAAGCTGTTAGGATCATTGCAAAAATTGAATTTAATTAATTTATTAAAGGAAATTTCCATTTTTTCAATAACAATGCATAAAGTCGAGTTTATTTGATTGTAATCGTGTTTATGTGACCAAATGCATGCCGAAAACATGTGCCGCACTTAGGTGCAAGCTGTTAGGATCATTGGAAAAATATGATTTAATTTATTTATTAAATGAAATTTCAATTTTTTCAATAACAATGCATAAAGTCGAAATTATTTGATTAAAATCGTGCTTATATGATCAAATGCATGCCGAAAACATGTGCTGCACTTAGGTGCAAGCTGTTAGGATCATTGGAAAAATATAATTTAATTTATTTATTAAATGATATTTCAATTTTTTCAATAACAATGCGTATAATCGAATTTATTTGATTGAAGTCGTGTTGATATGATTAAATGCATGCCGAAAACATGTGCCGCACTTAGGTGCAAGCTGTTAGGATCATTGCAAAAATTGAATTTAATTTATTTATTAAAGGAAATTTCCATTTTTTCAATAACAATGCATAAAATCCCATTTATTTGATTTAAATCGTGTTTATGTGATCAAATGCATGCCGAAAACATGTGCCGCGCTTAAGTGCAAGCTGTTAGGATCAATGCAAAAATTGAATTTGATTTATTCATTAAATGAAATTACAATTTTTTCAATAACAATGCATAAAGCCGAATTTATTTAATTGAAATCGTATTAAATTTAACAAATGCATGCCGAAAACATGTGCCGCACTTAGGTGCAAGCTGTTAGGATCATTGGAAAAATATAATTTAATTTATTTATTAAATGAAATTTCAATTTTTTCAATAACAATGCATAAAAACGAATTTATTTGATTTAAATCGTGTTTACATGACCAAATACATGCCGAAAACATGTGCTGCACTTAGGTGCAAGCTGTTAGGATCATTGCAAAAATTGAATTTGATTTATTTTTTAAATGCAATTTCAATTTTTTCAATAACAAAGCATAAAGTCAAATTTATTTGATTAAAATCGTGTTTATATGATCAAATGCATGCCGACAACATGAGCCGCACTTAGGTGCAAGCTGTTAGGATCATTGCAAAAATTGACTTTAATTCATTTATTAACTGAAATTTCAATTTTTTCAATAGCAATGCATAAAATCGAATTTATTTGATTGAAATCGTGTTTATGTGATCAAATACATGCAGAAAACATATGCCGCACGTAGGTGCAAGCTGAAATCGTGTTTATGTGATCAAATGCATGCCGAAAACAGGTGCCGCAATTAGGTGCAAGCTGTTAGGATCATTGCAAAAATTGAATTTAATTTATTTATTAAATGAAATTACAATTTTTTCAATAACAATGCATAAAGTCGAATTTATTTGATTGAAATCGTGTTTATATGATCAAATGCATACCGAAAATATGTGCCGCACTTAAGTGCAAGCTGTTATGATCATTGCAAAAATTGAATTTAATTTATTTATTAAATGAAATTTCCATTTTTTCAATAACAATGCATAAAGTCAAATTTATTTGATTGAAATCGTGTTTATTTGATCAAATGCATGCCGAAAACATGTGCCGCACTTAGGTGCAAGCTGTTAGGATCATTGCAAAAATTGAATTTAATTTATTTATTAAATGAAATTACAATTTTTTCAATAACAATGCATAAAGTCGAATTTATTTGATTGAAATCGTGTTTATATGATCAAATGCATACCGAAAATATTTGCCGCACTTAGGTGCAAGCTGTTAGGATCATTGCAAAAATTGAATTTAATTTATTTATTAAATGAAATTACAATTTTTTCAATAACAATGCATAAAGTCGAATTTATTTGATTGAAATCGTGTTTATATGATCAAATGCATGCCGAAAACATGTGCCGCACTTAGGTGCAAGCTGTTAGGATCATTGCAAAAATTGAATTTAATTTATTTATTAAATGAAATTACAATTTTTTCAATAACAATGCATAAAGTCGAATTTATTTAATTGAAATTGTGTTTATATGATCAAATGCATGCCGAAAACACGTGCCGCACTAAGGTGCCAGCCATTAGGATCATTGCGAAAATTAAATTTATTATATTTATCAAGTGAAATTTCAATTTTTTCAATAACAACGCATAAAGTCGAATTTATTTGATTAAAATCGTGTTTATATGATCAAATGCATACCGAAAATATGTGCCGCACTTAGGTGCAAGCTGTTAGGATCATTGCAAAAATTGAATTTAATTTATTTATTAAATGAAATTTCAATTTTTTCAATAACAATGCATAAAGTCAAATATATTTGATTAAAATCGTGTTTATTTGATCAAATGCATGCCGAAAACATGTGCCGCACTTAGGTGCAAGCTGTTAGGATCATTGCAAAAATTGAATTTAATTTATTTATTAAAGGAAATTTCCATTTTTTCAATAACAATGCATAAAGTCTCATTTATTTGATTTAAATCGTGTTTATGTGATCAAATGCATGCTGAAAACATGTGCCGAACTTAGGTGCAAGTTGTTAGGATCATTGCAAAAATTGAATTTGATTTATTTATTAAATGAAATTTCAATTTTTTCAATAACAATGCATAAAAACGAATTTATTTGATTGAAATCGTGTTTACATGACCAAATACATGCCGAAAACATGTGCCGCACTTAGGTACAAGCTGTTAGGATCATTGGAAAAATATAATTTAATTTATTTATTAAATGAAATTTCAATTTTTTCAATAATAATGCATAAAGTCGAATTTATTTGATTAAAATCTTGTTTAAATGATCAAATACATGCTGAAAACATGTGCCGCACTTAGGTGCAAGCTGTTAGGATCATTGGAAAAATATAATTTAATTTATTTATTAAATGAAATTACAATTTTTTCAATAACAATGCATAAAGTCTCATTTATTTGATTGAAATCGTGTTTATGTGATCAAATGCATGCCGAAAACATGTGCCGCACTTAGGTGCAAGCTGTTAGGATCATTGCAAAAATTGAATTTGATTTATTTATTAAATGAAATTTCAATTTTTTCAATAACAATGCATAAAGTCGAATTTATTTGATTGAAATCGTGTTTATTTGATCAAATTCATGCCGAAAACTTGTGCCGCACTTAGGTGCAAGCTGTTAGGATCATTGCAAAAATTGAATTTAATTTATTTATTAAAGGAAATTTCTATTTTTTCAATAACAATGCATAAAGTCTCATTTATTTGATTGAAATCGTGTTTATGTGATCAAATGCATGCCGAAAACATGTGCCGCACTTAGGTGCAAGCTGTTAGGATCATTGCAAAAATTGAATTTGATTTATTTTTTAAATGCAATTTCAATTTTTTCAATAACAAAGCATAAAGTCAAATTTATTTGATTAAAATCGTGTTTATATGATCAAATGCATGCCGACAACATGTGCCGCACTTAGGTGCAAGCTGTTAGGATCATTGCAAAAATTGACTTTAATTCATTTATTAAATGAAATTTCAATTTTTTCAATAGCAATGCATAAAATCGAATTTATTTGATTGAAATCGTGTTTATGTGATCAAATGCATGCAGAAAACATATGCCGCACGTAGGTGCAAGCTGAAATCGTGTTTATGTGATCAAATGCATGCCGAAAACAGGTGCCGCAATTAGGTGCAAGCTGTTAGGATCATTGCAAAAATTGAATTTAATTTATTTATTAAATGAAATTACAATTTTTTCAATAACAATGCATAAAGTCGAATTTATTTGATTGAAATCGTGTTTATATGATCAAATGCATACCGAAAATATGTGCCGCACTTAGGTGCAAGCTGTTATGATCATTGCAAAAATTGAATTTAATTTCTTTATTAAATGAAATTTCCATTTTTTCAATAACAATGCATAAAGTCAAATTTATTTGATTGAAATCGTGTTTATTTGATCAAATGCATGCCGAAAACATGTGCCGCACTTAGGTGCAAGCTGTTAGGATCATTGCAAAAATTGAATTTAATTTATTTATTAAATGAAATTACAATTTTTTCAATAACAATGCATAAAGTCGAATTTATTTAATTGAAATTGTGTTTATATGATCAAATGCATGCCGAAAACATGTGCCGCACTAAGGTGCCAGCCATTAGGATCATTGCGAAAATTAAATTTATTATATTTATCAAGTGAAATTTCAATTTTTTCAATAACAACGCATAAAAACGAATTTATTTGATTGAAATCGTGTTTATATGATCAAATGCATACCGAAAATATGTGCCGCACTTAGGTGCAAGCTGTTAGGATCATTGCAAAAATTGAATTTAATTTATTAATTAAATGAAATTTCCATTTTTTCAATAACAATGCATAAAGTCAAATTTATTTGATTGAAATCGTGTTTATTTGATGAAATGCATGCCGAAAACATGTGCCGCACTTAGGTGCAAGCTGTTAGGATCATTGCAAAAATTGAATTTTATTTATTTATTAAATGAAATTTCCATTTTTGCAATAACAATGCATAAAGACAACATTATTTGATTGAAATCGTGTTTATTTGATCAAATGCATGCCGAAAACATGTGCCGCACTTAGGTGCAAGCTGTTAGGATCATTGCAAAAATTGAATTTAATTTATTTATTAAATGAAATTTCCATTTTTTCAATAACAATGCATAAAGTCTCATTTATTTGATTTAAATCGTGTTTATGTGATCAAATGCATGCTGAAAACATGTGCCGAACTTAGGTGCAAGTTGTTAGGATCATTGCAAAAATTGAATTTGATTTATTTATTAAATGAAATTTCAATTTTTTCAATAACAATGCATAAAAACGAATTTATTTGATTGAAATCGTGTTTACATGACCAAATACATGCCGAAAACATGTGCCGCACTTAGGTGCAAGCTGTTAGGATCATTGCAAAAATTGAATTTGATTTATTTATTAAATGAAATTTCAATTTTTTCAATAACAATGCATAAAGTCGAATTTATTTGATTGAAATCGTGTTTATTTGATCAAATTCATGCCGAAAACTTGTGCCGCACTTAGGTGCAAGCTGTTAGGATCATTGCAAAAATTGAATTTAATTTATTTATTAAAGGAAATTTCCATTTTTTCAATAACAATGCATAAAGTCTTATTTATTTGATTGAAATCGTGTTTATGTGATCAAATGCATGCCGAAAACATGTGCCGCACTTAGGTGCAAGCTGTTAGGATCATTGCAAAAATTGAATTTGATTTATTTTTTAAATGCAATTTCAATTTTTTCAATAACAAAGCATAAAGTCAAATTTATTTGATTAAAATCGTGTTTATATGATCAAATGCATGCCGACAACATGTGCCGCACTTAGGTGCAAGCTGTTAGGATCATTGCAAAAATTGAATTTAATTTATTTATTAAATGAAATTACAATTTTTTCAATAACAATGCATAAAGTCGAATTTATTTAATTGAAATTGTGTTTATATGATCAAATGCATGCCGAAAACATGTGCCGCACTAAGGTGCCAGCCATTAGGATCATTGCGAAAATTAAATTTATTATATTTATCAAGTGAAATTTCAATTTTTTCAATAACAACGCATAAAGTCGAATTTATTTGATTGAAATCGTGTTTATATGATCAAATGCATACCGAAAATATGTGCCGCACTTAGGTGCAAGCTGTTAGGATCATTGCAAAAATTGAATTTAATTTATTAATTAAATGAAATTTCCATTTTTTCAATAACAATGCATAAAGTCAAATTTATTTGATTGAAATCGTGTTTATTTGATGAAATGCATGCCGAAAACATGTGCCGCACTAAGGTGCAGCCATTAGGATCATTGCGAAAATTAAATTTATTTTATTTATCAAATGAAATTTCAATTTTTTCAATAACAATGCATAAAGTCGAATTTATTTGATTGAAATCGTGTTTATATGATCAAATGCATACCGAAAATATGTGCCGCACTTAGGTGCAAGCTGTTAGGATCATTGCAAAAATTGAATTTAATTAATTAATTAAAGGAAATTTCCATTTTTTCAATAACAATGCATAAAGTCGAGTTTATTTGATTGAAATCGTGTTTACGTGACCAAATGCATGCCGAAAACATGTGCCGCACTTAGGTGCAAGCTGTTAGGATCATTGGAAAAATATGATTTAATTTATTTATTAAATGAAATTTCAATTTTTTCAATAACAATGCATAAAGTCGAAATTATTTGATTGAAATCGTGTTCATATGATCAAATGCATGCCGAAAACATGTGCCGCACTTAGGTGCAAGCTGTTAGGATCATTGCAAAAATTGAATTTGATTTATTTATTAAATGAAATTTCAATTTTTTCAATAACAATGCATAAAGTCGAAATTATTTGATTGAAATTGTGTTTATATGATCAAATGCATGCCGAAAACATGTGCCGCACTAAGGTGCCAGCCATTAGGATCATTGCGAAAATTAAATTTATTTTATTTATCAAATGAAATTTCAATTTTTTCAATAACAATGCATAAAGTCGAATTTATTTGATTGAAATCGTGTTTATTTGATCAAATGCATGCCGAAAACATGTGCCGCGCTTAGGTGCAAGCTGTTAGGATCATTGCAAAAATTGAATTTAATTAATTTATTAAAGGAAATTTCCATTTTTTCAATAACAATGCATAAAGTCGAGTTTATTTAATTGAAATTGTGTTTATATGATCAAATGCATGCCGAAAACATGTGCCGCACTAAGGTGCCAGCCATTAGGATCATTGCGAAAATTAAATTTATTATATTTATCAAGTGAAATTTCAATTTTTTCAATAACAACGCATAAAGTCGAATTTATTTGATTGAAATCGTGTTTATATGATCAAATGCATACCGAAAATATGTGCCGCACTTAGGTGCAAGCTGTTATGATCATTGCAAAAATTGAATTTAATTTATTTATTAAATGAAATTTCCATTTTTTCAATAACAATGCATAAAGTCAAATTTATTTGATTGAAATCGTGTTTATTTGATCAAATGCATGCCGAAAACATGTGCCGCACTTAGGTGCAAGCTGTTAGGATCATTGCAAAAATTGAATTTAATTTATTTATTAAATGAAATTACAATTTTTTCAATAACAATGCATAAAGTTGAATTTATTTAATTGAAATTGTGTTTATATGATCAAATGCATGCCGAAAACATGTGCCGCACTAAGGTGCCAGCCATTAGGATCATTGCGAAAATTAAATTTATTATATTTATCAAGTGAAATTTCAATTTTTTCAATAACAACGCATAAAGTCGAATTTATTTGATTGAAATCGTGTTTATATGATCAAATGCATGCCGAAAACATGTGCCGCACTTAGGTGCAAGCTATTAGGATCATTGCAAAAATTGAATTTTATTTATTTATTAAATGAAATTTCCATTTTTGCAATAACAATGCATAAAGTCAACATTATTTGATTGAAATCGTGTTTATTTGATCAAATGCATGCCGAAAACATGTGCCGCACTTAGGTGCAAGCTGTTAGGATCATTGCAAAAATTGAATTTAATTTATTTATTAAATGAAATTACAATTTTTTCAATAACAATGCATAAAATCGAATTTATTTGATTGAAATCGTGTTTATATGATCAAATGCATGCCGAAAACATGTGCCGCACTAAGGTGCCAGCCATTAGGATCATTGCGAAAATTAAATTTATTTTATTTATCAAATGAAATTTCAATTTTTTCAATAACAATGCATAAAGTCGAATTTATTTGATTGAAATCGTGTTTATATGATCAAATGCATACCGAAAATATGTGCCGCACTTAGGTGCAAGCTGTTAGGATCATTGCAAAAATTGAATTTTATTTATTTATTAAATGAAATTTCCATTTTTGCAATAACAATGCATAAAGTCAACATTATTTGATTGAAATCGTGTTTATTTGATCAAATGCATGCCGAAAACATGTGCCGCACTTAGGTGCAAGCTGTTAGGATCATTGCAAAAATTGAATTTAATTTATTTATTAAATGAAATTTCCATTTTTTCAATAACAATGCATAAAGTCTCATTTATTTGATTTAAATCGTGTTTATGTGATCAAATGCATGCTGAAAACATGTGCCGAACTTAGGTGCAAGTTGTTAGGATCATTGCAAAAATTGAATTTGATTTATTTATTAAATGAAATTTCAATTTTTTCAATAACAATGCATAAAAACGAATTTATTTGATTGAAATCGTGTTTACATGACCAAATACATGCCGAAAACATGTGCCGCACTTAGGTACAAGCTGTTAGGATCATTGGAAAAATATAATTTAATTTATTTATTAAATGAAATTTCAATTTTTTCAATAATAATGCATAAAGTCGAATTTATTTGATTAAAATCTTGTTTAAATGATCAAATACATGCTGAAAACATGTGCCGCACTTAGGTGCAAGCTGTTAGGATCATTGGAAAAATATAATTTAATTTATTTATTAAATGAAATTACAATTTTTTCAATAACAATGCATAAAGTCTCATTTATTTGATTGAAATCGTGTTTATGTGATCAAATGCATGCCGAAAACATGTGCCGCACTTAGGTGCAAGCTGTTAGGATCATTGCAAAAATTGAATTTGATTTATTTATTAAATGAAATTTCAATTTTTTCAATAACAATGCATAAAGTCGAATTTATTTGATTGAAATCGTGTTTATTTGATCAAATTCATGCCGTAAACTTGTGCCGCACTTAGGTGCAAGCTGTTAGGATCATTGCAAAAATTGAATTTAATTTATTTATTAAAGGAAATTTCCATTTTTTCAATAACAATGCATAAAGTCTCATTTATTTGATTGAAATCGTGTTTATGTGATCAAATGCATGCCGAAAACATGTGCCGCACTTAGGTGCAAGCTGTTAGGATCATTGCAAAAATTGAATTTAATTTATTTATTAAAGGAAATTTCCATTTTTTCAATAACAATGCATAAAGTCTCATTTATTTGATTGAAATCGTGTTTATGTGATCAAATGCATGCCGAAAACATGTGCCGCACTTAGGTGCAAGCTGTTAGGATCATTGCAAAAATTGAATTTAATTTATTTATTAAATGAAATTACAATTTTTTCAATAACAATGCATAAAGTCGAATTTATTTGATTGAAATCGTGTTTATATGATCAAATGCATACCGAAAATATGTGCCGCACTTAGGTGCAAGCTGTTAGGATCATTGCAAAAATTGAATTTAATTTATTTATTAAATGAAATTTCCATTTTTTCAATAACAATGCATAAAGTCAAATTTATTTGATTGAAATCGTGTTTATTTGATCAAATGCATGCCGAAAACATGTGCCGCACTTAGGTGCAAGCTGTTAGGATCATTGCAAAAATTGAATTTAATTTATTTATTAAATGAAATTACAATTTTTTCAATAACAATGCATAAAGTCGAATTTATTTAATTGAAATTGTGTTTATATGATCAAATGCATGCCGAAAACATGTGCCGCACTAAGGTGCCAGCCATTAGGATCATTGCGAAAATTAAATTTATTATATTTATCAAGTGAAATTTCAATTTTTTCAATGACAACGCATAAAGTCGAATTTATTTGATTGAAATCGTGTTTATATGATCAAATGCATACCGAAAATATGTGCCGCACTTAGGTGCAAGCTGTTAGGATCATTGCAAAAATTGAATTTAATTTATTAATTAAATGAAATTTCCATTTTTTCAATAACAATGCATAAAGTCAAATTTATTTGATTGAAATCGTGTTTATTTGATGAAATGCATGCCGAAAACATGTGCCGCACTTAGGTGCAAGCTGTTAGGATCATTGCAAAAATTGAATTTAATTTATTTATTAAATGAAATTACAATTTTTTCAATAACAATGCATAAAGTCGAATTTATTTAATTGAAATTGTGTTTATATGATCAAATGCATGCCGAAAACATGTGCCGCACTAAGGTGCCAGCCATTAGGATCATTGCGAAAATTAAATTTATTATATTTATCAAGTGAAATTTCAATTTTTTCTATAACAACGCATAAAGTCGAATTTATTTGATTGAAATCGTGTTTATATGATCAAATGCATACCGAAAATATGTGCCGCACTTAGGTGCAAGCTGTTAGGATCATTGCAAAAATTGAATTTAATTTATTAATTAAATGAAATTTCCATTTTTTCAATAACAATGCATAAAGTCAAATTTATTTGATTGAAATCGTGTTTATTTGATGAAATGCATGCCGAAAACATGTGCCGCACTTAGGTGCAAGCTGTTAGGATCATTGCAAAAATTGAATTTAATTTATTTATTAAATGAAATTACAATTTTTTCAATAACAATGCATAAAGTCGAATTTATTTAATTGAAATTGTGTTTATATGATCAAATGCATGCCGAAAACATGTGCCGCACTAAGGTGCCAGCCATTAGGATCATTGCGAAAATTAAATTTATTATATTTATCAAGTGAAATTTCAATTTTTTCAATAACAACGCATAAAGTCGAATTTATTTGATTGAAATCGTGTTTATATGATCAAATGCATACCGAAAATATGTGCCGCACTTAGGTGCAAGCTGTTAGGATCATTGCAAAAATTGAATTTAATTTATTAATTAAATGAAATTTCCATTTTTTCAATAACAATGCATAAAGTCAAATTTATTTGATTGAAATCGTGTTTATTTGATGAAATGCATGCCGAAAACATGTGCCGCACTTAGGTGCAAGCTGTTAGGATCATTGCAAAAATTGAATTTAATTTATTTATTAAATGAAATTTCCATTTTTTCAATAACAATGCATAAAGTCAAATTTTATTGATTGAAATCGTGTTTATTTGATCAAATGCATGCCGAAAACATGTGCCGTACTTAGGTGCAAGCTGTTAGGATCATTGCAAAAATTGAATTTAATTAATTAATTAAAGGAAATTTCCATTTTTTCAATAACAATGCATAAAGTCGAGTTTATTTGATTGAAATCGTGTTTATGTGACCAAATGCATGCCGAAAACATGTGCCGCACTTAGGTGCAAGCTGTTAGGATCATTGGAAAAATATGATTTAATTTATTTATTAAATGAAATTTCAATTTTTTCAATAACAATGCATAAAGTCGAAATTATTTGATTGAAATCGTGTTCATATGATCAAATGCATGCCGAAAACATGTGCCGCACTTAGGTGCAAGCTGTTAGGATCATTGCAAAAATTGAATTTGATTTATTTATTAAATGAAATTTCAATTTTTTCAATAACAATGCATAAAGTCGAAATTATTTGATTGAAATTGTGTTTATATGATCAAATGCATGCCGAAAACATGTGCCGCACTAAGGTGCCAGCCATTAGGATCATTGCGAAAATTAAATTTATTTTATTTATCAAATGAAATTTCAATTTTTTCAATAACAATGCATAAAGTCGAATTTATTTGATTGAAATCGTGTTTATTTGATCAAATGCATGCCGAAAACATGTGCCGCACTTAGGTGCAAGCTGTTAGGATCATTGCAAAAATTGAATTTAATTAATTTATTAAAGGAAATTTCCATTTTTTCAATAACAATGCATAAAGTCGAGTTTATTTGATTGAAATCGTGTTTATGTGACCAAATGCATGCCGAAAACATGTGCCGCACTTAGGTGCAAGCTGTTAGGATCATTGGAAAAATATGATTTAATTTATTTATTAAATGAAATTTCAATTTTTTCAATAACAATGCATAAAGTCGAAATTATTTGATTGAAATCGTGTTCATATGATCAAATGCATGCCGAAAACATGTGCCGCACTTAGGTGCAAGCTGTTAGGATCATTGCAAAAATTGAATTTGATTTATTTATTAAATGAAATTTCAATTTTTTCAATAACAATGCATAAAGTCGAAATTATTTGATTGAAATCGTGCTTATATGATCAAATGCATGCCGAAAACATGTGCTGCACTTAGGTGTAAGCTGTTAGGATCATTGTTATTGAAAAATATAATTTAATTTATTTATTAAATGATATTTCAATTTTTTCAATAACAATGCGTATAATCGAATTTATTTGATTGAAATCGTATTGATATGATTAAATGCATGCCGAAAACATGTGCCGCACTTAGGTGCAAGCTGATAGGATCATTGCAAAAATTGAATTTAATTTATTTATTCAAGGAAATTTCCATTTTTTCAATAACAATGCATAAAATCCCATTTATTTGATTTAAATCGTGTTTATGTGATCAAATGCATGCCGAAAACATGTGCCGCGCTTAAGTGCAAGCTGTTAGGATCAATGCAAAAATTGAATTTGATTTATTCATTAAATGAAATTACAATTTTTTCAATAACAATGCATAAAGTCTCATTTATTTGATTGAAATCGTGTTTATGTGATCAAATGCATGCCGAAAACATATGCCGCAATTAGGTGCAAGCTGTTAGGATCATTGCAAAAATTGAATTTAATTTATTTATTAAATGAAATTACAATTTTTTCAATAACAATGCATAAAGTCGAATTTATTTGATTGAAATCGTGTTTATATGATCAAATGCATACCGAAAATATGTGCCGCACTTAGGTGCAAGCTGTTAGGATCATTGCAAAAATTGAATTTAATTTATTTATTAAATGAAATTTCCATTTTTTCAATAACAATGCATAAAGTCAAATTTATTTGATTGAAATCGTGTTTATTTGATCAAATGCATGCCGAAAACATGTGCCGCACTTAGGTGCAAGCTGTTAGGATCATTGCAAAAATTGAATTTAATTTATTTATTAAATGAAATTACAATTTTTTCAATAACAATGCATAAAGTCGAATTTATTTAATTGAAATTGTGTTTATATGATCAAATGCATGCCGAAAACATGTGCCGCACTAAGGTGCCAGCCATTAGGATCATTGCGAAAATTAAATTTATTATATTTATCAAGTGAAATTTCAATTTTTTCAATAACAACGCATGAAGTCGAATTTATTTGATTGAAATCGTGTTTATATGATCAAATGCATACCGAAAATATGTGCCGCACTTAGGTGCAAGCTGTTAGGATCATTGCAAAAATTGAATTTAATTTATTTATTAAATGAAATTTCAATTTTTTCAATAACAATCCATAAAGTCTTATTTATTTGATTAAAATCGTGTTTATGTGATCAAATGCATGTCGAAAACATGTGCCGCACTTAGGTGCAAGCTGTTAGGACATTGCGAAAATTAAATTTATTTTATTTATTAAATGAAGTTTAAATTTTTCAATAACAATGCTGTAAATCGAATTTATTTGATTGAAATCGTGTTTATATGATCAAATACATGCCGAAAACATGTGCCGCACTTAGGTGCAAGCTGTTAGGATCATTGCAAAAATTGAATTTAATTTATTTATTAAATGAAATTTCAATTTTTTCAATAACAATGTATAAAGTCGAATTTATTTGATTGAAATCGTGTTAAAATGATCAAATACATGCCGAAAACATGTGCCGCACTTAGATAGAAGCTGTTAGGATCATTGGAAAAATTTAATTTAATTTATTTATTAAATGAAATTTCAATTTTTTCAATAACAATGCATAAAGTCAAATTTATTTGATTGAAATCTTGTTTAAATGATCGAATACATGCCGAAAACATGTGCCGCACTTAGGTGCAAGCTGTTAGGATCGTTGGAAAAATATAATTTAATTTATTTATTAAATTAAATTTCAATTTTTTCAATAACAATCCATAAAGTCTCATTTATTTGATTAAAATCGTGTTTATGTGATCAAATGCATGTCGAAAACATGTGCCGCACTTAGGTGCAAGCTGTTAGGATCATTGCGAAAATTAATTTTATTTTATTTATTAAATGAAGTTTCAAATTTTTCAATAACAATGCTGTAAATCGAATTTATTTGATTGAAATCGTGTTTATATGATCAAATACATGCCGAAAACATGTGCCGCACTTAGGTGCAAGCTGTTAGGATCATTGCAAAAATTGAATTTAATTTATTTATTAAATGAAATTTCAATTTTTTCAATAACAATGCATAAAGTCAAATTTATTTGATTGAAATCGTGTTTATTTGATCAAATGCATGCCGAAAACATGTGCCGCACTTAGGTGCAAGCTGTTAGGATCATTGGAAAAATTTAATTTAATTTATTTATTAAATGAAATTTCAATTTTTTCAATAACAATCCATAAAGTCTTATTTATTTGATTAAAATCGTGTTTATGTGATCAAATGCATGTCGAAAACATGTGCCGCACTTAGGTGCAAGCTGTTAGGACATTGCGAAAATTAAATTTATTTTATTTATTAAATGAAGTTTAAATTTTTCAATAACAATGCTGTAAATCGAATTTATTTGATTGAAATCGTGTTTATATGATCAAATACATACCGAAAATATGTGCCGCACTTAGGTGCAAGCTGTTAGGATCATTGCAAAAATTGAATTTAATTTATTTATTAAATGGAATTTCCATTTTTTCAATAACAATGCATAAAGTCAAATTTATTTGATTGAAATCGTGTTTATTTGATCAAATGCATGCCGAAAACATGTGCCGCACTTAGGTGCAAGCTGTTAGGATCATTGCAAAAATTGAATTTAATTTATTTATTAAATGAAATTACAATTTTTTCAATAACAATGCATAAAGTCGAATTTATTTAATTGAAATTGTGTTTATATGATCAAATGCATGCCGAAAACATGTGCCGCACTAAGGTGCCAGCCATTAGGATCATTGCGAAAATTAAATTTATTATATTTATCAAGTGAAATTTCAATTTTTTCAATAACAACGCATAAAGTCGAATTTATTTGATTGAAATCGTGTTTATATGATCAAATGCATACCGAAAATATGTGCCGCACTTAGGTGCAAGCTGTTAGGATCAATGCAAAAATTGAATTTAATTTATTTATTAAATGAAATTTCAATTTTTTCAATAACAATCCATAAAGTCTTATTTATTTGATTAAAATCGTGTTTATGTGATCAAATGCATGTCGAAAACATGTGCCGCACTTAGGTGCAAGCTGTTAGGACATTGCGAAAATTAAATTTATTTTATTTATTAAATGAAGTTTAAATTTTTCAATAACAATGCTGTAAATCGAATTTATTTGATTGAAATCGTGTTTATATGATCAAATACATGCCGAAAACATGTACCGCACTTAGGTGCAAGCTGTTAGGATCATTGCAAAAATTGAATTTAATTTATTTATTAAATGAAATTTCAATTTTTTCAATAACAATGTATAAAGTCGAATTTATTTGATTGAAATCGTGTTAAAATGATCAAATATTACATGGATCAATAAGTCCCGGGACTAACCCAGAGATGGCGCTCGTAGTAAACCAGTAACCACGCCTTTCTAGAGTACTAACCTTTGCTTGAAACGTGTCAAAATTTTAAGTCGATCGGACCAGAAACAGCTGAGTTATCGAGGTTATAGTAAAGTCATTTTGTAGTCAGTTTAAAAAATGGAAAAAACCGAGTTTCGTGTTCTAATAAAACATTGTTTTTTAATGGGTAAAAACACCGTGCAAGCGAAACAATGGATTGAAAAATGTTACCCGGAATCTTCTCCATCAAAAACAACGATTTGTCGGTGGTTTACCGAGTTTAAACGTGGTCGTACCGACACAAATGACGCGGAACGCTCGGGTAGACCTGTGGAAGCCTCTACACCGGAAAATGTGAGTGAAGTGACAAAAATTATCATGAAAGACCGTAAAGTGAAGCTCCGTGAGATTGCTGAGATGACACAGATATCATATGGAAGTGTATTTGCTATCGTTCATCAAAAATTGAGCATGAAAAAGGTTTTTTCCAAGTGGGTGCCGCGATTGCTTTCGATGGAACAAAAACAGCAACGAGTCGATGATTCAGAAAGCTGTTTATCGCTATTGACTCGTAACAAAAAAGATTTCTTGCGTCGTTACGTGACCATGGACGAAACATGGATACATCACTACACTCCAGAGTCGAAGCGGCAGTCATCTGAGTGGCGTACAGCTGACGAAAGCCGTCCGAAGCGTGCGAAAACGCAGCAGTCAGCTGGAAAAGTCATGGCGTCAGTTTTTTGGGATACGCATGGCGTGATTTTTATTGATTACCTCGAAAAAGGTAAATCGATCAACAGCGACTATTATATTGACTTGCTGGTGCGTTTGAAGAAGGAAATAGCAAAAAAACGACCGCACATGCAGAGAAAAAAAATCCTTTTTCACCAAGACAATGCACCCTGCCACAAGTCAATGAAAACAATGGCAAAATTGGACGAATTGGGCTTTGATCTGCTTCCCCACCCCCCATACTCGCCAGATTTAGCCCCCAGTGACTACTGGCTTTTTGCTGACCTTAAAAAAATGCTCCAGGGAAAAAGATTTGGCTCAAATGAGGAGGTCATCGCTAAAACAGAAGCTTATTTTGAAGCGAAAGATATTAATTTTTTTAAACATGGTATTGAAAAATTGGAAAAGCGGTGGAACGATTGTATCACCCTAAAAGGTGATTATGTAGATGAATAAAAAAATTTTTGCAAAAAAAATGTTGTTTTCATTGTTAGTCCCGGGACTTATTGATCCATGTGTTACATGCCGAAAACATGTGCCGCACTTAGATAGAAGCTGTTAGGATCATTGGAAAAATTTAATTTAATTTATTTATTAAATGAAATTTCAATTTTTTCAATAACAATGCATAAAGTCAAATTTATTTGATTGAAATCTTGTTTAAATGATCGAATACATGCCGAAAACATGTGCCGCACTTAGGTGCAAGCTGTTAGGATCGTAGGAAAAATATAATTTAATTTATTTATTAAATTAAATTTCAATTTTTTCAATAACAATCCATAAAGTCTCATTTATTTGATTAAAATCGTGTTTATGTGATCAAATGCATGTCGAAAACATGTGCCGCACTTAGGTGCAAACTGTTAGGATCATTGCGAAAATTAATTTTATTTTATTTATTAAATGAAGTTTCAAATTTTTCAATAACAATGCTGTAAATCGAATTTATTTGATTGAAATCGTGTTTATATGATCAAATACATGCCGAAAACATGTGCCGCAATTAGGTGCAAGCTGTTAGGATCATTGCAAAAATTGAATTTAATTTATTTATTAAATGAAATTTCAATTTTTTCAATAACAATGCATAAAGTCAAATTTATTTGATTGAAATCGTGTTTATTTGATCAAATGCATGCCGAAAACATGTGCCGCACTTAGGTGCAAGCTGTTAGGATCATTGGAAAAATTTAATTTAATTTATTTATTAAATGAAATTTCAATTTTTTCAATAACAATCCATAAAGTCTTATTTATTTGATTAAAATCGTGTTTATGTGATCAAATGCATGTCGAAAACATGTGCCGCACTTAGGTGCAAGCTGTTAGGACATTGCGAAAATTAAATTTATTTTATTTATTAAATGAAGTTTAAATTTTTCAATAACAATGCTGTAAATCGAATTTATTTGATTGAAATCGTGTTTATATGATCAAATACATGCCGAAAACATGTGCCGCACTTAGGTGCAAGCTGTTAGGATCATTGCAAAAATTGAATTTAATTTATTTATTAAATGAAATTTCAATTTTTTCAATAACAATGCATAAAGTCGAATTTATTTGATTGAAATCGTGTTAAAATGATCAAATACATGCCGAAAACATGTGCCGCACTTAGATAGAAGCTGTTAGGATCATTGGAAAAATTTAATTTAATTTATTTATTAAATGAAATTTCAATTTTTTCAATAACAATGCATAAAGTCAAATTTATTTGATTGAAATCTTGTTTAAATGATCGAATACATGCCGAAAACATGTGCCGCACTTAGGTGCAAGCTGTTAGGATCGTTGGAAAAATATAATTTAATTTATTTATTAAATTAAATTTCAATTTTTTCAATAACAATCCATAAAGTCTCATTTATTTGATTAAAATCGTTTTTATGTGATCAAATGCATGTCGAAAACATGTGCCGCACTTAGGTGCAAGCTGTTAGGATCATTGCGAAAATTAAATTTATTTTATTTATTTTAGTCTTAGTAAGACTTAATTTGGTTGCAGAGTTACGAACAGGTTGAATATTTATATATTCAGGCTACATTTCGTTTTTTTTGAATTTATTTAAATTTATTTTATTTATTAAATGAAATTTCAAATTTTTCAATAACAATGCTGTAAATCGAATTTATTTGATTGAAATCGTGTTTATATGATCAAACACATGCCGAAAACATGTGCCGCACTTAGGTGCAAGCTGTTAGGATCATTGCAAAAATTGAATTTAATTTATTTATTAAATGAAATTTCAATTTTTTCAATAACAATGCATAAAGTCGAATTTATTTGATTGAAATCGTGTTAAAATGATCAAATACATGCCGAAAACATGTGCCGCACTTAGATAGAAGCTGTTAGGATCATTGGAAAAATTTAATTTAATTTATTTATTAAATGAAATTTCAATTTTTTCAATAACAATGCATAAAGTCAAATTTATTTGATTAAAATCTTGTTTAAATGATCGAATACATGCCGAAAACATGTGCCGCACTTAGGTGCAAGCTGTTAGGATCGTTGGAAAAATATAATTTAATTTATTTATTAAATTAAATTTCAATTTTTTCAATAACAATCCATAAAGTCTCATTTATTTGATTAAAATCGTGTTTATGTGATCAAATGCATGTCGAAAACATGTGCCGCACTTAGGTGCAAGCTGTTAGGATCATTGCGAAAATTAAATTTATTTTATTTATTAAATGAAGTTTCAAATTTTTCAATAACAATGCTGTAAATCGAATTTATTTGATTGAAATCGTGTTTATATGATCAAATACATGCCGAAAACATGTGCCGCACTTAGGTGCAAGCTGTTAGGATCATTGCAAAAATTGAATTTAATTTATTTATTAAATGAAATTTCAATTTTTTCAATAACAATGCTTAAAGTCGAATTTATTTAATTGAAATTGTTTTTAAATGATCAAATGCATGCCGAAAACATGTGCCGCACTTAGGTGCAAGCTGTTAGGATCATTGCAAAAATTGACTTTAATTTTGTTATTAAATGAAATTTCATTTTTTTCAATAACAATGCATAAAGTCGAATTTATTTGATTGAAATCGTGTTTATGTGATCAAATGCATGCCTAAAACATGTGCCGCACTTAGGTGCAAGCTGTTAGGATCATCTGAAAAATATAATTTAATTTATTTATTAAATGAAATTTTAATTTTTTCAATAACAATGCATATAATCGAATTTATTTGATTGAAATCGTGTTTATATGATCAAATGCAAGCCGAAAACATGTGCCGCACTTAGGTGCAAGCTGTTAGGATCATTGCAAAAATTGAATTTAATTTATTTATTAAAGGAAATTTCCATTTTTTCAATAACAATGAATAAAATCCCATTTATTTGATTTAAATCGTGTTTATGTGATCAAATGCATGCTGAAAACATGTGCAAATTGAATTTAATTCATTTATTAAAGGAAATTTCCATTTTTTCAATAACAATGCATAAACTCTCATTTATTTGATTTAAATCGTGTTTATGTGATCAAATGCATGCCGAAAACATGTGCCGCGCTTAAGTGCAAGCTGTTAGAATCATTGCAAAAATTGAATTTGATTTATTCATTAAAGGAAATTACAATTTTTTCAATAACAATGCATAAAGCCGAACTTATTTAATTGAAATCATATTTAAATGATCAAATGTATGCCGAAAACATATGCCGCTCTTGGGTGCAAGCTGTTAGGGTCATTGCAAAAATTGAATTTGATTTATTTATTAAATGCAATTTCAATTTTTTCAATAACAATGCATAAAGTCGAATTTATTTGATTGAAATCGTGTTAAAATGATCAAATACATGCCGAAAACATGTGCCGCACTTAGATAGAAGCTGTTAGGATCATTGGAAAAATTTAATTTAATTTATTTATTAAATGAAATTTCAATTTTTTCAATAACAATGCATAAAGTCAAATTTATTTGATTGAAATCTTGTTTAAATGATCGAATACATGCCGAAAACATGTGCCGCACTTAGGTGCAAGCTGTTAGGATCGTTGGAAAAATATAATTTAATTTATTTATTAAATTAAATTTCAATTTTTTCAATAACAATCCATAAAGTCTCATTTATTTGATTAAAATCGTGTTTATGTGATCAAATGCATGTCGAAAACATGTGCCGCACTTAGGTGCAAGCTGTTAGGATCATTGCGAAAATTAAATTTATTTTATTTATTAAATGAAGTTTCAAATTTTTCAATAACAATGCTGTAAATCGAATTTATTTGATTGAAATCGTGTTTATATGATCAAATACATGCCGAAAACATGTGCCGCACTTAGGTGCAAGCTGTTAGGATCATTGCAAAAATTGAATTTAATTTATTTATTAAAGGAAATTTCCATTTTTTCAATAACAATGCATAAAATCCCATTTATTTGATTGAAATCGTGTTTATGTGATCAAATGCATGCCGAAAACATGTGCCGCGCTTAAGTGCAAGCTGTTAGAATCATTGCAAAAATTGAATTTGATTTATTCATTAAAGGAAATTACAATTTTTTCAATAACAATGCATAAAGCCGAATTTATTTAATTGAAATCGTATTAAAATTAACAAATGCAGGCCGAAAACATGTGCCGCACTTAGGTGCAAGCTGTTAGGATCATTGGAAAAATGTAATTTAATTTATTTATTAAATGAAATTTCAATTTTTTCAATAACAATGCATATAATCGAATTTATTTGATTGAAATCGTGTTTATATGATCAAATGCATGCCGAAAACATGTGCCGCATTTAGGTGCAAGCTGTTAGGATCATTGCAAAAATTAAATTAAATTTATTTATTAAAGGAAATTTCCATTTTTTCAATAACAATGCATAAAATCCCATTTATTTGATTGAAATCGTGTTTATGTGATCAAATGCATGCCGAAAACATATGCCGCGCTTAAGTGCAAGCTGTTAGGATAATTGCAAAGATTGAATTTGATTTATTTATTAAATGAAATTTCCATTTTTTCAATAACAATGCATAAAATCCCATTTATTTGATTGAAATCGTGTTTATGTGATCAAATGCATGCCGAAAACATGTGCCGCGCTTAAGTGCAAGCTGTTAGGATCATTGCAAAAATTGAATTTGATATATTTATTAAATGAAATTACAATTTTTTCAATAACAATGCATAAAGCCGAATTTATTTAATTGAAATCATATTTAAATGATCTAATGCATGCCGAAAACATGTGCCGCACTTAGGTGCAAGCTGTTAGGATCATTGCAAAAATTGAATTTGATTTATTTATTAAATGCAATTTCAATTTTTTCAATAACAATGCATAAAGTCGAATTTAATTGATTGAAATCGTGTTAAAATGATCAAATACATGCCGAAAACATGTGCCGCACTTAGGTAGAAGCTGTTAGGATCATTGGAAAAATTTAATTTAATTTATTTATTAAATGAAATTTCAATTTTTTCAATAACAATCCATAAAGTCTTATTTATTTGATTAAAATCGTGTTTATGTGATCAAATGCATGTCGAAAACATGTGCCGCACTTAGGTGCAAGCTGTTAGGACATTGCGAAAATTAAATTTATTTTATTTATTAAATGAAGTTTAAATTTTTCAATAACAATGCTGTAAATCGAATTTATTTGATTGAAATCGTGTTTATATGATCAAATACATGTCGAAAACATGTGCCGCACTCAGGTGCAAGCTGTTAGGATCATTGCAAAAATTGAATTTTATTTATTTATTAAATGAAATTTCAATTTTTTCAATAACAATGCATAAAGTCGAATTTATTTGATTGAAATCGTGTTAAAATGATCAAATACATGCCGAAAACATGTGCCGCACTTAGATAGAAGCTGTTAGGATCATTGGAAAAATTTAATTTAATTTATTTATTAAATGAAATTTCAATTTTTTCAATAACAATGCATAAAGTCAAATTTATTTGATTAAAATCTTGTTTAAATGATCGAATACATGCCGAAAACATGTGCCGCACTTAGGTGCAAGCTGTTAGGATCGTTGGAAAAATATAATTTAATTTATTTATTAAATTAAATTTCAATTTTTTCAATAACAATCCATAAAGTCTCATTTATTTGATTAAAATCGTGTTTATGTGATCAAATGCATGTCGAAAACATGTGCCGCACTTAGGTGCAAGCTGTTAGGATCATTGCAAAAATTAAATTTATTTTATTTATTAAATGAAGTTTCAAATTTTTCAATAACAATGCTGTAAATCGAATTTATTTGATTGAAATCGTGTTTATATGATCAAATACATGCCGAAAACATGTGCCGCACTTAGGTGCAAGCTGTTAGGATCATTGCAAAAATTGAATTTAATTTATTTATTAAATGAAATTTCAATTTTTTCAATAACAATGCTTAAAGTCGAATTTATTTAATTGAAATTGTTTTTAAATGATCAAATGCATGCCGAAAACATGTGCCGCACTTAGGTGCAAGCTGTTAGGATCATTGCAAAAATTGACTTTAATTTTGTTATTAAATGAAATTTCATTTTTTTCAATAACAATGCATAAAGTCGAATTTATTTGATTGAAATCGTGTTTATGTGATCAAATGCATGCCTAAAACATGTGCCGCACTTAGGTGCAAGCTGTTAGGATCATCTGAAAAATATAATTTAATTTATTTATTAAATGAAATTTTAATTTTTTCAATAACAATGCATATAATCGAATTTATTTGATTGAAATCGTGTTTATATGATCAAATGCAAGCCGAAAACATGTGCCGCACTTAGGTGCAAGCTGTTAGGATCATTGCAAAAATTGAATTTAATTTATTTATTAAAGGAAATTTCCATTTTTTCAATAACAATGAATAAAATCCCATTTATTTGATTTAAATCGTGTTTATGTGATCAAATGCATGCTGAAAACATGTGCAAATTGAATTTAATTCATTTATTAAAGGAAATTTCCATTTTTTCAATAACAATGCATAAACTCTCATTTATTTGATTTAAATCGTGTTTATGTGATCAAATGCATGCCGAAAACATGTGCCGCGCTTTAGTGCAAGCTGTTAGAATCATTGCAAAAATTGAAATTGATTTATTCATTAAAGGAAATTACAATTTTTTCAATAACAATGCATACAGCCGAACTTATTTAATTGAAATCATATTTAAATGATCAAATGTATGCCGAAAACATATGCCGCTCTTGGGTGCAAGCTGTTAGGGTCATTGCAAAAATTGAATTTGATTTATTTATTAAATGCAATTTCAATTTTTTCAATAACAATGCATAAAGTCGAATTTATTTGATTGAAATCGTGTTAAAATGATCAAATACATGCCGAAAACATGTGCCGCACTTAGATAGAAGCTGTTAGGATCTTTAAATAAAACAGTTTCTTTGTTAATATCACACTTTATTGTTTAGTGACTCGAGTTTCGATCATAAGCTGATCATTTTCAAACTTAAAGTAAATTAAATTACAATAAACACACGTATTTATGCGGAAAGTTCCAAAATGTATCACGAAGTTAACGCCTCAACCATCAATCTGTTAGGATCATTGGAAAAATTTAATTTAATTTATTTATTAAATGAAATTTCAATTTTTTCAATAACAATGCATAAAGTCAAATTTATTTGATTGAAATCTTGTTTAAATGATCGAATACATGCCGAAAACATGTGCCGCACTTAGGTGCAAGCTGTTAGGATCGTTGGAAAAATATAATTTAATTTATTTATTAAATTAAATTTCAATTTTTTCAATAACAATCCATAAAGTCTCATTTATTTGATTAAAATCGTGTTTATGTGATCAAATGCATGTCGAAAACATGTGCCGCACTTAGGTGCAAAGTGTTAGGATCATTGCGAAAATTAAATTTATTTTATTTATTAAATGAAGTTTCAAATTTTTCAATAACAATGCTGTAAATCGAATTTATTTGATTGAAATCGTGTTTATATGATCAAATACATGCCGAAAACATGTGCCGCACTTAGGTGCAAGCTGTTAGGATCATTGCAAAAATTGAATTTAATTTATTTATTAAAGGAAATTTCCATTTTTTTCAATAACAATGCATAAAGTCGAATTTATTTGATTGAAATCGTGTTTATGTGATCAAATGCATGCCTAAAACATGTGCCGCACTTAGGTGCAAGCTGTTAGGATCATCTGAAAAATATAATTTAATTTATTTATTAAATGAAATTTTAATTTTTTCAATAACAATGCATATAATCGAATTTATTTGATTGAAATCGTGTTTATATGATCAAATGCAAGCCGAAAACATGTGCCGCACTTAGGTGCAAGCTGTTAGGATCATTGCAAAAATTGAATTTAATTTATTTATTAAAGGAAATTTCCATTTTTTCAATAACAATGCATAAAATCCCATTTATTTGATTGAAATCGTGTTTATGTGATCAAATGCATGCCGAAAACATGTGCCGCGCTTAAGTGCAAGCTGTTAGAATCATTGCAAAAATTGAATTTGATTTATTCATTAAAGGAAATTACAATTTTTTCAATAACAATGCATAAAGCCGAATTTATTTAATTGAAATCGTATTAAAATTAACAAATGCAGGCCGAAAACATGTGCCGCACTTAGGTGCAAGCTGTTAGGATCATTGGAAAAATGTAATTTAATTTATTTATTAAATGAAATTTCAATTTTTTCAATAACAATGCATATAATCGAATTTATTTAATTGAAATCGTGTTTATATGATCAAATGCATGCCGAAAACATGTGCCGCATTTAGGTGCAAGCTGTTAGGATCATTGCAAAAATTAAATTAAATTTATTTATTAAAGGAAATTTCCATTTTTTCAATAACAATGCATAAAATCCCATTTATTTGATTGAAATCGTGTTTATGTGATCAAATGCATGCCGAAAACATATGCCGCGCTTAAGTGCAAGCTGTTAGGATAATTGCAAAGATTGAATTTGATTTATTTATTAAATGAAATTTCCATTTTTTCAATAACAATGCATAAAATCCCATTTATTTGATTGAAATCGTGTTTATGTGATCAAATGCATGCCGAAAACATGTGCCGCGCTTAAGTGCAAGCTGTTAGGATCATTGCAAAAATTGAATTTGATATATTTATTAAATGAAATTACAATTTTTTCAATAACAATGCATAAAGCCGAATTTATTTAATTGAAATCATATTTAAATGATCTAATGCATGCCGAAAACATGTGCCGCACTTAGGTGCAAGCTGTTAGGATCATTGCAAAAATTGACTTTAATTTTGTTATTAAATGAAATTTCATTTTTTTCAATAACAATGCATAAAGTCGAATTTATTTGATTGAAATCGTGTTTATGTGATCAAATGCATGCCTAAAACATGTGCCGCACTTAGGTGCAAGCTGTTAGGATCATTGCAAAAATTGAATTTAATTTATTTATTAAAGGAAATTTCCATTTTTTCAATAACAATGAATAAAATCCCATTTATTTGATTTAAATCGTGTTTATGTGATCAAATGCATGCTGAAAACATGTGCAAATTGAATTTAATTCATTTATTAAAGGAAATTTCCATTTTTTCAATAACAATGCATAAACTCTCATTTATTTGATTTAAATCGTGTTTATGTGATCAAATGCATGCCGAAAACATGTGCCGCGCTTAAGTGCAAGCTGTTAGAATCATTGCAAAAATTGAATTTGATTTATTCATTAAAGGAAATTACAATTTTTTCAATAACAATGCATAAAGCCGAACTTATTTAATTGAAATCATATTTAAATGATCAAATGTATGCCGAAAACATATGCCGCTCTTGGGTGCAAGCTGTTAGGGTCATTGCAAAAATTGAATTTGATTTATTTATTAAATGCAATTTCAATTTTTTCAATAACAATGCATAAAGTCGAATTTATTTGATTGAAATCGTGTTAAAATGATCAAATACATGCCGAAAACATGTGCCGCACTTAGATAGAAGCTGTTAGGATCATTGGAAAAATTTAATTTAATTTATTTATTAAATGAAATTTCAATTTTTTCAATAACAATGCATAAAGTCAAATTTATTTGATTGAAATCTTGTTTAAATGATCGAATACATGCCGAAAACATGTGCCGCACTTAGGTGCAAGCTGTTAGGATCGTTGGAAAAATATAATTTAATTTATTTATTAAATTAAATTTCAATTTTTTCAATAACAATCCATAAAGTCTCATTTATTTGATTAAAATCGTGTTTATGTGATCAAATGCATGTCGAAAACATGTGCCGCACTTAGGTGCAAGCTGTCAGGATCATTGCGAAAATTAAATTTATTTTATTTATTAAATGAAGTTTCAAATTTTTCAATAACAATGCTGTAAATCGAATTTATTTGATTGAAATCGTGTTTATATGATCAAATACATGCCGAAAACATGTGCCGCACTTAGGTGCAAGCTGTTAGGATCATTGCAAAAATTGAATTTAATTTATTTATTAAAGGAAATTTCCATTTTTTCAATAACAATGCATAAAATCCCATTTATTTGATTGAAATCGTGTTTATGTGATCAAATGCATGCCGAAAACATGTGCCGCGCTTAAGTGCAAGCTGTTAGAATCATTGCAAAAATTGAATTTGATTTATTCATTAAAGGAAATTACAATTTTTTCAATAACAATGCATAAAGCCGAATTTATTTAATTGAAATCGTATTAAAATTAACAAATGCAGGCCGAAAACATGTGCCGCACTTAGGTGCAAGCTGTTAGGATCATTGGAAAAATGTAATTTAATTTATTTATTAAATGAAATTTCAATTTTTTCAATAACAATGCATATAATCGAATTTATTTGATTGAAATCATGTTTATATGATCAAATGCATGCCGAAAACATGTGCCGCATTTAGGTGCAAGCTGTTAGGATCATTGCAAAAATTAAATTAAATTTATTTATTAAAGGAAATTTCCATTTTTCAATAACAATGCATAAAATCCCATTTATTTGATTGAAATCGTGTTTATGTGATCAAATGCATGCCGAAAACATGTGCCGCGCTTAAGTGCAAGCTGTTAGGATCATTGCAAAAATTGAATTTGATATATTTATTAAATGAAATTACAATTTTTTCAATAACAATGCATAAAGCCGAATTTATTTAATTGAAATCGTATTAAAATTAACAAATGCAGGCCGAAAACATGTGCCGCACTTAGGTGCAAGCTGTTAGGATCATTGGAAAAATGTAATTTAATTTATTTATTAAATGAAATTTCAATTTTTTCAATAACAATGCATATAATCGAATTTATTTGATTGAAATCATGTTTATATGATCAAATGCATGCCGAAAACATGTGCCGCATTTAGGTGCAAGCTGTTAGGATCATTGCAAAAATTAAATTAAATTTATTTATTAAAGGAAATTTCCATTTTTCAATAACAATGCATAAAATCCCATTTATTTGATTGAAATCGTGTTTATGTGATCAAATGCATGCCGAAAACATGTGCCGCACTTAGGTGCAAGCTGTTAGGATCATTGCAAAAATTGAATTTGATTTATTTATTAAATGCAATTTCAATTTTTTCAATAACAATGCATAAAGTCGAATTTAATTGATTGAAATCGTGTTAAAATGATCAAATACATGCCGAAAACATGTGCCGCACTTAGGTAGAAGCTGTTAGGATCATTGGAAAAATTTAATTTAATTTATTTATTAAATGAAATTTCAATTTTTTCAATAACAATCCATAAAGTCTTATTTATTTGATTAAAATCGTGTTTATGTGATCAAATGCATGTCGAAAACATGTGCCGCACTTAGGGGCAAGCTGTTAGGACATTGCGAAAATTAAATTTATTTTATTTATTAAATGAAGTTTAAATTTTTCAATAACAATGCTGTAAATCGAATTTATTTGATTAAAATCGTGTTTATATGATCAAATACATGCCGAAAACATGTGCCGCACTTAGGTGCAAGCTGTTAGGATCATTGCAAAAATTGAATTTAATTTATTTATTAAATGAAATTTCAATTTTTTCAATAACAATGCATAAAGTCGAATTTATTTGATTGAAATCGTGTTAAAATGATCAAATACATGCCGAAAACATATGCCGCACTTAGATAGAAGCTGTTAGGATCTTTGGAAAAATTTAATTTAATTTATTATCTTGTTTAAATGATCGAATACATGCCGAAAACATGTGCCGCACTTAGGTGCAAGCTGTTAGGATCGTTGGAAAAATATAATTTAATTTATTTATTAAATTAAATTTCAATTTTTTCAATAACAATCCATAAAGTCTCATTTATTTGATTAAAATCGTGTTTATGTGATCAAATGCATGTCGAAAACATGTGCCGCACTTAGGTGCAAGCTGTTAGGATCATTGCGAAAATTAAATTTATTTTATTTATTAAATGAAGTTTCAAATTTTTCAATAACAATGCTGTAAATCAAATTTATTTGATTGAAATCGTGTTTATATGATCAAATACATGCCGAAAACATGTGCCGCACTTAGGTGCAAGCTGTTAGGATCATTGCAAAAATTGAATTTAATTTATTTATTAAAGGAAATTTCCATTTTTTCAATAACAATGCATAAAGTCAAATTTGAAATTGAAATCGTGTTTATTTGATCAAATGCATGCCGAAAACATGTGCCGCACTTAGGTGCAAGCTGTTAGGATCATTGCAAAAATTGAATTTAATTTATTTATTAAATGAAATTACAATTTTTTCAATAACAATGCTTAAAGTCGAATTTATTTAATTGAAATTGTTTTTAAATGATCAAATGCATGCCGAAAACATGTGCCGCACTTAGGTGCAAGCTGTTAGGATCATTGCAAAAATTGACTTTAATTTTGTTATTAAATGAAATTTCATTTTTTTCAATAACAATGCATAAAGTCGAATTTATTTGATTGAAATCGTGTTTATGTGATCAAATGCATGCCTAAAACATGTGCCGCACTTAGGTGCAAGCTGTTAGGATCATCTGAAAAACATAATTTAATTTATTTATTAAATGAAATTTTAATTTTTTCAATAACAATGCATATAATCGAATTTATTTGATTGAAATCGTGTTTATATGATCAAATGCATGCCGAAAACATGTGCCGCACTTAGGTGCAAGCTGTTAGGATCATTGCAAACATTGAATTTGATTTATTCATTAAAGGAAATTACAATTTTTTCAATAACAATGCATAAAGCCGAATTTATTTAATTGAAATCGTATTAAAATTAACAAATGCAGGCCGAAAACATGGGCCGCACTTAGGTGCAAGCTGTTAGGATCATTGGAAAAATGTAATTTAATTTATTTATTAAATGAAATTTCAATTTTTTCAATAACAATGCATATAATCGAATTTATTTGATTGAAATCGTGTTTATATGATCAAATGCATGCCGAAAACATGTGCCGCATTTAGGTGCAAGCTGTTAGGATCATTGCAAAAATTAAATTAAATTTATTTATTAAAGGAAATTTCCATTTTTTCAATAACAATGCATAAAATCCCATTTATTTGATTAAAATCGTGTTTATGTGATCAAATGCATGCCGAAAACATATGCCGCGCTTAAGTGCAAGCTGTTAGGATAATTGCAAAGATTGAATTTGATTTATTTATTAAATGAAATTACAATTTTTTCAATAACAATGCATAAAGTCGAATTTATTTAATTGAATCCGTGTTTAAATGATCAAATGCATGCCGAAAACATGTGCCGCACTTAGGTGCAAGCTGTTAGGATCATTGCAAAAATTGAATTTAATTTATTTATTAAAGGAAATTTCCATTTTTTCAATAACAATGCATAAAGTCTCATTTATTTGATTTAAATCGTGTTTATGTGATCAAATGCATGCAAAAAACATGTACCGCACTTAGGTGCAAGCTGTTAGGATCATTGCAAAAATTGAATTTGATTTATTTATTAAATGAAATTTCAATTTTTTCAATAACAATGCATAAAGTCGAATTTATTTGATTGAAATCGTGTTTATATGATCAAATACATGCCGAAAACATGTGCCGCACTTAGGTACAAGCTGTTAGGATCATTGCAAAAATGGAATTTAATTTATTTATTAAAGGAAATTTCCATTTTTTCAATAACAATGAATAAAATCCCATTTATTTGATTTAAATCGTGTTTATGTGATCAAATGCATGCTGAAAACATGTGCAAATTGAATTTAATTTATTTATTAAAGGAAATTTCCATTTTTTCAATAACAATGCATAAAGTCTCATTTATTTGATTTAAATCGTGTGTATGTGATCAAATGCATGCTGAAAACATGTGCCGCACTTAGGTGCAAGCTGTTAGTATCATTGCGAAAATTAAATTTATTTTATTTATTAAATGAAGTTTCAATTTTTTCAATAACAATGCTTTAAATCGAATTTATTTGATTGAAATCGTGTTTATATGATCAAATACATGCCGAAAACATGTGCCGCACTTAGGTGCAAGCTGTTAGGATCATTGCAAAAATTGAATTTAATTTATTTATTAAATGAAATTACAATTTTTCAATCACAATGCATAAAGTCGAATTTATTTAATTGAAATCGTGTTTAAATGATCAAATGCATGCCGAAGACATGTGCCGCACTTAGGTGCAAGCTGTTAGGATCATTGCAAAAATTGAATTTAATTTGTTTATTAAAGGAAATTTCCATTTTTTCCATAACAAAGCATAAAGTCGAATATATTTGATTGAAATCGTGTTTATGTGATCAAATGCATGCCGAAAACATGTGCCGCACTTAGGTGCAAGCTGTTAGGATCATTGGAAAAATATGATTTAATTTATTTATTAAATGAAATTTCAATTTTTTCAATAACAATGCATAAAGTCGAAATTATTTGATTGAAATCGTGTTCATATGATCAAATGCATGCCGAAAACATGTGCCGCACTTAGGTGCAAGCTGTTAGGATCATTGCAAAAATTGAATTTGATTTATTTATTAAATGAAATTTCAATTTTTTCAATAACAATGCATAAAGTCGAAATTATTTGATTGAAATCGTGCTTATATGATCAAATGCATGCCGAAAACATGTGCTGCACTTAGGTGCAAGCTGTTTGGATCATTGGAAAAATATAATTTAATTTATTTATTAAATGATATTTCAATTTTTTCAATAACAATGCGTATAATCGAATTTATTTGATTGAAATCGTGTTTATATGATCAAATGCATGCCGAAAACATGTGCCGCACTTAGGTGCAAGCTGTTAGGATCATTGCAAAAATTGAATTTAATTTATTTATTAAAGGAAATTTCCATTTTTTCAATAACAATGCATAAAATCCCATTTATTTAATTTAAATCGTGTTTATGTGATCAAATGCATACCGAAAACATGTGCCGCGCTTAAGTGCAAGCTGTTAGGATTAATGCAAAAATTGAATTTGATTTATTCATTAAATGAAATTACAATTTTTTCAATAACAATGCATAAAGCCGAATTTATTTAATTGAAATCGTATTAAATTTAACAAATGCATGCCAAAAACATGTGCCGCACTTAGGTGCAAGCTGTTAGGATCATTGGAAAAATATAATTTAATTTATTTATTAAATGAAATTTCAATTTTTTCAATAACAATGCATATAATCGAATTTATTTGATTGAAATCGTGTTTATATGATCAAATGCATGCCGAAAACATGTGCCGCATTTAGGTGCAAGCTGTTAGGATCATTGCAAAAATTGAATTTAATTTATTTATTAAATGAAATTACAATTTTTTCAATACCAATGCATAAAGTCAAATTTATTTGATTGAAATCGTGTTTATTTGATCAAATTCATGCCGAAAACTTGTGCCGCACTTAGGTGCAAGCTGTTAGGATCATTGCAAAAATTGAATTTAATTTATTTATTAAAGGAAATTTCCATTTTTTCAATAACAATGCATAAAGTCTCATTTATTTGATTTAAATCGTGTTTATGTGATCAAATGCATGCTGAAAACATGTGCCGAACTTAGGTGCAAGCTGTTAGGATCATTGCAAAAATTGAATTTGATTTATTTATTAAATGAAATTTCAATTTTTTCAATAACAATGCATAAAGTCGAATTTATTTGATTGAAATCGTGTTTATATGATCAAATACATGCCGAAAACATGTGCCGCACTTAGGTACAAGCTGTTAGGATCATTGCAAAAATTGAATTTAATTTATTTATTAAATGAAATTTCCATTTTTTCAATAACAATGAATAAAATCCCATTTATTTGATTTAAATCGTGTTTATGTGATCAAATGCATGCTGAAAACATGTGCCGCACTTAGGTGCAAGCTGTTAGTATCATTGCGAAAATTAAATTTATTTTATTTATTAAATGAAGTTTTAATTTTTTCAATAACAATGCTTTAAATTGAATTTATTTGATTAAAATCGTGTTTATATGATCAAATACATGCCGAAAACATGTGCCGCACTTAGGTACAAGCTGTTAGGATCATTGGAAAAATATAATTTGATTTATTTATTAAATGAAATTACAATTTTTTCAATAACAATGCATAAAGTTTAATTTATTTGATTAAACTCGTGTTTATGTGATCAAATGCATGCCGAAAACAAGTGCCGCACTTAGGTGCAAGCAGTTAGGATCATTGCAAAAATTGAATTTAATTTATTTATTAAAGGAAATTTCCATTTTTTCAATAACAATGCATAAAGTCCTATTTATTTGATTGAAATCGTATTTATGTGATCAAATGCATGCCGAAAACATGTGCCGCACTTAGGTGCAAGCTGTTAGAATCATTGCAAAAACTGAATTTAATTTATTTATTAAATGAAATTACAATTTTTCAATCACAATGCATAAAGTCGAATTTATTTAATTGAAATCGTGTTTAAATGATCAAATGCATGCCGAAAACATGTGCCGCACTTAGGTGCAAGCTGTTAGGATCATTGCAAAAATTGAATTTAATTTATTTATTAAAGGAAATTTCCATTTTTTCAATAACAATGCATAAAGTCGAATTTATTTGATTGAAATCGTGTTTATGTGATCAAATGCATGCCGAAAACATGTGCCGCACTTAGGTGCAAGCTGTTAGGATCATTGCAAAAATTGAATTTAATTAATTTATTAAAGGAAATTTCCATTTTTTCAATAACAATGCATAAAGTCGAGTTTATTTGATTGAAATCGTGTTTATGTGACCAAATGCATGCCAAAAACATGTGCCGCACTTAGGTGCAAGCTGTTAGGATCATTGGAAAAATATGATTTAATTTATTTATTAAATGAAATTTCAATTTTTTCAATAACAATGCATAAAGTCGAAATTATTTGATTGAAATCGTGTTCATATGATCAAATGCATGCCGAAAACATGTGCCGCACTTAGGTGCAAGCTCTTAGGATCATTGGAAAAATATGATTTAATTTATTTATTAAATTAAATTTCAATTTTTTCAATAACAATGCATAAAGTCGAATTTATTTAATTGAAATCGTGTTTATATGATCAAATGCATACCGAAAATATGTGCCGCACTTAGGTGCAAGCTGTTAGGATCATTGCCAAAATTGAATTTTATTTATTTATTAAATGAAATTTCCATTTTTGCAATAACAATGCATAAAGTCAAAATTATTTGATTGAAATCGTGTTTATTTGATCAAATGCATGCCGAAAACATGTGCCGCACTTAGGTGCAAGCTGTTAGGATCATTGCACAAATTGAATTTAATTTATTTATTAAAGGAAATTTACATTTTTTCAATAACAATGCATAAAGTCGAATTTATTTGATTGAAATCGTGTTTATGTGATCAAATGCATGCCGAAAACATATGCCGCACTTAGGTGCAAGCTGTTAGGATCATTGCAAAAATTGAATTTAATTAATTTATTAAAGGAAATTTCCATTTTTTCAATAACAATGCATAAAGTCGAGTTTATTTGATTGAAATCGTGTTTATATGATCAAATGCATACCGAAAACATGTGCCGCACTTAGGTGCAGGCTGTTAGGATCATTGGAAAAATATGATTTAATTTATTTATTAAATGAATTTCATTTTTTTCAATAACAATGCTAAAGTCGAATTTATTTGATTTAAATCGTGTTTATGTGATCAAATGCATGCTGAAAACATGTGCCGAACTTAGGTGCAAGCTGTTAGGATCATTGGAAAAATATAATTTAATTTATTTATTAAATGAAATTTCAATTTTTTCAATAACAATGCATATAATCGAATTTATTTGATTTAAATCGTGTTTATATGATCAAATGCATGCCGACAACATGTGCCGCACTTAGGTGCAAGCTGTTAGGATCATTGCAAAAATTGAATTTAATTTATTTCGTAAAGGAAATTTCCATTTTTTCAATAACAATGCATAAAATCCCATTTATTTGATTGAAATCGTGTTTATGTGATCAAATGCATGCCGAAAACATGTGCCGCGCTTAAGTGCAAGCTGTTAGGATCATTGCAAAAATTGAATTTGATATATTTATTAAATGAAATTACAATTTTTTCAATAACTATGCATAAAGCCGAATTTATTTAATTGAAATCATATTTAAATGATCTAATGCATGCCGAAAACATGTGCCGCACTTAGGTGCAAGCTGTTAGGATCATTGCAAAAATTGAATTTAATTTATTTATTAAAGGAAATTTCCATTTTTTCAATAACAATGCATAAAGTCTCATTTATTTGATTTAAATCGTGTTTATGTGATCAAATGCATGCTGAAAACATGTGCCGAACTTAGGTGCAAGCTGTTAGGATCATTGCAAAAATTGAATTTGATTTATTTATTAAATGAAATTTCAATTTTTTCAATAACAATGCATAAAGTCGAATTTATTTGATTGAAATCGTGTTTATATGATCAAATACATGCCGAAAACATGTGCCGCACTTAGGTACAAGCTGTTAGGATCATTGCAAAAATTGAATTTAATTTATTTATTAAAGGAAATTTCCATTTTTTCAATAACAATGAATAAAATCCCATTTATTTGATTTAAATCGTGTTTATGTGATCAAATGCATGCTGAAAACATGTGCCGCACTTAGGTGCAAGCTGTTAGTATCATTGCGAAAATTAAATTTATTTTATTTATTAAATGAAGTTTTAATTTTTTCAATAACAATGCTTTAAATTGAATTTATTTGATTAAAATCGTGTTTATATGATCAAATACATGCCGAAAACATGTGCCGCACTTAGGTACAAGCTGTTAGGATCATTGGAAAAATATAATTTGATTTATTTATTAAATGAAATTACAATTTTTTCAATAACAATGCATAAAGTTTAATTTATTTGATTAAACTCGTGTTTATGTGATCAAATGCATGCCGAAAACAAGTGCCGCACTTAGGTGCAAGCAGTTAGGATCATTGCAAAAATTGAATTTAATTTATTTATTAAAGGAAATTTCCATTTTTTCAATAACAATGCATAAAGTCCTATTTATTTGATTGAAATCGTATTTATGTGATCAAATGCATGCCGAAAACATGTGCCGCACTTAGGTGCAAGCTGTTAGAATCATTGCAAAAACTGAATTTAATTTATTTATTAAATGAAATTACAATTTTTCAATCACAATGCATAAAGTCGAATTTATTTAATTGAAATCGTGTTTAAATGATCAAATGCATGCCGAAAACATGTGCCGCACTTAGGTGCAAGCTGTTAGGATCATTGCAAAAATTGAATTTAATTTATTTATTAAAGGAAATTTCCATTTTTTCAATAACAATGCATAAAGTCGAATTTATTTGATTGAAATCGTGTTTATGTGATCAAATGCATGCCGAAAACATGTGCCGCACTTAGGTGCAAGCTGTTAGGATCATTGCAAAAATTGAATTTAATTAATTTATTAAAGGAAATTTCCATTTTTTCAATAACAATGCATAAAGTCGAGTTTATTTGATTGAAATCGTGTTTATGTGACCAAATGCATGCCAAAAACATGTGCCGCACTTAGGTGCAAGCTGTTAGGATCATTGGAAAAATATGATTTAATTTATTTATTAAATGAAATTTCAATTTTTTCAATAACAATGCATAAAGTCGAAATTATTTGATTGAAATCGTGTTCATATGATCAAATGCATGCCGAAAACATGTGCCGCACTTAGGTGCAAGCTCTTAGGATCATTGGAAAAATATGATTTAATTTATTTATTAAATGAAATTTCAATTTTTTCAATAACAATGCATAAAGTCGAATTTATTTAATTGAAATCGTGTTTATATGATCAAATGCATACCGAAAATATGTGCCGCACTTAGGTGCAAGCTGTTAGGATCATTGCCAAAATTGAATTTTATTTATTTATTAAATGAAATTTCCATTTTTGCAATAACAATGCATAAAGTCAAAATTATTTGATTGAAATCGTGTTTATTTGATCAAATGCATGCCGAAAACATGTGCCGCACTTAGGTGCAAGCTGTTAGGATCATTGCACAAATTGAATTTAATTTATTTATTAAAGGAAATTTACATTTTTTCAATAACAATGCATAAAGTCGAATTTATTTGATTGAAATCGTGTTTATGTGATCAAATGCATGCCGAAAACATATGCCGCACTTAGGTGCAAGCTGTTAGGATCATTGCAAAAATTGAATTTAATTAATTTATTAAAGGAAATTTCCATTTTTTCAATAACAATGCATAAAGTCGAGTTTATTTGATTGAAATCGTGTTTATATGATCAAATGCATACCGAAAACATGTGCCGCACTTAGGTGCAGGCTGTTAGGATCATTGGAAAAATATGATTTAATTTATTTATTAAATGAATTTCATTTTTTTCAATAACAATGCTAAAGTCGAATTTATTTGATTTAAATCGTGTTTATGTGATCAAATGCATGCTGAAAACATGTGCCGAACTTAGGTGCAAGCTGTTAGGATCATTGGAAAAATATAATTTAATTTATTTATTAAATGAAATTTCAATTTTTTCAATAACAATGCATATAATCGAATTTATTTGATTTAAATCGTGTTTATATGATCAAATGCATGCCGACAACATGTGCCGCACTTAGGTGCAAGCTGTTAGGATCATTGCAAAAATTGAATTTAATTTATTTCGTAAAGGAAATTTCCATTTTTTCAATAACAATGCATAAAATCCCATTTATTTGATTGAAATCGTGTTTATGTGATCAAATGCATGCCGAAAACATGTGCCGCGCTTAAGTGCAAGCTGTTAGGATCATTGCAAAAATTGAATTTGATATATTTATTAAATGAAATTACAATTTTTTCAATAACTATGCATAAAGCCGAATTTATTTAATTGAAATCATATTTAAATGATCTAATGCATGCCGAAAACATGTGCCGCACTTAGGTGCAAGCTGTTAGGATCATTGCAAAAATTGAATTTAATTTATTTATTAAATGAAATTTCAATTTTTTCAATAACAATGCATAAAGTCGAATTTATTTGATTGAAATCGTGTTAAAATGATCAAATACATGCCGAAAACATGTGCCGCACTTAGATAGAAGCTGTTAGGATCATTGGAAAAATTTAATTTAATTTATTTATTAAATGAAATTTCAATTTTTTCAATAACAATGCATAAAGTCAAATTTATTTGATTAAAATCTTGTTTAAATGATCGAATACATGCCGAACACATGTGCCGCACTTAGGTGCAAGCTGTTAGGATCGTTGGAAAAATATAATTTAATTTATTTATTAAATTAAATTTCAATTTTTTCAATAACAATCCATAAAGTCTCATTTATTTGATTAAAATCGTGTTTATGTGATCAAATGCATGTCGAAAACATGTGCCGCACTTAGGTGCAAGCTGTTAGGATCATTGCGAAAATTAAATTTATTTTATTTATTAAATGAAGTTTCAAATTTTTCAATAACAATGCTGTAAATCGAATTTATTTGATTGAAATCGTGTTTATATGATCAAATACATGCCGAAAACATGTGCCGCACTTAGGTGCAAGCTGTTAGGATCATTGCAAAAATTGAATTTAATTTATTTATTAAAGGAAATTTCCATTTTTTCAATAACAATAAATAAAATCCCATTTATTTGATTTAAATCGTGTTTATGTGATCAAATGCATGCTGAAAACATGTGCAAATTGAATTTAATTCATTTATTAAAGGAAATTTCCATTTTTTCAATAACAATGCATAAACTCTCATTTATTTGATTTAAATCGTGTTTATGTGATCAAATGCATGTCGAAAACATGTGCCGCACTTAGGTGCAAGCTGTTAGGACATTGCGAAAATTAAATTTATTTTATTTATTAAATGAAGTTTAAATTTTTCAATAACAATGCTGTAAATCGAATTTATTTGATTGAAATCGTGTTTATATGATCAAATACATGCCGAAAACATGTGCCGCACTTAGGTGCAAGCTGTTAGGATCATTGCAAAAATTGAATTTAATTTATTTATTAAATGAAATTTCAATTTTTTCAATAACAATGCATAAAGTCGAATTTATTTGATTGAAATCGTGTTAAAATGATCAAATACATGCCGAAAACATGTGCCGCACTTAGATAGAAGCTGTTAGGATCATTGGAAAAATTTAATTTAATTTATTTATTAAATGAAATTTCAATTTTTTCAATAACAATGCATAAAGTCAAATTTATTTGATTAAAATCTTGTTTAAATGATCGAATACATGCCGAACACATGTGCCGCACTTAGGTGCAAGCTGTTAGGATCGTTGGAAAAATATAATTTAATTTATTTATTAAATTAAATTTCAATTTTTTCAATAACAATCCATAAAGTCTCATTTATTTGATTAAAATCGTGTTTATGTGATCAAATGCATGTCGAAAACATGTGCCGCACTTAGGTGCAAGCTGTTAGGATCATTGCGAAAATTAAATTTATTTTATTTATTAAATGAAGTTTCAAATTTTTCAATAACAATGCTGTAAATCGAATTTATTTGATTGAAATCGTGTTTATATGATCAAATACATGCCGAAAACATGTGCCGCACTTAGGTGCAAGCTGTTAGGATCATTGCAAAAATTGAATTTAATTTATTTATTAAAGGAAATTTCCATTTTTTCAATAACAATAAATAAAATCCCATTTATTTGATTTAAATCGTGTTTATGTGATCAAATGCATGCTGAAAACATGTGCAAATTGAATTTAATTCATTTATTAAAGGAAATTTCCATTTTTTCAATAACAATGCATAAACTCTCATTTATTTGATTTAAATCGTGTTTATGTGATCAAATGCATGTCGAAAACATGTGCCGCACTTAGGTGCAAGCTGTTAGGACATTGCGAAAATTAAATTTATTTTATTTATTAAATGAAGTTTAAATTTTTCAATAACAATGCTGTAAATCGAATTTATTTGATTGAAATCGTGTTTATATGATCAAATACATGCCGAAAACATGTGCCGCACTTAGGTGCAAGCTGTTAGGATCATTGCAAAAATTGAATTTAATTTATTTATTAAATGAAATTTCAATTTTTTCAATAACAATGCATAAAGTCGAATTTATTTGATTGAAATCGTGTTAAAATGATCAAATACATGCCGAAAACATGTGCCGCACTTAGATAGAAGCTGTTAGGATCATTGGAAAAATTTAATTTAATTTATTTATTAAATGAAATTTCAATTTTTTCAATAAGAATGCATAAAGTCAAATTTATTTGATTAAAATCTTGTTTAAATGATCGAATACATGCCGAAAACATGTGCCGCACTTAGGTGCAAGCTGTTAGGATCGTTGGAAAAATATAATTTAATTTATTTATTAAATTAAATTTCAATTTTTTCAATAACAATCCATAAAGTCTCATTTATTTGATTAAAATCGTGTTTATGTGATCAAATGCATGTCGAAAACATGTGCCGCACTTAGGTGCAAGCTGTTAGGATCATTGCGAAAATTAAATTTATTTTATTTATTAAATGAAGTTTCAAATTTTTCAATAACAATGCTGTAAATCGAATTTATTTGATTGAAATCGTGTTTATATGATCAAATACATGCCGAAAACATGTGCCGCACTTAGGTGCAAGCTGTTAGGATCATTGCAAAAATTGAATTTAATTTATTTATTAAAGGAAATTTCCATTTTTTCAATAACAATAAATAAAATCCCATTTATTTGATTTAAATCGTGTTTATGTGATCAAATGCATGCTGAAAACATGTGCAAATTGAATTTAATTCATTTATTAAAGGAAATTTCCATTTTTTCAATAACAATGCATAAACTCTCATTTATTTGATTTAAATCGTGTTTATGTGATCAAATGCATGCCGAAAACATGTGCCGCGCTTAAGTGCAAGCTGTTAGGATCATTGCAAAAATTGAATTTGATTTATTCATTAAAGGAAATTACAATTTTTTCAATAACAATGCATAAAGCCGAACTTATTTAATTGAAATCATATTTAAATGATCAAATGTATGCCGAAAACATGTGCCGCTCTTGGGTGCAAGCTGTTAGGGTCATTGCAAAAATTGAATTTGATTTATTTATTAAATGTAATTTCAATTTTTTCAATAACAATGCATAAAGTCGAATTTATTTGATTGAAATCGTGTTAAAATGATCAAATACATGCCGAAAACATGTGCCGCACTTAGGTGCAAGCTGTTAGGATCATTGCAAAAATTGAATTTAATTTATTTATTAAATGAAATTTCCATTTTTTCAATAACAATGCATAAAGTCAAATTTATTTGATTAAAATCTTGTTTAAATGATCGAATACATGCCGAAAACATGTGCCGCACTTAGGTGCAAGCTGTTAGGATCGTTGGAAAAATATAATTTAATTTATTTATTAAATTAAATTTCAATTTTTTCAATAACAATCCATAAAGTCTCATTTATTTATTTAATTGAATCCGTGTTTAAATGATCACATGCATGCCGAAAACATGTGCCGCACTTAGGTGCAAGCTGTTAGGATCATTGCAAAAATTGAATTTAATTTATTTATTAAAGGAAATTTCCATTTTTTCAATAACAATGCATAAAGTCTCATTTATTTGATTTAAATCGTTCTTATGTGATCAAATGCATGCAGAAAACATGTACCGCACTTAGGTGCAAGCTGTTAGGATCATTGCAAAAATTGAATTTGATTTATTTATTAAATGAAATTTAAATTTTTTCAATAACAATGCATAAAGTCGAATTTATTTGATTGAAATCGTGTTTATATGATCAAATACATGCCGAAAACATGTGCCGCACTTAGGTACAAGCTGTTAGGATCATTGCAAATATTGAATTTAATTTATTTATTAAAGGAAATTTCCATTTTTTCAATAACAATGAATAAAATCCCATTTATTTGATTAAAATCGTGTTTATGTGATCAAATGCATGCTGAAAACATGTGCAAATTGAATTTAATTTATTTATTAAAGGAAATTTCCATTTTTTCAATAACAATGCATAAAGTCTCATTTATTTGATTTAAATCGTGTTTATGTGATCAAATGCATGCTGAAAACATGTGCCGCACTTAGGTGCAAGCTGTTAGTATCATTGCGAAAATTAAATTTATTTTATTTATTAAATGAAGTTTCAATTTTTTCAATAACAATGCTTTAAATCGAATTTATTTGATTGAAATCGTGTTTATATGATCAAATACATGCCGAAAACATGTGCCGCACTTAGGTACAAGCTGTTAGGATCATTGGAAAAATATAATTTGATTTATTTATTAAATGAAATTACAATTTTTTCAATAACAATGCATAAAGTTTAATTTATTTGATTAAAATCGTGTTTATGTGATCAAATGCCTGCCGAAAACATGTGCCGCACTTAGGTGCAAGCTGTTAGGATCATTGCAAAAATTGAATTTAATTTATTTATTAAATGAAATTTCAATTTTTTCAATAACAATGCATAAAGTCGAAATTATTTGATTGAAATCGTGTTCATATGATCAAATGCATGCCGAAAACATGTGCCGCACTTAGGTGCAAGCTGTTAGGATCATTGCAAAAATTGAATTTAATTTATTTATTAAAGGAAATTTCCATTTTTTCAATAACAATGCATAAAATTCCATTTATTTGATTTAAATCGTGTTTATGTGATCAAATGCATGCCGAAAACATGTGCCGCGCTTAAGTGCAAGCTGTTAGGATCAATGCAAAAATTGAATTTGATTTATTCATTAAATGAAATTACATTTTTTTCAATAACAATGCATAAAGCCGAATTTATTTAATTGAAATCGTATTAAATTTAACAAATGCATGCCAAAAACATGTGCCGCACTTAGGTGCCAGCTGTTAGGATCATTGGAAAAATATAATTTAATTTATTTATTAAATGAAATTTCAATTTTTTCAATAACAATGCATATAATCGAATTTATTTGATTGAAATCGTGTTTATATGATCAAATGCATGCCGAAAACATGTGCCGCATTTAGGTGCAAGCTGTTAGGATCATTGCAAAAATTGAATTTAATTTATTTATTAAATGAAATTACAATTTTTTCAATACCAATGCATAAAGTCAAATTTATTTGATTGAAATCGTGTTTATTTGATCAAATTCATGCCGAAAACTTGTGCCGCACTTAGGTGCAAGCTGTTTGGATCATTGCAAAAATTGAATTTAATTTATTTATTAAAGGAAATTTCCATTTTTTCAATAACAATGCATAAAGTCTCATTTATTTGATTTAAATTGTGTTTACGTGATCAAATGCATGCTGAAAAGATGTGCCGAACTTAGGTGCAAGCTGTTAGGATCATTGCAAAAATTGAATTTGATTTATTTATTAAATGAAATTTCAATTTTTTCAATAACAATGCATAAAAACGAATTTATTTGATTGAAATCGTGTTTACATGACCAAATACATGCTGAAAACATGTGCCGCACTTAGGTACAAGCTGTTAGGATGATTGGAAAAATATAATTTAATTTATTTATTAAATGAAATTTCAATTTTTTCAATAACAATGCATAAAGTCGAATTTATTTGATTAAAATCTTGTTTAAATGATCAAATACATGCTGAAAACATGTGCCGCACTTAGGTGCAAGCTGTTAGGATCATTGGAAAAATATAAATTAATTTCTTTATTAAATGAAATTACAATTTTTTCAATAACAATGCATAAAGTCTCATTTATTTGATTGAAATCGTGTTTATGTGATCAAATGCATGCCGAAAACATGTGCCGCACTTAGGTGCAAGCTGTTAGGATCATTGCAAAAATTGAATTTGATTTATTTATTAAATGAAATTACAATTTTTTCAATAACAATGCATAAAGTCGAATTTATTTAATTGAATCCGTGTTTAAATGATCAAATGCATGCCGAAAACATATGCCGCACTTAGGTGCAAGCTGTTAGGATCATTGCAAAAATTGAATTTAATTTATTTCTTAAAGGAAATTTCCATTTTTTCAATAACAATGCATAAAGTCTCATTTATTTGATTGAAATCGTGTTTATGTGATCAAATGCATGCCGAAAACATATGCCGCACTTAGGTGCAAGCTGTTAGGATCATTGCAAAAATTGAATTTGATTTATTTTTTAAATGCAATTTCAATTTTTTCAATAACAAAGCATAAAGTCAAATTTACTTGATTGAAATCGTGTTTATATGATCAAATGCATGCCGACAACATGTGCCGCACTTAGGTGCAAGCTGTTAGGATCATTGCAAAAATTGACTTTAATTCATTTATTAAATGAAATTTCAATTTTTTCAATAGCAATGCATAAAATCGAATTTATTTGATTGAAATCGTGTTTATGTGATCAAATGCATGCAGAAAACATATGCCGTACGTAGGTGCAAGCTGAAATCGTGTTTATGTGATCAAATGCATGCCGAAAACAGGTGCCGCAATTAGGTGCAAGCTGTTAGGATCATTGCAAAAATTGAATTTAATTTATTTATTAAATGAAATTACAATTTTTTCAATAACAATGCATAAAGTCGAATTTATTTGATTGAAATCGTGTTTATATGATCAAATGCATACCGAAAATATGTGCCGCACTTAGGTGCAAGCTGTTAGGATCATTGCAAAAATTGAATTTAATTTATTTATTAAATGAAATTTCCATTTTTTCAATAACAATGCATAAAGTCAAATTTATTTGATTGAAATCGTGTTTATTTGATCAAATGCATGCCGAAAACATGTGCCGCACTTAGGTGCAAGCTGTTAGGATCATTGCAAAAATTGAATTTAATTTATTTATTAAATGAAATTACAATTTTTTCAATAACAATGCATAAAGTCGAATTTATTTAATTGAAATTGTGTTTATATGATCAAATGCATGCCGAAAACATGTGCCGCACTAAGGTGCCAGCCATTAGGATCATTGCGAAAATTAAATTTATTATATTTATCAAGTGAAATTTCAATTTTTTCAAAAACAACGCATAAAGTCGAATTTATTTGATTGAAATCGTGTTTATATGATCAAATGCATACCGAAAATATGTGCCGCACTTAGGTGCAAGCTGTTAGGATCATTGCAAAAATTGAATTTAATTTATTTATTAAATGAAATTTCCATTTTTTCAATAACAATGCATAAAGTCAAATTTATTTGATTGAAATCGTGTTTATTTGATCAAATGCATGCCGAAAACATGTGCCGCACTTAGGTGCAAGCTGTTAGGATCATTGCAAAAATTGAATTTAATTTATTTATTAAATGAAATTACAATTTTTTCAATAACAATGCATAAAGTCGAATTTATTTAATTGAAATTGTGTTTATATGATCAAATGCATGCCGAAAACATGTGCCGCACTAAGGTGCCAGCCATTAGGATCATTGCGAAAATTAAATTTATTTTATTTATCAAATGAAATTTCAATTTTTTCAATAACAATGCATAAAGTCGAATTGATTTGATTGAAATCGTGTTTATATGATCAAATGCATACCGAAAATATGTGCCGCACTTAGGTGCAAGCTGTTAGGATCATTGCAAAAATTGAATTTAATTTATTTATTAAAGGAAATTTCCATTTTTTCAATAACAATGCATAAAGTCGAATTTATTTGATTGAAATCGTGTTTATGTGATCAAATGCATGCCGAAAACATGTGCCGCACTTAGGTGCAAGCTGTTAGGATCATTGCAAAAATTGAATTTAATTAATTTATTAAAGGAAATTTCCATTTTTTCAATAACAATGCATAACGTCGAGTTTATTTGATTGAAATCGTGTTTATGTGACCAAATGCATGCCGAAAACATGTGCCGCACTTAGGTGCAAGCTGTTAGGATCATTGGAAAAATATGATTTAATTTATTTATTAAAGGAAATTTCCATTTTTTCAATAACAATGCATAAAGTCGAGTTTATTCGATTGAAATCGTGTTTATGTGACCAAATGCATGCCGAAAACATGTGCCGCACTTAGGTGCAAGCTGTTAGGATCATTGGAAAAATATGATTTAATTTATTTATTAAATGAAATTTCAATTTTTTCAATAACAATGCATAAAGTCGAAATTATTTGATTGAAATCGTGTTCATATGATCAAATGCATGCCGAAAACATGTGCCGCACTTAGGTGCAAGCTGTTAGGATCATTGCAAAAATTGAATTTGATTTATTTATTAAATGAAATTTCAATTTTTTCAATAACAATGCATAAAGTCGAAATTATTTGATTGAAATCGTGCTTATATGATCAAATGCATGCCGAAAACATGTGCTGCACTTAGGAGCAAGCTGTTAGGATCATTGGAAAAATATAATTTAATTTATTTATTAAATGATATTTCAATTTTTTCAATAACAATGCGTATAATCGAATTTATTTGATTGAAATCGTGTTGATATGATTAAATGCATGCCGAAAACATGTGCCGCACTTAGGTGCAAGCTGTTAGGATCATTGCAAAAATTGAATTTAATTTATTTATTAAAGGAAATTTCCATTTTTCAATAACAATGCATAAAATCCCATTTATTTGATTAAAATCGTGTTTATGTGATCAAATGCATGCCGAAAACATATGCCGCGCTTAAGTGCAAGCTGTTAGGATCATTGCAAAGATTGAATTTGGTTTATTTATTAAATGAAATTACAATTTTTTCAATAACAATGCATAAAGTCGAATTTATTTAATTGAATCCGTGTTTAAATGATCAAATGCATGCCGAAAACATGTGCCGCACTTAGGTGCAAGCTGTTAGGATCATTGCAAAAATTGAATTTAATTTATTTATTAAAGGAAATTTCCATTTTTTCAATAACAATGCATAAAGTGTCTTTTATTTGATTTAAATCGTGTTTATGTGATCAAATGCATGCAGAAAACATGTGCCGCACTTAGGTGCAAGCTGTTAGGATCATTGCAAAAATTGAATTTGATTTATTTATTAAATGAAATTTCAATTTTTTCAATAACAATGCATAAAGTCGAATTTATTTGATTGAAATCGTGTTTATATGATCAAATACATGCCGAAAACATGTGCCGCACTTAGGTACAAGCTGTTAGGATCATTGGAAAAATATAATTTGATTTATTTATTAAATGAAATTACAATTTTTTCAATAACAATGCATAAAGTTTAATTTATTTGATTAAACTCGTGTTTATGTGATCAAATGCATGCCGAAAACATGTGCCGCACTTAGGTGCAAGCAGTTAGGATCATTGCAAAAATTGAATTTAATTTATTTATTAAAGGAAATTTCCATTTTTTCAATAACAATGCATAAAGTCTTATTTATTTGATTGAAATCGTATTTATGTGATCAAATGCATGCCGAAAACATGTGCCGCACTTAGGTGCAAGCTGTTAGGATCATTGCAAAAATTGAATTTAATTTATTTATTAAATGAAATTACAATTTTTCAATCACAATGCATAAAGTCGAATTTATTTAATTGAAATCGTGTTTAAATAATCAAATGCATGCCGAAAACATGTGCCGCACTTAGGTGCAAGCTGTTAGGATCATTGCAAAAATTGAATTTGATTTATTTATTAAATGAAATTTCAATTTTTCAATCACAATGCATAAAGTCGAATTTATTTAATTGAAATCGTGTTTAAATAATCAAATGCATGACGAAAACATGTGCCGCACTTAGGTGCAAGCTGTTAGGATCATTGCAAAAATTGAATTTAATTTATTTATTAAAGGAAATTTCCATTTTTTCAATAACAATGCATAAAGTCGAATTTATTTGATTGAAATCGTGTTTATGTGATCAAATGCATGCTGAAAACATGTGCCGCACTTAGGTGCAAGCTGTTAGGATCATTGGAAAAATATGATTTAATTTATTTATTAAATGAAATTTCAATTTTTTCAATAACAATGCATAAAGTCGAAATTATTTGATTGAAATCGTGTTCATATCATCAAATGCATGCCGAAAACATGTGCCGCACTTAGGTGCAAGCTGTTAGGATCATTGCAAAAATTGAATTTGATTTATTTATTAAATGAAATTTCAATTTTTTCAATAACAATGCATAAAGTCGAAATTATTTGATTGAAATCGTGCTTATATGATCAAATGCATGCCGAAAACATGTGCTGCACTTAGGTGCAAGCTGTTAGGATCATTGGAAAAATATAATTTAATTTATTTATTAAATGATGTTTCAATTTTTTCAATAACAATGCGTATAATCGAATTTATTTGATTGAAATCGTGTTGATATAATTAAATGCATGCCGAAAACATGTGCCGCACTTAGGTGCAAGCTGTTAGGATCATTGCAAAAATTGAATTTAATTTATTTATTAAAGGAAATTTCCATTTTTTCAATAACAATGCATAAAATCCCATTTATTTGATTTAAATCGTGTTTATGTGATCAAATGCATGCCGAAAACATGTGCCGCGCTTAAGTGCAAGCTGTTAGGATCATTGCAAAAATTGAATTTGATTTATTCATTAAAGGAAATTACAATTTTTTCAATAACAATGCATAAAGCCGAATTTATTTAATTGAAATCGTATTAAAATTAACAAATGCATGCCGAAAACATGTGCCGCACTTAGGTGCAAGCTGTTAGGATCATTGGAAAAATGTAATTTAATTTATTTATTAAATAAAATTTCAATTTTTTCAATAACAATGCAAATAATCGAATTTATTTGATTGAAATCGTGTTTATATGATCAAATGCATGCCGAAAACATGTGCCGCATTTAGGTGCAAGCTGTTAGGATCATTGCAAAAATTAAATTAAATTTATTTATTAAAGGAAATTTCCATTTTTCAATAACAATGCATAAAATCCCATTTATTTGATTAAAATCGTGTTTATGTGATCAAATGCATGCCGAAAACATATGCCGCGCTTAAGTGCAAGCTGTTAGGATCATTGCAAAGATTGAATTTTGATTTATTTATTAAATGAAATTACAATTTTTTCAATAACAATGCATAAAGTCGAATTTATTTAATTGAATCCGTGTTTAAATGATCAAATGCATGCCGAAAACATGTGCCGCACTTAGGTGCAAGCTGTTAGGATCATTGCAAAAATTGAATTTAATTTATTTATTAAAGGAAATTTCCATTTTTTCAATAACAATGCATAAAGTCTCATTTATTTGATTTAAATCGTGTTTATGTGATCAAATGCATGCAGAAAACATGTGCCGCACTTAGGTGCAAGCTGTTAGGATCATTGCAAAAATTGAATTTGATTTATTTATTAAATGAAATTTCAATTTTTTCAATAACAATGCATAAAGTCGAATTTATTTGATTGAAATCGTGTTTATATGATCAAATACATGCCGAAAACATGTGCCGCACTTAGGTACAAGCTGTTAGGATCATTGGAAAAATATAATTTGATTTATTTATTAAATGAAATTACAATTTTTTCAATAACAATGCATAAAGTTTAATTTATTTGATTAAACTCGTGTTTATGTGATCAAATGCATGCCGAAAACATGTGCCGCACTTAGGTGCAAGCAGTTAGGATCATTGCAAAAATTGAATTTAATTTATTTATTAAAGGAAATTTCCATTTTTTCAATAACAATGCATAAAGTCTTATTTATTTGATTGAAATCGTATTTATGTGATCAAATGCATGCCGAAAACATGTGCCGCACTTAGGTGCAAGCTGTTAGGATCATTGCAAAAATTGAATTTAATTTATTTATTAAATGAAATTACAATTTTTCAATCACAATGCATAAAGTCGAATTTATTTAATTGAAATCGTGTTTAAATAATCAAATGCATGCCGAAAACATGTGCCGCACTTAGGTGCAAGCTGTTAGGATCATTGCAAAAATTGAATTTAATTTATTTATTAAAGGAAATTTCCATTTTTTCAATAACAATGCATAAAGTCGAATTTATTTGATTGAAATCGTGTTTATGTGATCAAATGCATGCTGAAAACATGTGCCGCACTTAGGTGCAAGCTGTTAGGATCATTGGAAAAATATGATTTAATTTATTTATTAAATGAAATTTCAATTTTTTCAATAACAATGCATAAAGTCGAAATTATTTGATTGAAATCGTGTTCATATGATCAAATGCATGCCGAAAACATGTGCCGCACTTAGGTGCAAGCTGTTAGGATCATTGCAAAAATTGAATTTGATTTATTTATTAAATGAAATTTCAATTTTTTCAATAACAATGCATAAAGTCGAAATTATTTGATTGAAATCGTGCTTATATGATCAAATGCATGCCGAAAACATGTGCTGCACTTAGGTGCAAGCTGTTAGGATCATTGGAAAAATATAATTTAATTTATTTATTAAATGATGTTTCAATTTTTTCAATAACAATGCGTATAATCGAATTTATTTGATTGAAATCGTGTTGATATGATTAAATGCATGCCGAAAACATGTGCCGCACTTAGGTGCAAGCTGTTAGGATCATTGCAAAAATTGAATTTAATTTATTTATTAAAGGAAATTTCCATTTTTTCAATAACAATGCATAAAATCCCATTTATTTGATTTAAATCGTGTTTATGTGATCAAATGCATGCCGAAAACATGTGCCGCGCTTAAGTGCAAGCTGTTAGGATCATTGCAAAAATTGAATTTGATTTATTCATTAAAGGAAATTACAATTTTTTCAAAAACAATGCATAAAGCCGAATTTATTTAATTGAAATCGTATTAAAATTAACAAATGCATGCCGAAAACATGTGCCGCACTTAGGTGCAAGCTGTTAGGATCATTGGAAAAATGTAATTTAATTTATTTATTAAATAAAATTTCAATTTTTTCAATAACAATGCAAATAATCGAATTTATTTGATTGAAATCGTGTTTATATGATCAAATGCATGCCGAAAACATGTGCCGCATTTAGGTGCAAGCTGTTAGGATCATTGCAAAAATTAAATTAAATTTATTTATTAAAGGAAATTTCCATTTTTCAATAACAATGCATAAAATCCCATTTATTTGATTAAAATCGTGTTTATGTGATCAAATGCATGCCGAAAACATATGCCGCGCTTAAGTGCAAGCTGTTAGGATCATTGCAAAAATTGAATTTGATTTATTTATTAAATGAAATTTCAATTTTTTCAATAACAATGCATAAAGTCGAATTTATTTGATTGAAATCGTGTTTATATGATCAAATACATGCCGAAAACATGTGCCGCACTTAGGTACAAGCTGTTAGGATCATTGGAAAAATATAATTTGATTTATTTATTAAATGAAATTACAATTTTTTCAATAACAATGCATAAAGTTTAATTTATTTGATTAAACTCGTGTTTATGTGATCAAATGCATGCCGGAAACATGTGCCGCACTTAGGTGCAAGCAGTTAGGATCATTGCAAAAATTGAATTTAATTTATTTATTAAAGGAAATTTCCATTTTTTCAATAACAATGCATAAAGTCTTATTTATTTGATTGAAATCGTATTTATGTGATCAAATGCATGCCGAAAACATGTGCCGCACTTAGGTGCAAGCTGTTAGGATCATTGCAAAAATTGAATTTAATTTATTTATTAAATGAAATTACAATTTTTCAATCACAATGCATAAAGTCGAATTTATTTAATTGAAATCGTGTTTAAATTATCAAATGCATGCCGAAAACATGTGCCGCACTTAGGTGCAAGCTGTTAGGATCATTGCAAAAATTGAATTTAATTTATTTATTAAAGGAAATTTCCATTTTTTCAATAACAATGCATAAAGTCGAATTTATTTGATTGAAATCGTGTTTATGTGATCAAATGCATGCCGAAAACATGTGCCGCACTTAGGTGCAAGCTGTTAGGATCATTGCAAAAATTGAATTTAATTAATTTATTAAAGGAAATTTCCATTTTTTCAATAACAATGCATAAAGTCGAGTTTATTTGATTGAAATCGTGTTTATGTGACCAAATGCAAGCCGAAAACATGTGCCGCACTTAGGTGCAAGCTGTTAGGATCATTGGAAAAATATGATTTAATTTATTTATTAAATGAAATTTCAATTTTTTCAATAACAATGCATAAAGCCGAAATTATTTGATTGAAATCGTGTTCATATGATCAAATGCATGCCGAAAACATGTGCCGCACTTAGGTGCAAGCTGTTAGGATCATTGGAAAAATATGATTTAATTTATTTATTAAATGAAATTTCAATTTTTTCAATAACAATGCATAAAGTCGAATTTATTTAATTGAAATCGTGTTTATATGATCAAATGCATACCGAAAATATGTGCCGCACTTAGGTGCAAGCTGTTAGGATCATTGCCAAAATTGAATTTTATTTATTTATTAAATGAAATTTCCATTTTTGCAATAACAATGCATAAAGTCAAAATTATTTGATTGAAATCGTGTTTATTTGATCAAATGCATGCCGAAAACATGTGCCGCACTTAGGTGCAAGCTGATAGGATCATTGCAAAAATTGAATTTAATTTATTTATTAAAGGAAATTTCCATTTTTTCAATAACAATGCATAAAGTCGAATTTATTTGATTGAAATCGTGTTTATGTGATCAAATGCATGCCGAAAACATGTGCCGCACTTAGGTGCAAGCTGTTAGGATCATTGCAAAAATTGAATTTAATTTATTTATTAAAGGAAATTTCCATTTTTTCAATAACAATGCATAAAGTCGAGTTTATTTGATTGACATCGTGTTTATATGATCAAATGCATACCGAAAACATGTGCCGCACTTAGGTGCAAGCTGTTAGGATCATTGGAAAAATATGATTTAATTTATTTATTAAATGAATTTCATTTTTTTCAATAACAATGCTAAAGTCGAATTTATTTGATTGAAATCGTGTTTATGTGATCAAATGCATGCCGAAAACATATGCCGCACTTAGGTGCAAGCTGTTAAGATCATTGGAAAAATATAATTTAATTTATTTATTAAATGAAATTTCAATTTTTTCAATAACAATGCATATAATCGAATTTATTTGATTGAAATCGTGTTTATATGATCAAATGCATGCCGAAAACATGTGCCGCACTTAGGTGCAAGCTGTTAGGATCATTGCAAAAATTGAATTTAATTTATTTCGTAAAGGAAATTTCCATTTTTTCAATAACAATGCATAAAATCCCATTTATTTGATTGAAATCGTGTTTATGTGATCAAATGCATGCCGAAAACATATGCCGCGCTTAAGTGCAAGCTGTTAGGATCATTGCAAAAATTGAATTTAATTTATTTATTAAATGAAATTTCAATTTTTTCAATAACAATGCATAAAGTCGAATTTATTTAATTGAAATCGTGTTAAAATGATCAAATACATGCCGAAAACATGTGCCGCACTTAGATAGAAGCTGTTAGGATCATTGAAAAAATTTAATTTAATTTATTTATTAAATGAAATTTCAATTTTTTCAATAACAATGCATAAAGTCAAATTTATTTGATTGAAATCTTGTTTAAATGATCGAATAGATGCCGAAAACATGTGCCGCACTTAGGTGCAAGCTGTTAGGATCGTTGGAAAAATATAATTTAATTTATTTATTAAATTAAATTTCAATTTTTTCAATAACAATCCATAAAGTCTCATTTATTTGATTAAAATCGTGTTTATGTGATCAAATGCATGTCGAAAACATGTGCCGCACTTAGGTGCAAGCTGTTAGGATCATTGCGAAAATTAAATTTATTTTATTTATTAAATGAAGTTTCAAATTTTTCAATAACAATGCTGTAAATCGAATTTATTTGATTGAAATCGTGTTTATATGATCAAATACATGCCGAACACATGTGCCGCACTTAGGTGCAAGCTGTTAGGATCATTGCAAAAATTGAATTTAATTTATTTATTAAAGGAAATTTCCATTTTTTCAATAACAATGCATAAAGTCAAATTTGAAATTGAAATCGTGTTTATTTGATCAAATGCATGCCGAAAACATGTGCCGCACTTAGGTGCAAGCTGTTAGGATCATTGCAAAAATTGAATTTAATTTATTTATTAAATGAAATTACAATTTTTTCAATAACAATGCTTAAAGTCGAATTTATTTAATTGAAATTGTTTTTAAATGATCAAATGCATGCCGAAAACATGTGCCGCACTTAGGTGCAAGCTGTTAGGATCATTGCGAAAATTAAATTTATTTTATTTATTAAATGAAGTTTCAAATTTTTCAATAACAATGCTGTAAATCGAATTTATTTGATTGAAATCGTGTTTATATGATCAAATGCATGCCGAAAACATGTGCCGCACTTAGGTGCAAGTTGTTAGGATCATTGCAAAAATTGAATTTAATTTATTTATTAAAGGAAATTTCCATTTTTTCAATAACAATGAATAAAATCCCATTTATTTGATTTAAATCGTGTTTATGTGATCAAATGCATGCTGAAAACATGTGCAAATTGAACTTAATTCATTTATTAAAGGAAATTTCCATTTTTTCAATAACAATGCATAAAGTCTTATTTATTTGATTGAAATCGTATTTATGTGATCAAATGCATGCCGAAAACATGTGCCGCACTTAGGTGCAAGCTGTTAGGATCATTGCAAAAATTGAATTTAATTTATTTATTAAATGAAATTACAATTTTTCAATCACAATGCATAAAGTCGAATTTATTTAATTGAAATCGTGTTTAAATGATCAAATGCATGCCGAAAACATGTGCCGCACTTAGGTGCAAGCTGTTAGGATCATTGCAAAAATTGAATTTAATTTATTTATTAAAGGAAATTTCCATTTTTTTCAATATCAATGCATAAAGTCGAATATATTTGATTGAAATCGTGTTTATGTGATCAAATGCATGCCGAAAACATGTGCCGCACTTAGGTGCAAGCTGTTAGGATCATTGCAAAAATTGAATTTAATAAATTTATTAAAGGAAATTTCCATTTTTTCAATAACAATGCATAAAGTCGAGTTTATTCGATTGAAATCGTGTTTATGTGACCAAATGCATGCCGAAAACATGTGCCGCACTTAGGTGCAAGCTATTAGGATCATTGGAAAAATATGATTTAATTTATTTATTAAATGAAATTTCAATTTTTTCAATAACAATGCATAAAGTCGAAATTATTTGATTGAAATCGTGTTCATATGATCAAATGCATGCCGAAAACATGTGCCGCACTTAGGTGCAAGCTGTTAGGATCATTGCAAAAATTGAATTTGATTTATTTATTAAATGAAATTTCAATTTTTTCAATAACAATGCATAAAGTCGAAATTATTTGATTGAAATCGTGCTTATGTGACCAAATGCATGCCGAAAACATGTGCTGCACTTAGGTGCAAGCTGTTAGGATCATTGGAAAAATATAATTTAATTTATTTATTAAATGATATTTCAATTTTTTCAATAACAATGCGTATAATCGAATTTATTTGATTGAAATCGTGTTGATATGATTAAATGCATGCCGAAAACATGTGCCGCACTTAGGTGCAAGCTGTTAGGATCATTGCAAAAATTGAATTTAATTTATTTATTAAAGGAAATTTCCATTTTTTCAATAACAATGCATAAAATCCCATTTATTTGATTTAAATCGTGTTTATGTGATCAAATGCATGCCGAAAACATGTGCCGCGCTTAAGTGCAAGCTGTTAGGATCAATGCAAAAATTGAATTTGATTTATTCATTAAATGAAATTACAATTTTTTCAATAACAATGCATAAAGCCGAATTTATTTAATTGAAATCGTGTTTAAATGATCAAATGCATGCCGAAAACATGTGCCGCACTTAGGTGCAAGCTGTTAGGATCATTGCAAAAATTGAATTTAATTTATTTATTAAAGGAAATTTCCATTTTTTTCAATATCAATGCATAAAGTCGAATATATTTGATTGAAATCGTGTTTATGTGATCAAATGCATGCCGAAAACATGTGCCGCACTTAGGTGCAAGCTGTTAGGATCATTGCAAAAATTGAATTTAATAAATTTATTAAAGGAAATTTCCATTTTTTCAATAACAATGCATAAAGTCGAGTTTATTCGATTGAAATCGTGTTTATGTGACCAAATGCATGCCGAAAACATGTGCCGCACTTAGGTGCAAGCTATTAGGATCATTGGAAAAATATGATTTAATTTATTTATTAAATGAAATTTCAATTTTTTCAATAACAATGCATAAAGTCGAAATTATTTGATTGAAATCGTGTTCATATGATCAAATGCATGCCGAAAACATGTGCCGCACTTAGGTGCAAGCTGTTAGGATCATTGCAAAAATTGAATTTAATAAATTTATTAAAGGAAATTTCCATTTTTTCAATAACAATGCATAAAGTCGAGTTTATTCGATTGAAATCGTGTTTATGTGACCAAATGCATGCCGAAAACATGTGCTGCACTTAGGTGCAAGCTGTTAGGATCATTGGAAAAATATAATTTAATTTATTTATTAAATGATATTTCAATTTTTTCAATAACAATGCGTATAATCGAATTTATTTGATTGAAATCGTGTTGATATGATTAAATGCATGCCGAAAACATGTGCCGCACTTAGGTGCAAGCTGTTAGGATCATTGCAAAAATTGAATTTAATTTATTTATTAAAGGAAATTTCCATTTTTTCAATAACAATGCATAAAATCCCATTTATTTGATTTAAATCGTGTTTATGTGATCAAATGCATGCCGAAAACATGTGCCGCGCTTAAGTGCAAGCTGTTAGGATCAATGCAAAAATTGAATTTGATTTATTCATTAAATGAAATTACAATTTTTTCAATAACAATGCATAAAGCCGAATTTATTTAATTGAAATCGTATTAAATTTAACAAATGCATGCCAAAAACATGTACCGCACTTAGGTGCAAGCTGTTAGGATCATTGGAAAAATATAATTTAATTTATTTATTAAATGAAATTTCAATTTTTTCAATAACAATGCATATAATCGAATTTATTTGATTGAAATCGTGTTTATATGATCAAATGCATGCCGAAAACATGTGCCGCATTTAGGTGCAAGCTGTTAGGATCATTGCAAAAATTGAATTTAATTTATTTATTAAATGAAATTACAATTTTTTCAATACCAATGCATAAAGTCGAATTTATTTAATTGAAATCGTGTTTAAATGATCAAATGCATGCCGAAAACATGTGCCGCACTTAGGTGCAAGCTGTTAGGATCATTGCAAAAATTGAATTTAATTTATTTATTAAAGGAAATTTCCATTTTTTCAATAACAATGCATAAAGTCTCATTTATTTGATTTAAATCGTGTTTATGTGATCAAATGCATGCAGAAAACATGTACCGCACTTAGGTGCAAGCTGTTAGGATCATTGCAAAAATTGAATTTGATTTATTTATTAAATGAAATTTCAATTTTTTGAATAACAATGCATAAAGTCGAATTTATTTGATTGAAATCGTGTTTATATGATCAAATACATGCCGAAAACATGTGCCGCACTTAGGTACAAGCTGTTAGGATCATTGCAAAAATTGAATTTAATTTATTTATTAAAGGAAATTTCCATTTTTTCAATAACAATGAATAAAATCCCATTTATTTGATTTAAATCGTGTTTATATGATCAAATGCACGCTGAAAGCATGTGCAAATTGAATTTAATTTATTTATTAAAGGAAATTTCCATTTTTTCAATAACAATGCATAAAGTCTCATTTATTTGATTTAAATCGTGTTTATGTGATCAAATGCATGTCGAAAACATGTGCCGCACTTAGGTGCAAGCTGTTAGGATCATTGCAAAAATTGAATTTAATTTATTTATTAAATGAAATTACAATTTTTCAATCACAATGCATAAAGTCGAATTTATTTAATTGAAATCGTGTTTAAATGATCAAATGCATGCCGAAAACATGTGCCGCACTTAGGTGCAAGCTGTTAGGATCATTGCAAAAATTGAATTTAATTTATTTATTAAATGAAATTACAATTTTTCAATCACAATGCATAAAGTCGAATTTATTTAATTGAAATCGTGTTTAAATGATCAAATGCATGCCGAAAACATGTGCCGCACTTAGGTGCAAGCTGTTAGTATCATTGCGAAAATTAAATTTATTTTATTTATTAAATGAAGTTTCAATTTTTTCAATAACAATGCTTTAAATTGAATTTATTTGATTGAAATCGTGTTTATATGATCAAATACATGCCGAAAACATGTGCCGCACTTAGGTACAAGTTGTTAGGATCATTGGAAAAATATAATTTGATTTATTTATTAAATGAAATTACAATTTTTTCAATAACAATGCATAAAGTTTAATTTATTTGATTAAAATCGTGTTTATGTGATCAAATGCATGCCGAAAACATGTGCCGCACTTAGGTGCAAGCTGTTAGGATCATTGCAAAAATTGAATTTAATTTATTTATTAAAGGAAATTTCCATTTTTTCAATAACAATGCATAAAGTCTTATTTATTTGATTGAAATCGTATTTATGTGATCAAATGCATGCCGAAAACATGTGCCGCACTTAGGTGCAAGCTGTTAGGATCATTGCAAAAATTGAATTTAATTTATTTATTAAATGAAATTACAATTTTTCAATCACAATGCATAAAGTCGAATTTATTTAATTGAAATCGTGTTTAAATGATCAAATGCATGCCGAAAACATGTGCCGCACTTAGGTGCAAGCTGTTAGGATCATTGCAAAAATTGAATTTAATTTATTTATTAAAGGAAATTTCCATTTTTTTCAATATCAATGCATAAAGTCGAATATATTTGATTGAAATCGTGTTTATGTGATCAAATGCATGCCGAAAACATGTGCCGCACTTAGGTGCAAGCTGTTAGGATCATTGCAAAAATTGAATTTAATAAATTTATTAAAGGAAATTTCCATTTTTTCAATAACAATGCATAAAGTCGAGTTTATTTGATTGAAATCGTGTTTATGTGACCAAATGCAAGCCGAAAACATGTGCCGCACTTAGGTGCAAGCTGTTAGGATCATTGGAAAAATATGATTTAATTTATTTATTAAATGAAATTTCAATTTTTTCAATAACAATGCATAAAGCCGAAATTATTTAATTGAAATCGTGTTCATATGATCAAATGCATGCCGAAAACATGTGCCGCACTTAGGTGCAAGCTGTTAGGATCATTGGAAAAATATGATTTAATTTATTTATTAAATGAAATTTCAATTTTTTCAATAACAATGCATAAAGTCGAATTTATTTAATTGAAATCGTGTTTATATGATCAAATGCATACCGAAAATATGTGCCGCACTTAGGTGCAAGCTGTTAGGATCATTGCCAAAATTGAATTTTATTTATTTATTAAATGAAATTTCCATTTTTGCAATAACAATGCATAAAGTCAAAATTATTTGATTGAAATCGTGTTTATTTGATCAAATGCATGCCGAAAACATGTGCCGCACTTAGGTGCAAGCTGATAGGATCATTGCAAAAATTGAATTTAATTTATTTATTAAATGAAATTTCCATTTTTTCAATAACAATGCATAAAGTCGAATTTATTTGATTGAAATCGTGTTTATGTGATCAAATGCATGCCGAAAACATGTGCCGCACTTAGGTGCAAGCTGTTAGGATCATTGCAAAAATTGAATTTAATTAATTTATTAAAGGAAATTTCCATTTTTTCAATAACAATGCATAAAGTCGAGTTTATTTGATTGACATCGTGTTTATATGATCAAATGCATACCGAAAACATGTGCCGCACTTAGGTGCAAGCTGTTAGGATCATTGGAAAAATATGATTTAATTTATTTATTAAATGAATTTCATTTTTTTCAATAACAATGCTAAAGTCGAATTTATTTGATTGAAATCGTGTTTATGTGATCAAATGCATGCCGAAAACATATGCCGCACTTAGGTGCAAGCTGTTAAGATCATTGGAAAAATATAATTTAATTTATTTATTAAATGAAATTTCAATTTTTTCAATAACAATGCATATAATCGAATTTATTTGATTGAAATCGTGTTTATATGATCAAATGCATGCCGAAAACATGTGCCGCACTTAGGTGCAAGCTGTTAGGATCATTGCAAAAATTGAATTTAATTTATTTCGTAAAGGAAATTTCCATTTTTTCAATAACAATGCATAAAATCCCATTTATTTGATTGAAATCGTGTTTATGTGATCAAATGCATGCCGAAAACATGTGCCGCGCTTAAGTGCAAGCTGTTAGGATCATTGCAAAAATTGAATTTAATTTATTTATTAAATGAAATTTCAATTTTTTCAATAACAATGCATAAAGTCGAATTTATTTAATTGAAATCGTGTTAAAATGATCAAATACATGCCGAAAACATGTGCCGCACTTAGATAGAAGCTGTTAGGATCATTGAAAAAATTTAATTTAATTTATTTATTAAATGAAATTTCAATTTTTTCAATAACAATGCATAAAGTCAAATTTATTTGATTGAAATCTTGTTTAAATGATCGAATAGATGCCGAAAACATGTGCCGCACTTAGGTGCAAGCTGTTAGGATCGTTGGAAAAATATAATTTAATTTATTTATTAAATTAAATTTCAATTTTTTCAATAACAATCAATAAAGTCTCATTTATTTGATTAAAATCGTGTTTATGTGATCAAATGCATGTCGAAAACATGTGCCGCACTTAGGTGCAAGCTGTTAGGATCATTGCGAAAATTAAATTTATTTTATTTATTAAATGAAGTTTCAAATTTTTCAATAACAATGCTGTAAATCGAATTTATTTGATTGAAATCGTGTTTATATGATCAAATACATGCCGAACACATGTGCCGCACTTAGGTGCAAGCTGTTAGGATCATTGCAAAAATTGAATTTAATTTATTTATTAAAGGAAATTTCCATTTTTTCAATAACAATGCATAAAGTCAAATTTGAAATTGAAATCGTGTTTATTTGATCAAATGCATGCCGAAAACATGTGCCGCACTTAGGTGCAAGCTGTTAGGATCATTGCAAAAATTGAATTTAATTTATTTATTAAATGAAATTACAATTTTTTCAATAACAATGCTTAAAGTCGAATTTATTTAATTGAAATTGTTTTTAAATGATCAAATGCATGCCGAAAACATGTGCCGCACTTAGGTGCAAGCTGTTAGGATCATTGCGAAAATTAAATTTATTTTATTTATTAAATGAAGTTTCAAATTTTTCAATAACAATGCTGTAAATCGAATTTATTTGATTGAAATCGTGTTTATATGATCAAATGCATGCCGAAAACATGTGCCGCACTTAGGTGCAAGCTGTTAGGATCATTGGAAAAATATGATTTAATTTATTTATTAAAGGAAATTTCAATTTTTTCAATAACAATGCATAAAGTCGAATTTATTTAATTGAAATCGTGTTTATATGATCAAATGCATACCGAAAATATGTGCCGCACTTAGGTGCAAGCTGTTAGGATCATTGCCAAAATTGAATTTTATTTATTTATTAAATGAAATTTCCATTTTTGCAATAACAATGCATAAAGTCAAAATTATTTGATTGAAATCGTGTTTATTTGATCAAATGCATGCCGAAAACATGTGCCGCACTTAGGTGCAAGCTGATAGGATCATTGCAAAAATTGAATTTAATTTATTTATTAAAGGAAATTTCCATTTTTTCAATAACAATGCATAAAGTCGAATTTATTTGATTGAAATCGTGTTTATGTGATCAAATGCATGCCGAAAACATGTGCCGCACTTAGGTGCAAGCTGTTAGGATCATTGCAAAAATTGAATTTAATTAATTTATTAAAGGAAATTTCCATTTTTTCAATAACAATGCATAAAGTCGAGTTTATTTGATTGACATCGTGTTTATATGATCAAATGCATACCGAAAACATGTGCCGCACTTAGGTGCAAGCTGTTAGGATCATTGGAAAAATATGATTTAATTTATTTATTAAATGAATTTCATTTTTTTCAATAACAATGCTAAAGTCGAATTTATTTGATTGAAATCGTGTTTATGTGATCAAATGCATGCCGAAAACATATGCCGCACTTAGGTGCAAGCTGTTAAGATCATTGGAAAAATATAATTTAATTTATTTATTAAATGAAATTTCAATTTTTTCAATAACAATGCATATAATCGAATTTATTTGATTGAAATCGTGTTTATATGATCAAATGCATGCCGAAAACATGTGCCGCACTTAGGTGCAAGCTGTTAGGATCATTGCAAAAATTGAATTTAATTTATTTCGTAAAGGAAATTTCCATTTTTTCAATAACAATGCATAAAATCCCATTTATTTGATTGAAATCGTGTTTATGTGATCAAATGCATGCCGAAAACATGTGCCGCGCTTAAGTGCAAGCTGTTAGGATCATTGCAAAAATTGAATTTAATTTATTTATTAAATGAAATTTCAATTTTTTCAATAACAATGCATAAAGTCGAATTTATTTAATTGAAATCGTGTTAAAATGATCAAATACATGCCGAAAACATGTGCCGCACTTAGATAGAAGCTGTTAGGATCATTGAAAAAATTTAATTTAATTTATTTATTAAATGAAATTTCAATTTTTTCAATAACAATGCATAAAGTCAAATTTATTTGATTGAAATCTTGTTTAAATGATCGAATAGATGCCGAAAACATGTGCCGCACTTAGGTGCAAGCTGTTAGGATCGTTGGAAAAATATAATTTAATTTATTTATTAAATTAAATTTCAATTTTTTCAATAACAATCCATAAAGTCTCATTTATTTGATTAAAATCGTGTTTATGTGATCAAATGCATGTCGAAAACATGTGCCGCACTTAGGTGCAAGCTGTTAGGATCATTGCGAAAATTAAATTTATTTTATTTATTAAATGAAGTTTCAAATTTTTCAATAACAATGCTGTAAATCGAATTTATTTGATTGAAATCGTGTTTATATGATCAAATACATGCCGAACACATGTGCCGCACTTAGGTGCAAGCTGTTAGGATCATTGCAAAAATTGAATTTAATTTATTTATTAAATGAAATTACAATTTTTTCAATAACAATGCATAAAGTTTAATTTATTTGATTGAAATCGTGTTTATATGATCAAATGCATGCCGAAAACATGTGCTGCACCAAGGTGCAAGCTGTTAGGATAATTGCAAAAATTGACTTTAATTTATTTATTAAAGGAAATTTCCATTTTTTCAATAACAATGCATAAAATCCCATTTATTTGATTGAAATCGTGTTTATGTGATCAAATGCATGCCGAAAACATGTGCCGTGCTTAAGTGCAAGCTGTTAGGATCATTGCAAAAATTGAATTTGAATTATTTATTAAATGAAATTACAATTTTTTCAATAACTATGCATAAAGCCGAATTTATTTAATTGAAATCATATTTAAATGATCAAAGGCATGCCGAAAACATGTGCCGCACTTGGGTGCAAGCTGTTAGGATCATTGCAAAAATTGAATTTGATTTATTTATTAAATGCAATTTCAATTTTTTCAATAACAATGCATAAAGTCGAATTTATTTGATTGAAATCGTGTTAAAATGATCAAATACATGCCGAAAACATGTGCCGCACGTAGGTGCAAGCTGTTAGGATCATTGCAAAAATTGAATTTAATTTATTTATTAAATGAAATTTCCATTTGTTTAATAACAATGCATAAAGTCGAATTTATTTGATTGAAATCGTGTTTATATGATAAAATGAATGCCGAAAATAGGTGCCGCAATTAGGTGCAAGCTGTTAGGATCATTGCAAAAATTGAATTTAATTTATTTATTAAAGGAAATTTCCATTTTTTCAATAACAATGCATAAAGTCTCATTTATTTGATTGAAATCTTGTTTATATGATCAAATGCATGCCGAAAACAGGTGCCGCACTTAGGTGCAAGCTGTTAGGATCATTGCAAAAATTGAATTTGATTTATTTTTTAAATGCAATTTCAATTTTTTCAATAACAATGCATAAAGTCAAATTTATTGGATTGAAATCGTGTTTATATGATTAAATGCATGCCGAAAACTTCAGTCGCACTAAGTTGCAAGCCATTAGGATCATTGCGAAAATTAAATTTATTTTATTTATTAAATGAAATTTAATCCTTTTCAATAACAATGCATAAAGTCGAATTTATTTGATTGAAATCGTGTTTATATGATCAAATACATGCCGAAAACATGTGTCGCACCAAGGTGCAAGCCATTAGGATCATTGCGAAAATTAAATTTATTTTATTTATTAAATGAAATTTAAATTTTTTCAATAACAATGCATAAAGTCGAATTTATTTGATTGAAATCGTGTTTATATGATCAAATACATGCCGAAAACATGTGCCGCACTTAGGTGCAAGCTGTTAGGATCATTGCAAAAATTCTGTAAGGATCATTGCAAAAATTGAATTTAATTTATTTATTAAATGAAATTTCAATTTTTTCAATAACAATGCATAAAATCGAATATATTTGATTGAAATCGTGTTTATATGATCAAATACATGCCGAAAACTTCAGTCGCACTAAGTTGCAAGCCATTAGGATCATTGCGAAAATTAAATTTATTTTATTTATTAAATGAAATTTAATCCTTTTCAATAACAATGCATAAAGTCGAATTTATTTGATTGAAATCGTGTTTATATGATCAAATACATGCCGAAAACATGTGTCGCACCAAGGTGCAAGCCATTAGGATCATTGCGAAAATTAAATTTATTTTATTTATTAAATGAAATTTAAATTTTTTCAATAAAAATGCATAAAGTCGAATTTATTTGATTGAAATCGTGTTTATGTGATCAAATACATGCTGAAAACATGTGCCGCACTTAGGTGCAAGCTGTTAGGATCATTGCAAAAATTGAATTTGATTTATTTATTAAATGAAATTTCAATTTTTTCAATAACAATGCATAAAGTCGAGTTTATTTGATTGAAATCGTGTTTATGTGACCAAATGCATGCCGAAAACTTGTGCAGCACGTAGGTGCAAGCTGTTAGGATCATTGCAAAAATTGTATTTAATTTATTTATTAAATGAAATTACAATTTTTCAATAACAATGCATAAAGTCGAATTTATTTGATTGAAATCGTGTTTATATGATCTAATGCATGCCGAAAACATGAGCCGCACTTAGGTGCAAGCTGTTAGGATCATTGCAAAAATTGACTTTAATTCATTTATTAAATGAAATTTCAATTTTTTCAATAGCAATGCATAAAATCGAATTTATTTGATTGAAATCGTGTTTATGTGATCAAATGTATGCAGAAAACATGGGCCGTACGTAGGTGCAAGCTGAAATCGTGTTTATGTGATCAAATGCATGCCGAAAACATGTGCCGCAATTAGGTGCAAGCTGTTAGGATCATTGCAAAAATTGAATTTGATTTATTTATTAAATGAAATTTCAATTTTTTCAATAACTATGCATAAAGTCGAGTTTATTTGATTGAAATCGTGTTTATATGATCAAATGCATGCCGAAAACATGTGCCGCAATTAGGTGCAAGCTGTTAGGATCATTGCAAAAATTGAATTTGATTTATTTATTAAATGAAATTACAATTTTTTCAATAGCAATGCATAAAATCGAATTTATTTGATTGAAATCGTGTTTATGTGATCAAATGTATGCAGAAAACATGGGCCGTACGTTGGTGCAAGCTGAAATCGTGTTTATGTGATCAAATGCATGCCGAAAACATGTGCCGCAATTAGGTGCAAGCTGTTAGGATCATTGCAAAAATTGAATTTGATTTATTTATTAAATGAAATTACAATTTTTTCAATAACAATGCATAAAGTCGAATTTATTTGATTGAAATCGTGTTTATATGATCAAATGCATGCTGAAAACATGTGCCGCACTTAGGTGCAAGCTGTTAGGATCATTGCAAAAATTGAATTTAATTTATTTATTAAATGAAATTACAATTTTTTCAATAACAATGCATAAAGTTTAATTTATTTGATTGAAATCGTGTTTATATGATCAAATGCATGCCGAAAACATGTGCTGCACCAAGGTGCAAGCTGTTAGGATAATTGCAAAAATTGACTTTAATTTATTTATTAAAGGAAATTTCCATTTTTTCAATAACAATGCATAAAATCCCATTTATTTGATTGAAATCGTGTTTATGTGATCAAATGCATGCCGAAAACATGTGCCGCGCTTAAGTGCAAGCTGTTAGGATCATTGCAAAAATTGAATTTGAATTATTTATGTCGCGTCGTAGCATTTAAAGTGTGAAGACGTACATCGGTGCGAGAGCGAATTATCAACTGTGAATAGTGAAAAAAACCAACCAGAAGGCGAAGACGAGACATAAAGATGGATGTGGATACAGGGGGCGGCCTCCCGCCCCCACGTGAGTCACTAGACCCTGATATAATTGAAGTAGATTCTAATATGGAAACTAACCTGGCGCAAAATGTCAGACACGCGGAGCGAAATTTAGTTAGTAAAAACAAAACCGGTGAAATTATCAATCGACCCAATGTCGACCTCAACATCAGATATGACAAATCGAATACAGACGAATTTATCATTTATATTGAACATACAGACAAACAGCTGAGAAAACTACATCCGATGAGAGTCGGACATCACTTAAAATCATTGGATCCCGTTAAACAATATATAACCAGCGTAAACTCTATCGGAATTAATAAAATAAAAGTAATTCTAAACAACATGCACGCCGCGAATAGTTTAATAGACAATCCAAAATTGAAAGAATATAACTTGATTGCATATATTCCGCGCCACTGCGTTGAACGCAGAGGAATTATCCGCGGGGTCGACACATATTTCGACGAAAAAACCATAATGAATGACATTGAATCATCAGTAGTTATTAACAGCGTTAGGCGTATTTATAGAACTATTGACATAAATGGACAACCAACTAAAATACCTAGGGAAACTGTTATCTTAAATTTTAAGGGAGATAAAATACCTCAATATGTAAATATGAATTATGTAAGATTCGAGGTGGAAACATACATTTCACCCGTAATACAATGCTCAAAATGCTTACGATTTGGTCATGGCACACATATGTGCCACTCAACAAAAAAATTATGTAAATTTTGCGCTGTTGAACATGCAGATGGAGAAACGTGCCCAGGCTTTGTTACTAAATGTATTCACTGTAGGGTAACTACACACCCTTCGACGTCGAAAGAGTGTCCAAAATACATACAGCAACGAAAAATAAAAACAATAATGTCTGTGCATAATTTGGCTTTTAAAGAAGCCGAAAAAGTCGTGGAAAACCCTTCATTTGCAACTATTACTACCCGTAATAGATACGCCGCTTTAGTTAATCTCGAAGAATTTCCTCAACTCCCCACCCCCACATTCAACTACAGAAATGAGCAAAGTAAATCAAATAAAATTAATATTTTTAATAACATTACGGCCAATAAAAACATGAGTAACAACAATTCCCCCAAAAAACGGAAATACGTAACTACCCCAGAAAACATAATCGGACAACCGTGTTTCGCTCCCCACCCATCATCAACATTTAGTTTTAGTAACAGTTCCCAGCGCAATAGTAATGAAAACAATTCAGAATTTAACAATAACAGTTTTATAGAACGGTTTTTACAAGATTTGACAACCTTTGTTGACACATTAATAAATAAAGATAGTAACGACTCAAGTGAAAGCAATAAAATTGAAAAACTTAAACATTTTATAAGTGGATATTCGGAGCATCCCAGCACAAATCACCACAAAAATGGCGGGTAACTTAAAAATTGTACAATGGAACGCAAGGTCCATTAAATCGAATAAGAATAGCTTTAATAATTTTCTAAACGATAATAACCCTGATATTGTACTTATGTCGGAGACGTGGCTCAAACCACAACATTATTTTAAAATTAAAAACTATAATTGTGTACGAAAAGATCGTCCCAATGGCAAAGGGGGCGTACTGATTTTAATCAAATGTAATATAATATATAAAACAATACAACTCATTAACCCTGTCTTCAATCACATTGAAATTTGTGGAATTAAAATACAAATTGAAAACAAACCCTTACATATATTCTCGATTTATCGACCACCCAATAACAATTTAAATAAAAAACAATATACAGACATTTTTCAAAATCTACCTGAACCTATGATTATGGGAGGGGACATTAACGGTCATCATACGTTATGGGGATCCGCTCAAACCTCATTAGCCGGAAAAAGAATTGTGGAAGCTCTAGAATCTACAGACTTTGTGATCATCAACAATGGGGATCCAACAAGAATTTCTCAGCCAAATCAGTCCCAATCTGCAATTGATATCACTGTAACGTCATCTTGTATTGCATTAAAAACGATATGGACAACATTCGAAGACAGTCTAGGATCGGATCACTATCCCATCTTTATTAACGTTAACTTAAAACAAAATAAAATACATAAACAACGGACAACACGGAAATGGAATACCAGGGAAGCAAATTGGCCACTATATCAGAAGCTGACAGAAGACAATATGAGTGACAACTTAGAAATAGAAGACATCTTAATCCATAGCGCAAATATCGCAATGCCCAAAATAAATAAAACAAATTCAGAAATAAGCAACAATCCCGTATGGTGGGACCGAGAATGTAACAGCCTCATATATGAAAGGAAAAAACAACTAAATAAATATAAAAATAATTTCAATCTAGATGAGTATATAAAATGTAAACAAATGTTTGCTAAGGTAAAAAGAAAATTAAAAGATAAAGCAAAAGATTCCTGGATAAAATTCTGCGGTACATTAAATAAAAGTACGCCCATGACATCAGTCTGGTTAACAGCCAAACAATTAAACCAAAACAAAATAAATAATCAAAGCAATATTCCTGACAATTTATACGAGGATATACTGAACAAATATACACCACCATCGGCTAATAATAAATCAACACAACTTACAGAAAACGATATTTTACACCCTATTAGCACAACCATTAAACTAGAAGAATTAGAGTTTGCACTGAATAAATCTGAAAATACAGCCCCTGGCATAGATGGAATTACGTATAATATGATCAGTCACAGTGATAACAAAGTAAAACAACTATTAATTGACAAATTTAATGCCTACTTAAAAGACGGCTGCGATAATAATTTTTTTAAAAATATTGTAATACACCCCATTTTAAAGTCTGGAAAAGACAAAAATATGCGGGATTCATATCGGATACTCTCCCTATTACCATGTATTTTTAAGACGTACGAACGCATCCTAAAAATTAGAATAGAATGGTTTCTGGAACAAAATAAATTATTGCCAAACAACCAATACGGATTTCGTCGAAACCTGGGTACCGTAGACGCTCTAACGAACTTAGTTTCAAGTATTCAGTGCACATTCGGGGATAATGAATACCACGGCTGTTTATTTCTGGACCTTGAGGGGGCCTATGACAATGTTAATATCGACATATTAGAGGCAAAACTCCTTAACATGGGTTTACCAAATAATATATCAAAAAATATAACAGATTTATACCGAAATAGAAACACATATATTCAAAATAATGACAAACAATACATCGGACCGAGACAAACATCAAAAGGCCTTCCTCAGGGATCCGTCCTCGCTCCATTACTTTTTAACATATACACCGCAGACCTACACAAAAATATAAATTCAAGTATAATCCAATATGCAGACGATATTTGCATTCACTTCAGGGCGAAAAGCGTGACACAATGTATAAAGAAAGCCAAGGAAGTACTATCTGAATTTATTGTTTGGAGCAGCAAAAACGGATTTACAGCAGCTATGAATAAATCTGCCTTTCAAATATTTTCGCGACACTGGCCTACTAAACACGAATTCCTAAAAGTAAAGGAAATTAAAATACCAATTGTAAAACAATATAAATATCTTGGGATGGAACTAGATCAAAAACTGAACTGGAAAGCACACATCAACTACATTACAGAGAAAACTGAAAAAGGATTCAATTTTCTAAAGTCAATAAGAAAAACATGGTGGGGGGCCGACCCTAAAATAATGCTAATGTTTTATAAGGCATACATAAGACCACAAATCGACTACGGGTGCACACTGTACGGATCGACATGTCAAACATCGCTACAGAAATTGGAAACAATTCAAAATAAGGCAATGAGACTAGGAATTGGAGCCATGCAATCCTCTCCCATTGTAGCTATTTTGGCGGAAGCGGGGGAAATCCCACTAAAATACAGAAGAAGGTACCTGGCAATAAAACATTTAACAAAAATTTTAAAATTAAAACTAACGGAAATAGAAGGAATAATTCATCAACTCACCACCGCAAATTTTACCAACTCATATTGGGCAAAAAAACAAGACCCCCCATTAGTAGCAGCATTTGCAGAATTAAAAAACACTAAACCATCAGAACATAATATACTGTCTATAGAATTCGACACTATCTATACACAAACAAAAACAATAATTCCGAATTATTCAGCGGGCATAAGTAATCAAAACATAATAGACGAAATATTATACCGATACCCTAACCATACAACTATATACACTGACGGATCCTTGAATGAAAAAGGAGTCGGATGTAGCATGTACATTCCAAACAAAAAAATTAAGAGACTTTTTAAAATCAATGGAGGATCGACATTTACTGCTGAAGGATGCGCCATAGTTGAAAGTTTGAAGTGGGCAATAGCAGAAAAAAAAAACACTATAATTTTGACAGACTCGCTATCAATAATCTTATGTATAAATAATAAATCCGTCAAAAAATTTGATAGCCCAATTATTGCTGAAATTATTAAACTTATTAAGCAAGCACGGAATATGAACATTGAATGCATACTTACCTGGGTGAAAGGGCATACGGAAGTAAGGGGAAATGAAATTGCGGATCGACTTGCGAAAGACGCAATTAAAAAAAGCAATGACGATATAATTCTAAATATTCAAAGTGACATTACCAATACTTACAATAATAATATCAAAAAGGAGTGGGCATCAGACTATCTAAACCATGCAAATGTCCATAATTCTAATTATTTTAAAATAAATCCCACTTTACCTGGAAAGCCAGATTATATTTTTAAGTATAATGTTAGCACTTACTATTCAAGTATGATAACAAGGCTAAATCTAAATCACGGGCAATTCCCCGCACATCTATATAGAATTAATCTGAAGGATACCCCAGAGTGTGAATGTGGACAATATGGTGATGTGAACCATATCATCCTAGAATGCCCTAAATATACGACCACTAGAAGGACTTTCTTGGAAAATCTTTCTGGGATGGGTATCACATTTCCGATTAACATAAATAACTTATTATCGTTAAGAACCAAAAATATTTACGATGAAATCATCAATTTTTTTAAACTGTCAAAAATTAAAATATAACAGATCTTAAATTAATAATAAGGATAGTTAGTTAAGGTAATTAGATATAAGTCTCATATCATTAACATGTAATATCTCTACTGTTGTGTACTTCCGTGGACCCATACCTGTATGTCTAAATACCAACATGTCATGACGGTCCGCATTGACACCCGATTTCCATCTTGTATCCCTTGTGGTTAGCATACATTCATTCTATCTAATCCGTGTATTTATATATCAAACAAATGGTAGTGGCAGATGACCAAGCAGTCGACGCCAAAAAAAAAAAAAAAAAAAAAAAAAAAAAAAAAAAAAAAAAAAAAAAATTTATTTATTAAAGGAAATTTCCATTTTTTCAATAACAATGCATAAAGTCAAATTTGAAATTGAAATCGTGTTTATTTGATCAAATGCATGCCGAAAACATGTGCCGCACTTAGGTGCAAGCTGTTAGGATCATTGCAAAAATTGAATTTAATTTATTTATTAAATGAAATTACAATTTTTTCAATAACAATGCTTAAAGTCGAATTTATTTAATTGAAATTGTTTTTAAATGATCAAATGCATGCCGAAAACATGTGCCGCACTTAGGTGCAAGCTGTTAGGATCATTGCGAAAATTAAATTTATTTTATTTATTAAATGAAGTTTCAAATTTTTCAATAACAATGCTGTAAATCGAATTTATTTGATTGAAATCGTGTTTATATGATCAAATGCATGCCGAAAACATGTGCCGCACTTAGGTGCAAGCTGTTAGGATCATTGCAAAAATTGAATTTAATTTATTTATTAAAGGAAATTTCCATTTTTTCAATAACAATGAATAAAATCCCATTTATTTGATTTAAATCGTGTTTATGTGATCAAATGCATGCTGAAAACATGTGCAAATTGAATTTAATTCATTTATTAAAGGAAATTTCCATTTTTTCAATAACAATGCATAAACTCTCATTTATTTGATTTAAATCGTGTTTATGTGATCAAATGCATGCCGAAAACATGTGCCGCGCTTAAGTGCAAGCTGTTAGGATCATTGCAAAAATTGAATTTGATTTATTCATTAAAGGAAATTACAATTTTTTCAATAAAAATGCATAAAGCCGAACTTATTTAATTGAAATCATATTTAAATGATCAAATGTATGCCGAAAACATGTGCCGCTCTTGGGTGCAAGCTGTTAGGGTCATTGCAAAAATTGAATTTGATTTATTTATTAAATGCAATTTCAATTTTTTCAATAACAATGCATAAAGTCGAATTTATTTGATTGAAATCGTGTTAAAATGATCAAATACATGCCGAAAACATGTGCCGCACTTAAATAGAAGCTGTTAGGATCATTGGAAAAATTTAATTTAATTTATTTATTAAATGAAATTACAATTTTTCAATCACAATGCATAAAGTCGAATTTATTTAATTGAAATCGTGTTTAAATGATCAAATGCATGCCGAAAACATGTGCCGCACTTAGGTGCAAGCTGTTAGGATCATTGCAAAAATTGAATTTAATTTATTTATTAAAGGAAATTTCCATTTTTTCAATAACAATGCATAAAGTCTCATTTATTTGATTTAAATCGTGTTTATGTGATCAAATGCATGCAGAAAACATGTACCGCACTTAGGTGCAAGCTGTTAGGATCATTGCAAAAATTGAATTTGATTTATTTATTAAATGAAATTTCAATTTTTTGAATAACAATGCATAAAGTCGAATTTATTTGATTGAAATCGTGTTTATATGATCAAATACATGCCGAAAACATGTGCCGCACTTAGGTACAAGCTGTTAGGATCATTGCAAAAATTGAATTTAATTTATTTATTAAAGGAAATTTCCATTTTTTCAATAACAATGAATAAAATCCCATTTATTTGATTTAAATCGTGTTTATGTGATCAAATGCACGCTGAAAGCATGTGCAAATTGAATTTAATTTATTTATTAAAGGAAATTTCCATTTTTTCAATAACAATGCATAAAGTCTCATTTATTTGATTTAAATCGTGTTTATGTGATCAAATGCATGTCGAAAACATGTGCCGCACTTAGGTGCAAGCTGTTAGTATCATTGCGAAAATTAAATTTATTTTATTTATTAAATGAAGTTTCAATTTTTTCAATAACAATGCTTTAAATTGAATTTATTTGATTGAAATCGTGTTTATATGATCAAATACATGCCGAAAACATGTGCCGCACTTAGGTACAAGCTGTTAGGATCATTGGAAAAATATAATTTGATTTATTTATTAAATGAAATTACAATTTTTTCAATAACAATGCATAAAGTTTAATTTATTTGATTAAAATCGTGTTTATGTGATCAAATGCATGACGAAAACATATGCCGCACTTAGGTGCAAGCTGTTAGGATCATTGCAAAAATTGAATTTAATTTATTTATTAAAGGAAATTTCCATTTTTTCAATAACAATGCATAAAGTCTTATTTATTTGATTGAAATCGTATTTATGTGATCAAATGCATGCCGAAAACATGTGCCGCACTTAGGTGCAAGCTGTTAGGATCATTGCAAAAATTGAATTTAATTTATTTATTAAATGAAATTACAATTTTTCAATCACAATGCATAAAGTCGAATTTATTTAATTGAAATCGTGTTTAAATGATCAAATGCATGCCGAAAACATGTGCCGCACTTAGGTGCAAGCTGTTAGGATCATTGCAAAAATTGAATTTAATTTATTTATTAAAGGAAATTTCCATTTTTTTCAATATCAATGCATAAAGTCGAATATATTTGATTGAAATCGTGTTTATGTGATCAAATGCATGCCGAAAACATGTGCCGCACTTAGGTGCAAGCTGTTAGGATCATTGCAAAAATTGAATTTAATAAATTTATTAAAGGAAATTTCCATTTTTTCAATAACAATGCATAAAGTCGAGTTTATTCGATTGAAATCGTGTTTATGTGACCAAATGCATGCCGAAAACATGTGCCGCACTTAGGTGCAAGCTGTTAGGATCATTGGAAAAATATGATTTAATTTATTTATTAAATGAAATTTCAATTTTTTCAATAACAATGCATAAAGTCGAAATTATTTGATTGAAATCGTGTTCATATGATCAAATGCATGCCGAAAACATGTGCCGCACTTAGGTGCAAGCTGTTAGGATCATTGCAAAAATTGAATTTGATTTATTTATTAAATGAAATTTCAATTTTTTCAATAACAATGCATAAAGTCGAAATTATTTGATTGAAATCGTGCTTATATGATCAAATGCATGCCGAAAACATGTGCTGCACTTAGGTGCAAGCTGTTAGGATCATTGGAAAAATATAATTTAATTTATTTATTAAATGATATTTCAATTTTTTCAATAACAATGCGTATAATCGAATTTATTTGATTGAAATCGTGTTGATATGATTAAATGCATGCCGAAAACATGTGCCGCACTTAGGTGCAAGCTGTTAGGATCATTGCAAAAATTGAATTTAATTTATTTATTAAAGGAAATTTCCATTTTTTCAATAACAATGCATAAAATCCCATTTATTTGATTTAAATCGTGTTTATGTGATCAAATGCATGCCGAAAACATGTGCCGCGCTTAAGTGCAAGCTGTTAGGATCAATGCAAAAATTGAATTTGATTTATTCATTAAATGAAATTACAATTTTTTCAATAACAATGCATAAAGCCTAATTTATTTAATTGAAATCGTATTAAATTTAACAAATGCATGCCAAAAACATGTACCGCACTTAGGTGCAAGCTGTTAGGATCATTGGAAAAATATAATTTAATTTATTTATTAAATGAAATTTCAATTTTTTCAATAACAATGCATATAATCGAATTTATTTGATTGAAATCGTGTTTATATGATCAAATGCATGCCGAAAACATGTGCCGCATTTAGGTGCAAGCTGTTAGGATCATTGCAAAAATTGAATTTAATTTATTTATTAAATGAAATTACAATTTTTTCAATACCAATGCATAAAGTCAAATTTATTTGATTGAAATCGTGTTTATTTGATCAAATTCATGCCGAAAACTTGTGCCGCACTTAGGTGCAAGCTGTTAGGATCATTGCAAAAATTGAATTTAATTTATTTATTAAAGGAAATTTCCATTTTTTCAATAACAATGCATAAAGTCTCATTTATTTGATTTAAATCGTGTTTATGTGATCAAATGCATGCTGAAAACATGTGCCGAACTTAGGTGCAAGCTGTTAGGATCATTGCAAAAATTGAATTTGATTTATTTATTAAATGAAATTTAAATTTTTTCAATAACAATGCATAAAGTCGAATTTATTTGATTGAAATCGTGTTTATATGATCAAATACATGCCGAAAACATGTGCCGCACTTAGGTACAAGCTGTTAGGATCATTGCAAAAATTGAATTTAATTTATTTATTAAAGGAAATTTCCATTTTTTCAATAACAATGAATAAAATCCCATTTATTTGATTTAAATCGTGTTTATGTGATCAAATGCATGCTGAAAACATGTGCAAATTGAATTTAATTTATTTATTAAAGGAAATTTCCATTTTTTCAATAACAATGCATAAAGTCTCATTTATTTGATTTAAATCGTGTTTATGTGATCAAATGCATGCTGAAAACATGTGCCGCACTTAGGTACAAGCTGTTAGGATCATTGGAAAAATATAATTTGATTTATTTATTAAATGAAATTACAATTTTTTCAATAACAATGCATAAAGTTTAATTTATTTGATTAAACTCGTGTTTATGTGATCAAATGCATGCCGAAAACATGTGCCGCACTTAGGTGCAAGCTGTTAGGATCATTGCAAAAATTGAATTTAATTTATTTATTAAATGAAATTACAATTTTTCAATCACAATGCATAAAGTCGAATTTATTTAATTGAAATCGTGTTTAAATGATCAAATGCATGCCGAAAACATGTGCCGCACTTAGGTGCAAGCTGTTAGGATCATTGCAAAAATTGAATTTAATTTATTTATTAAAGGAAATTTCCATTTTTTCAATAACAATGCATAAAATCCCATTTATTTGATTGAAATCGTGTTTATGTGATCAAATGCATGCCGAAAATATGTGCCGCGCTTAAGTGCAAGCTGTTAGAATCATTGCAAAAATTGAATTTGATTTATTCATTAAAGGAAATTACAATTTTTTCAATAACAATGCATAAAGCCGAATTTATTTAATTGAAATCGTATTAAAATTAACAAATGCATGCCGAAAACATGTGCCGCACTTAGGTGCAAGCTGTTAGGATCATTGGAAAAATATGATTTAATTTATTTATTAAATGAAATTTCAATTTTTTCAATAACAATGCATAAAGTCGAAATTATTTGATTGAAATCGTGTTCATATGATCAAATGCATGCCGAAAACATGTGCCGCACTTAGGTGCAAGCTGTTAGGATCATTGGAAAAATATGATTTAATTTATTTATTAAATGAAATTTCAATTTTTTCAATAACAATGCATAAAGTCGAATTTATTTAATTGAAATCGTGTTTATATGATCAAATGCATACCGAAAATATGTGCCGCACTTAGGTGCAAGCTGTTAGGATCATTGCCAAAATTGAATTTTATTTATTTATTAAATGAAATTTCCATTTTTGCAATAACAATGCATAAAGTCAAAATTATTTGATTGAAATCGTGTTTAAATGATCGAATCCATGCCGAAAACATGTGCCGCACTTAGGTGCAAGCTGTTAGGATCGTTGGAAAAATATAATTTAATTTATTTATTAAATTAAATTTCAATTTTTTCAATAACAATCCATAAAGTCTCATTTATTTGATTAAAATCGTGTTTATGTGATCAAATGCATGTCGAAAACTTGTGCCGCACTTAGGTGCAAGCTGTTAGGATCATTGCGAAAATTAAATTTATTTTATTTATTAAATGAAGTTTCAAATTTTTCAATAACAATGCTGTAAATCGAATTTATTTGATTGAAATCGTGTTTATATGATCAAATACATGCCGAAAACATGTGCCGCACTTAGGTGCAAGCTGTTAGGATCATTGCAAAAATTGAATTTAATTTATTTATTAAATGAAATTACAATTTTTTCAATAACAATGCTTAAAGTCGAATTTATTTAATTGAAATTGTTTTTAAATGATCAAATGCATGCCGAAAACTTGTGCCGCACTTAGGTGCAAGCTGTTAGGATCATTGCAAAAATTGACTTTAATTTTGTTATTAAATGAAATTTCATTTTTTTCAATAACAATGCATAAAGTCGAATTTATTTGATTGAAATCGTGTTTATGTGATCAAATGCATGCCTAAAACATGTGCCGCACTTAGGTGCAAGCTGTTAGGATCATCGGAAAAATATAATTTAATTTATTTATTAAATGAAATTTTAATTTTTTCAATAACAATGCATATAATCGAATTTATTTGATTGAAATCGTGTTTATATGATCAAATGCATGCCGAAAACATGTGCCGCACTTAGGTGCAAGCTGTTAGGATCATTGCAAAAATTGAATTTAATTTATTTATTAAAGGAAATTTCCATTTTTTCAATAACAATAAATAAAATCCCATTTATTTGATTTAAATCGTGTTTATGTGATCAAATGCATGCTGAAAACATGTGCAAATTGAATTTAATTCATTTATTAAAGGAAATTTCCATTTTTTTAATAACAATGCATAAACTCTCATTTATTTGATTTAAATCGTGTTTATGTGATCAAATGCATGCCGAAAACATGTGCCGCGCTTAAGTGCAAGCTGTTAGGGTCATTGCAAAAATTGAATTTGATTTATTTATTAAATGCAATTTCAATTTTTTCAATAACAATGCATAAAGTCGAATTTATTTGATTGAAATCGTGTTAAAATGATCAAATACATGCCGAAAACATGTGCCGCACTTAGATAGAAGCTGTTAGGATCATTGGAAAAATTTAATTTAATTTATTTATTAAATGAAATTTCAATTTTTTCAATAACAATGCATAAAGTCAAATTTATTTGATTGAAATCTTGTTTAAATGATCGAATACATGCCGAAAACATGTGCCGCACTTAGGTGCAAGCTGTTAGGATCGTTGGAAAAATATAATTTAATTTATTTATTAAATTAAATTTCAATTTTTTCAATAACAATCCATAACGTCTCATTTATTTGATTAAAATCGTGTTTATGTGATCAAATGCATGTCGAAAACATGTGCCGCACTTAGGTGCAAGCTGTTAGGATCATTGAGAAAATTAAATTTATTTTATTTATTAAATGAAGTTTCAAATTTTTCAATAACAATGCTGTAAATCGAATTTATTTGATTGAAATCGTGTTTATATGATCAAATACATGCCGAAAACATGTGCCGCACTTAGGTGCAAGCTGTTAGGATCATTGCAAAAATTGAATTTAATTTATTTATTAAAGGAAATTTCCATTTTTTCAATAACAATGCATAAAATCCCATTTATTTGATTGAAATCGTGTTTATGTGATCAAATGCATGCCGAAAATATGTGCCGCGCTTAAGTGCAAGCTGTTAGAATCATTGCAAAAATTGAATTTGATTTATTCATTAAAGGAAATTACAATTTTTTCAATAACAATGCATAAAGCCGAATTTATTTAATTGAAATCGTATTAAAATTAACAAATGCATGCCGAAAACATGTGCCGCACTTAGGTGCAAGCTGTTAGGATCATTGGAAAAATGTAATTTAATTTATTTATTAAATGAAATTTCAATTTTTTCAATAACAATGCATATAATCGAATTTATTTGATTGAAATCGTGTTTATATGATCAAATGCATGCCGAAAACATGTGCCGCATTTAGGTGCAAGCTGTTAGGATCATTGCAAAAATTAAATTAAATTTATTTATTAAAGGAAATTTCCATTTTTTCAATAACAATGCATAAAATCCCATTTATTTGATTGAAATCGTGTTTATGTGATCAAATGCATGCCGAAAACATATGCCGCGCTTAAGTGCAAGCTGTTAGGATCATTGCAAAGATTGAATTTGATTTATTTATTAAATGAAATTTTAATTTTTTCAATAACAATGCATAAAGTCGAAATTATTTGATTGAAATCGTGTTCATATGATCGTGTTCATATGAAAACATGTGCCGCACTTAGGTGCAAGCTGTTAGGATCATTGCAAAAATTGAATTTAATTTATTTATTAAAGGAAATTTCCATTTTTTCAATAACAATGCATAAAGTCGAATTTATTTGATTGAAATCGTGTTTATGTGATGAAATGCATGCCGAAAACATGTGCCGCACTTAGGTGCAAGCTGTTAGGATCATTGCAAAAATTGAATTTAAAAAATTTATTAAAGGAAATTTCCATTTTTTCAATAACAATGCATAAAGTCGAGTTTATTTGATTGAAATCGTGTTTATGTGACCAAATGCATGCCGAAAACATGTGCCGCACTTAGGTGCAAGCTGTTAGGATCATTGGAAAAATATGATTTAATTTATTTATTAAATGAAATTTCAATTTTTTCAATAACAATGCATAAAGTCGAAATTATTTGATTGAAATCGTGTTCATATGATCAAATGCATGCCGAAAACATGTGCCGCACTTAGGTGCAAGCTGTTAGGATCATTGCAAAAATTGAATTTAATTTATTTATTAAATGAAATTACAATTTTTTCAATACCAATGCATAAAGTCAAATTTATTTGATTGAAATCGTGTTTATTTGATCAAATTCATGCCGAAAACTTGTGCCGCACTTAGGTGCAAGCTGTTAGGATCATTGCAAAAATTGAATTTAATTTATTTATTAAAGGAAATTTACATTTTTTCAATAACAATGCATAAAGTCTCATTTATTTGATTTAAATCGTGTTTATGTGATCAAATGCATGCTGAAAACATGTGCCGAACTTAGGTGCAAGCTGTTAGGATCATTGCAAAAATTGAATTTGATTTATTTATTAAATGAAATTTCAATTTTTTCAATAACAATGCATAAAAACGAATTTATTTGATTGAAATCGTGTTTACATGACCAAATACATGCCGAAAACATGTGCCGCACTAAGGTACAAGCTGTAAGGATGATTGGAAAAATATAATTTAATTTATTTATTGAATGAAATTTCAATTTTTTCAATAACAATGCATAAAGTCGAATTTATTTGATTAAAATCTTGTTTAAATGATCAAATACATGCTGAAAACATGTGCCGCACTTAGGTGCAAGCTGTTAGGATCATTGGAAAAATATAATTTAATTAATTAATTAAATGAAATTACAATTTTTTCAATAACAATGCATAAAGTCTCAGTTATTTGATTAAAATCGTGTTTATGTGATCAAATGCATGCCGAAAACATGTGCCGCACTTAGGTGCAAGCTGTTAGGATCATTGCAAAAATTGAATTTGATTTATTTATTAAATGAAATTACAATTTTTTCAATAACAATGCATAAAGTCGAATTTATTTAATTGAATCCGTGTTTAAATGATCAAATGCATGCCGAAAACATATGCCGCACTTAGGTGCAAGCTGTTAGGATCATTGCAAAAATTGAATTTAATTTATTTATTAAATGAAATTACAATTTTTTCAATAACAATGCATAAAGTCGAATTTATTTGATTGAAATCGTGTTTATATGATCAAATGCATACCGAAAATATGTGCCGCACTTAGGTGCAAGCTGTTAGGATCATTGCAAAAATTGAATTTAATTTATTTATTAAATGAAATTTCCATTTTTTCAATAACAATGCATAAAGTCAAATTTATTTGATTGAAATCGTGTTTATTTGATCAAATGCATGCCGAAAACATGTGCCGCACTTAGGTGCAAGCTGTTAGGATCATTGCAAAAATTGAATTTAATTTATTTATTAAATGAAATTACAATTTTTTCAATAACAATGCATAAAGTCGAATTTACTTAATTGAAATTGTGTTTATATGATCAAATGCATGCCGAAAACATGTGCCGCACTAAGGTGCCAGCCATTAGGATCATTGCGAAAATTAAATTTATTATATTTATCAAGTGAAATTTTAATTTTTTCAATAACAACGCATAAAGTCGAATTTATTTGATTGAAATCGTGTTTATATGATCAAATGCATACCGAAAATATGTGCCGCACTTAGGTGCAAGCTGTTAGGATCATTGCAAAAATTGAATTTAATTTATTTATTAAATGAAATTTCCATTTTTTCAATAACAATGATTAAAGTCAAATTTATTTGATTGAAATCGTGTTTATTTGATCAAATGCATGCCGAAAACATGTGCCGCACTTAGGTGCAAGCTGTTAGGATCATTGCAAAAATTGAATTTAATTTATTTATTAAATGAAATTACAATTTTTTCAATAACAATGCTTAAAGTCGAATTTATTTAATTGAAATTGTGTTTAACTGATCAAATGCATGCCGAAAACATGTGCCGCACTTAGGTGCAAGCTGTTAGGATCATTGCAAAAATTGGCTTTAATTTTGTTATTAAATGAAATTTCATTTTTTTCAATAACAATGCATAAAGTCGAATTTATTTGATTGAAATCGTGTTTATGTGATCAAATGCCTGCCGCAAACATGTGCCGCACTTAGGTGCAAGCTGTTAGGATCATTGGAAAAATATGATTTAATTTATTTATTAAATGAAATTTCAATTTTTTCAATAACAATGCATAAAATCGAAATTATTTGATTGAAATCGTGTTCATATGATCAAATGCATGCCGAAAACATGTGCCGCACTTAGGTGCAAGCTGTTAGGATCATTGGAAAAATATGATTTAATTTATTTATAAAATGAAATTTCAATTTTTTCAATAACAATGCATAAAGTCGAATTCATTTAATTGAAATCGTGTTTATATGATCAAATGCATACCAAAAATATGTGCCGCACTTAGGTGCAAGCTGTTAGGATCATTGCAAAAATTGAATTTAATTTATTTATTAAAGGAAATTTCCATTTTTTCAATAACAATGCATAAAGTCGAATTTATTTGATTGAAATCGTGTTTATGTGATCAAATGCATGCCGAAAACATGTGCCGCACTTAGGTGCAAGCTGTTAGGATCATTGCAAAAATTGAATTTATTTAATTTATTAAAGGAAATTTCCATTTTTTCAATAACAATGCATAAAGTCGAGTTTATTTGATTGAAATCGTGTTCATATGATCAAATGCATGCCGAAAACATGTGCCGCACTTAGGTGCAAGCTGTTAGGATCATTGGAAAAATATGATTTAATTTATTTATAAAATGAAATTTCAATTTTTTCAATAACAATGCATAAAGTCGAATTTATTTAATTGAAATCGTGTTTATATGATCAAATGAATACCGAAAACATGTGCCGCACTTAGGTGCAAGCTGTTAGGATCATTGGAAAAATATGATTTAATTTATTTATTAAATGAATTTCATTTTTTTCAATAATAATCCATAAAGTCTTATTTATTTGATTAAAATCGTGTTTATGTGATCAAATGCATGTCGAAAACATGTGCCGCACTTAGGTGCAAGCTGTTAGGACATTGCGAAAATTAAATTTATTTTATTTATTAAATGAAGTTTAAATTTTTCAATAACAATGCTGTAAATCGAATTTATTTGATTGAAATCGTGTTTATATGATCAAATACATGCCGAAAACATGTGCCGCACTTAGGTGCAAGCTGTTAGGATCATTGCAAAAATTGAATTTGATTTATTTATTAAATGAAATTTCAATTTTTTCAACAACAATGCATAAAGTCGAATTTATTTGATTGAAATTGTGTTTATATGATCAAATACATGCCGAAAACTTGTGTCGCACTTAGGTGCAAGCTGTTAGGATCATTGCAAAAATTGAATTTGATTTATTTCGTAAAGGAAATTTCCATTTTTTCAATAACAATGCATAAAATCCCATTTATTTGATTGAAATCGTGTTTATGTGTTCAAATGCATGCCGAAAACATGTGCCGCGCTTAAGTGCAAGCTGTTAGGATCATTGCAAAAATTGAATTTGATATATTTATTAAATGAAATTACAATTTTTTCAATAACAATGCATAAAGCCGAATTTATTTAATTGAAATCATATTTAAATGATCTAATGCATGCCGAAAACATGTGCCGCACTTAGGTGCAAGCTGTTAGGATCATTGCAAAAATTGAATTTGATTTATTTATTAAATGCAATTTCAATTTTTTCAATAACAATGCATAAAGTCGAATTTAATTGATTGAAATCGTGTTAAAATGATCAAATACATGCCGAAAACATGTGCCGCACTTAGGTAGAAGCTGTTAGGATCATTGGAAAAATTTAATTTAATTTATTTATTAAATGAAATTTCAATTTTTTCAATAATAATCCATAAAGTCTTATTTATTTGATTAAAATCGTGTTTATGTGATCAAATGCATGTCGAAAACATGTGCCGCACTTAGGTGCAAGCTGTTAGGACATTGCGAAAATTAAATTTATTTTATTTATTAAATGAAGTTTAAATTTTTCAATAACAATGCTGTAAATCGAATTTATTTGATTGAAATCGTGTTTATATGATCAAATACATGCCGAAAACATGTGCCGCACTTAGGTGCAAGCTGTTAGGATCATTGCAAAAATTGAATTTGATTTATTTATTAAATGAAATTTCAATTTTTTCAACAACAATGCATAAAGTCGAATTTATTTGATTGAAATTGTGTTTATATGATCAAATACATGCCGAAAACTTGTGTCGCACTTAGGTGCAAGCCATTAGGATCATTGCGAAAATTAAATTTATTTTATTTATTAAATCAAATTTCAATTTTTTCAAAAACAATGCATAAAGTCGAATTTATTTGATTGAAATCGTGTTTACATAATCAAATGCATGCCGAAAACATCTGCCGCACTTAGGTGCAAGCTGTTAGGATCATTGCAAAAATTGAATTTAATTTATTTATTAAAGGAAATTTCCATTTTTTCAATAACAATGCATAAAGTCTCATTTATTTGATTGAAATCTTGTTTATATGATCAAATGCATGCCGAAAACATGTGCCGCACTTAGGTGCAAGCTGTTAGGATCATTGCGAAAAATAAATTTATTTTATTTATTAAATGAAGTTTCAATTTTTTCAATAACAATGCTTTAAATCGAATTTATTTGATTAAAATCGTGTTTATATGATCAAATACATGCCGAAAACATGTGCCGCACTTAGGTGCAAGCTGTTAGGATCATTGCAAAAATTGAATTTGATTTATTTATTAAATGAAATTTCAATTTTTTCAATAACATTGCATATAATCGAATTTATTTGATTGAAATCGTGTTTATGTGACCAAATGCATGCCGAACACATGTGCCGCTCGTAGGTGCAAGCTGTTAGGATCATTGCAAAAATTGAATTTAATTTATTTATTAAATGAAATTTCCATTTTTTCAATACCAATGCATAAAGTAGAATTTATTTGATTGAAATCTTGTTTATTTGATCAAATTCATGCCGAAAACATGTGCCGCACTTAAGTGCAAGCTGTTAGGATCCATGCAAAAATTGAATTTAATTTATTTATTAAAGGAAATTTCCATTTTTTCAATAACAATGCATAAAGTCGAAATTATTTAATTGAAATCATGTTTATATGATCAAATGCATGCCGAAAACATGTGCCGCACTTAGGTGCAAGCTGTTAGGATCATTGCAAAAATTGACTTTAATTTTGTTATTAAATGAAATTTCATTTTTTTCAATAACAATGCATAAAGTCGAATTTATTTGATTGAAATCGTGTTTATGTGATCAAATGCATGCCGAAAACATGTGCCGCACTTAGGTGCAAGCTGTTAGGATCATCGGAAAAATATAATTTAATTTATTCATTAAATGAAATTTAAGTTTTTTCAATAACAATGCATATAATCGAATTTATTTGATTGAAATCGTGTTTATATGATCAAATGCATGCCGAAAACATGTGCCGCACTTAGGTGCAAGCTGTTAGGATCATTGCAAAAATTGAATTTTATTTATTTATTAAAGGAAATTTCCATTTTTTCAATAACAATGCATAAAATCCCATTTATTTGATTGAAATCGTGTTTATGTGATCAAATGCATGCCGAAAACATGTGCCGCGCTTAAGTGCAAGCTGTTAGGATCATTGCAAAAATTGAATTTGATTTATTTATTAAATGAAATTATAATTTTTTCAATAACAATGCATAAAGCCGAATTTATTTAATTGAAATCATATTTAAATAATTAAATGCAGGCCGAAAACATGTGCCGCACTTGGGTGCAAGCTGTTAGGGTCATTGCACAAATTGAATTTGATTTATTTATTAAATGCAATTTCAATTTTTTCAATAACAATGCATAAAGTCGAATTTATTTGATTGAAATCGTGTTAAAATGATCAAATACATGCCGAAAACATGTGCCGCACTTAGATAGAAGCTGTTAGGATCATTGGAAAAATTTAATTTAATTTATTTATTAAATGAAATTTCAATTTTTTCAATAACAATGCATAAAGTCAAATTTATTTGATTGAAATCTTGTTTAAATGATCGAATACATGCCGAAAACATGTGACGCACTTAGGTGCAAGCTGTTAGGATCGTTGGAAAAATATAATTTAATTTATTTATTAAATTAAATTTCAATTTTTTCAATAACAATCCATAAAGTCTCATTTATTTGATTAAAATCGTGTTTATGTGATTAAATGCATGTCGAAAACATGTGCCGCACTTAGGTGCAAGCTGTTAGGATCATTGCGAAAATTAAATTTATTTTATTTATTAAATGAAGTTTCAAATTTTTCAATAACAATGCTGTAAATCGAATTTATTTGATTGAAATCGTGTTTATATGATCAAATACATGCCGAAAACATATGCCGCACTTACGTGCAAGCTGTTAGGATCATTGCAAAAATTGAATTTAATTTATTTATTAAAGGAAATTTCCATTTTTTCAATAACAATGCATAAAATCCCATTTATTTGATTTAAATCGTGTTTATGTGATCAAATGCATGCCGAAAACATGTGCGGCGCTTAAGTGCAAGCTGTAAGGATCATTGCAAAAATTGAATTTGATTTATTTATTAAATGAAATTACAATTTTTTCAATAACAATGCATAAAGTCGAATTTATTTAATTGAATCCGTGTTTAAATGATTAAATGTATGCCGAAAACATGTGCCGCACTTAGGTGCAAGCTGTTAGGATCATTGCAAAAATTGATTTTAATTTATTTATTAAAGGAAATTTCCATTTTTTCAATAACAATGCATAAAGTCTCATATATTTGATTTAAATCGTGTTTATGTGATCAAATTCATACTGAAAACATGTGCCGCACTTAGGTGCAAGCTGTTAGGATCATTGCAAAAATTGAATTTGATTTATTTATTATATGAAATTTCAATTTTTTCATTAACAATGCATAAAGTCGAATTTATTTGATTGAAATCGTGTTTATATGATCAAATACATGCCGAAAACATGTGCCGCACTTAGGTACAAGCTGTTAGGATCATTGCAAAAATTTAATTTAATTTATTTATTAAAGGAAATTTCCATTTTTTCAATAACAATGCATAAAATCCCATTTATTTGATTTAAATCGTGTTTATGTGATCAAATGCATGCCGAAAACTTGTGCCGCGCTTAAGTGCAACCTGTTAGGATCATTGCAAAAATTGAATTTGATTTATTCATTAAATGAAATTACAATTTTTTCAATAACAATGCATAAAGCCGAATTTATTTAATTGAAATCGTATTAAAATTAACTAATGCATGCCGAAAACATGTGCCGCACTTAGGTGCAAGCTGTTAGGATCATTGGAAAAATGTAATTTAATTTATTTATTAAATGAAATTTCAATTTTTTCAATAACAATGCATATAATCGAATTTATTTGATTGAAATCGTGTTTATATGATCAAATGCATGCCGAAAACATGTGCCGCATTTAGGTGCTAGCTGTTAGGATCATTGCAAAAATTGAATTTTATTTATTTATTAAATGAAATTACAATTTTTTCAATAACAATGCATAAAGTCGAATTTATTTAATTGAAATTGTGTTTAAATGATCAAATGCATGCCGAAAACATGTGCCGCACTTGGGTGCAAGCTGTTAGGATCATTGCAAAAATTGACTTTAATTTATTTATTAAATGAAATTTCATTTTTTTCAATAACAATGCTAAAGTCGAATTTATTTGATTGAAATCGTGTTTATGTGATCAAATGCATGCCGAAAACTTGTGCCGCACTTAGGTGCAAGCTGTTAGGATCATTGCAAAAATTGAATTTAATTTATTTATTAAATGAAATTACAATTTTTTCAATAATAATGCATAAAGTCGAATTTATTTAATTGAAATTGTGTTTCAATGATCAAATGCATGCCGAAAACATGTGCCGCACTTGGGTGCAAGCTGTTAGGATCATTGCAAAAATTGACTTTAATTTATTTATTAAATGAAATTTCATTTTTTTCAATAACAATGCTAAAGTCGAATTTATTTGATTAAAATCGTGTTTATGTGATCAAATGCATGCCGAAAACATGTACCGCACTTAGGTGCAAGCTGTTAGGATCATTGGAAAAATATAATTTAATTTATTTATTAAATGAAATTTCAATTTTTTCAATAACAATGCATATAATCAAATTTATTTGATTGAAATCATGTTTATATGATCAAATGCATGCCGAAAACATGTGCCGCACTTAGGTGCAAGCTGTTAGGATCATTGCAAAAATTGAATTCAATTTATTTATTAAAGGAAATTTCCATTTTTTCAATAACAATGCATAAAATCCCATTTATTTGATTGAAATCGTGTTTATGTGATCAAATGCATGCCGAAAACATGTGCCGCGCTTAAGTGCAAGCTGTTAGGATCATTGCAAAAATTGAATTTGATTTATTTATTAAATGAAATTACAATTTTTTCAATAACAATGCATAAAGCCGAATTTATATAATTGAAATCATATTTAAATGATCTAATGCATGCCGAAAACATGTGCCGCACTTAGGTGCAAGCTGTTAGGATCATTGCAAAAATTGAATTTGATTTATTTATTAAATGCAATTTCAATTTTTTCAATAACAATGCATAAAATCCCATTTATTTGATTGAAATCGTGTTTATGTGATCAAATGCATGCCGAAAACATATGCCGCGCTTAAGTGCAAGCTGTTAGGATCATTGGAAAAATATAATTTAATTTATTTATTAAATGAAATTTCAATTTTTTCAATAACAATGCATATAATCAAATTTATTTGATTGAAATCGTGTTTATATGATCAAATGCATGCCGAAAACATGTGCCGCATTTAGGTGCTAGCTGTTAGGATCATTGCAAAAATTGAATTTAATTTATTTATTAAATACAATTTCAATTTTTTCAATAACAATGCATAAAATCCCATTTATTTGATTGTAATCGTGTTTATGTGATCAAATGCATGCCGAAAACATATGCCGCGCTTAAGTGCAAGCTGTTAGGATCATTGGAAAAATATAATTTAATTTATTTATTAAATGAAATTTCAATTTTTTCAATACCAATGCATATAATCAATATTATTTGTTTGAAATCGTGTTTATATGATCAAATGCATGCTGAAAACGTGCCGCATTTAGGTGCAAGCTGTTAGGATAATTGCAAAAATTGAATTTGATTTATTTATTAAATGCAATTTCAATTTTTTTAATAACAATGCATAAAATCCCATTTATTTGATTGAAATCGTGTTTATGTGATCAAATGCATGCCGAAAACATATGCCGCGCTTAAGTGCAAGCTGTTAGGATCATTGGAAAAATATAATTTAATTTATTTATTAAATTAAATTTCAATTTTTTCAATAACAATCCATAAAGTCTCATTTATTTGATTAAAATCGTGGTTATGTGATCAAATGCATGTCGAAAACATGTGCCGCACTTAGGTGCAAGCTGTTAGGACATTGCGAAAATTAAATTTATTTTATTTATTAAATGAAATTTCCATTTTTTCAATAACAATGCATAAAGTCGAATTTATTTGATTGAATTCGTGTTTATATGATCAAATGCATGCCGAAAACATGTGCCGCATTTAGGTGTAAGCTGTTAGGATCATTGCAAAAATTGAATTTAATTTATTTATTAAAGGAAATTTCCATTTTTTCAATAACAATGCATAAAGTCTTATTTATTTGATTTAAATCGTGTTTATGTGATCAAATGCATGCTGAAAACATGTGCAAATTGAATTTAATTTATTTATTAAAGGAAATTTCCATTTTTTCAATAACAATGCATAAAGTCTCATTTATTTGATTTAAATCGTGTTTATGTGATCAAATGCATGCTGAAAACATGTGCCGCACTTAGGTGCAAGCTGTTAGGATCTTTGCAAAAATAGAATTTAATTTATTTATTAAAGGAAATTTCCATTTATTCAATAACAATGCATAAACTCTTATTTATTTGATTGAAATCGTATTTATGTGATCAAATGCATGCCGAAAACATGTGCCGCACTTGGGTGCAAGCTGTTAGGATCATTGGAAAAATATAATTTAATTTATTTATTAAATGAAATTTCAATTTTTTCAATAACAATGCATATAATCAAATTTATTTGATTGAAATCGTGTTTATATGATCAAATGCATGCCGAAAACATGTGCCGCACTTAGGTGCAAGCTGTTAGGATCATTGCAAAAATTGAATTTAATTTATTTATTAAAGGAAATTTCCATTTTTTCAATAACAATGCATAAAATCCGATTTATTTGATTGAAATCGTGTTTATGTGATCAAATGCATGCCGAAAACATGTGCCGCGCTTAAGTGCAAGCTGTTAGGATCATTGCAAAAATTGAATTTGATTTATTTATTAAATGAAATTACAATTTTTTCAATAACCATGCATAAAGTCGAATTTATTTGATTGAAATCGTGTTAAAATGATCAAATACATGCCGAAAACATGTGCCGCACTTAGGTAGAAGCTGTTAGGATCATTGCAAAAATTGACTTTAATTTATTTATTAAATGAAATTTCATTTTTTTCAATAACAATGCTAAAGTCGAATTTATTTGATTGAAATCGTGTTTCTGTGATCAAATGCATGCCGAAAACATGTGCCGCACTTAGGTGCAAGCTGTTAGGATCATTGGAAAAATATAATTTAATTTATTTATTAAATGAAATTTCAATTTTTTCAATAACAATGCATATAATCAAATTTATTTGATTGAAATCGTGTTTATATGATCAAATGCATGCCGAAAACATGTGCCGCACTTAGGTGCAAGCTGTTAGGATCATTGCAAAAATTGAATTTAATTTATTTATTAAAGGAAATTTCCATTTTTTCAATAACAATGCATAAAATCCGATTTATTTGATTGTAATCGTGTTTATGTGATCAAATGCATGCCGAAAACATGTGCCGCGCTTAAGTGCAAGCTGTTAGGATCATTGCAAAAATTGAATTTGATTTATTTATTAAATGAAATTACAATTTTTTCAATAACAATGCATAAAGCCGAATTTATTTAATTGAAATCATATTTAAATGATCTAATGCATGCCGAAAACATGTGCCGCACTTAGGTGCAAGCTGTTAGGATCATTGCAAAAATTGAATTTGATTTATTTATTAAATGCAATTTCAATTTTTTCAATAACCATGCATAAAGTCGAATTTATTTGATTGAAATCGTGTTAAAATGATCAAATACATGCCGAAAACATGTGCCGCACTTAGGTAGAAGCTGTTAGGATCATTGGAAAAATTTAATTTAATTTATTTATTAAATGAAATTTCAATTTTTTCAATAACAATGCATAAAGTCAAATTTATTTGATTGAAATCTTGTTTAAATGATCGAATACATGCCGAGAACATGTGCCGCACTTAGGTGCAAGCTGTTAGGATCATTGGAAAAATATAATTTAATTTATTTATTAAAGTTTTCAATAACAATCCATAAAGTCTCATTTATTTGATTAAAATCGTGTTTATGTGATCAAATGCATGCCGAAAACATGTGCGGCACTTAGGTGCAAGCTGTTAGGACATTGCGAAAATTAAATTTATTTTATTTATTAAATGAAGTTTCAAATTTTTCAATAACAATGCTGTAAATCGAATTTATTTGATTGAAATCGTGTTTATATGATCAAATACATGCCGAAAACATGTGCCGCACTTAGGTGCAAGCTGTTAGGATCATTGCAAAAATTGAATTTAATTTATTTATTAAATGAAATTACAATTTTTTCAATAACAATGCATAAAGTCGAATTTATTTGATTAAAATCGTGTTTATATGATCTAATGCATGCCGACAACATGTGCCGCACTTAGGTGCAAGCTGTTAGGATCATTGCAAAAATTGAATTTAATTTATTTATTAAATGAAATTTCCATTTTTTCAATAACAATGCATAAAGTCGAATTTATTTGATTGAAATCGTGTTTATATGATCAAATGCATGCCGAAAACATGTGCCGCACTTAGGTGCAAGCTGTTAGGATCATTGGAAAAATATAATTTAATTTATTTATTAAATGAAATTTCAATTTTTTCAATAACAATGCATATAATCAAATTTATTTGATTGAAATCGTGTTTATATGATCAAATGCATGCCGAAAACATGTGCCGCACTTAGGTGCAAGCTGTTAGGATCATTGCAAAAATTGAATTTAATTTATTTATTAAATGAAATTACAATTTTTTCAATAACAATGCATAAAGTCGAATTTATTTGATTAAAATCGTGTTTATATGATCTAATGCATGCCGACAACATGTGCCGCACTAAGGTGCAAGCTGTTAGGATCATTGCAAAAATTGAATTTAATTTATTTATTAAAGGAAATTTCCATTTTTTCAATAACAATGCATAAAATCCGATTTATTTGATTGAAATCGTGTTTATGTGATCAAATGCATGCCGAAAACATGTGCCGCGCTTAAGTGCAAGCTGTTAGGATCATTGCAAAAATTGAATTTGATAAATTTATTAAATGAAATTACAATTTTTTCAATAACAATGCATAAAGCCGAATTTATTTAATTGAAATCATATTTAAATGATCTAATGCATGCCGAAAACATGTGCCGCACTTAGGTGCAAGCTGTTAGGATCATTGCAAAAATTGAATTTGATTTATTTATTAAATGCAATTTCAATTTTTTCAATAACCATGCATAAAGTCGAATTTATTTGATTGAAATCGTGTTAAAATGATCAAATACATGCCGAAAACATGTGCCGCACTTGGGTAGAAGCTGTTAGGATCATTGGAAAAATTTAATTTAATTTATTTATTAAATTAAATTTCAATTTTTTCAATAACAATGCATAAAGTCAAATTTATTTGATTGAAATCTTGTTTAAATGATCGAATACATGCCGAGAACATGTGCCGCACTTAGGTGCAAGCTGTTAGGATCATTGGAAAAATATAATTTAATTTATTTATTAAAGTTTTCAATAACAATCCATAAAGTCTCATTTATTTGATTAAAATCGTGTTTATGTGATCAAATGCATGCCGAAAACATGTGCCGCACTTAGGTGCAAGCTGTTAGGACATTGCGAAAATTAAATTTATTTTATTTATTAAATGAAGTTTCAAATTTTTCAATAACAATGCTGTCAATCGAATTTATTTGATTGAAATCGTGTTTATATGATCAAATACATGCCGAAAACATGTGCCGCACTTAGGTGCAAGCTGTTAGGATCATTGCAAAAATTGAATTTAATTTATTTATTAAATGAAATTACAATTTTTTCAATAACAATGCATAAAGTCGAATTTATTTGATTAAAATCGTGTTTATATGATCTAATGCATGCCGACAACATGTGCCGCACTTAGGTGCAAGCTGTTAGGATCATTGCAAAAATTGAATTTAATTTATTTATTAAAGGAAATTTCAATTTTTTCAATAACAATGCATAAAATACGATTTATTTGATTGAAATCGTGTTTATGTGATCAAATGCATGCCGAAAACATGTGCCGCGCTTAAGTGCAAGCTGTTAGGATCATTGCAAAAATTGAATTTGATTTATTTATTAAATGAAATTACAATTTTTTCAATAACAATGCATAAAGCCGAATTTATTTAATTGAAATCATATTTAAATGATCTAATGCATGCCGAAAACATGTGCCGCACTTAGGTGCAAGCTGTTAGGATCATTGCAAAAATTGAATTTAATTTATTTATTAAAGGAAATTTCCATTTTTTCAATAACAATGCATAAAATCCCATTTGTTTGATTGAAATCGTGTTTATGTGATCAAATGCATGCCGAAAACATGTGCCGCGCTTAAGTGCAAGCTGTTAGGATCATTGGAAAAATATGATTTAATTTATTTATTAAATGAAATTTCAATTTTTTCAATAACAATGCATAAAGTCGAAATTATTTGATTGAAATCGTGTTTATACGATCAAATGCATGCCGAAAACATGTGCCGCACTTAGGTGCAAGCCGTTAGGATCATTGCAAAAATTTAATTTAATTTATTCATTAAATGAAATTTCAATTTTTTCAATAACAATGCATAAAGTCGAATTTATTTGATCAAAATCGTGTTTATATGATTAAATGCATGCCGAAAACATGTGTCGCACTTAGGTGCAAGCTGTTGGGATCATTGCGAAAATTAAATTTGATTTATTTATTAAATGAAATTACAATTTTTTCAATAACAGTGCATAAAGCCTAATTTATTTAATTGAAATGATATTTAAATGATCAAATGCATGCCAAAAACATGTGCCGAACTTGGGTGCAAGCTGTTTGGATCATTGCAAAAATTGAATTTGATTTATTTATTAAATGCAATTTCAATGTTTTCAATAACAATGCATAAAGTCGAATTTATTTTATTGAAATCGTGTTTAAATGATCAAATGCATGCCGAAAACATGTGCCGCACTTAGGTGCAAGCTGTTAGGATCATTGCAAAAATTGACTTTAATTTATTTATTAAATGAAATTTCCATTTTTTCAATAACAATGCATAAAGTCGAAATTATTTGATTGAAATCGTGTTTATACGATCAAATGCATGCCGAAAACATGTGCCGCACTTAGGTGCAAGCTGTTAGGATCATTGCAAAAATTGAATTTGCTTTATTTATTAAATGAAATTTCAATATTTTCAATAACAATGCATAAAGTCGATATTATTTGATTGAAATCGTGTTAATATGATCAAATGCATGCCGAAAACATGTGCCGCACTTAGGTGCAAGCTGTTAGGATCATTGCAAAAATATGATTTAATTTATTTATTAAATGAAATTTCAATTTTTTCAATAACAATGCATAAAGTCGAAATTATTTAATTGAAATCATGTTTATATGATCAAATGCATGCCGAAAACATGTGCCGCAATTAGGTGCAAGCTGTTAGGATCATTGGAAAAATATGATTTAATTTATTTATTAAATGAAATTTCAATTTTTTCAATAACAATGTATAAAGTCGAGTTTATTTGATTGAAATCGTCTTTATGTGACCAAATGCATGCCGAACACATGTCCCGCACTAAGGTGCAAGCTGTTAGGATCATTGGAAAAATATGATTTAATTTATTTATTAAATGAAATTTCAATTTTTTCAATAACAATGCATAAAGTCGAAATTATTTAATTGAAATCTTGTTTATATGATCAAATGCATGCCGAAAACAGGTGCCGCAATTAGGTGCAAGCTGTTAGGATCATTGCAAAAATTGAATTGAATTTATTTATTAAATGAAATTACAATTTTTTCAATAACAATGCATAACGTCGAATTTATTTGATTGAAATCGTGTTTATTTGATCAAATGCATACCGAAAATAGGTGCCGCACTTAGGTGCAAGCTGTTAGGATCATTGCAAAAATTGAATTTAATTTATTTATTAAATGAAATTTCCATTTTTTCAATAACAATGCATAAAGTCAAATTTATTTGATTGAAATCGTATTTATTTGATCAAATGCATGCCGAAAACATGTGCCGCACTTAGGTGCAAGCTGTTAGGATCATTGCAAAAATTGAATTTAATTTTTTTATTAAATGAAATTACAATTTTTTCAATAACAATGCATAAAGTCGAATTTATTTATTTGAAATTGTGTTTAAATGATCAAATGCATGCCGAAAATATGTGCCGCACTTAGGTGCAAGCTGTTAGGATCATTGCAAAAATTGACTTTAATTTTGTTATTAAATGAAATTTCATTTTTTTCAATAACAATGCATAAAGTCGAATTTATATGATTGAAATCGTGTTTATATGATCAAATGCATGCCGAAAACATGTGCCGCATTTAGGTGCAAGCTGTTAGGATCATTGGAAAAATATGATTTAATTTATTTATTAAATGAAATTTCAATTTTTTCAATAACAATGTATAAAGTCGAGTTTATTTGATTGAAATCGTCTTTATGTGACCAAATGCATGCCGAACACATGTGCCGCACTTAGGTGCAAGCTGTTAGGATCATTGGAAAAATATGATTTAATTTATTTATTAAATGAAATTTCAATTTTTTCAATAACAATGCATAAAGTCGAAATTATTTAATTGAAATCTTGTTTATATGATCAAATACATGCCGAAAACTTGTGCCGCACTTAGGTGCAAGCTGTTAGGATCATTGCAAAAATTGAATTTAATTTATTTATTAAAGGAAATTTCCATTTTTTCAATAACAATGCATAAAATCCCATTTATTTGATTTAAATCGTGTTTATGTGATCAAATGCATGCCGAAAACATGTGCCGCGCTTAAGTGCAAGCTGTTAGGATCATTGCAAAAATTGAATTTGATTTATTCATTAAAGGAAATTACAATTTTTTCAATAACAATGCATAAAGCCGAATTTATTTAATTGAAATCGTATTAAAATTAACGAATGCATGCCGAAAACATGTGCCGCACTTAGGTGAAAGCTGTTAGGATCATTGGAAAAATGTAATTAAATTTATTTATTAAATGAAATTTCAATTTTTTCAATAACAATGCATATAATCGAACTGTTTTTATTGAAATCGTGTTTATATGATCAAATGCATGCCGAAAACATGTGCCGCATTTAGGTGCAAGCTGTTAGGATCATTGCAAAAATTGAATTTAATTTATTTATTAAAGGAAATTTCCATTTTTTCAATAACAATGCATAAAATCCCATTTATTTGATTGAAATCGTGTTTATGTGATCAAATGCATGCCGAAAACATATGCCGCGCTTACGTGCAAGCTGTAAGGATCATTGCAAAAATTGAATTTGATTTATTCATTAAATGAAATTACAATTTTTTCAATAACAATGCATAAAGTCGAATTTATTTAATTGAATCCGTGTTTAAATGATCAAATGCATGCCGAAAACATGTGCCGCACTTAGGTGCAAGCTGTTAGGATCATTGCAAAAATTGAATTTAATTTATTTATTAAAGGAAATTTCCATTTTTTCAATAACAATGCATAAAGTCTTATTTATTTGATTTAAATCGTGTTTATGTGATCAAATGCATGCTGAAAACATGTGCCGCACTTAGGTGCAAGCTGTTAGGATCATTGCAAAAATTGAATTTGATTTATTTATTAAATTAAATTTAAATTTTTTCAATAACAATGCATAAAGTCGAATTTATTTGATTGAAATCGTGTTTATATGATCAAATACATGCCGAAAACATGTGCCGCACTTAGGTACAAGCTGTTAGGATTATTGCAAAAATTGAATTTAATTTATTTATTAAAGGAAATTTCCATTCTTTCAATAACAATGAATAAAATCCCATTTATTTGATTTAAATCGTGTTTATGTGATCAAATGCATGCTGAAAACATGTGCAAATTGAATTTAATTTATTTATTAAAGGAAATTTCCATTTTTTCAATAACAATGCATAAAGTCTCATTTATTTGATTTAAATCGTGTTTATATGGTCAAATGCATGCCGAAAACATGTGCCGCATTTAGGTGCAAGCTGTTAGGATCATTGGAAAAATATGATTTAATTTATTTATTAAATGAAATTTCAATTTTTTCAATAACAATGTATAAAGTCGAGTTTATTTGATTGAAATCGTGTTTATGTGACCAAATGCATGCCGAAAACATGTGCCGCACTTAGGTGCAAGCTGTTAGGATCATTGCAAAAATTGACTTTAATTTATTTATTAAATGAAATTTCAATTTTTTCAATAACAATGCATATAGTCGAATTTATTTGATTGAAATCGTGTTTATGTGATCAAGTGCATGCCGAAAACATGTGCCGCACTTAGGTGCAAGCTGTTAGGATCATTGCAAAAATTGAATTTAATTAATTTATTAAAGGAAATTTCCATTTTTTCAATAACAATGCATAAAGTCGAGTTTATTTGATTTAAATCGTGTTTATGTGATCAAATGCATGCTGAAAACATGTGCCGCACTTAGGTGCAAGCTGTTAGGATCATTGCAAAAATTGAATTTGATTTATTTATTAAATTAAATTTAAATTTTTTCAATAACAATGCATAAAGTCGAATTTATTTGATTGAAATCGTGTTTATATGATCAAATACATGCCGAAAACATGTGCCGCACTTAGGTACAAGCTGTTAGGATTATTGCAAAAATTGAATTTAATTTATTTATTAAAGGAAATTTCCATTCTTTCAATAACAATGAATAAAATCCCATTTATTTGATTTAAATCGTGTTTATGTGATCAAATGCATGCTAAAAACATGTGCCGCACTTAGGTGCAAGCTGTTAGGATCATTGCGAAAATTAAATTTATTTTATTTATTAAATGAAGTTTCAATTTTTTCAATAACAATGCTTTAAATCGAATTTATTTGATTGAAATCGTGTTTATATGATCAAATACATGCCGAAAACATGTGCCGCACTTAGGTACAAGCTGTTAGGATCATTGGAAAAATATAATTTAATTTATTTATTAAATGAAATTACAATTTTTTCAATAACAATGCATAAAGTTTAATTTATTTGATTAAAATCGTGTTTATGTGATCAAATGCATGCCGAAAACATGTGCCGCACTTAGGTGCAAGCTGTTAGGATCATTGCAAAAATAGAATTTAATTTATTTATTAAAGGAAATTTCCATTTTTTCAATAACAATCCATAAAGTCTTATTTATTTGATTGAAATCGTATTTATGTGATCAAATGCATGCCGAAAACATATGCCGTGCTTACGTGCAAGCTGTAAGGATCATTGCAAAAATTGAATTTGATTTATTCATTAAATGAAATTACAATTTTTTCAATAACAATGCATAAAGTCGAATTTATTTAATTGAATCCGTGTTTAAATGATCAAATGCATGCCGAAAACATGTGCCGCACTTAGGTGCAAGCTGTTAGGATCATTGCAAAAATTGAATTTAATTTATTTATTAAAGTAAATTTCCATTTTTTCAATAACAATGCATAAAGTCTTATTTATTTGATTTAAATCGTGTTTATGTGATCAAATGCATGCTGAAAACATGTGCCGCACTTAGGTGCAAGCTGTTAGGATCATTGCAAAAATTGAATTTGATTTATTTATTAAATTAAATTTAAATTTTTTCAATAACAATGCATAAAGTCGAATTTATTTGATTGAAATCGTGTTTATATGATCAAATACATGCCGAAAACATGTGCCGCACTTAGGTACAAGCTGTTAGGATTATTGCAAAAATTGAATTTAATTTATTTATTAAAGGAAATTTCCATTCTTTCAATAACAATGAATAAAATCCCATTTATTTGATTTAAATTGTGTTTATGTGATCAAATGCATGCTGAAAACATGTGCAAATTGAATTTAATTTATTTATTAAAGGAAATTTCCATTTTTTCAATAACAATGCATAAAGTCTCATTTATTTGATTTAAATCGTGTTTATGTGATCAAATGCATGCTAAAAACATGTGCCGCACTTAGGTGCAAGCTGTTAGGATCATTGCGAAAATTGAATTTATTTTATTTATTAAATGAAGTTTCAATTTTTTCAATAACAATGCTTTAAATCGAATTTATTTGATTGAAATCGTGTTTATATGATCAAATACATGCCGAAAACATGTGCCGCACTTAGGTACAAGCTGTTAGGATCATTGGAAAAATATAATTTAATTTATTTATTAAATGAAATTACAATTTTTTCAATAACAATGCATAAAGTTTAATTTATTTGATTAAAATCGTGTTTATGTGATCAAATGCATGCCGAAAACATGTGCCGCACTTAGGTGCAAGCTGTTAGGATCATTGCAAAAATAGAATTTAATTTATTTATTAAAGGAAATTTCCATTTTTTCAATAACAATCCATAAAGTCTTATTTATTTGATTAAAATCGTATTTATGTGATCAAATGCATGCCGAAAACATGTACCACACTTAGGTCCAAGCTGTTAGGATCATTGCAAAAATTGAATTTAATTTATTTATTAAAGGAAATTTCCATTTTTTCAATAACAATGCATAAAGTCGAATTTATTTGATTGAAATCGTATTTATGTGATCAAATGCATGCCGAAAACTTATGCCGCACTTAGGTGCAAGCTGTTAGGATCATTGCAAAAATTGAATTTAATTAATTAATTAAAGGAAATTTCCACTTTTTCAATAACAATGTATAAAGTCGAGTTTATTTGATTGAAATCGTGTTTATGTGACCAAATGCATGCCGAAAACATGTGCCGCACTTAGGTGCAAGCTGTTAGGATCATTGCAAAAATTGACTTTAATTTATTTATTAAATGAAATTTCAATTTTTTCAATAACAATGCATATAGTCGAATTTATTTGATTGAAATCGTGTTTATGTGATCAAGTGCATGCCGAAAACATGTGCCGCACTTAGGTGCAAGCTGTTAGGATCATTGCAAAAATTGAATTTAATTAATTTATTAAAGGAAATTTCCATTTTTTCAATAACAATGCATAAAGTCGAGTTTATTTGATTGAAATCGTGTTTATGTGACCAATTGCATGCCGAAAACATGTGCGGCATTTAGGTGCAAGCTGTTAGGATCATTGGAAAAATATGATTTAATTTATTTATTAAATGAAATTTCAATTTTTTCAATAACAATGCATAAAGTCGAAATTATTTGATTGAAATCGTGTTTATACGATCAAATGCATGCCGAAAACATGTGCCGCACTTAGGTGCAAGCTGTTAGGATCATTGCAAAAATTGAATTTGCTTTATTTATTAAATGAAATTTCAATTTTTTCAATAACAATGCATAAAGTCGAAATTATTTGATTGAAATCGTGTTAATATGATCAAATGCATGCCGAAAACATGTGCCGCACTTAGGTGCAAGCTGTTAGGATCATTGCAAAAATATGATTTAATTTATTTATTAAATGAAATTTCAATTTTTTCAATAACAATGCATAAAGTCGAAATTATTTAATTGAAATCATGTTTATATGATCAAATGCATGCCGAAAACATGTGCCGCAATTAGGTGCAAGCTGTTAGGATCATTGGAAAAATATGATTTAATTTATTTATTAAATGAAATTTCAATTTTTTCAATTACAATGTATAAAGTCGAGTTTATTTGATTGAAATCGTCTTTATGTGACCAAATGCATGCCGAACACATGTGCCGCACTTAGGTGCAAGCTGTTAGGATCATTGGAAAAATATGATTTAATTTATTTATTAAATGAAATTTCAATTTTTTCAATAACAATGCATAAAGTCGAAATTATTTAATTGAAATCTTGTTTATATGATCAAATGCATGCCGAAAACAGGTGCCGCAATTAGGTGCAAGCTGTTAGGATCATTGCAAAAATTGAATTGAATTTATTTATTAAATGAAATTACAATTTTTTCAATAACCATGCATAAAGTCGAATTTATTTGATTGAAATCGTGTTAATATGATCAAATGCATGCCGAAAACATGTGCCGCACTTAGGTGCAAGCTGTTAGGATCATTGCAAAAATATGATTTAATTTATTTATTAAATGAAATTTCAATTTTTTCAATAACAATGCATAAAGTCGAAATTATTTAATTGAAATCATGTTTATATGATCAAATGCATGCCGAAAACATGTGCCGCAATTAGGTGCAAGCTGTTAGGATCATTGGAAAAATATGATTTAATTTATTTATTAAATGAAATTTCAATTTTTTCAATAACAATGCATAAAGTCGAGTTTATTTGATTGAAATCGTCTTTATGTGACCAAATGCATGCCGAACACATGTGCCGCACTTAGGTGCAAGCTGTTAGGATCATTGGAAAAATATGATTTAATTTATTTATTAAATGAAATTTCAATTTTTTCAATAACAATGCATAAAGTCGAAATTATTTAATTGAAATCTTGTTTATATGATCAAATGCATGCCGAAAACAGGTGCCGCAATTAGGTGCAAGCTGTTAGGATCATTGCAAAAATTGAATTGAATTTATTTATTAAATGAAATTACAATTTTTTCAATAACAATGCATAAAGTCGTATTTATTTGATTGAAATCGTGTTTATTTGATCAAATGCATACTGAAAATAGGTGCCGCACTTAGGTGCAAGCTGTTAGGATCATTGCAAAAATTGAATTTAATTTATTTATTAAATGAAATTTCCATTTTTTCAAAAACAATGCATAAAGTCAAATTTATTTGATTGAAATCGTATTTATTTGATCAAATGCATGCCGAAAACATGTGCCGCACTTAGGTGCAAGCTGTTAGGATCATTGCAAAAATTGAATTTAATTTTTTTATTAAATGAAATTACAATTTTTTCAATAACAATGCATAAAGTCGAATTTATTTATTTGAAATTGTGTTTAAATGATCAAATGCATGCCGAAAATATGTGCCGCACTTAGGTGCAAGCTGTTAGGATCATTGCAAAAATTGACTTTAATTTTGTTATTAAATGAAATTTCATTTTTTTCAATAACAATGCATAAAGTCGAATTTATTTGATTGAAATCGTGTTTATATGATCAAATGCATGCCTAAAACATGTGCCGCATTTAGGTGCAAGCTGTTAGGATCATTGCAAAAATTAAATTTATTTTATTTATTAAATGAAGTTTCAAATTTTTCAATAACAATGCTGTAAATTGAATTTATTTGATTGAAATCGTGTTTATATGATCAAATACATGCCGAAAACATGTGCCGCACTTAGGTGCAAGCTGTTAGGATCATTGCAAAAATTGAATTTAATTTATTTATTAAAGGAAATTTCCATTTTTTCAATAACAATGCATAAAATCCCATTTATTTGATTTAAATCGTGTTTATGTGATCAAATGCATGCCGAAAACATGTGCCGCGCTTAAGTGCAAGCTGTTAGGATCATTGCAAAAATTGAATTTGATTTATTCATTAAAGGAAATTACAATTTTTTCAATAACAATGCATAGAGCCGAATTTATTTAATTGAAATCGTATTAAAATTAACGAATGCATTCCGAAAACATGTGCCGCACTTAGGTGAAAGCTGTTAGGATCATTGGAAACATGTAATTAAATTTATTTATTAAATGAAATTTCAATTTTTTCAATAACAATGCATATAATCGAACTGTTTTAATTGAAATCGTGTTTATATGATCAAATGCATGCCGAAAACATGTGCCGCATTTAGGTGCAAGCTGTTAGAATCATTGGAAAAATATGATTTAATTTACTTATTAAATTAAATTTCAATTTTTTCAATAACAATCCATAAAGTCTCATTTATTTGATTAAAATCGTGTTTATGTGATCAACTGCATGTCGAAAACATGTGCCGCACTTAGGTGCAAGCTGTTAGGATCATTGCGAAAATTAAATTTATTTTATTTATTAAATGAAGTTTCAAATTTTTCAATAACAATGCTGTAAATTGAATTTATTTGATTGAAATCGTGTTTATATGATCAAATACATGCCGAAAACATGTGCCGCACTTAGGTGCAAGCTGTTAGGATCATTGCAAAAATTGAATTTAATTTATTTATTAAACGAAATTTCCATTTTTTCAATAACAATGCATAAAATCCCATTTATTTGATTTAAATCGTTTTTATGTGATCAAATGCATGCCGAAAACATGTGCCGCGCTTAAGTGCAAGCTGTTAGGATCATTGCAAAAATTGAATTTGATTTATTAATTAAAGGAAATTACAATTTTTTCAATAACAATGCATAAAGCCGAATTTATTTAATTGAAATCGTATTAAAATTAACGAATGCATGCCGAAAACATGTGCCGCACTTAGGTGAAAGCTGTTAGGATCATTGGAAAAATGTAATTAAATTTATTTATTAAATGAAATTTCAATTTTTTCAATAACAATGCATATAATCGAACTGTTTTGATTGAAATCGTGTTTATATGATCAAATGCATGCCGAAAACATGTGCCGCATTTAGGTGCAAGCTGTTAGGATCATTGCAAAAATTGAATTTAATTTATTTATTAAAGGAAATTTCCATTTTTTCAATAACAATGCATAAAATCCCATTTATTTGATTGAAATCGTGTTTATGTGATCAAATGCATGCCGAAAACATATGCCGCGCTTACGTGCAAGCTGTAAGGATCATTGCAAAAATTGAATTTGATTTATTTATTAAATGAAATTACAATTTTTTCAATAACAATGCATAAAGTCGAAATTATTTAATTGAATCCGTGTTTAAATGATCAAATGCATGCCGAAAACATGTGCCGCACTTAGGTGCAAGCTGTTAGGATCATTGCAAAAATTGAATTTAATTTATTTATTAAAGGAAATTTAAATTTTTTCAATAACAATTCATAAAGTCTTATTTATTTGATTTAAATCGTGTTTATGTGATCAAATGCATGCTGAAAACATGTGCCGCACTTAGGTGCAAGCTGTTAGGATCATTGCAAAAATTGAATTTGATTTATTTATTAAATTAAATTTAAATTTTTTCAATAACAATGCATAAAGTCGAATTTATTTGATTGAAATCGTGTTTATATGATCAAATACATGCCGAAAACATGTGCCGCACTTAGGTACAAGCTGTTAGGATTATTGCAAAAATTGAATTTAATTTATTTATTAAAGGAAATTTCCATTCTTTCAATAACAATGAATAAAATCCCATTTATTTGATTTAAATCGTGTTTATGTGATCAAATGCATGCTGAAAACATGTGCAAATTGAATTTAATTTATTTATTAAAGGAAATTTCCATTTTTTCAATAACAATGCATAAAGTCTCATTTATTTGATTTAAATCGTGTTTATGTGATCAAATGCATGCTAAAAACATGTGCCGCACTTAGGTGCAAGCTGTTAGGATCATTGCGAAAATTAAATTTATTTTATTTATTAAATGAAGTTTCAATTTTTTCAATAACAATGTTTTAAATCGAATTTATTTGATTGAAATCGTGTTTATATGATCAAATACATGCCGAAAACATGTGCCGCACTTAGGTACAAGCTGTTAGGATCATTGGAAAAATATAATTTAATTTATTTATTAAATGAAATTACAATTTTTTCAATAACAATGCATAAAGTTTAATTTATTTGATTAAAATCGTGTTTATGTGATCAAATGCATGCCGAAAACATGTGCCGCACTTAGGTGCAAGCTGTTAGGATCTTTGCAAAAATAGAATTTAATTTATTTATTAAAGGAAATTTCCATTTTTTCAATAACAATCCATAAAGTCTTATTTATTTGATTGAAATCGTATTTATGTGATCAAATGCATGCCGAAAACATGTACCGCACTTAGGTCCAAGCTGTTAGGATCATTGCAAGAATTGAATTTAATTTATTTAATAAATGAAATTACAATTTTTCAATCACAATGCATAAAGTCGAATTTATTTAATTGAAATCGTGTTTAAATGATCAAATGCATGCCGAAAACATGTGCCGTACTTAGGTGCAAGCTGTTAGGATCATTGCAAAAATTGAATTTAATTTATTTATTAAAGGAAATTTCCATTTTTTCAATAACAATGCATAAAGTCGAATTTATTTGATTGAAATCGTATTTATGTGATCAAATGCATGCCGAAAACTTATGCCGCACTTAGGTGCAAGCTGTTAGGATCATTGCAAAAATTGAATTTAATTAATTAATTAAAGGAAATTTCCACTTTTTCAATAACAATGTATAAAGTCGAGTTTATTTGATTGAAATCGTGTTTATGTGACCAAATGCATGCCGAAAACATGTGCCGCACTTAGGTGCAAGCTGTTAGGATCATTGGAAAAATATGATTTAATTTATTTATTAAATGAAATTTCAATTTTTTCAATAACAATGCATAAAGTCGAAATTATTTGATTGAAATCGTGTTCATATGATCAAATGCATGCCGAAAACTTGTGCCGCACTTAGGTGCAAGCTGTTAGGATTATTGCAAAAATTGAATTTGATTTATTTATTGAAGGAAATTTCAATTTTTTCAATAACAATGCATAAAGTCGAAATTATTTGATTGAAATCGTGCTTATATGATCAAATGCATGCCGAAAACATGTGCCGCAATTAGGTGCAAGCTGTTAGGCTCATTGGAAAAATATGATTTAATTTATTTATTAAATGAAATTTCAATTTTTTCGATTACAATGCATAAAGTCGAGTTTATTTGATTGAAATCGTGTTTATGTGACCAAATGCATGCCGAAAACATGTGCCGCACTTAGGTGCAAGCTGTTAGGATCATTGGAAAAATATGATTTAATTTATTTATTAAATGAAATTTCAATTTTTTCAATAACAATGCATAAAGTCGAAATTATTTATTTGAAATCGTGTTTATATGATCAAATGCATGCCGAAAACATGTGCCGCAATTAGGTGCAAGCTGTCAGGATCATTGGAAATATATGATTTAATTTATTTATTAAATGAAATTTCAATTTTTTCAATAACAATGCATAAAGTCGAATTTATTTAATTGAAATTGTGTTTAAATGATCAAATGCATGCCGAAAACATGTGCCGCACTTGGGTGCAAGCTGTTAGGATCATTGCAAAAATTGACTTTAATTTATTTATTAAATGAAATTTCATTTTTTTCAATAACAATGCTAAAGTCGAATTTATTTGATTGAAATCGTGTTTATGTGATCAAATGCATGCCGAAAACATGTGCTGCACTTAGGTGCAAGCTGTTAGGATCATTGGAAAAATATAATTTAATTTATTTATTAAATGAAATTTCAATTTTTTCGATTACAATGCATAAAGTCGAGTTTATTTGATTGAAATCGTGTTTATGTGACCAAAAGCATCCTGAAAACATATGGCGCACGTAGGTGCAAGCTGTTAGGATCATTGCAAAAATTGAATTTAATTTATTTATTAAATGAAATTACAATTTTTTCAATAACAATGCATAAAGTCGAATTTATTTGATTGGAATCGTGTTTATATGATCAAATGCATGCCGAAAACATATGCCGCACTAAGGTGCCAGCCATTAGGATCATTGCGAAAATTAAATTTATTTTATTTATCAAATGAAATTTAAATTTTTTCAATAACAATGCATAAAGTTGAATTTATTTGATTGAAATCGTGTTTATATGATCAAATGCATACCGAAAATATGTGCCGCACTTAGGTGCAAGCTGTTAGGATCATTGCAAAAATTGAATTTTATTTATTTATTAAATGAAATTTCCATTTTTGCAATAACAATGGATAAAGTCAAAATTATTTGATTGACATCGTATTTATTTGATCAAATGCATGCCGAAAACATGTGCCGCACTTAGGTGCAAGCTGTTAGGATCATTGCAAAAATTGAATTTAATTTATTTATTAAATGAAATTACAATTTTTTCAATAACAATGCATAAAGTCGAATTTATTTAATTGAAATTGTGTTTAAATGATCAAATGCATGCCGAAAACATGTGCCGCACTTGGGTGCAAGCTGTTAGGATCATTGCAAAAATTGACTTTAATTTATTTATTAAATGAAATTTCATTTTTTTCAATAACAATGCTAAAGTCGAATTTATTTGATTGAAATCGTGTTTATGTGATCAAATGCATGCCGAAAACATGTGCTGCACTTAGGTGCAAGCTGTTAGGATCATTGGAAAAATATAATTTAATTTATTTATTAAATGAAATTTCAATTTTTTCAATAACAATGCATATAATCAAATTTATTTGATTGAAATCGTGTTTATATGATCAAATGCATGCCGAAAACATGTGCCGCACTTAGGTGCAAGCTGTTAGGATCATTGCAAAAATTGAATTTGATTTATTTATTAAATGCAATTTCAATTTTTTCAATAACAATGCATAAAGTCGAATTTATTTTATTGAAATCGTGTTAAAATGATCAAATACATGCCGAAAGCATGTGCCGTACTTAGGTAGAAGCTGTTAGGATCATTGGAAAAATTTAATTTAATTTATTTATTAAATGAAATTTCAATTTTTTCAATAACAATGCATAAAGTCAAATTTATTTGATTGAAATCTTGTTTAAATGATCGAATACATGCCGAAAACATGTGCCGCACTTAGGTGCAAGCTGTTAGGATCATTGGAAAAATATAATTTAATTTATTTATTAAATTAAATTTCAATTTTTTCAATAACAATCCATAAAGTCTCATTTATTTGATTAAAATCGTGTTTATGTGATCAAATGCATGTCGAAAACATGTGCCGCACTTAGGTGCAAGCTGTTAGGACATTGCGAAAATTAAATTTATTTTATTTATTAAATGAAGTTTCAAATTTTTCAATAACAATGCTGTAAATCGAATTTATTTGATTGAAATCGTGTTTATATGATCAAATACATGCCGAAAACATGTGCCGCACTTAGGTGCAAGCTGTTAGGATCATTGCAAAAATTGAATTGAATTTATTTATTAAAGGAAATTTCCATTTTTTCAATAACAATGCATAAAATCCCATTTGTTTGATTGAAATCGTGTTTATGTGATCAAATGCATGCCGAAAACATGTGCCGCGCTTAAGTGCAAGCTGTTAGGATCATTGCAAAAATTGAATTTGATTTATTTATTAAATGAAATTACAATTTTTTCAATAACAATGCATAAAGCCGAATTTATTTAATTGAAATCATATTTAAATGATCAAATGCATGCCAAAAACATGGGCCGAACTTGGGTGCAAGCTGTTAGGATCATTGCAAAAATTGAATTTGATTTATTTATTAAATGCAATTTCAATTTTTTCTATAACAATGCATAAAGTCGAATTTATTTAATTGAAATCGTGTTTAAATGATCAAATGCATGGCGAAAACATGTGCCGCACTTAGGTGCAAGCTGTTAGGATCATTGCAAAAATTGACTTTAATTTATTTATTAAATGAAATTTCAATTTTTTCAATAACAATGCATATAGTCGAATTTATTTGATTGAAATCGTGTTTATGTGATCAAGTGCATGCCGAAAACATGTGCCGCACTTAGGTGCAAGCTGTTAGGATCATTGCAAAAATTGAATTTAATTAATTTATTAAAGGAAATTTCCATTTTTTCAATAACAATGCATAAAGTCGAGTTTATTTGATTGAAATCGTGCTTATGTGACCAATTGCATGCCGAAAACATGTGCCGCATTTAGGTGCAAGCTGTTAGGATCATTGGAAAAATATGATTTAATTTATTTATTAAATGAAATTTCAATTTTTTCAATAACAATGCATAAAGTCGAAATTATTTGATTGAAATCGTGTTTATACGATCAAATGCATGCCGAAACCATGTGCCGCATTTAGGTGCAAGCTGTTAGGATCATTGCAAAAATTGAATTTGATTTATTTATTAAATGAAATTTCAATTTTTTCAATAACAATGCATAAAGTCGAATTTATTTGATTGAAATCGTGTTTATATGATCAAATGCATGCCGAAAACATGTGCCGCACTTAGGTGCAAGCTGTTAGGATCATTGCAAAAATATGATTTAATTTATTTATTAAATGAAATTTCAATTTTTTCAATAACAATGCATAAATTCGAAATTATTTAATTGAAATCATGTTAATATGATCAAATGCATGCCGAAAACATGTGCCGCAATTAGGTGCAAGCTGTTAGGATCATTGGAAAAATATGATTTAATTTATTTATGAAATGAAATTTCAATTTTTTCAATAACAATGCATAAAGTCGAGTTTATTTGATTGAAATCGTCTTTATGTAACCAAATGCATGCCGAACACATGTGCCGCACGTAGGTGCAAGCTATTAGGATCATTGCAAAAATTGACTTTAATTCATTTATTAAATGAAATTTCAATTTTTTCAATAACAATGCATAAAATCGAATTTATTTGATTGAAATCGTGTTTATGTGATCAAATGCATGCCGAAAACAGGTGCCGCAATTAGGTGCAAGCTGTTAGGATCATTGCAAAAATTGAATTTAATTTATTTATTAAATGAAATTTCCATTTTTTCAATAACAATGCATAAAGTCGAATTTATTTGATTGAAATCGTCTTTATATGATCAAATGCATGCCGAAAACATGTGCCGCACTTAGGTGCAAGCTGTTAGGATCATTGCAAAAATTGAATTTAATTTATTTATTAAAGGAAATTTCCATTTTTTCAATAACAATGCATAAAATCCCATTTATTTGATTGAAACCGTGTTTATGTGATCAAATGCATGCCGAAAACATGTGCCGCGCTTAAGTGCAAGCTGTTAGGATCATTCCAAAAATTGAATTTGATTTATTTATTAAATGAAATTACAATTTTTTCAATAACAATGCACAAAGCCGAATTTATTTAATTGAAATCATATTTAAATGATCAAATGCATGCCAAAAACATGTGCCGAACTTGGGTGCAAGCTGTTAGGATCATTGCAAAAATTGAATTTGATTTATTTATTAAATGCAATTTCAATTTTTTCAATAACAATGCTTAAAGTCAAATTTATTTGATTGAAATCGTGTTTATATGATCAAATGCATGCCGAAAACATGTGTCGCATTTAGGTGCTAGCTGTTAGGATCATTGCAAAAATGGAATTTAATTTATTTATTAAATGAAATTAAAATTTTTTCAATAACAATGGATAAAGCCGAATTTATTTAATTGAAATCGTGTTAAAATTAACAAATGCATGCCGAAAACATGTGCCGCACTTAGGTGCAAGCTGTTAGGATCATTGGAAAAATGTAATTTAATATATTTATTAAATGAAATTTCAATTTTTTCAATAACAATGCATATAATCGAATTTATTTGATTGAAATCGTGTTTATATGATCAAATGCATGCCGAAAACATGTGCCGCATTTAGGTGCTAGCTGTTAGGATCATTGCAAAAAATGAATATAATTTATTTATTAAATGAAATTACAATTTTTTCAATAACAATGCATAAAGCCGAATTTATTTAATTGAAATCGTGTTAAAATTAACAAATGCATGCCGAAAACATGTGCCGCACTTAGGTGCAAGCTGTTAGGATCATTGGAAAAATGTAATTTAATATGTTTATTAAATGAAATTTCAATTTTTTCAATAACAATGCATAAAATCCCATTTATTTGATTGAAATCGTGTTTATGTGATCAAATGCATGCCGAAAACATATGCCGCGCTTAAGTGCAAGCTGTTAGGATCATTGCAAAAATTGAATTTGATTTATTCATTAAATGAAATTACAATTTTTTCAATAACAATGCATAAAGCCGAATTTATTTAATTGAAATCGTGTTAAAATTAACAAATGCATGCCAAAAACATGTGCCGCACTTAGGTGCAAGCTGTTAGGATCATTGCAAAAATGTAATTTAATATATTTATTAAATGAAATTTCAATTTTTTCAATAACAATGCATATAATCGAATTTATTTGATTGAAATCGTGTTTATATGATCAAATGCATACCGAAAATATGTGCCGCACTTAGGTGCAAGCTGTTAGGATCATTGCAAATATTGAATTTAATTTATTTATTAAATGAAATTTCCATTTTTTCAATAACAATGCATAAAATCCTATTTATTTGATTGAAATCGTGTTTATGTGATCAAATGCATGCCGAAAACATATGCCGCGCTTAAGTGCAAGCTGTTAGGATCATTGCAAAAATTGAATTTGATTTATTCATTAAATGAAATTACAATTTTTTCAATAACAATGCATAAAGCCGAATTTATTTAATTGAAATCGTGTTAAAATTACCAAATGCATGCCGAAAACATGTGCCGCACTTAGGTGCAAGCTGTTAGGAACATTGCAAAAATGTAATTTAATATATTTATTAAATGAAATTTCAATTTTTTCAATAACAATGCATATAATCGAATTTATTTGATTGAAATCGTGTTTATATGATCAAATACATGTCGAAAACTTGTGCCGCGCTTAAGTGCAAGCTGTTAGGATCATTGCAAAAATTGAATTTAATTTATTTATTAAAGGAAATTTCCATTTTTTCAATAACAATGCATAAAATCCCATTTATTTGATTGAAATCGTGTTTATGTGATCAAATGCATGCCGAAAACATATGCCGCGCTTAAGTGCAAGCTGTCAGGATCATTGCAAAAATTGAATTTGATTTATTTATTAAATGAAATTTCCATTTTTTCAATACCAATGCATAAAGTAGAATTTATTTGATTGAAATCTTGTTTATTTGATCAAATTCATGCCGAAAACATGTGCCGCACTTAGGTGCAAGCAGTTAGGATCATTGCAAAAATTGAATTTAATTTATTTATTAAAGGAAATTTCCATTTTTTCAATAACAATGCATAAAGTCGAAATTATTTAATTGAAATCATGTTTATATGATCAAATGCATGCCGAAAACATGTGCCGCAATTAGATGCAAGCTGTTAGGATCATTGGAAAAATATGATTTAATTTATTTATTAAATGAAATTTCAATTTTTTCAATAACAATGCATAAAGTCGGGTTTATTTGATTAAAATCGTCTTTATGTGACCAAATGTATGCCGAAAACATGTGCCGCACGTAGGTGCAAGCTGTTAGGATCATTGCAAAAATTGAATTTAATTTTTTTATTAAATGAAATTACAATTTTTTCAATAACAATGCATAAAGTCGAATTTATTTGATTGAAATCGTGTTTACATGATCAAATGCATGCCGAAAATATGTGCCGCACTAAGGTGCCAGCCATTAGGATCATTGCGAAAATTAAATTTATTATATTTATCAAATGAAATTTCAATTTTTTCAATAACAACGCATAAAGTCGAATTTATTTGATTGAAATCGTGTTTATATGATCAAATGCATACCGAAAATATGTGCCGCACTTAGGTGCAAGCTGTTAGGATCATTGCAAATATTGAATTTAATTTATTTATTAAATGAAATTTCCATTTTTTCAATAACAATGCATAAAGTCAAAGATATTTGATTGAAATCGTGTTTATTTGATCAAATGCATGCCGAAAACATGTACCGCACTTAGGTGCAAGCTGTTAGGATCATTGCAAAAATTGAATTTAATTTATTTATTAAATGAAATTACAATTTTTTCAATAACAATGCATAAAGTCGAATTTATTTAATTGAAATTGTGTTTAAATAATCAAATGCATGCCGAAAACATGTGCCGCACTTAGGTGCAAGCTGTTAGGATCATTGCAAAAATTGACTTTAATTTTGTTATTAAATGAAATTTAATTTTTTTCAATAACAATGCATAAAGTCGAATTTATTTGATTGAAATCGTGTTTATGTGATCAAATGCATGCCGAAAACATGTGCCGCACTTAGGTGCAAGCTGTTAGGATCATCGGAAAAATATAATTTAATTTATTTATTAAATGAAATTTCAATTTTTTCAATAACAATGCATATAATCGAATTTATTTGATTGAAATCGTGTTTATATGATCAAATGCATGCCGAAAACATGTGCCGCATTTAGGTGCTAGCTGTTAGGATCATTGCAAAAATTGAATTTAATTTATTTATTAAAGGAAATTTCCATTTTTTCAATAACAATGCATAAAATCCCATTTATTTGATTGAAATCGTGTTTATGTGATCAAATGCATGCCGAAAACATATGCCGCGCTTAAGTGCAAGCTGTCAGGATCATTGCAAAAATTGAATTTGATTTATTTATTAAATGAAATTTCCATTTTTTCAATAACAATGCATAAAGTCGAAATTATTTAATTGAAATCATGTTTATATGATCAAATGCATGCCGAAAACATGTGCCGCAATTAGATGCAAGCTGTTAGGATCATTGGAAAAATATGATTTAATTTATTTATTAAATGAAATTTCAATTTTTTCAATAACAATGCATAAAGTCGGGTTTATTTGATTAAAATCGTCTTTATGTGACCAAATGTATGCCGAAAACATGTGCCGCACGTAGGTGCAAGCTGTTAGGATCATTGCAAAAATTGAATTTAATTTATTTATTAAATGAAATTACAATTTTTTCAATAAGAATGCATAAAGTCGAATTTATTTGATTGAAATCGTGTTTATACGATCAAATGCATGCCGAAAATATGTGCCGCACTAAGGTGCCAGCCATTAGGATCATTGCGAAAATTAAATTTATTATATTTATCAAATGAAATTTCAATTTTTTCAATAACAACGCATAAAGTCGAATTTATTTGATTGAAATCGTGTTTATATGATCAAATGCATACCGAAAATATGTGCCGCACTTAGGTGCAAGCTGTTAGGATCATTGCAAATATTGAATTTAATTTATTTATTAAATGAAATTTCCATTTTTTCAATAACAATGCATAAAGTCAAAGATATTTGATTGAAATCGTGTTTATTTGATCAAATGCATGCCGAAAACATGTGCCGCACTTAGGTGCAAGCTGTTAGGATCATTGCAAAAATTGAATTTAATTTATTTATTAAATGAAATTACAATTTTTTCAATAACAATGCATAAAGTCGAATTTATTTAATTGAAATTGTGTTTAAATGATCAAATGCATGCCGAAAACATGTGCCGCACTTAGGTGCAAGCTGTTAGGATCATTGCAAAAATTGACTTTAATTTTGTAATTAAATGAAATTTCATTTTTTTCAATAACAATGCATAAAGTCGAATTTATTTGATTGAAATCGTGTTTATGTGATCAAATGCATGCCGAAAACATGTGCCGCACTTAGGTGCAAGCTGTTAGGATCATCGGAAAAATATAATTTAATTTATTTATTAAATGAAATTTCAATTTTTTCAATAACAATGCATATAATCGAATTTATTTGATTAAAATCGTGTTTATATGATCAAATGCATGCCGAAAACATGTGCCGCATTTAGGTGCTAGCTGTTAGGATCATTGCAAAAATTGAATTTAATTTATTTATTAAAGGAAATTTCCATTTTTTCAATAACAATGCATAAAATCCCATTTATTTGATTGAAATCGTGTTTAAGTGATCAAATGCATGCCGAAAACATGTGCCGCGCTTAAGTGCAAGCTGTTAGGATCATTGCAAAAATTGAATTTGATTTATTTATTAAATGAAATTATAATTTTTTCAATAACAATGCATAAAGCCGAATTTATTTAATTGAAATCATATTTAAATGATCAAATGCATGCCGAAAACATGTGCCGCACTTGGGTGCAAGCTGTAAGGGTCATTGCAAAAATTGAATTTGATTTATTTATTAAATGCAATTTCAATTTTTTCAATAACAATGCATAAAGTCGAATTTATTTGATTGAAATCGTGTTAAAATGATCAAATACATGCCGAAAACATGTGCCGCACTTAGATAGAAGCTGTTAGGATCATTGGAAAAATTTAATTTAATTTATTTATTAAATGAAATTTCAATTTTATCAATAACAATGCATAAAGTCAAATTTATTTGATTGAAATCTTGTTTAAATGATCGAATACATGCCGAAAACATGTGCCGCACTTAGGTGCAAGCTGTTAGGATCATTGGAAAAATATAATTTAATTTATTTATTAAATTAAATTTCAATTTTTTCAATAACAATCTATAAAGTCTCATTTATTTGATTAAAATCGTGTTTATGTGATCAAATGCATGTCGAAAACATGTGCCGCACTTAGGTGCCAGCTGTTAGGAACATTGCAAAAATTGAATTTAATTTATTTATTAAATGAAATTTCCTTTATTTTAATAACAATGCATAAAGTCGAATTTATTTAATTGAAATCGTGTTTATATGATCAAATGCATGCCGAAAACATGTGCCGCAAGTAGGTGCAAGCTGTTAGGATCATTGCAAAAATTGAATTTAATTTATTTATTAAATGAAATTTCAATTTTTTCAATAACAATGCATAAAGTAGAATTTATTTGATTGAAATCGTGTCTATATGACCAAAAGCATGCCGAAAACATGTGTCGCACTTAGGTGCAAGCAGTTAGGATCATAGGAAAAATTGAATTTAATATATTTATTAAATGAAATTTCAATTTTTTCAATAACAATGTATAAAGTCAAATTTGTTTGATTAAAATCGTGTTTATATGAACAAAAGCATGCCGAATATATATGTCGCACTTAGGTGCAAACTGTTAGGATCATTGCGAAAATTAAATTTAATTTATTTATTAAATGAAATTTCATTTTTTTCAATAACAATTCATAAAGCCGAATTTAATCAAATAAAATCGTGTTTATATGATCAAATGCATGCCGAAAACATGTGTCGTACTTAGGTGCAAGCTATTAGGATCATTGCGAAAATTAAATTTAATTTATTTATTAAATGAAACTTCAATTTTTTCAATAACAATGCTTAAAGTCGAATTTATTAGATTGAAATCATGTTTATATGACCAAAAGCATGCCGAAAACATGTGTCGCACTTAGGTGTAAGCCATTAGGATAATTGAGAAAATTAAATTAAATTAATTTATTAAATGAAGTTTCAATTTTTTCAATAACAATGCTTTAAATCGAATTTATTTGATTGAAATCGTGTTTATATGATCAAATACATGCCGAAAACATGTGCCGCACTTAGGTACAAGCTGTTAGGATCATTGGAAAAATATAATTTAATTTATTTATTAAATGAAATTACAATTTTTTCAATAACAATGCATAAAGTTTAATTTATTTGATTAAAATCGTGTTTATGTGACCAAATGCATGCCGAAAACATATGCCGCACGTAGGTGCAAGCTGTTAGGATCATTGCAAAAATTGAATTTAATTTATTTATTAAATGAAATTACAATTTTTTCAATAACAATGCATAAAGTCGAATTTATTTGATTGGAATCGTGTTTATATGATCAAATGCATGCCGAAAACATATGCCGCACTAAGGTGCCAGCCATTAGGATCATTGCGAAAATTAAATTTATTTTATTTATCAAATGAAATTTCAATTTTTTCAATAACAATGCATAAAGTCGAATTTATTTGATTGAAATCGTGTTTATATGATCAAATGCATACCGAAAATATGTGCCGCACGTAGGTGCAAGCTGTTAGGATCATTGCAAAAATTGAATTTCATTTATTTATTAAATGAAATTTCCATTTTTGCAATAACAATGGATAAAGTCAAAATTATTTGATTGACATCGTATTTATTTGATCAAATGCATGCCAAAAACATGTGCCGCACTTAGGTGCAAGCTGTTAGGATCATTGCAAAAATTGAATTTAATTTATTTATTAAATGAAATTACAATTTTTTCAATAACAATGCAAAAAGTCGAATTTATTTAATTGAAATTGTGTTTAAATGATCAAATGCATGCCGAAAACATGTGCCGCACTTGGGTGCAAGCTGTTAGGATCATTGCAAAAATTGACTTTAATTTATTTATTAAATGAAATTTCATTTTTTTTCAATAACAATGCTAAAGTCGAATTTATTTGATTGAAATCGTGTTTATGTGATCAAATGCATGCCGAAAACATGTGCTGCACTTAGGTGCAAGCTGTTAGGATCATTGGAAAAATATAATTTAATTTATTTATTAAATTAAATTTCAATTTTTTCAATAACAATGCATATAATCAAATTTATTTGATTGAAATCGTGTTTATATGATCAAATGCATGCCGAAAACATGTGCCGCACTTAGGTGCCAGCTGTTAGGATCATTGCAAAAATTGAATTTGATTTATTATTAAATGCAATTTCAATTTTTTCAATAACAATGCATAAAGTCGAATTTATTTTATTGAAATCGTGTTAAAATGATCAAATACATGCCGAAAGCATGTGCCGTACTTAGGTAGAAGCTGTTAGGATCATTGGAAAAATTTAATTTAATTTATTTATTAAATGAAATTTCAATTTTTTCAATAACAATGCATAAAGTCAAATTTATTTGATTGAAATCTTGTTTAAATGATTGAATACATGCCGAAAACATGTGCCGCACTTAAGTGCAAGCTGTTAGGATCATTGGAAAAATATAATTTAATTTATTTATTAAATTAAATTTCAATTTTTTCAATAACAATCCATAAAGTCTCATTTATTTGATTAAAATCGTGTTTATGTGATCAAATGCATGTCGAAAACATGTGCCGCACTTAGGTGCAAGCTGTTAGGACATTGCGAAAATTAAATTTATTTTATTTATTAAATGAAGTTTCAAATTTTTCAATAACAATGCTGTAAATCGAATTTATTTGATTGAAATCGTGTGTATATGATCAAATACATGCCGAAAACATGTGCCGCACTTAGGTGCAAGCTGTTAGGATCATTGCAAAAATTGAATTTAATTAATTTATTAAAGGAAATTTCCATTTTTTCAATAACAATGCATAAAATCCCATTTGTTTGATTGAAATCGTGTTTATGTGATCAAATGCATGCCGAAAACATGTGCCGCGCTTCAGTGCAAGCTGTTAGGATCATTGCAAAAATTGAATTTGATTTATTTATTAAATGAAATTACAATTTTTTCAATAACAATGCATAAAGCCGAATTTATTTAATTGAAATCATATTTAAATGATCAAATGCATGCCAAAAACATGGGCCGAACTTGGGTGCAAGCTGTTAGGATCATTGCAAAAATTGAATTTGATTTATTTATTAAATGCAATTTCAATTTTTTCAATAACAATGCATAAAGTCGAATTTATTTAATTGAAATCGTGTTTAAATGATCAAATGCATGGCGAAAACATGTGCCGCACTTAGGTGCAAGCTGTTAGGATCATTGCAAAAATTGACTTTAATTTATTTATTAAATGAAATTTCAATTTTTTCAATAACAATGCATATAGTCGAATTTATTTGATTGAAATCGTGTTTATGTGATCAAGTGCATGCCGAAAACATGTGCCGCACTTAGGTGCAAGCTGTTAGGATCATTGCAAAAATTGAATTTAATTAATTTATTAAAGGAAATTTCCATTTTTTCAATAACAAAGCAGAAAGTCGAGTTTATTTGATTGAAATCGTGTTTATGTGACCAATTGCATGCCGAAAACATGTGCCGCATTTAGGTGCAAGCTGTTAGGATCATTGGAAAAATATGATTTAATTTATTTATTAAATGAAATTTCAATTTTTTCAATAACAATGCATAAAGTCGAAATTATTTGATTGAAATCGTGTTTATACGATCAAATGCATGCCGAAACCATGTGCCGCATTTAGGTGCAAGCTGTTAGGATCATTGCAAAAATTGAATTTGATTTATTTATTAAATGAAATTTCAATTTTTTCAATAACAATGCATAAAGTCGAATTTATTTGATAGAAATCGTGTTTATATGATCAAATGCATGCCGAAAACATGTGCCGCACTTAGGTGCAAGCTGTTAGGATCATTGCAAAAATTGAATTTAATTTATTTATTAAATGAAATTTCCATTTTTTCAATAACAATGCATAAAGTCGAATTTATTTGATTGAAATCGTCTTTATATGATCAAATGCATGCCGAAAACATGTGCCGCACTTAGGTGCAAGCTGTTAGGATCATTGCAAAAATTGAATTTCATTTATTTATTAAAGGAAATTTCCATTTTTTCAATAACAATGCATAAAATCCCATTTATTTGATTGAAACCGTGTTTATGTGATCAAATGCATGCCGAAAACATGTGCCGCGCTTAAGTGCAAGCTGTTAGGATCATTGCAAAAATTGAATTTGATTTATTTATTAAATGAAATTACAATTTTTTCAATAACAATGCATAAAGCCGAATTTATTTAATTGAAATCATATTTAAATGATCAAATGCATGCCAAAAACATGTGCCGAACTTGGGTGCAAGCTGTTAGGATCATTGCAAAAATTGAATTTGATTTATTTATTAAATGCAATTTCAATTTTTTCAATAACAATGCATAAAGTCGAATTTATTTGATAGAAATCGTGTTTATATGATCAAATGCATGCCGAAAACATGTGCCGCACTTAGGTGCAAGCTGTTAGGATCATTGCAAAAATTGAATTTAATTTATTTATTAAATGAAATTTCCATTTTTTCAATAACAATGCATAAAGTCGAATTTATTTGATTGAAATCGTGTTTATATGATCAAATGCATGCCGAAAACATGTGCCGCATTTAGGTGCTAGCTGTTAGGATCATTGCAAAAAATGAATTTAATTTATTTATTAAATGAAATTACAATTTTTTCAATAACAATGGATAAAGCTGAATTTATTTAATTGAAATCGTGTTAAAATTAACAAATGCATGCCGAAAACATGTGCCGCACTTAGGTGCAAGCTGTTAGGATCATTGGAAAAATGTAATTTAATATATTTATTAAATGAAATTTCAATTTTTTCAATAACAATGCATATAATCGAATTTATTTGATTGAAATCGTGTTTATATGATCAAATGCATGCCGAAAACATGTGCCGCATTTAGGTGCTAGCTGTTAGGATCATTGCAAAAATTGAATTTAATTTATTTATTAAATGAAATTACAATTTTTTCAATAACAATGCATAAAGTCAAAGTTATTTGATTGAAATCATGTTTATATGATCAAATGCATGCCGAAAATATGTGCCGCATTTAGGTGCTAGCTGTTAGGATCATTGCAAAAATTGAATTTAATTTATTTATTAAATGAAATTACAATTTTTTCAATAACAATGCATAAAGTCGAATTTATTTGATTGAAATCGTGTTTATATGATCAAATGCATGCCGAAAATATGTGCCGCATTTAGGTGCTAGCTGTTAGGATCATTGCAAAAATTGAATTTAATTTATTTATTAAATGAAATTACAATTTTTTCAATAACAATGCATAAAGTCGAATTTATTTGATTGAAATCGTGTTTATATGATCAAATGCATGCCGAAAAAATGTGCCGCATTTAGGTGCTAGCTGTTAGGATCATTGCAAAAAATGAATTTAATTTATTTATTAAATGAAATTACAATTTTTTCAATAACAATGCATAAAGCCGAATTTATTTAATTGAAATCGTGTTAAAATTAACAAATGCATGCCAAAAACATGTGCCGCACTTAGGTGCAAGCTGTTAGGATCATTGCAAAAATGTAATTTAATATATTTATTAAATGAAATTTCAATTTTTTCAATAACAATGCATATAATCGAATTTATTTGATTAAAATCGTGTTTATATGATCAAATGCATGCCGAAAACTTGTGCCGCGCTTAAGTGCAAGCTGTTAGGATCATTGCAAAAATTGAATTTAATTTATTTATTAAAGGAAATTTCCATTTTTTCAATACCAATGCATAAAGTAGAATTTATTTGATTGAAATCTTGTTTATTTGATCAAATTCATGCCGAAAACATTTGCCGCACTTAGGTGCAAGCTGTTAGGATCATTGCAAAAATTGAATTTAATTTATTTATTAAAGGAAATTTCCATTTTTTCAATAACAATGCATAAAGTCGAAATTATTTAATTGAAATCATGTTTATATGATCAAATTCATGCCGAAAACATGTGCCGCAATTAGGTGCCAGCCATTAGGATCATTGCGAAAATTAAATTTATTATATTTATCAAATGAAATTTCAATTTTTTCAATAACAACGCATAAAGTCGAATTTATTTGATTGAAATCGTGTTTATATGATCAAATGCATACCGAAAATATGTGCCGCACTTAGGTGCAAGCTGTTAGGATCATTGCAAATATTGAATTTAATTTATTTATTAAATGAAATTTCCATTTTTTCAATAACAATGCATAAAGTCAAATTTATTTGATTGAAATCGTGTTTATTTGATCAAATGCATGCCGAAAACATGTGCCGCACTTAGGTGCAAGCTGTTAGGATCATTGCAAAAATTGAATTTAATTTATTTATTAAATGAAATTACAATTTTTTCAATAACAATGCATAAAGTCGAATTTATTTAATTGAAATTGTGTTTAAATGATCAAATGCATGCCGAAAACATGTGCCGCACTTAGGTGCAAGCTGTTAGGATCATTGCAAAAATTGACTTTAATTTTGTTATTAAATGAAATTTCATTTTTTTCAATAACAATGCATAAAGTCGAATTTATTTGATTGAAATCGTGTTTATGTGATCAAATGCATGCCGAAAACATGTGCCGCACTTAGGTGCAAGCTGTTAGGATCATCGGAAAAATATAATTTAATTTATTTATTAAATGAAATTTCAATTTTTTCAATAACAATGCATATAATCGAATTTATTTGATTGAAATCGTGTTTATATGATCAAATGCATGCCGAAAACATGTGCCGCATTTAGGTGCTAGCTGTTAGGATCATTGCAAAAATTGAATTTAATTTATTTATTAAAGGAAATTTCCATTTTTTCTATAACAATGCATAAAATCCCATTTATTTGATTAAAATCGTGTTTATGTGATCAAATGCATGCCGAAAACATGTGCCGCGCTTAAGTGCAAGCTGTTAGGATCATTGCAAAAATTGAATTTGATTTATTTATTAAATGAAATTATAATTTTTTCAATAACAATGCATAAAGCCGAATTTATTTAATTGAAATCATATTTAAATGATCAAATGCATGCCGAAAACATGTGCCGCACTTGGGTGCAAGCTGTAAGGGTCATTGCAAAAATTGAATTTGATTTATTTATTAAATGCAATTTCAATTTTTTCAATAACAATGCATAAAGTCGAATTTATTTGATTGAAATCGTGTTAAAATGATCAAATACATGCCGAAAACATGTGCCGCACTTAGGTGCAAGCTGTTAGGATCATTGCGAAAATTAAATTTATTTAATTTATAAAATGAAGTTTCAATTTTTTCAATAACAATGCTTTAAATCGAATTTATTTGATTGAAATCGTGTTTATAGGATCAAATACATGCCAAAAACATGTGCCGCACTTAGGTACAAGCTGTTAGGATCATTGCAAAAATTGAATTTAATTTATTTATTAAAGGAAATTTCCATTTTTTCAATAACAATGCATAAAATCCCATTTATTTGATTTAAATCGTGTTTATGTGATCAAATGCATGCCGAAAACATGTGCCGCGCTTAAATGCAAGCTGTTAGGATCATTGCAAAAATTGAATTTGATTTATTCATTAAAGGAAATTACAATTTTTTCAATAACAATGCATAAAGCCGAATTTATTTAATTGAAATCGTATTAAAATTAACAAATGCATGCCGAAAACATGTGCCGCACTTAGGTGCAAGCTGTTAGGATCATTGGAAAAATGTAATTTAATTTATTTATTAAATGAAATTTCAATTTTTTCAATAACAATGCATATAATCGAATTTATTTGATAGAAATCGTGTTTACATGATCAAATGCATGCCGAAAACATGTGCCGCATTTAGGTGCAAGCTGTTAGGATCATTGCAAAAATTGAATTTAATTTATTTATTAAAGGAAATTTCCATTTTTTCAATAACAATGCATAAAATCCCATTTATTTGATTGAAATCGTGTTTATGTGATCAAATGCATGCCGAAAACATATGCCGCGCTTAAGTGCAAGCTGTTAGGATCATGGCAAAAATTGAATTTGATTTATTTATTAAATGAAATTACAATTTTTTCAATAACAATGCATAAAGTCGAATTTATTTAATTGAATCCGTGTTTAAATGATCAAATGCATGCCGAAAACATGTGCCGCACTTAGGTGCAAGCTGTTAGGATCATTGCGAAAATTAAATTTATTTAATTTATAAAATGAAGTTTCAATTTTTTCAATAACAATGCTTTAAATCGAATTTATTTGATTGAAATCGTGTTTATAGGATCAAATACATGCCAAAAACATGTGCCGCACTTAGGTACAAGCTGTTAGGATCATTGGAAAAATATAATTTAATTTATTTATTAAATGAAATTACAATTTTTTCAATAACAATGCATAAAGTTTAATTTATTTGATTAAAATCGTGTTTATGTGATCAAATGCATGCCGAAAACATATGCCGCACTTAGGTGCAAGCTGTTAGGATCATTGCAAAAATTGAATTTAATTTATTTATTAAAGGAAATTTCAATTTTTTCAATAACAATGCATAAAATCCCATTTATTTGATTTAAATCGTGTTTATGTGATCAAATGCATGCCGAAAACATGTGCCGCGCATAAATGCAAGCTGTTAGGATCATTGCAAAAATTGAATTTGATTTATTCATTAAAGGAAATTACAATTTTTTCAATAACAATGCATAAAGCCGAATTTATTTAATTGAAATCGTATTAAAATTAACAAATGCATGCCGAAAACATGTGCCGCACTTAGGTGCAAGCTGTTAGGATCATTGGAAAAATGTAATTTAATTTATTTATTAAATGAAATTTCAATTTTTTCAATAACAATGCATATAATCGAATTTATTTGATTGAAATCGTGTTTATATGATCAAATGCATGCCGAAAACATGTGCCGCAAGTAGGTGCAAGCTGTTAGGATCATTGCAAAAATTGAATTTAATTTATTTATTAAATGAAATTTCAATTTTTTCAATAACAATGCATAAAGTAGAATTTATTTGATTGAAATCGTGTTTATATGACCCAAAGCATGCCGAAAACATGTTTCGCACTTAGGTGCAAGCCATTAGGATCATTGCGAAAATTAAATTTAAATTTATTTATTAAATGATATTTCAATTTTTTCAATAACAATGCATAAAGTCGAATTTATTTGATTTAAATCGTGTTTATATGACCAAAAGCATGCCGAAAACATGTGTCGCACTTAGGTGCAAGCTATTAGGATCATTGCAAAAATTGAATTTAATATATTTATTAAATGAAATTTCAATTTTTTCAATAACAATGTATAAAGTCAAATTTGTTTGATTAAAATCGTGTTTATATGAACAAAAGCATGCCGAATATATATGTCGCACTTAGGTGCAAGCTATTAGGATCATTGAGAAAATTAAATTTAATTTATTTATTAAATGAAATTTCAATTTTTTCAATACCAATGCATAAGGTCGAATTTATTTCATTGAAATCGTGTGTTTATATGATCAAATGCATGCCGATTACATGTGTCGCACTTAGGTGCAAGCAGTTAGGATCATAGGAAAAATTGAATTTAATATATTTATTAAATGAAATTTTAATTTTTTCAATAACAATGCATAAAGTCAAATTTGTTTGATTAAAATCGTGTTTATATGACCAAAAGCATGCCGAAAACAAACATGTGTCACACTTAGGTGCAAACTGTTAGGATCATTGCGAAAATTAAATTTAATTTATTTATTAAATGAAATTTCATTTTTTTCAATAACAATTCATAAAGCCGAATTTAATCAAATAAAATCGTGTTTATATGATCAAATGCATGCCGAAAACATGTGCCGCATTTAGGTGCAAGCTGTTAGGATCATTGCAAAAATTGAATTTAATTTATTTATTAAATGAAATTACAATTTTTTCAATAACAATGCATAAAGTCGAATTTATTTAATTGAAATTGTGTTTAAATGATCAAATGCATGCCGAAAACATGTGCCGCACTTAGGTGCAAGCTGTTAGGATCATTGCAAAAATTCACTTTAATTTTGTTATTAAATGAAATTTCATTTTTTTCAATAACAATGCATAAAGTCGAATTTATTTGATTGAAATCGTGTTTATGTGATCAAATGCATGCCGAAAACATGTGCCGCACTTAGGTGCAAGCTGTTAGGATCATCGGAAAAATATAATTTAATTTATTTATTAAATGAAATTTCAATTTTTTCAATAACAATGCATATAATCGAATTTATTTGATTGAAATCGTGTTTATATGATCAAATGCATGCCGAAAACATGTGCCGCATTTAGGTGCTAGCTGTTAGGATCATTGCAAAAATTGAATTTAATTTATTTATTAAAGGAAATTTCCATTTTTTCTATAACAATGCATAAAATCCCATTTATTTGATTGAAATCGTGTTTATGTGATCAAATGCATGCCGAAAACATGTGCCGCGCTTAAGTGCAAGCTGTTAGGATCATTGCAAAAATTGAATTTGATTTATTTATTAAATGAAATTATAATTTTTTCAATAACAATGCATAAAGCCGAATTTATTTAATTGAAATCATATTTAAATGATCAAATGCATGCCGAAAACATGTGCACTTGGGTGCAAGCTGTTAGGATCATTGCAAAAATTGAATTTGATTTATTTATTAAATGCAATTTCAATTTTTTCAATAACAATGCATAAAGTCGAATTTATTTGATTGAAATCGTGTTAAAATGATCAAATACATGCCGAAAACATGTGCCGCACTTAGATAGAAGCTGTTAGGATCATTGGAAAAATTTAATTTAATTTATTTATTAAATAAAATTTCAATTTTTTCAATAACAATGCATAAAGTCAAATTTATTTGATTGAAATCTTGTTTAAATGATCGAATACATGCCGAAAACATGTGCCGCACTTAGGTGCAAGCTGTTAGGATCATTGCAAAAATTGAATTTGATTTATTCATTAAAGGAAATTACAATTTTTTCAATAACAATGCATAAAGCCGAATTTATTTAATTGAAATCGTATTAAAATTAACAAATGCATGCCGAAAACATATGCCGCACTTAGGTGCAAGCTGTTAGGATCATTGGAAAAATGTAATTTAATTTATTTATTAAATGAAATTTCAATTTTTTCAATAACAATGCATATAATCGAATTTATTTGATAGAAATCGTGTTTACATGATCAAATGCATGCCGAAAACATGTGCCGCATTTAGGTGCAAGCTGTTAGGATCATTGCAAAAATTGAATTTAATTTATTTATTAAAGCAAATTTCCATTTTTTCAATAACAATGCATAAAATCCCATTTATTTGATTGAAATCGTGTTTATGTGATCAAATGCATGCCGAAAACATATGCCGCGCTTAAGTGCAAGCTGTTAGGATCATGGCAAAAATTGAATTTGATTTATTTATTAAATGAAATTACAATTTTTTCAATAACAATGCATAAAGTCGAATTTATTTAATTGAATCCGTGTTTAAATGATCAAATGCATGCCGAAAACATGTGCCGCACTTAGGTGCAAGCTGTTAGGATCATTGCGAAAATTAAATTTATTTTATTTATAAAATGAAGTTTCAATTTTTTCAATAACAATGCTTTAAATCGAATTTATTTGATTGAAATCGTGTTTATAGGATCAAATACATGCCAAAAACATGTGCCGCACTTAGGTACAAGCTGTTAGGATCATTGGAAAAATATAATTTAATTTATTTATTAAATGAAATTACAATTTTTTCAATAACAATGCATAAAGTTTAATTTATTTGATTGAAATCGTGTTTATATGACCCAAAGCATGCCGAAAACATGTTTCGCACTTAGGTGCAAGCCATTAGGATCATTGCGAAAATTAAATTTAAATTTATTTATTAAATGATATTTCAATTTTTTCAATAACAATGCATAAAGTCGAATTTATTTGATTGAAATCGTGTTTATATGACCAAAAGCATGCCGAAAACATGTGTCGCACTTAGGTGCAAGCTATTAGGATTATTGCAAAAATTGAATTTAATATATTTATTAAAGGAAATTTCAATTTTTTCAATAACAATGCATAAAATCCCATTTATTTGATTTAAATCGTGTTTATGTGATCAAATGCATGCCGAAAACATGTGCCGCGCATTAATGCAAGCTGTTAGGATCATTGCAAAAATTGAATTTGATTTATTCATTAAAGGAAATTACAATTTTTTCAATAACAATGCATAAAGCCGAATTTATTTAATTGAAATCGTATTAAAATTAACAAATGCATGCCGAAAACATGTGCCGCACTTAGGTGCAAGCTGTTAGGATCATTGGAAAAATGTAATTTAATTTATTTATTAAATGAAATTTCAATTTTTTCAATAACAATGCATATAATCGAATTTATTTGATTAAAATCGTGTTTATATGATCAAATGCATGCCGAAAACATGTGCCGCAAGTAGGTGCAAGCTGTTAGGATCATTGCAAAAATTGAATTTAATTTATTTATTAAATGAAATTTCAATTTTTTCAATAACAATGCATAAAGTAGAATTTATTTGATTGAAATCGTGTTTATATGACCCAAAGCATGCCGAAAACATGTTTCGCACTTAGGTGCAAGCCATTAGGATCATTGCGAAAATTAAATTTAAATTTATTTATTAAATGATATTTCAATTTTTTCAATAACAATGCATAAAGTCGAATTTATTTGATTGAAATCGTGTTTATATGACCAAAAGCATGCCGAAAACATGTGTCGCACTTAGGTGCAAGCTATTAGGATCATTGCAAAAATTGAATTTAATATATTTATTAAATGAAATTTCAATTTTTTCAATAACAATGTATAAAGTCAAATTTGTTTGATTAAAATCGTATTTATATGAACAAAAGCATGCCGAATATATATGTCGCACTTAGGTGCAAGCTATTAGGATCATTGAGAAAATTAAATTTAATTTATTTATTAAATGAAATTTCAATTTTTTCAATACCAATGCATAAGGTCGAATTTATTTGATTGAAATCGTGTGTTTATATGATCAAATGCATGCCGATTACATGTGTCGCACTTAGGTGCAAGCAGTTAGGATCATAGGAAAAATTGAATTTAATATATTTATTAAATGAAATTTTAATTTTTTCAATAACAATGCATAAAGTCAAATTTGTTTGATTAAAATCGTGTTTATATGACCAAAAGCATGCCGAAAACATGTGTCACACTTAGGTGCAAACTGTTAGGATCATTGCGAAAATTAAATTTAATTTATTTATTAAATGAAATTTCATTTTTTTCAATAACAATTCATAAAGCCGAATTTAATCAAATAAAATCGTGTTTATATGATCAAATGCATGCCGAAAACATGTGCCGCATTTAGGTGCAAGCTGTTAGGATCATTGCAAAAATTGAATTTAATTTATTTATTAAAGGAAATTTCCATTTTTTCAATAACAATGCATAAAATCCCATTTATTTGATTGAAATCGTGTTTATGTGATCAAATGCATGCCGAAAACATATGCCGCGCTTAAGTGCAAGCTGTTAGGATCATGGCAAAAATTGAATTTGATTTATTTATTAAATGAAATTACAATTTTTTCAATAACAATGCATAAAGTCGAATTTATTTAATTGAATCCGTGTTTAAATGATCAAATGCATGCCGAAAACATGTGCCGCACTTAGGTGCAAGCTGTTAGGATCATTGTGAAAATTAAATTTATTTTATTTATCAAATGAAGTTTCAATTTTTTCAATAACAATGCTTTAAATCGAATTTATTTGATTGAAATCGTGTTTATATGATCAAATACATGCCAAAAACATGTGCCGCACTTAGGTACAAGCTGTTAGGATCATTGGAAAAATATAATTTAATTTATTTATTAAATGAAATTACAATTTTTTCAATAACAATGCATAAAGTTTAATTTATTTGATTAAAATCGTGTTTATGTGATCAAATGCATGCCGAAAACATATGCCGCACTTAGGTGCAAGCTGTTAGGATCATTGCAAAAATTGAATTTAATTTATTTATTAAAGGAAATTTCCATTTTTTCAATAACAATGCATAAAGTCTTATTTATTTGATTGAAATCGTATTTATGTGATCAAATGCATGCCGAAAACATGTGCCGCACTTAGGTGCAAGCTGTTAGGATCATTGCAAAAATTGAATTTAATTTATTTATTAAAGGAAATTTCAATTTTTTCAATAACAATGCATAAAATCCCATTTATTTGATTTAAATCGTGTTTATGTGATCAAATGCATGCCGAAAACATGTGCCGCGCATAAATGCAAGCTGTTAGGATCATTGCAAAAATTGAATTTGATTTATTCATTAAAGGAAATTACAATTTTTTCAATAACAATGCATAAAGCCGAATTTATTTAATTGAAATCGTATTAAAATTAACAAATGCATGCCGAAAACATGTGCCGCACTTAGGTGCAAGCTGTTAGGATCATTGGAAAAATGTAATTTAATTTATTTATTAAATGAAATTTCATTTTTTTCAATAACAATTCATAAAGCCGAATTTAATCAAATAAAATCGTGTTTATATGATCAAATGCATGCCGAAAACATGTGTCGTACTTAGGTGCAAGCTATTAGGATCATTGCGAAAATTAAATTTAATTTATTTATTAAATGAAACTTCAATTTTTTCAATAACAATGCTTAAAGTCGAATTTATTAGATTGAAATCATGTTTATATGACCAAAAGCATGCCGAAAACATGTGTCGCACTTAGGTGTAAGCCATTAGGATAATTGAGAAAATTAAATTAAATTTATTTATTAAATGAAATTTCAATTTTTTCAATAACAATGCATAAAGTCAAATTTGTTTGATTAAAACCGTGTTCATATGACCAAAAGCATGCCGAATAAATGTGTCGCACTTAGGTGCAAGCTATTAGGATCATTGCGAAAATTAAATTTAATTTATTTATTAAATGAAATTTCAATTTTTTCAATAACAATGCATAAAGTCAAATTTGTTTGATTGAAATCGTGTTTATAAGATTAAATGCATGTCAAAAACATGTGTCGCACTTAGGAGCAAGCTATTAGGATCATTGCGAAAATTAAATTTAATTTATTTATTAAATGAAATTTCAATTTTTTCAATAACAATGCATAAAGTCAAATTTGTTTGATTGAAATCGTGTTTATAAGATTAAATGCATGTCAAAAACATGTGCCGCACTTAGGTGCAAGCTGTTAGGATCATTGCAAAAATTGAATTTAATTTATTTATTAAATGAAATTTCAATTTTTTCAATAACAATGCATAAAGTAGAATTTATTTGATTGAAATCGTGTTTATATAACCCAAAGCATGCCGAAAACATGTTTCGCACTTAGGTGCAAGCTTTTGGATCATTGCGAAAATTAAATTTAAATTTATTTATTAAATGATATTTCAATTTTTTCAATAACAATGCATAAAGTCGAATTTATTTGATTAAAATCGTGTTTATATGACCAAAAGCATGCCGAAAACATGTTTCGCACTTAGGTGTAAGCCATAAGGATCATTGAGAAAATTAAATTAAATTTATTTATTAAATGAAATTTAAATTTTTTCAATAACAATGCATAAAGTCAAATTTGTTTGATTGAAACCGTGTTTATATGACCTAAAGCATGCCGAATATATGTGTCGCACTTAGGTGCAAGCTAATAGGATCATTGCGAAAATTAAATTTAATTTATTTATTAAATGAAATTTCAATTTTTTCAATAACAATGCATAAAGTCGAATTTATTTACTAGATAGAAATCGTGTTTATATGACCAAAAGCATGCCGAAAACATGTGTCGCACTTAGGTGCAAGCTATTAGGATCATTGCAAAAATTAAATTTAATATATTTATTAAATGAAATTTTAATTTTCTCAATAACAATGCATAAAGTCAAATTTGTTTGTATAAAATCGTGTTTATATGACCAAAAGCATGCCGAATACATGTGTCGCACTTAGGTGCAAGCCATTAGGATCATTGAGAAAATTAAATTTAATTTATTTATTAAATAAAATTTCAATTTTTTCAATAACAATGCATAAAGTCGAATTTATTTGGTTTAAATCGTGTTTATATGATCAAATGCATGCCGATTACATGTGTCGCACTTAGGTGCAAGCAGTTAGGATCATAGGAAAAATTGAATTTAATATATTTATTAAATGAAATTTCAATTTTTTCAATAACAATGCATAAAGTCAAATTTGTTTGATTAAAATCGTGTTTATATGACCAAAATCATGCCGAATACATGTGTCGCACTTAGGTGCAAGCTATTAGGATCATTGCGAAAATTAAATTTAATTTATTTATTAAATGAAATTTCAATTTTTTCAATAACAATGCATAAAGTCAAATTTATTTGATTGAAATCGTGTTTATATGATCAAATTCATGCCGAAAACATGTGTCACACTTAGGTGCAAACTGTTAGGATCATTGCGAAAATTAAATTTAATTAATTTATTAAATGAAATTTCAATTTTTTCAATAACAATGCATAAAGTCGAATTTATTTGATTGAAATCGGGTTTTTATGACCAAAAGCATGCCGAATACATGTGTCGCACTTAGGTGCAAGCTATGAGGATCATTGCGACAATTAAATTTAATTTATTTACTAAATGAAATTTCAATTTTTTCAAAAACAATGCATAAAGTCAAATTTGTTTGATTGAAACCGTGTTAATATGACCAAAAGCATGCCGAATACATGTGTCGCACTTAGGTGCAAGCTATTAGGATCATTGCGAAAATTAAAATTAATTTATTTACTAAATGAAATTTCAATTTTTTCAATAACAATGCATAAAGTCAAATTTATTTGATTGAAATCGTGTTTATATGATCAAATTTATGCCGAAAACATGGGTCACACTAGGTGCAAACTGTTAGGATCATTGCGAAAATTAAATTTAATTAATTTATTAAATGAAATTTCAATTTTTTCAATAACAATGCATAAAATCGAATTTATTTGATTGAAATCGTATTTTTATGACCAAAAGCATGCCGAATACATGTGTCGCACTTAGGTGCAAGCCATTAGGATCATTGAGAAAATTAAATTTAATTTATTTATTAAATGAAATTTCAATTTTTTCAATAACAATGCATAAAGTCGAATTTATTTGGTTGAAATCGTGTTTATATGATCAAATGCATGCCGATTACATGTGTCGCACTTAGGTGCAAGCAGTTAGGATCATAGGAAAAATTGAATTTTATATATTTATTAAATGAAATTTCAATTTTTTCAATAACAATGTATAAAGTCAAATTTGTTTGATTAAAATCTTGTTTATATGACCAAAAGCATGCCGAATATATGTGTCGCACTTAGGTGCAAGCTATTAGGATCATTGAGAAAATTAAATTTAATTTATTTATTAAATGAAATTTCAATTTTTTCAATACCTATGCATAAGGTCGAATTTATTTGATTGAAATCGTGTGTTTATATGATCAAATGCATGCCGATTACATGTGTCGCACTTAGGTGCAAGCAGTTAGGATCATAGGAAAAATTGAATTTAATATATTTATTAAATGAAATTTTAATTTTTTCAATAACAATGCATAAAGTCAAATTTGTTTGATTAAAATCGTGTTTATATGACCAAAAGCATGCCGAAAACATGTGTCACACTTAGGTACAAACTGTTAGGATCATTGCGAAAATTAAATTTAATTTATTTATTAAATGAAATTTCATTTTTTTCAATAACAAATCATAAAGCCGAATTTAATCAAATAAAATCGTGTTTATATGATCAAATGCATGCCGAAAACATGTGTCGTACTTAGGTGCAAGCTATTAGGATCATTGCGAAAATTAAATTTAATTTATTTATTAAATGAAACTTCAATTTTTTCAATAACAATGCTTAAAGTCGAATTTATTAGATTGAAATCATGTTTATATGACCAAAAGCATGCCGAAAACATGTGTCGCACTTAGGTGTAAGCCATTAGGATAATTGAGAAAATTAAATTAAATTTATTTATTAAATGAAATTTCAATTTTTTCAATAACAATGCATAAAGTCAAATTTGTTTGATTGAAACCGTGTTCATATGACCAAAAGCATGCCGAATAAATGTGTCGCACTTAGGTGCAAGCTATTAGGATCATTGCGAAAATTAAATTAAATTTATTTATTGAATGAAATTTCACTTTTTTCAATAACAATGCATAAAGTCAAATTTATTTGATTGAAATCGTGTTTCTTTGAGCAAATGCATGTCGAAAACATGTGTCGCACTCAGGTGCAAGCTATTAGGATCATTGCAAAAATTGAATTTAATATATATATTAAATGAAATTTCAATTTTTTCAATAACAATGCATAAAGTCGAATTTATTTGATTAAAATCGTGTTTATTTGATGATCAAATGCATGCCGAAAACATGTGTCGCACTTAGGTGCAAGCTATTAGGATCATTGCGAAAATTAAATTTAATTAATTTTTAAATGAAATTTCAATTTTTTCAATAACAATGCATAAAGTCGAATTTATTTATTAAATTGAAATCGTGTTTATATGACCAAAAGCATGCCGAAAACATGTGTCGCACTTAGGTGCTAGCTATTAGGATCATTGCAAAAATTGAATTTAATATATTTATTAAATGAAATTTTAATTTTTTCAATAACAATGCATAAAGTCAAATTTGTTTGATTGAAATCGTGTTTCTATGACCAAAAGCATGCTGAATACATGTGTCGCACTTAGGTGCAAGCTATTAGGATCATTGCGAAAATTAAATTTAATTTATTTATTAAATGAAATTTCAATTTTTTCAATAACAATGCATAAAGTCAAATTTGTTTGATTGAAATCGTGTTTATAAGATCAAATGCATGTCAAAAACATGTGTCGCACTTAGGAGCAAGCTATTAGGATCATTGCGAAAATTAAATTAAATTTATTTATTAAATGAAATTTCAATTTTTTCAATAACAATGCATAAAGTTAAATTTGTTTGATTGAAATCGTGTTTATATGACCAAAAGCATGCCGAAAACATGTGTCGCACCAAGGTGCAAGCTATTAGCATCATTGCAAAAATTGAATTTAATATATTTATTAAATGAAATTTCAATTTTTTCAATAAGAATGCATAAAGTCGAATTTATTTGATTGAAATCGTGTTTATATGACCAAAAGCATGCCGAATACATGTGTCGCACTTAAGTGCAAGCCATTGGGATCATTGCGAAAATTAAATTAAATTTTTGGGGGGTTTACGGGCTTGTCGTTGAATTGACTAGTTTTAATCTCCAGTGTTAAGTATTTATTCGCTATTCACACAAGATACAAGATAACCTAGGTCGTGAGCCGGGGTGTCGGTTGACTTGTCTCCCTCATACGGTTGGTGCGGACGGGGAAACGGCGGGGGTCTGTCAGGTGCACCTTCCGGGGGCTGACGCCGTGGTAGGTCCTCCTAGGCGGGAGGTCGATGGCGGTGAGTCGATAGGATGCAAGCCGGGGGGCCTCGCGTCCGAGGGGGGCGAGTTGGCGGCGTAACTGCTCGGTCGGCGACGGCGGGAGCGGATAGACGGCTCTGGGAGGCGGCGTGCAGTGGTGTCGTACGGATGGCCTCTTCTTCGGTGCGCGTGGGTAGACCTGTGGTTTCTTGGGGGATCCGTGGCGTGGCCTTGTCGATCGGGAGGTAGGCTCTGGTTTCACGGGGGTCGCCTTCAGCGGGGAAACGATGACTGGGAGCTTAGGACGTCGGAGGAATTCTTTGCACGCGCAGTGCCGTGCGCGGTTCCTGTGACGTCGGCGAGGGGTGGCCTGTGGGGCTGCTTGAGCCGCCACACACCCCCTTCCTAGTGATGGAGTCACTGTAGAAAACGTACGGTGAATTTGGTTTTCCAGGTAGGTTTCGTGCTGCTGGGCGGTGCCGTTTGGTGATCGGTTGCCGGGGGCGTTTGCTCTATGAACGCTGGCTTGACTCGTTGTGCAGCTACTGTCACTGGTTCTCCGTGTTTCTTAATGGTGAACGTGCTTCTGGTCCTCCTGACGATTTCGTATGGTCCGTCGTATGGTGGCTGGAGCGGTTTTCGGACGGCGTCGTGTCGTACGAAAACGTGTGTTGTCGTGTCTAAGTTTTTGAAGGTAAATGGCCTTTGTAGACTATGATTTGTTGTTTGCGTTGGTTGGATTTGTTGGACGTGTCTTCGGAGTTGCGTTACGTAGTTCTCTGGGTCGATGTCGTGTTCGGATGGCCTTTCGGTGAGAACTTCTCCTGGTAGTCTGATGGGGTTACCGTACACCATTTCTGCTGCGGTTGCTGCGATGTCTTCTTTCCAAGCGGAACGGATGCCGAGGAGTACGATGGGTAGTGTTTCGGTCCATGCTTCCGTTTGGTGGCACATCAGGGCTGATTTAAGGTGTCGGTGGAATCGTTCTACGAGTCCGTTTGCCTGGGGATGGTAAGCCGTGGTCCTGTGTCTCGTGAATCCGATCATTTGTTCTAATTGCTTGAACAATTGTGATTCGAATTGCCTGCCTTGGTCCGTCGTGACTCGGAGCGGTGCTCCGAATCTGGCTATCCAATTTGTAAAAAAATGTCGGGCTACCGTGCTGGCTTCCATGTTGGCCATGGGAATGGCTTCTGGCCATCATGTAAAGCGGTCAATGCACGTTAGTATGTATTTCTTCCCTCTGGATTCTGGGAGTGGTCCCACTATGTCTATGTGGACGTGGTCGAAGCGGGCTGACGGGAGCTGGAAAGCTGTTGCGGGTGGTGCGTTGTGTCTTGTTATCTTTGATCGTTGGCACTGTATGCACTGTCGGGTCCATTGTCTGCAGTCGGCTCGGATTTTGGGCCATACGAATTTTTCCGTGATGAGCTTTGTTGTCGGTCGAACTCCTGGGCGAGATAGCTGATGCAAGCTATTGAACACTTGTTTTCGGAATTTGGTCGTTACGTATGGTCTGGCTGTTTTTGTGGCTATGTCGCGGGAAAATAGATTTTTTTCAGCTGCAATCCTGTGTTTCCGTGGTCCAAGATGTGTTTGAGCTCCTGGTCCGTTTCTTGGTCGTTTCCAAGTGCTACGAGCTTGATTCCTGTTTCGATTTGCTCGATACGGGACAGTGTGTCTGCGACGATGTTGTCTTTCCCTGCTATGTGCTGGATATCGGTCGTAAATTGGCCGATGAAGTCGAGGTAGCGGAATTGTCTGGGTGTACTTTTTCCTGGTTTTTGTCGGAACGCGAACGTTATTGGTTTGTGGTCGGTGTACACTGTGAAGGATCGTCCTTCGAGGAGATGCTGATAATGCTTTATCGTGGCGTAAATTGCGAGCAATTCCCTGTCGTATGCCGCGTATTTTTGTTCTGCCGTGGTCAGTTTCCGCGATAGGAATGCCAGAGGTTTCCATTCTCAGTCTTGAAGTTGTTGGATGACGCTTCCTAAGGCTGTGTCTGACGCATCTGTCGTTACCGATAGTCGGGCATTGGGTTTGGGGTGTGTTAACAGTGTTGCGTTGGCTATCTGCTTTTTGCGCTCGGTGAACACGATTCGTGCTTCCTCGGTCCACGTGATGATTTGGTTGCCTTTTATTTTTCCTTTCAGAAGTTCGTTGAGTGGTGCTTGCACTCTCGCTGCGTCTGGGATGAATCTCCGATAATAGTTAATCATCCCGAGCATTTGTCTGAGCTTCTTCGCGGTTGCTGGCAATGTGAGGTTCTGGATTACTTCGACCTTGTCTGGGAGGGGTTCGGTTCCTTCTCCTGTGACTCGGTATCCTAGGAATGAGATTTCTGCTGTTCCGAAGCTGCACTTTGCTGGATTGATTATGATCCCGTTGTCGTGTAGTCTTTGGAATAGTTGTCGTAGATGCCTCGCGTGTTCTTCCTCTGATGTGGAAGCTATTAGTATATCGTCGATATATACAAAGCAAAATTCGAGGTCGTTTAGAATTTTGTCCATGAATCGTTGGAACGTCTGAGCTGCGTTGCGTAAACCGAATATCATGCAGGAGAACTCAAAAAGACCAAATGGGGTGGTTATGGCTGTTTTTTGTATGTCCTGCTCTGCTACTGGTATCTGGTTGTAAGCTCGTACTAGATCGACTGTGGAAAACCATGTTTTTCCGTGTAGCTGCTGTGCGAAGTCTTCGATGTGACGAATGTGGAATTCGTCTGGCATTGTTCTTCCGTTTAGTGCTCGGTAGTCGCCGCATGGTCGCCAGTCGGTGTTCTTTTTCGCTAGGAGATGTAGTGGAGATGACCATTGACTTTTTGATGGTCGGGCAATCCCTAGTTGGCACATCACTTGAAATTCTTTTTTTGCGATTTCCAGTTTATCCGGCGCGAGTCGTCTCGGTCTGCTCGCGATGGGAGGTCCTGGCGTGGTGTAAATTTCGTGATGCGTCGCGTGGCATTGCGGTTTTAATATACCAGCGGGTTTGCAGATGTCGGGAAATTCTTTCAGGATTTCGTGGAATTTCGATGTACTGTGTACGGTGCTGATCGTGGTGTAGTCAGCGTACTTCCCTCTTGTCGTGAGGTTGGTCTGTGCGTCGCACACTTTTTCGTTTCGCATGTCGACTAGTAATCCGTAGTGCGAGAGAAAGTCTGCGCCGATGATTGGTTTCTGCGTATCTGCTACTACGAATCGCCATGGAAAGTCTCGTCTCAGCTTGATGTCAAGGTTGAGGTTGATTGTTCCATATGTTTTAATTTCGGTGTCATTCGCCGCGTATAGTTTGTATGTTGTTGCTGCTCTTTTTCCTTGTATTAGTTGTCTCGGGAATATACAGATGTCTGCTCCGGTATCTATTAAAAAGCGTATTTTGGAGTGTTGATCCGTTACGAAAAGACGGCGCAGCTGTTGGGGCAAGTCATCTGCCGTCATGATTGACTGCCTTGGCCGTTTCCCGTGCTGGTGTTCGCTTTGCACGGTGGTCGGCAATTTCTGGCTTCTTTCCCGAACTTGAAGTGATACCAACACGTGTCGTAGGTTTGTTTATTTCGGTTTTGGTTTTGGCTTCGGGATCGACTTCGTATGTGAGGGCTTGGCTGGTCCTGTCGTGATGGACGTCTGCTGAACTGCGCATGGAGCTGTTGAACTTCTTCCACTAGTGTCTTCATCGTGTCGTTGTATGATGCACTGGCTTCGTTGATTTGCGGGGCCGTGGTGTTGACGATAGCATCTGCTAACTCGGATACTTCGTTGAGCTGGGCCTTGGTTTGCGTTGCTGATATGGCCTGGGCATTAGGCGGGAGTCGGGTGATCCATATTGAACGGAGCAACGCTTCGGGCACTGCCGATCCTGCGAGGTGCTGCAGGTGTCTCAGGAGTGGCGTCGTACGGATGGCCTCTTCTTCGGTGAGCGTAGGTAGACCAGTGGTTTCTTGGGGGATCCGTGGCGTGGCCTCGTCGATCGGGAGGTAGGCTGTTGTTTCACGGGGGTCGCCTTCAGCGGGGAAACGATGACTGGGAGCTTCGGACGTCGGAGGAACTCTCTGCATACATTTCGGTGTAGTCGGCGGGCAGCGGCTGGGGTGATCCTCCTGGGGCACTCCATAGGCGGCTTCCGGGGTCGTGTAGGCTCGTGTCGCACTACGGGGGATGGAGTTGGGTTTCGCTGGTGCAGGCTCGTATCGCGCTGCGGGTCGACAAGAGCTAAGGCGAGCAGGTTTAATATCACGCTGTAGGCCAGAGGAGAGAGCAGGTTCAAGATCACTCTGCTGTCTGTCTTCTTGTTCTGGCGTTTGAGGTCTTATGCCCATTGTGGCCGCTTTGGCCGGGGTGGGGGCGTGCGCGCGTCACGCAAGTTGGAAGGGGCGCGCGGGCGTCGCGCGTGGTAGGAAGGGCGCGCAGTGCCGTGCGCGGTTCCAGTGGCGTCGGCGTGGGGTGGCCTGTGGGGCTGCTTGAGCCGCCACAGGATCATAGGAAAAATTGAATTTAATATATTTATTAAATGAAATTTTAATTTTTTCAATAACAATGCATAAAGTCAAATTTGTTTGATTAAAATCGTGTTTATATGACCAAAAGCATGCCGAATGCATGTGTCGCACTTAGGTGCAAGCTATTAGGATCATTGCGAAAATTAAATTTAATTTATTCATTAAATGAAATTTCAATTTTTTCAATAACAATGCATAAAGTCAAATTTATTTGATTTAAATCGTGTTTATATGATCAAATTCATGCCGAAAACATGTGTCACACTCAGGTGCAAACTGTTAGGATCATTGCGAAAATTAAATTTAATTTATTTATTAAAGTAAATTTCAATTTTTTCAATAACAATGCATAAAGTCGAATATGATTGATTGAAATCGTGTTTATATTATCAAAAGCAAGCCGAAAACTTGTTTCGCACTTAGGTGCAAGCTCATAGGATCATTGCGAAAATTAAATTTAATTTATTTATTAAATGAAATTTCAATTTTTTCAATAACAATGCATAAAGTCGAATTTATTTGATTGAAATCGTGTTTATATGATCAAATGCATGCCGAAAACATGTATCGCACTAAGGTGCAAGCTATTAGGATCATTGCAAAAAATAAATTTATTTTATTTATTAAATGAAATTTCAATTTTTTAATAACAATGCATAAAATCAAATTTATTTGATTGAAATCTAGTTTATTTGATCAAATGTATGCCGAAAACATGTGTCGCACTTAGGTGCAAGCTATTAGGATCATTGCAAAAAATAAATTTAATTTAATTATTACATGAAATTTCAATTTTTTCAATAACAATGCATAAAGTCGAATTTATTTGATTTAAATCGTGTTTAAATAATTAAATGCATGCCGATTACATGTGTCGCACTTAGGTGCAAGCCGTTAGGATCATTGCGAAAATTAAATTTAATTTATTTATTAAATGAAATTTCAATTTTTTCAATAACAATGCATAGAGTCGAATTTATTTGATTGCAATCGTGTTTATATGACCTAAAGCATGCCGAAAACATGTTTCGCACTTAGGTGCAAGCTATTAGGATCATTGCGAAAATTAAATTTAAATTTATTTATTAAATGAAATTTCAATTTTTTCAATAACAATGCATAAAGTCGAATTGATTTGATTGAAATCGTGTTTATATGACCAAAAGCATGCCGAAAACATGTTTCGCACTTAGGTGCAAACTATTAGGATCATTGCGAAAATTAAATTTAATTTAAATTCAAAAAACGAAATATAGCCTGAATATATAAATATTCAACCTGTTCGTAACTCTGCAAGCAAAATTAAGTCTTACTAAGACTATAAACAAATAACTTATTGAAACAACTACTTCCCTGGCTAGTGCCACGCCGGATATTGTATGATACAAAAGAAATTTACGTTATTACTAGTACTAAGTACTAAGTGAAATAACATTGGTTTAAGATCCCTTATTTCTACCCACAGGACTAACTTGAAAAATAAAACTAAATTGAATTTGAAAACTTTAAATTATAAAACTGAACCAAAAAAAAAAAATATGTAAAAATTAAGTAAATAGCCATCTGCAGACGCGTTTCGAGATTTATCTCTCATCAGTGCAGCTTCGCATTTAAATTTAATGTTCAGGCTATATTTCGTTTTTTGAATTTATTTAATACTTTCTGCAATAAGTAAGGTTGTTTCTATTTTATTTAAATTTAATTAATTTATTAAATGAAATTTCATTTTTTTCAATAACAATGCATAAAGCCGAATTTATTTAAATAAAATCGTGTTTATATGATCAAATGCATGCCGAAAACATGTGTCGTACTTAGGTGCAAGCTATTAGGATCATTGCAAAAATTTAATTTAATATATTTATTAAATGAAATTTTAATTTTTTCAATAACAATGCATAAAGTTAAATTTGTTTGATTAAACTCGTTTTTATATAACCAAAAGCATGCCGAATACATGTGTCGCACTTAGGTGTAAGCCATTAGGATCATTGAGAAAATTAAATTTAATTTATTTAATAAATGAAATTTCAATTTTTTCAATAACAATGCATAAAGTCAAATTTATTTGATTGAAATCGTGTTTCTTTGATCAAATGCATGTCAAAAACATGTGTCGCACTTAGGTGCAAGCTATTAGGATCATTGCAAAAATTGAATTTAATATATTTATTAAATGAAATTTCAATTTTTTCAATAACAATGCATAAAGTCGAATTTATTTGATTAAAATCGTGTTTATTTGTTCAAATGCATGCCGAAAACATGTGTCGCACTTAGGTGGAAGCTATTAGGATCATTGCAAAAATTAAATTAAATTTATTTATTAAATGAAATTTCAATTTTTTCAATAACAATGCATAAAGTCGAATTTATTTATTAAATTGAAATCGTGTTTATATGACCAAAAGCATGCCGAAAACATGAGTCGCACTTAGGTGCAAGCTATTAGGATCATTGCAAAAATTGAATTTATTATATTTTTTAAATGAAATTTTAATTTTTTCAATACCAATGCATAAAGTCAAATTTGTTTGATAAAAATAATCGTGTTTATATGACCAAAAGCATGCCGAATACATGTGTCGCACTTAGGTACAAGCTTTTAGGATCATTGCGAAAATTAAATTTTATTTATTTATTAAATGAAATTTCCATTTTTTCAATAACAATGCATAAAGTCGAATTTATTTGATTGAAATCGTGTTTATATGATTAAATGCATGCCGAAAACATGTGTCGCACTTAGGTGCAAGCTATTAGGATCATTGCAAAAATTGGATTTAATATATTTATTAAATGAAATTTTAATTTTTTCAATAACAATGCATAAAGTCAAATATATTAGATTGAAATCGTGTTTAAATGATCAAATGCATGCCGAAAACATGTGTCGCACTTAGGTGCATGCTATAAGGATCATTGCGAAAATTAAATTTAATTTATTTATTAAATAAAATTTAAATTTTTTCAATAACAATGCATAAAGTCGAATTTATTTATTAGATTGAAATCGTGTTTATATGACCAAAAGCATGCTGAAAACATGTGTCGCACTTAGGTGCAAGCTATTAGGATCATTGCAAAAATAAAATTTAATATATTTATTAAATGAAATTTTAATTTTTTCAATAACAATGCATAAAGTCAAATTTGTTTGATTAAAATCGTGTTTATATGACCAAAAGCATGCCGAATACATGTGTCGCACTTAGGTGCAAGCTATTAGGATCATTGCGAAAATTAAATTTAATTTATTTATTAAATGAAATTTCAATTTTTTCAATAACAATGAATAAAGTCAAATATATTAGATTGAAATCGTGTTTATATGATCAACTGCATGCCGAAAACATGTATCGCACTTAGGTGCAAGCTATTAGGATCATTGCAAAAAATTAATTTATTTTATTTATTAAACGAAATTTCAATTTTTAAATAACAATGCATAAAATCAAATTCATTTGATTGAAATATAGTTTATTTGATCAAATGCATGCCGAAAACATGTGTCGCACTTAGGTGCGAGCTATTAGGATCATTGCGAAAATTAAATTTAATTTATTTATTAAATGAAATTTCAATTTTTTCAATAACAATGCATAGAGTCGAATTCATTTGATTGAAATCGTGTTTATATGATCAAATGCATGCCGATTACATGTGTCGCACTTAGGTGCAAGCCGTTAGGATCATTGCGAAAATTAAACTTATTTTATTTATTCAAAGAAATTTCAATTTTTTCAATAACAATACATGGAGTCAAATTTATTTGATCGAAATCAAGTTTATTTGATCAAATGCATGCCGAAAACATGTGTCGCACTTAGGTGCAAGCTATTAGGATGATTGCAAAAAATAAATTTATTTTATTTATTAAATGAAATTTTAATTTTTAAAAAACCAATGCATAAAGTCGAATTTATTTGATTAAAATCGTGTTTAGATGATTAAATGCATGCGATTACATGTGCCGCACTTAGGTGCAAGCTGTTAGGATCATTGCAAAAATTGAATTTAATTTATTCATTAAATAAAATTTCAATTTTCTCAATAACAGTGCAAGCTGTTAGGATCATTGCGAAAATTAAATTTAATTTATTTATTAAATGAAATTTAAATTTTTTCAATAACAATGAATAAAGTCGAATTTATTTCATTGAAATCGTGTTTATATAACCAAAAGCATGCCGAAAACATGTGTCGCACTTGGGTGCAAGCTATTAGGATTATTGCGTAAATTAAATTTAATTTTGTTTATGCTGGAAGCTTCTACTTCGTTATAGATTTTAAATATTATAATAAAACACTTTTAACTTTGTTTTGTATAACTTATATATTTATTTTTGTGACTTAAGTTTCGGTAATACAATTACCATTTTCAAACAAGTGTTTTAAAAACCGATTTACAAAGGTATATATACAGGTAAGATACAGATAAAAACTAATTACACAACACTTCTTGTTTGAAAATGGAAATTGTATTACCGAAAGTTAAGTCACAAAAATAAATATATAAGTTATACAAAACAAAGTTAAAAGTGTTTTATTATAATAAATTTAATTTATTTATTAAATTAAATTTCAATTTTTTCAATAACAATGCATAAAGTCGAATTTATTTGATTGAAATCGTGTTTATATGACCAAAAGCATGCCGAATACATGTTTCGCACTTAGGTGCAAGCTATTAGGATCATTGCGAAAATTAAATCTAATTTATTTATTAAATGAAATTTTATTTTTTTCAATAACAATGCATAAAGCCGAATTTATTTAAATAAAATCGTGTTTATATGATCAAATGCATGCCGAAAACATATGTCGCACTTAGGTGCAAGCTATTAGGATCATTGCGAAAATTAAATTTAATTTATTTATTAAATGAAACTTCAATTTTTTCAATAACAATGCTTAAAGTCGAATTTATTAGATTGAAATCATGTTTATATGACCAGAAGCATGCCGAAAACATGTGTCGCACTTAGGTGAAAAGCTATTAGGATCATTGCGAAAATTAAATTAAATTTATTTATTAAATGAAATTTCAATTTTTCCAATAACAATGCATAAAGTCAAATTTATTTGATTGAAATCGTGTTTATATGACCAAAAGCATGCCGAATACATGTGTCGCACTTAGGTTCAAGCTATTAGGATCATTGCGAAAATGTAATTTAATTTATTTATTAAATTAAATTTCAATTTTTTGAATAACAATGCATAAAGTCAAATTTGTTTGTTTGAAATCGTGTTTATATGATCAAATGCATGTCGAAAACATGTGTCGTACTTAGGTGCAAGCTGTTAGGATCATTGCAAAAATTGAATTTAATATATTTATTAAATGAAATTTGAATTTTTTCAATTACAATGCATAAAGTCAAATTTGTTTGATTGAAATCGTGTTTATATGGCCAAAAGCATGCTGAATACTTATGCCGCACTTACGTGCAAGCTATTAGGATCATTGCAAAAATTGAATTTAATACATTTATTAAATGAAATTTCAACTTTTTCAATAACACTGCATAAAGTCAAATTTTTTTGATTGAAATCGTATTTATATGACCAAAAGCATGCCGAATACATGTGTCGCACTTAGGTGCAAGGCATTAGGATCATTGCGAAAATTAAATTTAATTTATTTATTAAATGAAATTTCAATTTTTTCAATAACAATGCATAAAGCCGAATTTATTTAAATAAAATCATGTTTATATGATCAAATGCATGCCGAAAACATGTGTCGTACTTAGGTGCAAGCTATTAGGATCATTGCGAAAATTAAATTAAATTTATTTATTAAATGAAACTTCCATTTCTTCAATAACAATGCTTAAAGTCGAATTTATTAGATTGAAATCATGCTTATATGACCAAAAGCATGCTGAAAACATGTGTCGCACTTAGGTGCAAGCCGTTAGGATCATTGCGAAAATTAAACTTATTTTATTCATTAAATGAAATTTCAATTTTTTCAATACCAATGCATAAAGTCGAATTTATTTGATTGAAATCGTGTTTATATGATCAAATGCATGCCGATTACATGTGTCGCACTTAGGTGCAAGCAGTTGGGATCATGGGAAAAAGTGAATTTAATATATTTATTAAATGAAATTTAAATTTTTTCAATAACAATGCATAAAGTCAAATTTGTTTGATTAAAATCGTGTTTATATGACCAAAAGCATGCCGAATACATGTGTTGCACATTGGTGCAAGCTATTAGGATCATTGCGAAAATTAAATTTAATTTATTTATTAAATGAAATTTCAATTTTTTCAATAACAATGCATAAAGTCGAATTAATTTGATTGAAATCGTATTTATATGATCAAATGCATGCCGAAAACATGTGTCGCACTTAGGTGCAAGCCGTTAGGATCATTGCGAAAATTAAACTTATTTTATTCATTAAATGAAATTTCAATTTTTTCAATACCAATGCATAAAGTCGAATTTATTTGATTGAAATCGTGTTTATATGATCAAATGCATGCCGATTACATGTGTCGCACTTAGGTGCAAGCAGTTGGGATCATGGGAAAAAGTGAATTTAATATATTTATTAAATGAAATTTAAATTTTTTCAATAACAATGCATAAAGTCAAATTTGTTTGATTAAAATCGTGTTTATATGACCAAAAGCATGCCGAATACATGTGTCGCACTTAGGTGCAAGCTATTAGGATCATTGCGAAAATTAAATTTAATTTATTTATTAAATGAAATTTCAATTTTTTCAATAACATTGCATAAAGTCAAATTTATTTGATTTAAATCGTGTTTATATGATCAAATGCATGCCGAAAACATGTATCGCACTTAGGTGCAAGCTATTAGGATCATTGCAAAAAATAAATTTATTTAATTTATTAAATGAAATTTCAATTTTTAAATACCAATGCATAAAATAAAATTTATTTGATTGAAATCTAGTTTATTTGATCAAATGCATGCCGAAAACATGTGTCGCACTTAGGTGCAAGCTATTAGGATCATTGCAAAAAATAAATTTAATTTAATTATTAAATGTAATTTCAATTTTTTCAATAACAATGCATAAAGTCGAATTTATTTGATTGAAATCGTGTTTAAATAATTAAATGCATGCCGATTACATGTGTCGCACTTAGGTGCAAGCCGTTAGAATCATTGCGAAAATTAAACTTATTTTATTTATTAAATTAAATTTCAATTTTTTCAATAACAATGCATAAAGTCGAATTTATTTGATTGAAATCGTGTTTATTTGATCAAATGCATGCCGATTACATGTGTCGCACTTAGGTGCGAGATATTAGGATCATTGCGAAAATTAAATTTAATTTATTTATTAAATGAAATTTCAATTTTTTCAATAACAATGCATAGAGTCGAATTTATTTGATTGCAATCGTGTTTATATGACCTAAAGCATGCCGAAAACATGTTTCGCACTTAGGTTCATGCTATTAGGATCATTGCGAAAATGTAACTTAATTTATTTATTAAATGAAATTTCAATTTTTTGAATAACAATGCATAAAGTCAAATTTGTTTGATTGAAATCGTGTTTATATGATCAAATGCATGTCGAAAACATGTGTCGTACTTAGGTGCAAGCTGTTTGGATCATTGCAAAAATTGAATTTAATATGTTTATTAAATGAAATTTTAATTTTTTCAATTACAATGCATAAAGTCAAATTTGTTTGATTTAAATCGTGTTTATATGGCCAAAAGCATGCTGAATACTTATGCCGCACTTACGTGCAAGCTATTAGGATCATTGCAAAAATTGAATTTAATACATTTATTAAATGAAATTTCAACTTTTTCAATAACAATGCATAAAGTCAAATTTGTTTGATTGAAATCGTGTTTATATGACCAAAAGCATGCCGAAAACATGTGTCGCACTTAGGTACAAGCTATTAGGATCATTGCGAAAATTAAATTTAATTTATTTATTAAATGAAATTTCAATTTTTCCAATAACAATGCATAAAGTCAAATTTGTTTGATTGAAATCGTGTTTAAATGACCAAAAGCATGCCGAATACATGTGTCGCACTTAGGTGCAAGCCATTAGGATCATTGCGAAAATTAAATTAAATTTATTTATTAAATGAAATTTCAATTTTTTCAATAACAATGCGTAAGCCAAATTTATTTGATAGAAATCGTGTTTATAAGATCAAATGCATGTCGAAAACATGTTTCGCACTCAGGTGCAAGCTATTAGGATCATTGCGAAAATTAAATTAAATTTATTTATTTAATGAAATATCAATTTTTTCAATAACAATGCTTAAAGTCGAATTTATTAGATTTAAATCATGTTTATATGACCAAAAGCATGCCGAAAACATGTGTCGCACTTGGGTGCAAGCTATGAGGATCATTGCAAAAATTGAATTTAATATATTTATTAAATTAAATTTTAATTTTTTCAATAACAATGCATAAAGTTAAATTTGTTTGATTAAAATCGTTTTTATATGACCAAAAGCATGTCGAATACATGTGTCGCACTTAGGTGTAAGCCATTAGGATCATTGAGAAAATTAAATTTAATTTATTTATTAAACGAAATTTCAATTTTTTCAATAACAATGCATAAAGTCAAATTTGTTTGATTGAAACCGTGTTTATATGACCAACAGCATGCCGAAAATATGTGTCGCACTTAGGTGCAAGCTATTAGGATCATTGCGAAAATTAAATTTAATTTATTTATTAAATGAAATTTCAATTTTTTCAATAACAATGCATAAAGTCAAATTTATTTGATTGAAATCGTGTTTCTTTGAACAAATGGATGTCGAAAACATGTGTCGCACTTAGGTGCAAGCTATTAGGATCATTGCAAAAATTGAATTTAATATATTTATTAAATGAAATTTCAATTTTTTCAATGACAATGCATAAAGTCGAAGTTGTTTGATTAAAATCTAGTTTATTTGATCAGATGCATGCCGAAAACATGTGTCGCACTTAGGTACAAGCTATTAGGATCATTGCGAAAATTAAATTTAATTTATTTATTAAATGAAATTTCAATTTTTTCAATAACAATGCATAAAGTAGAATTTATTTATTAAATTGAAATCGTGTTTATATGACCAAAAGCATGCCGAAAACATGTGTCGCACTTAGGTGCAAGCTATTAGGATCATTGCAAAAATTGAATTTATTATATTTTTTAAATGAAATTTTATTTTTTTCAATAACTATGCATAAAGTCAATTTTTTTTGATAAAAATCGTGTTTATATGACCAAAAGCATGCCGAATACATGTGTCGCACTTAGGTGCAAGCTTTTAGGATCATTGCGAAAATTAAATTAAATTTATTTATTAAATGAAATTTCCATATTTTCAATAACAATGCATAAAGTCGAATTTATTTGATTGAAATCGTGTTTATATGATCGAATGCATGCCGAATACATGTGTCGCACTTAGGTGCAAGCTTTTAGGATCATTGCGAAAATTAAATGTAATTTATTTAAGTGCTGGCTGTTTCAAATTTAAATTAGTGACGACTGATGATATTAGCAATATCTTGTACAGTATTAAGTCAAATGCCATGGGTTCAGATGGAATTAATATAATAATGCTTACATTTTGCTGTCCATATTTAATTCCTTATCTAACGCATATTATCAACTGTTGTATTGAGCAATCCGTTTTTCCGAATAGTTGGAAATTAGCCACCATTATACCGATCCCTAAAGTTGATTGTCCTTCTGGTCTTAAAGACTTAAGGCCTATCAGTATATTACCGGTTGTGTCAAAAGTATTAGAGCGTGTGCTTAAATCTCAAATTGCCGAATTTCTTGAAAGGAATAATTTGCTATCTCCTTTACAATCAGGTTTCAGACCGTACTTTAGTTGTTCCACCGCCCTGCTTAATATTACAGATGCTATTTTAGCCGCTACCGATAAGGGTCTTTTAACATGTATGGTTTTACTCGACTATAGCAAAGCCTTTGATACTATTAGCCATGAGTTGTTGGGGGCAAAGCTCCGTTACATTGGTTTTGATAACGATGCAGTTAGCTTGGTAGCTAGTTTTTTGGACAATCGTCGACAAAGGGTCCAAATAGATGGTTCAATCTCCGAGTCTGCTGAGGTAAACGCTGGTGCCCCCAAGGATCAATATTGGGTCCAATTTTATTCTCCATTTATACGTCATCCCTCACTGATGTCTTAGAACATTGCACTGCAAATTTATACGCAGATGACACACAAATACTATATTCTTTTAAACCTGAAGACACTGTTCTAGCTGGTAATAATATCTCCTCCGATTTATCAAAATTGGTGAATTTCTCCCGTAACCACTCACTATCTATTAATGCCAAAAAGTCTTCAACGATGTTATTTGGCCCTCGCAGTTTAGTAGAATCATCAAAAAGAGTACTCCAAATTAAAATTGATAGCACTATTCTACCCTTTGTGGATAATATTCGAAACTTAGGCCTTGTTATTGATACTGATTTGCGTTTTAAACTGCACATAAATAAGTGTATTGCCCGATCTTTTCTAAGCTTAAAAATGCTTTACTCCAGTAGACACTATCTATCTATTAAGACCAAACGTATGTTGTGCGACACACTAGTTCTAAGTCATTTTAATTTTGCTGACGTCGTTTATAATGCTTGTCTAGATCAAACCACTATAAATCGCATTCAGAGGGTTCAAAATTCGTGTATGCGTTTAATATTTGGCATTCGCAAATTTGATCACATTTCCAGCAAACTGAGTGACTTAAACTGGTTAAATATGTCTAATCGCCGTATGCTACATTGTTGCACCCTTTATCACAAAATAATACAATCTCGTACGCCTCCTTATCTCTACAACAGGATTGTGTTCCGTTCTGATGTACACAATATCAATGTGAGATTCAGAGGTATTATCTCACCGCCATATCACAAGTCTGCAATCTTTGAGAGATCATTTTCTTACAATATTTATAAAATTTATAATAAAATACCAACGCAATTAAAAAATCTCACATTGATTAATTTTAAACATGAGATACGTTGTAAGTTGATGAGGAATGAGTTTTAAATATGTCAGCATATATCAAAACAAATTTTTAAGTATGTACAATGCATTCGATTTCAAACAGTACCAAATTTAATTTTTTATTTTACTAAATTTAAATGCTTAATTTTAATATTACCTTTCATTTAATTGATATAGTAGGTTAAGTGGAAGAGCAGTTAATAGTTGAATAAACTAACTGAACTTCGCCTACTCTTGTGAATTTAATATTTGTAATTACCTTTTTATTAATAAAGACAATTTATTATTATTATTATTATTATTATTTATTAAATAAAATTTCAATTTTTTCAATAACAATGCATAAAGTCCAATTTATTTATTAGATTGAAATCGTTTTTATATGACCAAAAGCATGCCGAAAACATGTGTCGCACTTAGGTGCAAGCTATTAGGATCATTGCAAAAATTGAATTTAATATATTTATTAAATGAAATTTTAATTTTTTCAATAACAATGCATAAAGTCAAATTTGTTTGATTAAAATCGTGTTTATTTGACCAAAAGCATGCCGAATACATGTGTTGCACTTAGGTGCAAGCTGTTAGGATCATTGCGAAAATTAAATTTAATTTATTTATTAAATGAAATTTCAATTTTTTCAATGACAATGCATAAAGTCAAATTTGTTTGATTGAAATCGTGTTTATATGACCAAAAGCATGCCGAATCCATGTGTCGCACTTAGGTGAAAAGCTATTAGGATCATTGCGAAAATTAAATTAAATTTATTTATTAAATGAAATTTCAATTTTTCCAATAACAATGCATAAAGTCAAATTTATTTGATTAAAATCATGTTTATATGACCAAAAGCATGCCGAATACATATGTCGCACTTAGGTGCAAGCTATTAGGATCATTGCGAAAATGTAATTTAATTTATTTATTAAATGAAATTTCAATTTTTTGAATAACAATGCACAAAGTCAAATATGATTGATTGAAATCGTGTTTATATGACCAAAAGCATACCGAATACATGTGTCGCACTTAGGTGTAAGATATTAGGATCATTGCGAAAATTAAATTAAATTTATTTATTAAATGAAATTTCAATTTTTCCAATAACAATGCATAAAGTCAAATTTATTTGATTAAAATCGTGTTTATATGACCAAAAGCATGCCGAATACATATGTCGCACTTAGGTGCAAGCTATTAGGATCATTGCGAAAATTAAATTTAATTTATTTATTAAATGAAATTTCAAGTTTTTCAATAACAATGCATAAAGTCGAATTTATTTGAATAAAATCGTGTTTATATGATAAAATGCATGTCGAAAACATGTGACGCACTTAGGTGCAAGGTATTAGGATCATTGCAAAAATTGAATTTAAATTATTTATTAAATGAAATTTAATTTTTTCAATAACAATGCATAAAGTCGAATTTGTTAGATTGAAATCGTATTTATATGACCAAAAGCATGCCGAAAACATATGTCGCACTTAGGTGCAAGCTATTAGGATCATTGCAAAAATTAAATTTAATTTATTTATTAAATGAAATTTCAATTTTTTCAATGACAATGCATAAAGTCAAATTTGTTTGATTGAAATCGTGTTTAAATGACCAAAAGCATGCCGAATCCATGTGTCGCACTTAGGTGAAAAGCTATTAGGATCATTGCGAAAATTAAATTAAATTTATTTATTAAATGAAATTTCAATTTTTCCAATAACAATGCATAAAGTCAAATTTATTTGATTAAAATCGTGTTTATATGACCAAAAGCATGCCGAATACATGTGTCGCACTTAGGTGCAAGCTGTTAGGATCATTGCGAAAATTAAATTAAATTTATTTATTAAATGAAATTTCAATTTTTTCAATAACAATGCATAAAGTCAAATTTGTTTGATTGAAATCGTGTTTATATGACCAAAAGCATGCCGAATCTATGTGTCGCACTTAGGTGCAAGCTATTAGGATCATTGCGAAAATTAAATTTAATTTATTTATTAAATGAAATTTCAATTTTTTTCAATTACAATGCATAAAGTCAAATTTATTTGATTGAAATCGTGTGTATATGACCAAAAGCATGCCGAATACATGTGTCGCACTTAGGTACAAGCTGTTAGGATCATTGCGAAAATGTAATTTAATTTATTTATTAAATGAAATTTCAATTTTTTGAATAACAATGCATAAAGTCAAATTTGTTTGATTTAAATCGTGTTTATATGATCAAATGCATGTCGAAAACATGTGTCGTACTTAGGTGCAAGCTGTTAGGATCATTGCAAAAATTGAATTTAATATATTTATTAAATGAAATTTAAATTTTTTCAATACCAATGCATAAAGTCGAATATGACCGATTGAAATCGTATTTATATGACCAAAAGCATGCCAAATACATGTGTCGCACTTAGGTGCAAGCTATTAGGATCATTGCGAAAATTAAATTAAATTTATTTATTAAATGAAATTTCAATTTTTTTCAATAACAATGCACAAAGTCAAATTTATTTGATTGAAATCGTGTGTATATGACCAAAAGCTTGCCGAATACATGTGTCGCACTTAGGTGTAAGCTATTAGGATCATTGCGAAAATTAAATTAAATTTATTTATTAAATGAAATTTCATTTTTTTCAATAACAATGCATAAAGTCAAATTTGTTTGATTGAAATCGTGTTTATATGATCAAACGCATGCCGAATCCATGTGTCGCACTTAGGTGCAAGCTATTAGGATCATTGCGAAAATTAAATTTAATTTATTTATTAAATGAAATTTCAATTTTTTCAATAACAATGCATAAAGTCAAAATTATTTGATTGAAATCGTGTTTATATGATCAAAAGCATGCCGAATATATGTGTCGCACTTAGGTGCAAGCTATTAGGATCATTGCGAAAATTAAATTAAATTTATTTATTAAATGAAATTTCAATTTTTTTCAATAACAATGCACAAAGTCAAATTTATTTGATTGAAATCGTGTGTATATGACCAAAAGCTTGCCGAATACATGTGTCGCACTTAGGTGTAAGCTATTAGGATCATTGCGAAAATTAAATTAAATTTATTTATTAAATGAAATTTCATTTTTTTCAATAACAATGCATAAAGTCAAATTTGTTTGATTGAAATCGTGTTTATATGATCAAACGCATGCCGAATCCATGTGTCGCACTTAGGTGCAAGCTATTAGGATCATTGCGAAAATTAAATTTAATTTATTTATTAAATGAAATTTCATTTTTTTCAATAACAATGCATAAAGTCAAATTTGTTTGATTGAAATCGTGTTTATATGATCAAAAGCATGCCGAATACATGTGTCGCACTTAGGTGCAAGCTATTAGGATCATTGCAAAAATTGAATTTAATACATTTATTAAATGAAATTTCAACTTTTTCAATAACAATGCATAAAGTCAAATTTGTTTGATAGAAACCGTGTTTATATGACCAAAAGCATGCCGAATACATGTGTCGCACTTAGGTGCAAGGCATTAGGATCATTGCGAAAATTAAATTTAATTTATTTATTAAATGAAATTTCAATTTTTCCAATAACAATGCATAAAGTCAAATCTGTTTGATTGAAATCGTGTTTAAATGACCAAAAGCATGCCGAATACATGTGTCGCACTTAGGTGCAAGCCATTAGGATCATTGCGAAAATTAAATTTAATTTATTTATTAAATGAAATTTCAATTTTTTCAATAGCAATGCGTAAGTCAAATTTGTTTGATTGAAATCGTGTTTATAAGATCAAATGCATGTCGAAAACATGTGTCGCACTTAGGAGCAAGCTATTAGGATCATTGCGAAAATTAAATTAAATTTATTTATTTAATGAAATTTCAATTTTTTCAATAACAATGCATAAAGTTAAATTTGTTTGATTGAAATCGTGTTTATATGACCAAAAGCATGCTGAAAACATGTGTCGCACCAAGGTGCAAGCTATTAGCATCATTGCAAAAATTGAGTTTAATTTATTTATTAAATGAAATTTAAATTTTTTCAATAACAATGCATAAAGTCGAATTTATTTGATTGAAATCGTGTTTATATGACCAAAAGCATGCCGAATACATGTGTCGCACTTAAGTGCAAGCCATTGGGATCATTGCGAAAATGAAATTAAATTTTTGGGGGGTTTACGGGCTTGTCGTTGAATTGACAAGTTTTAATCTCCAGTTTTAAGTATTTATTCGCTATTCACACAAGATACAAGATAACCTAGGTCGTGAGCCGGGGTGTCGGTTGACTTGTCTCCCTCCTACGGTTGGTTCGGACGGGAAAACGGCGGGGGTCTGTCAGGTGCACCTTCCGGGGGCTGACGCCGTGGTAGGTCCTCCTAGGCAGGATGTCGATGGCGGTGAGTCGATAGGATGCAAGCCGAGTGGCCTCGCGTCCGAGGGGGGCGAGTTGGCGGCGTAACTGCTCGGTCGGCGACGGCGGGAGCGGAGAGACGGCTCTGGGAGGCGGCGTGCAGTGGCGTCGTACGGATGGCCTCTTCTTCAGTGAGCGAGGGTAGACCAGTGGTTTCTTGGGGGATCCGTGGCGTGGCCTCGTCGATCGGAAGGTAGGCTGTGGTTTCACGGGCGTCGCCTTTAGCGGGGAAACGATGACTGGGAGCTTCGGACGTCGGAGGAACTCTCTGCATACATTTCGGTGTAGTCGGCAGGCAGCGGCTGGGGTGATCCTCCTGGGGCACTCCATAGGCGGCTTCCGGGGTCGTGTAGGCTCGTGTCGCACTACGGGGGATGGAGTTGGGTTTCGCTGGTGCAGGCTCGTATCGCGCTGCGGGTCGAGGAGAGCTAAGGCGAGCAGGTTCAATATCACGCTGTAGGCCAGAGGAGAGAGCTGGTTCAAGATCACTCTGCTGTCTTGCAAAAATTGAATTGAATTTATTCATTAAATGAAATTTCAATTTTTTTCAGTAACAATGCATAAAGTCAAACTTATTTGATTGAAATCGTGTTTATATGATTAAATGCATGCCGAAAACATGTGCCGCACTTGGGTGCAAGCTGTTACGATCATTGCAAAAATTGAATTTAATTTATTTATTAAATGAAATTTCAATTTTTTCAATAACAATGCATAGAGTCGAATTTATTTGATTGAAATCGTGTTCATTCGACCAAAAGCATGCCGAAAACATGTTTCGCACTTAGGTGCAAGCTATTAGGATCATTGCAAAAATTGAATTTAATATATTTATTAAATAAAATTTCAATTTTTTCAATAACAATGCATAAAGTCAAATTTGTTTGATTGAAATCGTGTTTATATGACCAAAAGCATGCCGAATACATGTGTCGCACTTAGGTGCAAGCTATTAGGATCATTGCGAAAATTAAATTTAATTTGTTTATTAAATAAAATTTCAATTTTTTCAATAACAATGCATAAAGTCAAATATATTTGATTGAAATCGTGTTTATATGACCAAAAGGATGCCGAAAACATGTTTCGCACTTAGGTGCAAGCTATTAGGATCATTGCGAAAATGAAATTTAATTTATTTATTAAATGAAATTTCAATTTTTTCAATAAAAATGCATAAAGTAAAGATTGTTTAATTGAAAACGTGTTTATATGACCAAAAGCATGCCGAATACATATGTCGCACTTAGGTACAAGCTATTAGGATCATTGCGAAAAATAAATTTAATTTATTTATTAAATTAAATTTCAATTTTTTCAAAAACAATGGATAAAGTAAAATTTGTTTGATTGAAATCGTGTTTATATGACCATAAGCATGCCGAATCCACGTGTCTCACTTAGGTGCAAGCTATTAGGATCATTGCGAAAATTAAATTAAAATTATTTATTAAATGAAAATTCAATTTTTTCAATAACAATGGATAAAGTAAAATTTGTTTGATTGAAATCGTGTTTATATGACCATAAGCATGCCGAATCCACGTGTCTCACTTAGGTGCAAGCTATTAGGATCATTGCGAAAATTAAATTAAATTTATTTATTAAATGAAAATTCAATTTTTTCAATAACAATGAATAACGTCAAATTTTTTTGATTGAAATCGTGTGTATATGACCACAAGCATGCCGAATACATGTGTCGCACTTAGGTGCAAGCCATTAGGATCATTGCGAAAATTAAATTTAATTTATTTATTAAATGAAATTTCAATTTTTTCAATAACAATACATAAAGTCAAATTTGTTTGATTGAAATCGTGTTTATGGGATCAAATGCATGTCGAAAATATGTGTCGCACTTAAAAGCAAGCCATTAGGATCATTGCGAAAATTAAATTAAATTTATTTATCAAATGAAATTTCAATTTTTTCAATAACAATGCATAAAGTTAAATTTGTTTGATTGAAATCGTGTTTATATGACCGAAAGCATGCCGAAAACATGTGTCGCACTTAGGTGCAAGCTATTGGGATCATTGCGAAAATTAAATTAAATTTATTTATTAAATGAAATTTTAATTTTTTCAATAACTATGCATAAAGTCAAATTTGTTTGATTAAAATCGTATTTATATGTCCAAAAGCATGCCGAATATATGTGTCGCACTTAGGTGCAAGCTATTAGGATCATTGCAAAAATTAAATTTAATTTATTTGTTAATTGAAATTTCAATTTTTTCAATAACAATGCCTAAAGTCGAATTTATTTGATTGAAATCGTGTTTATAAGATCATATGCATGTCGAAAACATGTGTCGCATTTAGGTGCAAGCCATTAGGATGATTGCAAAAATTGAATTTTATATATTTATAATAATAATCTCTTTAATAATAAGATAATAATTAAATGAAATTTTATTTTTTCCAATAACAGTGCATAAAGTCGAATTTATTTGATTGAAATCGTATTTATAAGATCAAATGCATGTCGAAAACATGTGTCGCACTTAGGTGCAAGCCATTAGGATCATTGCGAAAAGTAAATTAAATTTATTTATAAAATGAAATTTCAATTTTTTCAATAACTACGCATAAAGTCAAATTTGTTTGATTGAAATCGTGTTTATAAGATTAAATGCATGTCGAAAACATGTGTCGCACTTAGGTGCAAGCTATTAGGATCATTGCGAAAAGTAAATCAAATTTATTTACTAAATGAAATTTTTTTCAATAACAATGCATAACGTAAAATTTGTTTGATTGAAATCGTGTTTATATGACCAAAAGCATGCCGAATACATGTGTCGCACTTAGGTGCAAGCTATAAGGATCATTGCGAAAATTAAATTTAATTTATTTATTTATTAAATGAAATTTCAATTTTTTCAATAACAATGCATAAAGTCAAATTTATTTGATTGAAATCGTGTTTATATGATCAAATGCATGTCGAAAACATGTGTCGCACTTAGGTGCAAGCTATTAGGATCATTGCGAAAATTAAATTTAATTTATTTATTAAAAGAAATTTCAATTTTTTTCAATAAAAATGCTTAAAGTCGAATTTATTAGATTGAAATCGTGTTTATATGACAAAAAGCATGCCGAAAACATGTGTCGCGCTTAAGTGCAAGCTGTTAGGATCATTGCAAAAATTGAATTTGATTTATTTATTAAATGAAATTATAATTTTTTCAATAACAATGCATAAAGTCGAATTTATTTGATTGAAATCGTGTTAAAATGATCAAATACATGCCGAAAACATGTGCCGCACTTAGATAGAAGCTGTTAGGATCATTGGAAAAATTTAATTTAATTTATTTATTAAAAGAAATTTCAATTTTTTTCAATAAAAATGCTTAAAGTCGAAATTATTAGATTGAAATCGTGTTTATATGACAAAAAGCATGCCGAAAACATGTGTCGCGCTTAAGTGCAAGCTGTTAGGATCATTGCAAAAATTGAATTTGATTTATTTATTAAATGAAATTATAATTTTTTCAATAACAATGCATAAAGTCAAATTTTTTTGATTGAAATCTTGTTTAAATGATCGAATACATGCCGAAAACATGTGCCGCACTTAGGTGCAAGCTGTTAGGATCATTGGAAAAATATAATTTAATTTATTTATTAAATTAAATTTCAATTTTTTCAATAACAATCCATAAAGTCTCATTTATTTGATTAAAATCGTGTTTATGTGATCAAATGCATGTCGAAAACACGTGCCGCACTTAGGTGCCAGCTGTTAGGATCATTGCGAAAATTAAATTTATTTTATTTATTAAATGAAGTTTCAAATTTTTCAATAACAATGCTGTAAATCTTATTTATTTGATTGAAATCGTGTTTATATGATCAAATACATGCCGAAAACACATGTGCCGCACTTAGGTGCAAGCTGTTAGGATCATTGCAAAAATTGAATTTAATTTATTTATTAAAGGAAATTTCCATTTTTTCAATAACAATGCATAAAATCCCATTTATTTGATTGAAATCGTGTTTATGTGATCAAATGCATGCCGAAAACATATGCCGCGCTTAAGTGCAAGCTGTTAGGATCATGGCAAAAATTGAATTTGATTTATTTATTAAATGAAATTACAATTTTTTCAATAACAATGCATAAAGTAGAATTTATTTAATTGAATCCGTGTTTAAATGATCAAATGCATGCCGAAAACATGTGCCGCACTTAGGTGCAAGCTGTTAGGATCATTGCAAAAATTGAATTTAATTTATTTATTAAAGGAAATTTCCATTTTTTCAATAACAATGCATAAAGTCTTATTTATTTGATTTAAATCGTGTTTATGTGATCAAATGCATGCTGAAAACATGTGCCGCACTTAGGTGCAAGCTGTTAGGATCATTGCAAAAATTGAATTTGATTTATTTATTAAATGAAATTTCAATTTTTTCAATAACAATGCATAAAGTTGAATTTATTTGATTGAAATCGTGTTTATATGATCAAATACATGCCGAAAACATGTGCCGCACTTAGGTACAAGCTGTTAGGATCATTGGAAAAATATAATTTAATTTATTTATTAAATGAAATTACAATTTTTTCAATAACAATGCATAAAGTTTAATTTATTTGATTAAAATCGTGTTTATGTGATCAAATGCATGCCGAAAACATGTGCCGCACTTAGGTGCAAGCTGTTAGGATCATTGCAAAAATTGAATTTAATTTATTTATTAAAGGAAATTTCCATTTTTTCAATAACAATGCATAAAGTCTTATTTATTTGATTGAAATCGTATTTATGTGATCAAATGCATGCCGAAAACATGTGCCGCACTTAGGTGCAAGCTGTTAGGAACATTGCAAAAATTGAATTTGATTTATTTATTAAATGAAATTTCAATTTTTTCAATAACAATGCATAAAGTTGAATTTATTTGATTGAAATCGTGTTTATATGATCAAATACATGCCGAAAACATGTGCCGCACTTAGGTACAAGCTGTTAGGATCATTGGAAAAATATAATTTAATTTATTTATTAAATGAAATTACAATTTTTTCAATAACAATGCATAAAGTTTAATTTATTTGATTAAAATCGTGTTTATGTGATCAAATGCATGCCGAAAACATGTGCCGCACTTAGGTGCAAGCTGTTAGGATCATTGCAAAAATTGAATTTAATTTATTTATTAAAGGAAATTTCCATTTTTTCAATAACAATGCATAAAGTCTTATTTATTTGATTGAAATCGTATTTACGTGATCAAATGCATGCCGAAAACATGTGCCGCACTTAGGTGCAAGCTGTTAGGATCATTGCAAAAATTGAATTTAATTTATTTATTAAATGAAATTAAAATTTTTCAATCACAATGCATAAAGTCGAATTTATTTAATTAAAATCGTGTTTAAATGATCAAATGCATGCCGAAAACATGAGCCGCACTTAGGTGCAAGCTGTTAGGATCATTGCAAAAATTGAATTTAATTTATTTATTAAAGGAAATTTCCATTTTTTCAATAACAATGCGTAAAGTCGAATTTATTTGATTGAAATCGTGTTTACGTGATCAAATGCATGCCGAAAACATGTGCCGCACTCAGGTGCAAGCTGTTAGGATCATTGCAAAAATTGAATTTAATTAATTTATTTAAGGAAATTTCCATTTTTTCAATAACAATGCATAAAGTCGAGTTTATTTGTTTGAAATCGTGTTTATGTGACCAAATGCATGCCGAAAACCTGTGCCGCACTTAGGTGCAAGCTGTTAGGATCATTGGAAAAATATGATTTAATTTATTTATTAAATGAAATTTCAATTTTTCCAATAACAATGCATAAAGTCGAGTTTATTTGATTAAAATCATGTTTATATGATCAAATGCATGCCGAAAACATGTGCCGCACTTAGGTGCAAGCTGTTAGGATCATTGCAAAAATTGAATTTAATTTATTTATTAAATGAAATTTCAATTTTTTCAATAACAATGCATAAAGTAGAATTTATTTGATTGAAATCGTGTTTATATAACCCAAAGCATGCCGAAAACATGTTTCGCACTTAGGTGCAAGCTTTTGGATCATTGCGAAAATTAAATTTAAATTTATTTATTAAATGATATTTCAATTTTTTCAATAACAATGCATAAAGTCGAATTTATTTGATTAAAATCGTGTTTATATGACCAAAAGCATGCCGAAAACATGTTTCGCACTTAGGTGTAAGCCATAAGGATCATTGAGAAAATTAAATTAAATTTATTTATTAAATGAAATTTAAATTTTTTCAATAACAATGCATAAAGTCAAATTTGTTTGATTGAAACCGTGTTTATATGACCTAAAGCATGCCGAATATATGTGTCGCACTTAGGTGCAAGCTAATAGGATCATTGCGAAAATTAAATTTAATTTATTTATTAAATGAAATTTCAATTTTTTCAATAACAATGCATAAAGTCGAATTTATTTACTAGATAGAAATCGTGTTTATATGACCAAAAGCATGCCGAAAACATGTGTCGCACTTAGGTGCAAGCTATTAGGATCATTGCAAAAATTAAATTTAATATATTTATTAAATGAAATTTTAATTTTCTCAATAACAATGCATAAAGTCAAATTTGTTTGTATAAAATCGTGTTTATATGACCAAAAGCATGCCGAATACATGTGTCGCACTTAGGTGCAAGCCATTAGGATCATTGAGAAAATTAAATTTAATTTATTTATTAAATAAAATTTCAATTTTTTCAATAACAATGCATAAAGTCGAATTTATTTGGTTTAAATCGTGTTTATATGATCAAATGCATGCCGATTACATGTGTCGCACTTAGGTGCAAGCAGTTAGGATCATAGGAAAAATTGAATTTAATATATTTATTAAATGAAATTTCAATTTTTTCAATAACAATGCATAAAGTCAAATTTGTTTGATTAAAATCGTGTTTATATGACCAAAAGCATGCCGAATACATGTGTCGCACTTAGGTGCAAGCTATTAGGATCATTGCGAAAATTAAATTTAATTTATTTATTAAATGAAATTTCAATTTTTTCAATAACAATGCATAAAGTCAAATTTATTTGATTGAAATCGTGTTTATATGATCAAATTCATGCCGAAAACATGTGTCACACTTAGGTGCAAACTGTTAGGATCATTGCGAAAATTAAATTTAATTAATTTATTAAATGAAATTTCAATTTTTTCAATAACAATGCATAAAGTCGAATTTATTTGATTGAAATCGGGTTTTTATGACCAAAAGCATGCCGAATACATGTGTCGCACTTAGGTGCAAGCTATGAGGATCATTGCGACAATTAAATTTAATTTATTTACTAAATGAAATTTCAATTTTTTCAAAAACAATGCATAAAGTCAAATTTGTTTGATTGAAACCGTGTTAATATGACCAAAAGCATGCCGAATACATGTGTCGCACTTAGGTGCAAGCTATTAGGATCATTGCGAAAATTAAAATTAATTTATTTACTAAATGAAATTTCAATTTTTTCAATAACAATGCATAAAGTCAAATTTATTTGATTGAAATCGTGTTTATATGATCAAATTTATGCCGAAAACATGGGTCACACTAGGTGCAAACTGTTAGGATCATTGCGAAAATTAAATTTAATTAATTTATTAAATGAAATTTCAATTTTTTCAATAACAATGCATAAAATCGAATTTATTTGATTGAAATCGTATTTTTATGACCAAAAGCATGCCGAATACATGTGTCGCACTTAGGTGCAAGCCATTAGGATCATTGAGAAAATTAAATTTAATTTATTTATTAAATGAAATTTCAATTTTTTCAATAACAATGCATAAAGTCGAATTTATTTGGTTGAAATCGTGTTTATATGATCAAATGCATGCCGATTACATGTGTCGCACTTAGGTGCAAGCAGTTAGGATCATAGGAAAAATTGAATTTTATATATTTATTAAATGAAATTTCAATTTTTTCAATAACAATGTATAAAGTCAAATTTGTTTGATTAAAATCTTGTTTATATGACCAAAAGCATGCCGAATATATGTGTCGCACTTAGGTGCAAGCTATTAGGATCATTGAGAAAATTAAATTTAATTTATTTATTAAATGAAATTTCAATTTTTTCAATACCTATGCATAAGGTCGAATTTATTTGATTGAAATCGTGTGTTTATATGATCAAATGCATGCCGATTACATGTGTCGCACTTAGGTGCAAGCAGTTAGGATCATAGGAAAAATTGAATTTAATATATTTATTAAATGAAATTTTAATTTTTTCAATAACAATGCATAAAGTCAAATTTGTTTGATTAAAATCGTGTTTATATGACCAAAAGCATGCCGAAAACATGTGTCACACTTAGGTACAAACTGTTAGGATCATTGCGAAAATTAAATTTAATTTATTTATTAAATGAAATTTCATTTTTTTCAATAACAAATCATAAAGCCGAATTTAATCAAATAAAATCGTGTTTATATGATCAAATGCATGCCGAAAACATGTGTCGTACTTAGGTGCAAGCTATTAGGATCATTGCGAAAATTAAATTTAATTTATTTATTAAATGAAACTTCAATTTTTTCAATAACAATGCTTAAAGTCGAATTTATTAGATTGAAATCATGTTTATATGACCAAAAGCATGCCGAAAACATGTGTCGCACTTAGGTGTAAGCCATTAGGATAATTGAGAAAATTAAATTAAATTTATTTATTAAATGAAATTTCAATTTTTTCAATAACAATGCATAAAGTCAAATTTGTTTGATTGAAACCGTGTTCATATGACCAAAAGCATGCCGAATAAATGTGTCGCACTTAGGTGCAAGCTATTAGGATCATTGCGAAAATTAAATTAAATTTATTTATTGAATGAAATTTCACTTTTTTCAATAACAATGCATAAAGTCAAATTTATTTGATTGAAATCGTGTTTCTTTGAGCAAATGCATGTCGAAAACATGTGTCGCACTCAGGTGCAAGCTATTAGGATCATTGCAAAAATTGAATTTAATATATATATTAAATGAAATTTCAATTTTTTCAATAACAATGCATAAAGTCGAATTTATTTGATTAAAATCGTGTTTATTTGATGATCAAATGCATGCCGAAAACATGTGTCGCACTTAGGTGCAAGCTATTAGGATCATTGCGAAAATTAAATTTAATTAATTTTTAAATGAAATTTCAATTTTTTCAATAACAATGCATAAAGTCGAATTTATTTATTAAATTGAAATCGTGTTTATATGACCAAAAGCATGCCGAAAACATGTGTCGCACTTAGGTGCTAGCTATTAGGATCATTGCAAAAATTGAATTTAATATATTTATTAAATGAAATTTTAATTTTTTCAATAACAATGCATAAAGTCAAATTTGTTTGATTGAAATCGTGTTTCTATGACCAAAAGCATGCTGAATACATGTGTCGCACTTAGGTGCAAGCTATTAGGATCATTGCGAAAATTAAATTTAATTTATTTATTAAATGAAATTTCAATTTTTTCAATAACAATGCATAAAGTCAAATTTGTTTGATTGAAATCGTGTTTATAAGATCAAATGCATGTCAAAAACATGTGTCGCACTTAGGAGCAAGCTATTAGGATCATTGCGAAAATTAAATTAAATTTATTTATTAAATGAAATTTCAATTTTTTCAATAACAATGCATAAAGTTAAATTTGTTTGATTGAAATCGTGTTTATATGACCAAAAGCATGCCGAAAACATGTGTCGCACCAAGGTGCAAGCTATTAGCATCATTGCAAAAATTGAATTTAATATATTTATTAAATGAAATTTCAATTTTTTCAATAAGAATGCATAAAGTCGAATTTATTTGATTGAAATCGTGTTTATATGACCAAAAGCATGCCGAATACATGTGTCGCACTTAAGTGCAAGCCATTGGGATCATTGCGAAAATTAAATTAAATTTTTGGGGGGTTTACGGGCTTGTCGTTGAATTGACTAGTTTTAATCTCCAGTGTTAAGTATTTATTCGCTATTCACACAAGATACAAGATAACCTAGGTCGTGAGCCGGGGTGTCGGTTGACTTGTCTCCCTCATACGGTTGGTGCGGACGGGGAAACGGCGGGGGTCTGTCAGGTGCACCTTCCGGGGGCTGACGCCGTGGTAGGTCCTCCTAGGCGGGAGGTCGATGGCGGTGAGTCGATAGGATGCAAGCCGGGGGGCCTCGCGTCCGAGGGGGGCGAGTTGGCGGCGTAACTGCTCGGTCGGCGACGGCGGGAGCGGATAGACGGCTCTGGGAGGCGGCGTGCAGTGGTGTCGTACGGATGGCCTCTTCTTCGGTGCGCGTGGGTAGACCTGTGGTTTCTTGGGGGATCCGTGGCGTGGCCTTGTCGATCGGGAGGTAGGCTCTGGTTTCACGGGGGTCGCCTTCAGCGGGGAAACGATGACTGGGAGCTTAGGACGTCGGAGGAATTCTTTGCACGCGCAGTGCCGTGCGCGGTTCCTGTGACGTCGGCGAGGGGTGGCCTGTGGGGCTGCTTGAGCCGCCACACACCCCCTTCCTAGTGATGGAGTCACTGTAGAAAACGTACGGTGAATTTGGTTTTCCAGGTAGGTTTCGTGCTGCTGGGCGGTGCCGTTTGGTGATCGGTTGCCGGGGGCGTTTGCTCTATGAACGCTGGCTTGACTCGTTGTGCAGCTACTGTCACTGGTTCTCCGTGTTTCTTAATGGTGAACGTGCTTCTGGTCCTCCTGACGATTTCGTATGGTCCGTCGTATGGTGGCTGGAGCGGTTTTCGGACGGCGTCGTGTCGTACGAAAACGTGTGTTGTCGTGTCTAAGTTTTTGAAGGTAAATGGCCTTTGTAGACTATGATTTGTTGTTTGCGTTGGTTGGATTTGTTGGACGTGTCTTCGGAGTTGCGTTACGTAGTTCTCTGGGTCGATGTCGTGTTCGGATGGCCTTTCGGTGAGAACTTCTCCTGGTAGTCTGATGGGGTTACCGTACACCATTTCTGCTGCGGTTGCTGCGATGTCTTCTTTCCAAGCGGAACGGATGCCGAGGAGTACGATGGGTAGTGTTTCGGTCCATGCTTCCGTTTGGTGGCACATCAGGGCTGATTTAAGGTGTCGGTGGAATCGTTCTACGAGTCCGTTTGCCCGGGGATGGTAAGCCGTGGTCCTGTGTCTCGTGAATCCGATCATTTGTTCTAATTGCTTGAACAATTGTGATTCGAATTGCCTGCCTTGGTCCGTCGTGACTCGGAGCGGTGCTCCGAATCTGGCTATCCAATTTGTAAAAAAATGTCGGGCTACCGTGCTGGCTTCCATGTTGGCCATGGGAATGGCTTCTGGCCATCATGTAAAGCGGTCAATGCACGTTAGTATGTATTTCTTCCCTCTGGATTCTGGGAGTGGTCCCACTATGTCTATGTGGACGTGGTCGAAGCGGGCTGACGGGAGCTGGAAAGCTGTTGCGGGTGGTGCGTTGTGTCTTGTTATCTTTGATCGTTGGCACTGTATGCACTGTCGGGTCCATTGTCTGCAGTCGGCTCGGATTTTGGGCCATACGAATTTTTCCGTGATGAGCTTTGTTGTCGGTCGAACTCCTGGGCGAGATAGCTGATGCAAGCTATTGAACACTTGTTTTCGGAATTTGGTCGTTACGTATGGTCTGGCTGTTTTTGTGGCTATGTCGCGGGAAAATAGATTTTTTTCAGCTGCAATCCTGTGTTTCCGTGGTCCAAGATGTGTTTGAGCTCCTGGTCCGTTTCTTGGTCGTTTCCAAGTGCTACGAGCTTGATTCCTGTTTCGATTTGCTCGATACGGGACAGTGTGTCTGCGACGATGTTGTCTTTCCCTGCTATGTGCTGGATATCGGTCGTAAATTGGCCGATGAAGTCGAGGTAGCGGAATTGTCTGGGTGTACTTTTTCCTGGTTTTTGTCGGAACGCGAACGTTATTGGTTTGTGGTCGGTGTACACTGTGAAGGATCGTCCTTCGAGGAGATGCTGATAATGCTTTATCGTGGCGTAAATTGCGAGCAATTCCCTGTCGTATGCCGCGTATTTTTGTTCTGCCGTGGTCAGTTTCCGCGATAGGAATGCCAGAGGTTTCCATTCTCAGTCTTGAAGTTGTTGGATGACGCTTCCTAAGGCTGTGTCTGACGCATCTGTCGTTACCGATAGTCGGGCATTGGGTTTGGGGTGTGTTAACAGTGTTGCGTTGGCTATCTGCTTTTTGCGCTCGGTGAACACGATTCGTGCTTCCTCGGTCCACGTGATGATTTGGTTGCCTTTTATTTTTCCTTTCAGAAGTTCGTTGAGTGGTGCTTGCACTCTCGCTGCGTCTGGGATGAATCTCCGATAATAGTTAATCATCCCGAGCATTTGTCTGAGCTTCTTCGCGGTTGCTGGCAATGTGAGGTTCTGGATTACTTCGACCTTGTCTGGGAGGGGTTCGGTTCCTTCTCCTGTGACTCGGTATCCTAGGAATGAGATTTCTGCTGTTCCGAAGCTGCACTTTGCTGGATTGATTATGATCCCGTTGTCGTGTAGTCTTTGGAATAGTTGTCGTAGATGCCTCGCGTGTTCTTCCTCTGATGTGGAAGCTATTAGTATATCGTCGATATATACAAAGCAAAATTCGAGGTCGTTTAGAATTTTGTCCATGAATCGTTGGAACGTCTGAGCTGCGTTGCGTAAACCGAATATCATGCAGGAGAACTCAAAAAGACCAAATGGGGTGGTTATGGCTGTTTTTTGTATGTCCTGCTCTGCTACTGGTATCTGGTTGTAAGCTCGTACTAGATCGACTGTGGAAAACCATGTTTTTCCGTGTAGCTGCTGTGCGAAGTCTTCGATGTGACGAATGTGGAATTCGTCTGGCATTGTTCTTCCGTTTAGTGCTCGGTAGTCGCCGCATGGTCGCCAGTCGGTGTTCTTTTTCGCTAGGAGATGTAGTGGAGATGACCATTGACTTTTTGATGGTCGGGCAATCCCTAGTTGGCACATCACTTGAAATTCTTTTTTTGCGATTTCCAGTTTATCCGGCGCGAGTCGTCTCGGTCTGCTCGCGATGGGAGGTCCTGGCGTGGTGTAAATTTCGTGATGCGTCGCGTGGCATTGCGGTTTTAATATACCAGCGGGTTTGCAGATGTCGGGAAATTCTTTCAGGATTTCGTGGAATTTCGATGTACTGTGTACGGTGCTGATCGTGGTGTTGTCGGAGTTGTCAGCGTACTTCCCTCTTGTCGTGAGGTTGGTCTGTGCGTCGCACACTTTTTCGTTTCGCATGTCGACTAGTAATCCGTAGTGCGAGAGAAAGTCTGCGCCGATGATTGGTTTCTGCGTATCTGCTACTACGAATCGCCATGGAAAGTCTCGTCTCAGCTTGATGTCAAGGTTGAGGTTGATTGTTCCATATGTTTTAATTTCGGTGTCATTCGCCGCGTATAGTTTGTATGTTGTTGCTGCTCTTTTTCCTTGTATTAGTTGTCTCGGGAATATACAGATGTCTGCTCCGGTATCTATTAAAAAGCGTATTTTGGAGTGTTGATCCGTTACGAAAAGACGGCGCAGCTGTTGGGGCAAGTCATCTGCCGTCATGATTGACTGCCTTGGCCGTTTCCCGTGCTGGTGTTCGCTTTGCACGGTGGTCGGCAATTTCTGGCTTCTTTCCCGAACTTGAAGTGATACCAACACGTGTCGTAGGTTTGTTTATTTCGGTTTTGGTTTTGGCTTCGGGATCGACTTCGTATGTGAGGGCTTGGCTGGTCCTGTCGTGATGGACGTCTGCTGAACTGCGCATGGAGCTGTTGAACTTCTTCCACTAGTGTCTTCATCGTGTCGTTGTATGATGCACTGGCTTCGTTGATTTGCGGGGCCGTGGTGTTGACGATAGCATCTGCTAACTCGGATACTTCGTTGAGCTGGGCCTTGGTTTGCGTTGCTGATATGGCCTGGGCATTAGGCGGGAGTCGGGTGATCCATATTGAACGGAGCAACGCTTCGGGCACTGCCGATCCTGCGAGGTGCTGCAGGTGTCTCAGGAGTGGCGTCGTACGGATGGCCTCTTCTTCGGTGAGCGTAGGTAGACCAGTGGTTTCTTGGGGGATCCGTGGCGTGGCCTCGTCGATCGGGAGGTAGGCTGTTGTTTCACGGGGGTCGCCTTCAGCGGAGAAACGATGACTGGGAGCTTCGGACGTCGGAGGAACTCTCTGCATACATTTCGGTGTAGTCGGCGGGCAGCGGCTGGGGTGATCCTCCTGGGGCACTCCATAGGCGGCTTCCGGGGTCGTGTAGGCTCGTGTCGCACTACGGGGGATGGAGTTGGGTTTCGCTGGTGCAGGCTCGTATCGCGCTGCGGGTCGACAAGAGCTAAGGCGAGCAGGTTTAATATCACGCTGTAGGCCAGAGGAGAGAGCAGGTTCAAGATCACTCTGCTGTCTGTCTTCTTGTTCTGGCGTTTGAGGTCTTATGCCCATTGTGGCCGCTTTGGCCGGGGTGGGGGCGTGCGCGCGTCACGCAAGTTGGAAGGGGCGCGCGGGCGTCGCGCGTGGTAGGAAGGGCGCGCAGTGCCGTGCGCGGTTCCAGTGGCGTCGGCGTGGGGTGGCCTGTGGGGCTGCTTGAGCCGCCACAGGATCATAGGAAAAATTGAATTTAATATATTTATTAAATGAAATTTTAATTTTTTCAATAACAATGCATAAAGTCAAATTTGTTTGATTAAAATCGTGTTTATATGACCAAAAGCATGCCGAATGCATGTGTCGCACTTAGGTGCAAGCTATTAGGATCATTGCGAAAATTAAATTTAATTTATTCATTAAATGAAATTTCAATTTTTTCAATAACAATGCATAAAGTCAAATTTATTTGATTTAAATCGTGTTTATATGATCAAATTCATGCCGAAAACATGTGTCACACTCAGGTGCAAACTGTTAGGATCATTGCGAAAATTAAATTTAATTTATTTATTAAAGTAAATTTCAATTTTTTCAATAACAATGCATAAAGTCGAATATGATTGATTGAAATCGTGTTTATATTATCAAAAGCAAGCCGAAAACTTGTTTCGCACTTAGGTGCAAGCTCATAGGATCATTGCGAAAATTAAATTTAATTTATTTATTAAATGAAATTTCAATTTTTTCAATAACAATGCATAAAGTCGAATTTATTTGATTGAAATCGTGTTTATATGATCAAATGCATGCCGAAAACATGTATCGCACTAAGGTGCAAGCTATTAGGATCATTGCAAAAAATAAATTTATTTTATTTATTAAATGAAATTTCAATTTTTTAATAACAATGCATAAAATCAAATTTATTTGATTGAAATCTAGTTTATTTGATCAAATGTATGCCGAAAACATGTGTCGCACTTAGGTGCAAGCTATTAGGATCATTGCAAAAAATAAATTTAATTTAATTATTACATGAAATTTCAATTTTTTCAATAACAATGCATAAAGTCGAATTTATTTGATTTAAATCGTGTTTAAATAATTAAATGCATGCCGATTACATGTGTCGCACTTAGGTGCAAGCCGTTAGGATCATTGCGAAAATTAAATTTAATTTATTTATTAAATGAAATTTCAATTTTTTCAATAACAATGCATAGAGTCGAATTTATTTGATTGAAATCGTGTTTATATGACCTAAAGCATGCCGAAAACATGTTTCGCACTTAGGTGCAAACTATTAGGATCATTGCGAAAATTAAATTTAATTTAAATTCAAAAAACGAAATATAGCCTGAATATATAAATATTCAACCTGTTCGTAACTCTGCAAGCAAAATTAAGTCTTACTAAGACTATAAACAAATAACTTATTGAAACAACTACTTCCCTGGCTAGTGCCACGCCGGATATTGAATGATATAAAAGAAATTTACGTTATTACTAGTACTAAGTACTAAGTGAAATAACATTGGTTTAAGATCCCTTATTTCTACCCACAGGACTAACTTGAAAAATAAAACTAAATTGAATTTGAAAACTTTAAATTATAAAACTGAACCAAAAAAAAAAAATATGTAAAAATTAAGTAAATAGCCATCTGCAGACGCGTTTCGAGATTTATCTCTCATCAGTGCAGCTTCGCATTTAAATTTAATGTTCTGGCTATATTTCGTTTTTTGAATTTATTTAATACTTTCTGCAATAAGTAAGGTTGTTTCTATTTTATTTAAATTTAATTAATTTATTAAATGAAATTTCATTTTTTTCAATAACAATGCATAAAGCCGAATTTATTTAAATAAAATCGTGTTTATATGATCAAATGCATGCCGAAAACATGTGTCGTACTTAGGTGCAAGCTATTAGGATCATTGCGAAAATTAAATTTAATTTATTTATTAAATGAAACTTCCATTTTTTCAATAACAATGCTTAAAGTCGAATTTATTAGATTGAAATCATGTTTATATGACCAAAAGCATGCCGAAAACATGTGTCGCACTTGGGTGCAAGCTATTAGGATCATTGCAAAAATTTAATTTAATATATTTATTAAATGAAATTTTAATTTTTTCAATAACAATGCATAAAGTTAAATTTGTTTGATTAAACTCGTTTTTATATAACCAAAAGCATGCCGAATACATGTGTCGCACTTAGGTGTAAGCCATTAGGATCATTGAGAAAATTAAATTTAATTTATTTAATAAATGAAATTTCAATTTTTTCAATAACAATGCATAAAGTCAAATTTATTTGATTGAAATCGTGTTTCTTTGATCAAATGCATGTCAAAAACATGTGTCGCACTTAGGTGCAAGCTATTAGGATCATTGCAAAAATTGAATTTAATATATTTATTAAATGAAATTTCAATTTTTTCAATAACAATGCATAAAGTCGAATTTATTTGATTAAAATCGTGTTTATTTGTTCAAATGCATGCCGAAAACATGTGTCGCACTTAGGTGGAAGCTATTAGGATCATTGCGAAAATTAAATTAAATTTATTTATTAAATGAAATTTCAATTTTTTCAATAACAATGCATAAAGTCGAATTTATTTATTAAATTGAAATCGTGTTTATATGACCAAAAGCATGCCGAAAACATGAGTCGCACTTAGGTGCAAGCTATTAGGATCATTGCAAAAATTGAATTTATTATATTTTTTAAATGAAATTTTAATTTTTTCAATACCAATGCATAAAGTCAAATTTGTTTGATAAAAATCGTGTTTATATGACCAAAAGCATGCCGAATACATGTGTCGCACTTAGGTACAAGCTTTTAGGATCATTGCGAAAATTAAATTTTATTTATTTATTAAATGAAATTTCCATTTTTTCAATAACAATGCATAAAGTCGAATTTATTTGATTGAAATCGTGTTTATATGATCAAATGCATGCCGAAAACATGTGTCGCACTTAGGTGCAAGCTATTAGGATCATTGCAAAAATTGGATTTAATATATTTATTAAATGAAATTTTAATTTTTTCAATAACAATGCATAAAGTCAAATATATTAGATTGAAATCGTGTTTAAATGATCAAATGCATGCCGAAAACATGTGTCGCACTTAGGTGCAAGCTGTTAGGATCATTGCGAAAATTAAATTTATTTTATTTATTAATTGAAATTTCAATTTTTTTAATAACAATGCATAAAGTCGAATTTATTTGATTGAAATCGTGTTTATATGATCAAATTTATGCCGAAAACATGTGCCGCACTTAGGTGCAAGCTGTTAGGATCATTGCGAAAATTAAATTTATTTTATTTATTTATTGAAATTTCAATTTTTACAATAACAATGCATAAAGTCGAATTTATTTGATTGAAATCGTGTTTATATGATCAAATTCATGCCGAAAACATGTGCCGCACTTAGGTGCAAGCTGTTAGGATCATTGCGAAAATTAAATTTATTTTATTTATTAATTGAAATCTCAATTTTTACAATAACAATGCATAAAGTCGAATTTATTTATTAGATTGAAATCGTGTTTATATGACCAAAAGCATGCTGAAAACATGTGTCGCACTTAGGTGCAAGCTATTAGGATCATTGCAAAAATAAAATTTAATATATTTATTAAATGAAATTTTAATTTTTTCAATAACAATGCATAAAGTCAAATTTGTTTGATTAAAATCGTGTTTATATGACCAAAAGCATGCCGAATACATGTGTCGCACTTAGGTGCAAGCTATTAGGATCATTGCGAAAATTAAATTTAATTTATTTATTAAATGAAATTTTAATTTTTTCAATAACAATGAATAAAGTCAAATATATTAGATTGAAATCGTGTTTATATGATCAACTGCATGCCGAAAACATGTATCGCACTTAGGTGCAAGCTATTAGGATCATTGCAAAAAATTAATTTATTTTATTTATTAAACGAAATTTCATTTTTTAAATAACAATGCATAAAATCAAATTCATTTGATTGAAATATAGTTTATTTGATCAAATGCATGCCGAAAACATGTGTCGCACTTAGGTGCGAGCTATTAGGATCATTGCGAAAATTAAATTTAATTTATTTATTAAATGAAATTTCAATTTTTTCAATAACAATGCATAGAGTCGAATTCATTTGATTGAAATCGTGTTTATATGATCAAATGCATGCCGATTACATGTGTCGCACTTAGGTGCAAGCCGTTAGGATCATTGCGAAAATTAAACTTATTTTATTTATTCAAAGAAATTTCAATTTTTTCAATAACAATACATGGAGTCAAATTTATTTGATCGAAATCAAGTTTATTTGATCAAATGCATGCCGAAAACATGTGTCGCACTTAGGTGCAAGCTATTAGGATGATTGCAAAAAATAAATTTATTTTATTTATTAAATGAAATTTTAATTTTTAAAAAACCAATGCATAAAGTCGAATTTATTTGATTAAAATCGTGTTTAGATGATTAAATGCATGCGATTACATGTGCCGCACTTAGGTGCAAGCTGTTAGGATCATTGCAAAAATTGAATTTAATTTATTTATTAAATAAAATTTCAATTTTCTCAATAACAGTGCAAGCTGTTAGGATCATTGC